>CAWUFW010002097.1:0-1203708 GCA_963921515.1 Calotriton arnoldi
ACATCAGAAAAAAGTGGGGGCAACATAAGAGGCAGATCCTACTCTCCTACAGATCCTCCATCAGCCAGTCATAAGATGGATGCATGAAGGGTGGGGTAGTCTTAAAGGGGAGGGAGTAGCCACTTTGGACAATATGGAGGACCCACCTGTCCGATATGATATCGAGCCTGCAGAAGAGGTGATGGCGGATCCTGTCACCAACTGGCCACCCATGATCTTGAAGGGCAATACTAGGAGAGTTTGGAGGCTGGGGCTGCAGGTGGGGTGGTGGATTGACCCGATCTCTGACTGCCCGACCCATGGGGCTGAAACGAGCCATGCCCTCGGCCGTGCTGAGGTTGCTGAGCCTGTGAGTTCTTGTGGCTGGATAGGGCTGGCATGGCTGAAAGCCCCGTCCGTAGCCACAAAATGGGTGAAAGGTAGACCGGGGATGAGTGGCCACTGAGAGGTCCAAGGACTTGTCCATAGCCCGTTAGTCCTTAAATTGATTCAGCGCCATGTCTGCCTTGTCTCCGAAGAGATGGGTGCCATCAAAGGGCATGTCCAAGAGATAGGCCTGGACATCCCCCGAAAAGCCAGAAGTCCTTAACTAGGCATGGCATTGAACAGCCACCAGCGAGTCAGTCATGTTGAGACTACAATGGATGGCAAACTTTGCTGCATCCCTCCCGTCTGAAACCACTTGGATGAGGGTGGCCCGGGCCTCCTCCAGAACCTGTGGCAGCACTTGGGCAACCATTACCCACAAGTAGTGGTAATAACGGCCCAATAAGCATGCAGTATTCACCGACCGCAATGCAAGGCTTGTGTGAAAGAAAACATTTTCTTACCCCAACTATCCAGCCTCTTGGATTTCCTGTCTGGGGAGCAGGAGGGAAAGTGAAATGGGAGGTAGAGGCTTGGACCACCAAGATCTATGGGGTAGGGTGGGAGGTGAAGAAGCTTGGGTCGCCCGGAACAGGCTGGTGGCGGCAGGCGATTATCATATTCACAGGAGCCCTGTGCTGGGTTTGAACCAGGTACCCAGTAGGACATCTGTAGGAGTCTCATTAAAGGGTAGCAAGGTTTCCGAAGAGGAGGTGGGGTGATACAAGCATTTAGATTTGTCCATTGTTGATCCTCTATCCCACCAGTCATCATGATATAGGGACCTGTCTTGTCCTGTGTGTGCTTTGGAACTTACGATGTGGGAGGTTTTATGTAGAAGGATTGCAAACTCTCTAGATGCCTCTGTGAACCCCAAAAGATACACTCAATTATATACATATCTACTTAAGAAGTTATACGAAGCCCACATGAGATGGGTGTCTTGTAACAAAACGACGTCTGGGGAGTGTCTTTTTTGCGAATTTTAATACAGCTCCTGTTTTCATAATATTCAAAGCGTTTATATTCCTTGATGGTATGCATTACTTAGAATTTTTGGTGTTAAAGCTATCGGTCATCCTAGGGATGTGAAAATTGATGGGCATGGGGGGTCTATTTAATGTATAAAACCAGGATTGTGTATTAAACTGTCCCTCAGTGAACTGTAATTCCTAGCATATTTGTCTATCTCTGATGAAACTATGATTCACTTTGAACTTAATTTCCTGAAAAGGTTTCCTTTCCCCAACTATCCCTTGTATTCGAAAGCATCTGTTGCCCTTGTTAGATGTAAACACAATCTGAGTTTAAGAACCCTAACTAAAAAGCCAATAGCTCTGTGTGTGTATGCTCATTCCACTAATATCTTTTCATCTGCCCAGTACAATCTGTAGCAAATAATGATTATTATAATCTGAGTCACCTATGTTGTACCCAAAGGTATTTCTTTTATCATTTGAGTGAATCAGTATGCAAAGCTGGGAGTCCCAAAAATGAATTTACTGCTGGCCCTTATGCTATATCAGCTACGAAAAATAATGACCAAAGGTTAACTATTAAATGTTCTTCCTGTGTCATGGTCTCATCTGCTCACAGTCACCCACCAGGATTCTTTGGGTATTCTTGTATAGTGGAATTCCAGCGATCTTCACTAAAGAAGATTTAATAGGTACTCCTGTCTCAATACCTCTGCCGTAGGCATGTTCCTCTTTTTTTGGGGTCTTGCCTGTGTCATAGATGTGTATGATGACGCTCTTTAGGCTCCTAAAGTACCTTACTGCCCGCTACCTAATTCCATTCCTCTTAGGATATCTCAAAATGAGTGAGATTTGCCCTGATTGTATTCTCAATTTGACTGGGAACAATAATATATATTCTACTGCAAGTAAGCTTAGTCCTCAAAGTTTACTCTCAATTTGGCTGGGAACATTAACACATGTTCTAGGGTCATAGCATGCAGTTTTTATTTTACTTTTAAAAAGGATTGTTGCTGTACTTATCGAGTATAGTCCAGATATCTAATTATTTTGTGGGTGTCAAGTGCTAAATTACCAACACTGCTTTTGGTCCTCAAGATAACAAAAAGGTGATGGCTAGGATGAATGAATTAATCTCAGCCAGCGGTAATTACTTGGAAAGCATCCAAGTCCATCGACTGGTATGCCCAGACGTGGGTCCTATGCTCACTTTGCCACTGAAACCAAGCTGCACCCCGCTGAAGAGCCCCAACGAGGGTGAAACAGGTCTTGGGTTGCATGTGGTCTGGCTCCTAATAGATCAGGATCAAATCAGATTTGCATGTGGCTGGGACTTATCTGAGGTGGCATTGTGGGCAAAAAAACAGCAATGGACTGGGAAGCGACCCTGAGTAAGTACCAGTGGGTATGATTAATTAAAGCATCCCACCTATCTCTTTTTTGTTCAATCTTCATGATAACATCTCTACCCAAACAGTTAAGGAGCAGTGCTATCATAGGCTGTGGTGGAGCTCCGGATGAGTACTTGGGCACCAGTGTTTGGCATGCTCTTTCGATTAAAATGCTTGCGGGGAAGGCCTCAGGCAGTATCCACGTCTTAAACCAGTTAATCAGGAACTGTTTTGTTTCCGAACTTACTCACCATCAGGAATGCCCTATATCCTCAAATTATTTTTGTAGGTCCCACCTTTTGCAACTTTCACTCTATCCTCAGATGCTTAGTGGTGTCTTTGATGTATGTAAGCATAACTTGCATTGATTACATTTAGTTATCCATCATTCTAGATGCAATCTTATACTTTGGTAATGCATTCCACATTTTTCTGAAGATCTTATCTTAACAGAGATGCATCCTTATGGACTTCCTCAATGTTTTACTCCAGGGCTGTAGTGGATTCTTCAACTCCTCCTGTTATATGGCCGTTGGGGTCATTGTCGACATTGCTAAGTTAGCATGAGCACGGCTGCCATGATGCTGCCTTTGCGCACGTTACTACATGACTTTGTTTTGCAAGACTCTGTTTGTGCCTTTCACATGTGAACTGTCTGCTTTCTGTGTTCTCTGCCTGTTCTTGGAGTTTAGTCTGAACACGATGTGCAAGATCGATAAACAATGCCCCTTGTTATTCTGTTCTGGTCAGCCCCTAGCATCTAGACAAAACATGCTAACGCAGCTGCGCTACTGGAAACTCGTGCTTTGATATTACAGGGATGCATGTTATTCTGACACACATTTGGAGAGGGTCTTTTCCAGGGAGAAGAGCTATGCGGTTCCTATGATGTAAAGCTTCCATCTAGGCACTAAGGTAGGGGGTCTGCTGACAAAGCCCAGAGATCTCTTATATATAATAGTACCTTACCAAGGGGAGGGTGGTTAGGCCTTACAGTCCTTTTTCCACTGTCTATATATAATGACAGCCATATTCTATGGAATTGTAACAATGCTAATTGTTTCTAAGTTTATGCATTTCGCTGCTGGTAGTGGCTCGTATACTGCATTATAGAGCACAATAGTTAAAATAAACATTTTGAACCATAACAGTGACTCCGACCATTCTTATTGTGGACAAGTACGAGTGAGTTGTCTAATCATTTGTAGCTTCGTGATTTTGGAGGAAAACGAATGAGACACTATAGCTAGTTGGTTTGGGGATTTTGGGTACTAAGGTGGTAGGTTGGTACACCCCTATACACCGAGGTCCTGTTTTCCTGCGCATAGTTCTGTGTAGGTACAAAATCCCCGCAACACTCCGAGGATAGCATCCATGGATGAGGGCCAGCAAGTGCTGCGGTAGTGGATGACAGCTGCCCATGAATTATTTTGGTATTTTTTTCATTTTGTCTGTGCTAACTGGTTATCTTTGTCCTTTTTTTTTTTAACTTTATTTGTCATTTTATTAACACTATGCAGTAAATAAGGACACATTTATATGCACTTACATCATCTCGTCATCTCACCATCAATATTTGTGTGGCACAATTAACAATCATCTGTTCGCAGTGATGATTTTTCACACTTAATCCCTCAGAATTATCCCAGCATTACTGTAAACTGGTTACCTTTGTCCTTAGACAGAATATCAGTGATGTAACAGGACATGTCTCTTTGTTGGTCTGTCAATTAGTTTAGCTTGAAGGGGGTTCAATCATTCTCAAGGGGTGATTGGTCATGGTTTAGATACTAGTACCACCTATACAGTTACCAATGTTTTACCCTCCTCCCTTTCTAAATAGGTCTCAAATCAGCAACTCCATAGTCTACCTCATCTCCTTGACTAGAGTGTTAATAGATTTGCGGGTGGTGCCTCACAGTGGTGTGCCTACTCCTGGTGTTCCATTCTGGAAGCACAGCATGGGTCTTCTAATCTCCTACTCACCTTCATTTTAATTCACCACTTATAATTGCTGCCATGTAATTTGCAGTTTTGCACCTCTGATGCAGGTCAGGGGATCAGTCCTGACATAGATTCATGGCATAGGTCTTAGATCTTTGGGGATTGTGTCGAAGAGGCCGTGTCCTGGGTGCAGAACATGGTAAAGTGCGTCTGCATTCTTGGTTGGCTATCCACACCTCCAGGTAGTTTGTTTTAAAAAAACTAAAAGCCTGCTGAGCACGACAACAACATACAAGTGCATCCTCAGCAAAATCTTCTGCCTCAAGAACAACTGCTTCACCAGTGGTTGGTCTGAATGCCATGAGATCCTCTGTAATCATTTATCGCATCCACTGATCTGGAGCCTCTTAAAGTTGTCCTCAAGCAGAACAAATCTTGACTAAAGGAGAGTATGGCTTTTTTCATTTTTGTTCTCGATTTTCAAATTCACTCAGATTTTCTGCTCAATCAAAATGTTTAAGGCTAGTGCCTTATAATATTCTACATATGTTTGCAATGGGAGGCAAATAGAACATGTGATAGTGTTTATGAGCTTATCCCAGGTGTGGCCGTTTCTCTAAATCCCTGTGTGCAGAAAATGAAATAATATATAACTTGCACAAGTTCAAATTAAAATTGCATTCTCTTTCCTTTAGATGAAAATGCTGCCAGATATAGGTTAGTTCTAAAGTTAGCGTGCCCCAATATTAAAAGGAAATGCACTCCACTTATTATTTCTTATTTTATGACTAGTAACCCTGCACTTAAATCAGACCTTAGCCAGCATTAGTCCATTGAACGGGACGTAACTATGGAACCCAGAAATACTAGGTGAAAATGTGCATGTGTATCATGATTTAGGTGATTATTCGACTTTACTAACTGGTCTGAGGAGGTGGTGAATATCAGAAGGGGAGGCCAGTGGAGACCTCGGATATTATTTGCAAAAGGAGGTTCTGTCTGACTGGGCGTGGGAGGCGGCACGGTGTCTGCTTCGCCTGTTTTTCTGGGATGGGTGCATAAGAGCCTGGATGTGCCTTTGTCCTCAGGACCTGCCACTTTTCACTCATTGTTTTACTGTGCCGATTCCCAGTAAGTAAAACAAGCATTTACAATGCAATAGGTCTTGCATTTGCAAAAGTTAGAGCTATTGGCATTGTAAATGGTAAAGTTTTTATCTATGTGTTAGTTTTGAAAATAGATAAAGAAATGACATTGCAAATATAGTTTTAACCAAAGGATCATTTTGACTCTGTGAGCAAATATTGGACTATATGTGATGAACTGCAACAAACAAATTGCATTTGCTGGAGTTTTGAGCTATTGGCATTGTAAATGACAATGCCTTTTATTTATGTGTTGTTTTTAAAACAGATAAATAAAAGGCATTGTCATTTTCAATGCCAATACCATAAATTTCGCAAATGCAAGACCTATTGCATTGTAAATGCTTTTTTTTCTTGGAGGCAATTGAGGGTTAGAAAGTTAAGAGATGAGATGGTGGAGAGGGCCTTCAAGGTGCTGAAGCAGCATCACAGTAATTAGCTCTCATTAACATTTTTTAAAAATAAAGGCGCAGACTGAAAGACTTTATTGCCTACAGCTATAAGAGCCCATGTGGGAACATTAACTTGGCCAGAAGTTGAAGGTGTCTACATTTGTTAGAATCACCACCTGTTTAGCAGCATCCTGCATATGTTTAAAAACGTTGAAATGTGGAGCAGGATTCTAGAGTTCATAAAATATACTTTCTGCAATTGCTAAAATAGAACCTGACGACGGAGGGACTCGAACCTCCAATCTTCTGATTGGTAGTCAGACTCGTTAATCATCAAGCTACACAGTCACGTGGGCAAGAATGGCTCATTTTCGATGTTTGGTTTTTGTTCGGGAGGCGGCAGTATCAGCTTCAATCCATCGCTGATCTTGAGGTTCTGAAGTCTCACAGCAGTCCTGCAGCCTGGCTCAGAAGCCACAGAGTCCACTGGAAAACTGTGGCTCTTCAGAGCAAGAAAGGTACATACTACACTGGAGGAGGAGAGTACTGAAGCAAATGTCGCCTATCTCAAAGTAGAGAGGGTTCCTCCACTGCCAAACCAAGGACCGAAAGAAACCAGTGTTAGGCAAAACAGTAGGCCTAAAATGTCCCCACTCTGAACCATCGTTAAATGTCTGGATGCATACCTGATCAGGTACCCTTGCTCCAAAGCAAGTGGTCTGTCAGATCCAGACTGAAACTGGGAAATGGCGCAGCGTGGAACTGAAGCAAGAGTCAAAACATTTTTCAAAGAGGCCCAGAGTAAAAGCCACCTCACTTTGATGGATACATGGCGCTGTTGAATTCCAGTTATAATCGTGGACCAGGCGAGATTTCTAATGTGCTGTCGCAACCTGCAGACTTCAATAATGCTATGCTTGGCAATAAATGCTTTTGAAAACTCCTTGGAGATGTTGATCGAATTAGCTGTTAGACGATTTTATTTCTTGTACCCATAAGCATCCCTTCCTCTAATGCGGTTCTAGCCTCTGGTGATGCTGCCGTGCACCAATTATTAATGAATATTCCCGAACACTCTGGTATGTAGAGAGTTTCATAAAAGCTGGGAAAGACATTCCCCTGACTATATTTCGAGTTATTAAGCACTTTATACAATTTCCCGCCAACCTTTTTCCAGGATTGAACGCACTATTATTGCTGCCCTCGTACTTGTAAGCTTTACTTGACCAAAGTTTATTATGGTCTTCAGGAACACAAATATTGGAAGCTGTCTTTCTATAGCTTCTGTCGGGCTAATATGGATGTGGTAACATTCCCTTTGGGTTCCATAGCAAGGAGTGTTTCTTTTAATGGATTGTTACTCCTGTAGATGCAGGTGATGCATCCGTGGTATATTCTGTGTGGTGAATAGTCATGTCCTGTACATGCTTTCTGCCATCCTACCTTTTGTTTCCCAAACCACTGCTTCTATTGACGCTGCCTTGTGTGCTCTTGATTCCCCTTCCCTCTTAGCTAGCTGTGTTACTTCTGATGACACTTTTTTGGCTGGGTTACAAGTGATGTTCTCATGTTAAATATACAATCATATCGGCAGATTGTCTTTAATATTCGTTGTGTGGGATTTGCGACTGATGCTGTTAACATCCTTCTCCTTGTGTTATTTTGCTCCCTGGATGTATTCCACTTGCTAGCAATGCTCACCCCATTGAAAACATTCCGAGCCCTTTTGCCACAGCTTAAATGCGGGTGGGTGAAAGTCATTGTGTGGTGGGATACAACTGTGTGTGCAGAATAAATAGTACCATTCTTAAAAAATTAAAAACCTTTTTCCAAGTTATTACAACCTTGGACGAGCATGACAATTAAGCTGAAGTGAGCATGAGAAACTGAATAGGCAAAAGCACTTTAGCTGTGTTTCCTAAATGTAAATGTTTCTAAAGTGTCGAAGATGTCCTTGTGGCAAGTTGAATGTTCCCGTTTTTTCTTATGTTTAAAAACGTTGAAATGTGGAGCAGGATTCTAGAGTTCATAAAATATACTTTCTGCAATTGCTAAAATGGAACCTGACGACGGAGGGACTCGAACCTCCTGATTGGTAGTCAGACGCCTTAATCATCAAGCTACACAGTCACGTGGGCAAGAATGGCTCATTTTCGATGTTTTGTTTTTGTTCGGGGGAGGGGGCAGTATCAGCTTCAATCCATTGCGGATCTTGAGGTTCTGAAGTCTCACAGCAGTCCTGCAGCCTGGCTCAGAAGCCACAGAGTCTACTGGAAAACTGCGGCTCTCCAGAGCAAGAAGGTACATACTAGTACCTAATAGTTTGCCGTGCAACTTCCCTCTCAAAGCTGACATTTTTTTCCTAATGGGGATTGGAGGAGTTGGAGCCACAATGATCATGTGTTTTGTCAGTTCATTTTTCACACCTACATACCTCTCGGTGGCAGACATGCAATCAATCCCATTTCCCGTTTTGGCCACCCTACCCGAATAGTCTCCCCTGAATCAAAGTGTGTTCCTCCTTTGTATAAAAAAAATCATACGTTTTTAATTATTCGCCAGAGCAGCTTAGTTATTTTGATTGATAGAAAGCATGGAGCAACGCTGAAGGCCTTTCTGAAAACATCCTGTCTGTGGTACTTGGGGTGACTGCCAGGTTGCACAACCTCTTTGCCTTTCATGCCTCTGATCGTCTGGGTGGTCTTCGCGACTGTCCCTCCGTGGGTGACATTAGCTCTCATTGCTGTCGGGTTCTCTCTCTGGGCTCCACTGCACAGCAGCTACCATCTTTGCAGGCTGCGTGTGCAGAAAGTTGATACCTTTGTTGTGACATTTCTTCACGCACTGCAAGTACAAAGCTGTACACGGCCTGTGCCTATCACGTTACTGTGGAGTGTTAGTGTTTGACCAGGACGTTTTCACTAAACAGAAGTGAAAGCATTTGTAACCTGACACAAACCAGATGGTAGGCTGTGCGATGCTGCCGACTTTAGAGCTAGCGAACAGGGTTCGAGCCTCGGCGTGGGCTACATCATTATTTAAAAATAAACAGCGATCTCGGAGAGGGTGTGGGGAGAGACACATTTAAAAAATAATACACGTGGAGGGGAGACGGATACAACTTAAAAAAATGCACCAACAAGAGACGGCCCTCCAAAAATATGAATGTTAAAGACTACTTTGTTTAAAAGAAAAGCAAGGACAGTCAAATTCCCAAACCCCAAACTCAAAATTAAAAGATGAAAGAGACAAAAACGTCCAACATAACCTAAAATACTTCCCAAGGTGCAGCAGAGCGCAAGTAAAAATACTAGGTGCACTATAGGCTCCCAATTAGAATTGCCACTTAGTGTTTGCATAGCATAACCCAAGCATAAGTAATCCATAGCGTATGAGCCAACCTGAAATTAATAATATCAAGAGTATGATGTATTGAGTAAAAACATAGAATACTATGGATCAATTATAAGATAAAAATTAACTCACGTTAAGTGGTGAATAACTATTTAGTCCACAAGCTGCGGAAAATACAATTTTAAACTATGTCAGTATTCACACAAGAAATATTCCATTTAGGGTGCATCAACACTGGGACTATAGAGGAAGGGAAAAGAAATAAGGAGAAGAGATTAAGAACATAACTGAAAAGTGGTATGTGTATTACTGGCAAAGCCCAAAGTTTTATACCCAAATAATTTCAACGAATCAACAATAATGCAAATGCATTTACTCTAAAGTGTATACAACCGTATTGAAAACACGTTAGAATTGCAAACCACACCCAAATGAAACAAATCAAAAAAGAATAATTTAAGTAAGAATTAATGTTGTACGATTCAAATTAACAGTGCCCCTGATGTTGAGGGACAAACGCCCTGGTGTCCTAAATGGAGAAAAGCGGCATCTCAACAAACAAATGATCTAGAGCGAGCAGCTATAATGGCTAATTTAAAAAATGCAGGATTTATATGGCAAACTGTTAATAAAACTGTACTTGCTATGATTATCATGTGACAAATGGAACCACAATGTTAAACACTATATCTCAATGACGTGCTGTAGAACCCCCATGAATGTATAGGTGCTCCTCTTATGCCAAACACACAAGCCTCCAGCTAAGCATGAAGCATACGTGCCCTTGTGGAATACCTACCGCGACTGCACGTATCTGCAACAGCAACCTGCTGGAAACCAGGGTTCGAGCCTCGGGGTCGCGTCCAAATCCTGTGATTCTGGGCAAATCACTTAATCTCCCCGTGCCTGAATGTGTAATCTAAATACGGTGCCCGCACAACATTTTGTCGCAAACACTATTGCACGCGCACCAGAGGAGCGGGGGGAAGGAGCACGGAAGCGGCAGCGAGCCGAACGCACGTTGGCTTTATTGTCAAAGTGCAACTCCGAAATGTTTTTGTAGTAAACAGTGGTGCGCGTTCTGGCCACCGTCGGGAATGGGCGCGGCAAAGGCGGGCCATGCGCCCGCCTTTGACCAATCGCGTGCCGTTTTTTTAAAAAAAACGCACGCTCCAGCCAATGTGGGCTTCCGAAAACAAAACCACACGCACGAGCGTGTGGGTCGTTTTCAGAAGCCCTTTCTAAAGGTCTCACGCTGCGCGAGCAGTGCTGCGCACTGCAACGCTAGTCGCGAGACCTAAAAAGGACTGGTGTTTACAGGCCCCGTAAATTCAGGTCAATAACAACTTGTATTTGCCCCAAGCATTATCCTCTCTGTCACCCCCCTCCCAAGGAATCCCACGCCACACAATTGGTAATGGGAACCTAGGTATTGCAATTGGAGTTTGAACCTTTAACTTGCAGCACTGCAAGAGTTATCTTACCCAAATTAAGTATCGCACATGGAATAGGGGCCTATTGGTAACGCTTAGACCCCTGCAGTATTTATTGTAATTCCCATATGGCATCTCAATCACATTTTAATGTGCAAACGATTGACTGTCTATTTTTCCTATGTTTTCTTTCTATTTCCCTACTTTCCCTATTCTCAACTTATCTACCCACACCTTTTGAGCTATGTTTCCTCTACGTCTGCAGCCTCTCATCTATTTTCCCATTGATTTTTATTTTATATTGATTGCTCTCTTTTCATTGTTTTCCTTTTCAGTCCTCCTTTTCTAGCTCAGTGGTTTTTCTGTAGATTCTTTTAACCCTATGACTCCCCTTTTTTATTTTCTGTCCTTGCTCGATGCCACTTTTCTCTTCATTCTAGCCTTTCTTGCTGTACTCACTGTAGTGTTGTGGTATGGATAAATACACAGACACTAGGAACCGGGACGGGGAGTATGAGAAGGCAGGAGCGGAAGTGAGGAGGCGGAAGGGAGGAGACTAGATAGGGTTTGGAGATCGAGGAAAGAAGTTGGGTTGAGGAATAAAGGCACATTCAAATATCATTACGTGTCCTTGTCGTCTCTGATCAACAAAGGAAACGACATCTGGCGACGAGGGTAGACCCTGCCTGCTGCTCGCGCCCCTGCTTCTCGGCGGAGTGCAGTCGGGTACTCACCCATGTACATAGTGCCTGTGCAGCTGCCTTCCCGACGCGGCCTCGGGAGCCTACCCCGGGCGCGCCCTCCGGCTGTCCACCCGATGTTGTCTGCACACTTTGTGACATCGGGAGCCTACCCCGGTCACTCTCTGCTGGCTGTTCCGGTGCGTGTTTGCACCATACCGGCTATCAGGAGCTCACCCTGAGCGCGTGTCCGTCAGCTCCCTGCACCTGTTTCCTTGCTCCTGCCCACCGGATTCCCGGATTGCTGTGCCACGCTAAGTGCCTACCTTGAGCGCATGTTCGTCCGTCTGGCTGCTCCTGGCTCCTGATCCTGCCTGCAGATCCCTGAGCTGCCATGACACGCTGTCAAGAGCCCACCCCGAGCGTGTGAGTGAGACTGCCTGTTTACACTCGTCTGCTGTTGCTGCTTGGTGGATCCCTGTCTTTCTCCTGCTTGCTTGGATGGGTGTAGCTCTGTCTCACCGGCTGCATGCCCTGCTGTGACCCTGGCCTCCTGTTAGCCCTGCCCAGCGGCCATCTTGAAGTCAGGCAGGCCCATCCAATCAGCTATCAGATACTCCGAGCGGCCATTTTGGAGTCAGGCAGCTGAGTTGTCTGCTTTTCTGAGGCTGCCTGTCCAGACTACGCTCAGGTGAGCCCATCGACACGACGTGCGTTGCCACCTTACTTGCTGCTCTGCTGCGCCATTTGCGCCCTGCTTCGTTCACACACCGTGAGTTCTGCCACGAACATTACCGCATTCACGCTGGATCAGTCTTCTTTGCCCTTCTGAGGACGTTTTCACCTCAAGCTCATTGTTGCCTGGTCAGCTCCAACCATGTCTCTCTCACCGACTACCGGCCGACGTTTGGATTCACGGGACAGGGGAGCTGTGCTCCAGTCTCCCACGTCTTCGTCCCAAGTGGTAGGACCGACCTTTGCTATGGTGGGAGTTCCTTTTCTACGTCCCCTGGAGCCGTTGCCTCTCGTCCCTGGAGGAGGTATGGGTCTTCGCTGGCAGGAGTGGCTGGAAAACTTTGAGGACTTTATGAAGGGCTCCCAAGTATCGGATCCTGGTCAACAACTCCTTGCGCAATCTTGTTGGGAAAGAAGTTGGCCAAATAATCAAGGAGTTTCCAGCTGATGTTGCATCTTCCTACACCAATGTGCGTGAAGCGCTTAACAGGAAATTTCTTCACAAACGTAACATTGACTACGAACGCTACACTTTCAATCTCGCATCCCAAGAAAAAGATGAAACAATGGGAGAATTCATATTGCGCCTTAAGCGGCTGGCGCGATACTGTGCTTTTGATTCCTTTACGACGGAAGATGCTCTTCGCCTACGCATCATTGAAGTGTGTCAATCCGAATCCTTACGCAGTCGTCTTCTAAAGAAGAGCTACTCATTGGATAAAATGGAGGAAATGACGAGAGTCAATGATCAAGCAGAGGAACATGCAAAATGAATGGAAGCTGGTAAAGGTGACAAACGGGAACAAGCCTTACGAATACAGTCTCGTCACACGCAGTGCCGCTCCTCTGCAGGTCGAAGACCGTCCAAGTCCAAAGAATATTCTCAAAGACCAAGTCATCGTCGCAGTCCGGACCGGGCTACCAAGGGTCTGGAGCGACAGCTCAAGTGTTATCGGTGCGGCCAATATTTTCCTCACACTGAGTCGTGTCCTGCACTATGTCAGAAGTGTCGGCGATGTGGGAAAGAAAACCACTTTGAAACAGTATGCCAGGCAACTCGCAGGGACACTCACAGGCAATCTAAATACTACAGCTCCCAACATCACGCCAAAGCTGTACGAGATGACACAGATACGTCTTCCAGCTCGTCACGTTTGAGTCTCTATTCTCATGCCTCTCGCAGATCACGACGTTCAGAATCTCGAGAATCACGGTCCCTCACACCGGTATTGCAAGATAGTGAGGAATACGTTTGCATGGTCGCAGACCCGGACAGGCTCAGGAAATATCCCAGACTCCATCTCCAAATGGGTGAACACTCAGCCAAGTTTGTACTAGACAGTGGTGCGTCTCTCAATTACATCTCAGTTGCAGAGTATACAAAATGGATCCACGACCGCTCCTGCATAAAGCTGCGGTGCATGTGTATACATGGATGTCAAAGGAACCACTTCCATGCTTAGGACAATTTCAGACCTCCCTCACATACAAAGACAGATCGGTTTCAGCTCGCATTCATGTCATCAAGGGGCCCGAAGCTGATTGCCTTCTTAGCTTGCCCACAGCGGAACAGCTTCAACTGGTGGAGATCCTGTATCGTGTGGATGATGAACCTGACATAGTTCACAAATTTCCAAAATTGTTTACAGGACTCGGAAAAATGACACATTTTCAAGTTCGTCTACATATAAATGAACGTGTGACACCGATAGCTCAACACCACAGGAACATACCATTTCACCTCCAACAGTCAGTGGAAGAAGAGCTACAGGATCTTCTGAAGGCGGATATCATTGAAAGAACTTCTGGACCCACCCCTTGGGTCTCTCCAGTGGTTGTAGTGCCTAAGAAAGGATAAGAAGGAAAAGACCGACTATGGGCTATTTTCACAAGAACGTGCAATAAACATCGGCAAAATAGCTTACCCCAACTTTCACATCGCAGTCCATCGTGGGAAAATAACGCTGTGTTAACGTGGCATTCTCAACACGGCGATATCGTGCGATATTCGCATGATAACGCGGCAAATGTCCGTGAAACAACTACCGCGCCGGCGATAAAAATGCAAACCCCAACGCGAAAAAAGTTGCAATGGGCCCAACCGCGATAAAATCTGTGTGATAACTAGCGAGAGGCCAGCAAGTCCCACGCGTCATGCGGGGAAAAGCACAAGAAAAACACCCAAAAAGACCACAACAAAAACAAGATGAACTGCGGAGCACCAAGGATGCACCCGGACCGAGTGCAGAGGAAAACATGAAACCCACAAGACCCACGGAGGCCCAGCCAGGAAGCCATGTGTCATGAAAGGGCAATGAGAAGAGGGAGAGGAAGACGGGGTACAGTCTGCAGGAAACCCGGATCCAAGTCACGGATGAGATAGAACACCACCACCAACTGTACGTCACCTCCAACGTGTCATTGGCAACAAAGACGCCGAGATGGCAGACCATCTTGGACCATGTGAATGCCGTAGCCGCGCCGAGGACAAGAGGCGCTGGAATGATGCGAAGGGCAAACCCAAGAAGGAACCCTCTGCCAACATGAAAGCAGCAACGCACATTGGAGGTGGGGGGCCAGCAGAACACCAGGAGCTTGAAGAAATGGAGAAAATGGTGGCCACAGTCATCAGTCGGGAGACAGTGACAGGATCTGAGGAACCGGACACTGCTCAACATGACCTGACACAACAGCAACAGGGTGAGTACTGACCAGGGAGTGGGGGGACGGGGGGAGATTGGCACAATGGCACTCATGCACAATCAAGCAGAGCACACTGCACACCCACAATGACTCTGGACCATGTCCCTGATCCCCCGGGAACACTGCAGCACACACACAAACACCAAGTAGTCCCACCTCCACCATGTGTCCAAAGGGGCCCCCACCCAACACATCACCAATCACACAACCAACACATGCACATGTGCGAAACCCAGCGAAGATGCATATCTGTCAGCCACACTGACAATGGAAGAGACACTACATGACGAGTAGCATGGCTGCAGTCCAACTATCATGTCAATGTGCAGGCCACGACACTGAGGTGGCTGAGTGTGGGCCAGATCCGCTAAGGTGCGGGTCACACTCGGACACATCCACATGCACAAAAAAACCCTGAAGGCAACTACACATCGGCCGACAGACCATGACCACGAGTCACAACACGACAAAGAGCACAATTCACTCAAGTCTGCAACATCTCAGCACTGTAGACGCACAGAAGTGAGAGGCACACCACCTGAAACGGATGAGTGGCAGCCAATTCAGAGCTGCAGGGGCGACTCAGCCACAGTGCAGCATACACACAGAAGAATAAGAGCACCCCAACATTGTCAACAATGTGGTACATACTGCAACACTTTCACAACAGAACACAGGACACAACTGGTGCCGCGTGCGTGCACAAAATGGCCAATCACATCTGGCATTGCAGGAACCTGTGACATGACAATGGACGAGTACAACCTGTAACTGTTTTATTTACACATGCAGTGCTAGTGGACATTTTGTACTGTCCCATGAATGTACAGGATGGACACAAAGTGACGTGCTCAGGTGAAGAAATTGGCAATGAGGGTGCTCCTACGGGCTATTCCTGCTGCAGCTGCAGTGGGGTGTGGGCCACCTGCCCCATCGTCCTCATCATCGTCCGGTGCATCTGGCACTTGGATCCATGGGGCATTGGAGCGTACACAGATGTTGTGCAAAACACAACATGCAACGATCATCTTGCACACGATGTCTGGCCTGTACAGGAACCTTCCGCCTGTGATGTCCAGGCACCTGAAATGTGACTTCAACACGCCAAATGTGCTTTCCACGATGCCCCTGGTGCATATGTGGGATGCATTGTACTGCCTCTGGGCATGTGTGTTCGGGTCTAGGAGGGGTGTCATCATCCAAGGGCAGAGTGCATATCCCTGATCACCTGTGACAGTGCAGAGAGAGATGAGTCAATAGGTGGTTCGGCATGATGTGTTGGCAGGCACACTAGTCCAGTGATGCCTGTGATGGCTGTGCGTGGGGTGAGTGTAAGACAGCCCCCAGGGAGTGTTTGGTGCTGGCAACAACTGCAACAGTCATCACTCAATCAGAATTTCAAAGTACAAACAGCAAGGGACCATGACTTGAGGTGCACAGAGTTAGTGGCCCCGGATGCACAGCGGCCGGCACGGGCACACCGCCACAGGACGGTGACTTGCGATGCACTGGGTTAGGCCCATGAGAGCTGAGCGGGTCCTCGTAGATGTCCAAGGTGACTGTCGCTGAGTGTATCGAGGGACAGTGGAAGGTGTTCCCCCAGGGCATGATGCAGAGGGCACAACCAAGCAGCAACAGGCAACATGGGGGATATGAATGCCACAGACTCATGCCAAACACCAAGTCCGTACCTGCCAGATGATGATGACAACAACCCCCAGGCCACAGACTCAGATGCCACCAAAGTTCAACCAGAGAGTGACCATGACTCACGGCACACAGAGTCAGTGGCACCAGGGCTGCAAGGGGATGCAGTCTGCGATGAGGCGTGTACATTGGTGTAAACTCAGCCATACAGAAATCAAGACTCAGTTACAAATGTGTGACCTACTGGACCGCAGTGTAGGCCGAAGGCAGTTGTCAGAGAGGGCCCACAGACACGTGTCGTTGGCTTGCGATGCACAGAGTTGGTGGCACCAGAGCGAAGGGAGTACAGTGATATAAACGCTGCCATAAACATATGAACTCGGCCATAATGAAATCAAGACTCAGATCCAAATGTGTGACCTACTTGCCCACAGTGTCGGCCGGTGGCAGTGGTGTGCGTGGGCCAACCGCAGTTCAGCCAGCTCCTCCTGGAACTCCCACACATGGTGTTGGAATGTCATGTGGCGATGACGTGTGGGTCACGGAGGCTGAGGCACCAGAGCTGAGTATGTGTGCAGCCTGCGACGATGCCGTGTCCTGGCTAGTCCCGCCTTGATGTGATTGGTGTGAGGCCGGCTGTCCCGCAGTGCATGCCGAAGCCAGTAGTCTGCAGGGGCCCACAAACACGTGTCGTTGGCTTGCGTTGAACAGGGTTAGTGGCACCATGTGTCATCGGCTTGCGTTGAACAGGGTTAGTGGCACCACGTGTCGTCGGCTTGCACTGAACAGGGTTAGTGGCACCACGTGTTATCGGCTTGCGTTGAACAGGGTTAGTGCCACCACGTGTCGTCGGCTTGCATTGAACAGGGTTAGTGGCACCACGTGTCGTCGGCTTGTGTTGAACAGGGTTAGTGGCACCACGTGTCGTCGGCTTGCGTTTAACAGGGTTAGTGGCACCAGGTCAGTTGTTGCTGGTGTTCGGTCACCTCCGTAACGAGGATCCGGCTTTCATCCGGACTGAACCGCATCTTCCGCTTACTCCTCTCGGTGCGTTCACTGGTATGAACTCTGCCATTCATGAATCACAACTGAGTGCTGGACGTGGGACCTACTGGCCGCAGTCTAGGCCGGGGGCAGCGGTCAGCATGGGCTCACAGACACGTGTTGTGTGCTTGCGATGCAGAGTTTGGGACACCAGATCGAAGGGAGTCTAGTGATATAAATGCTGCAATAAACATTTGGTCACTGCAATTCAAAACTCAAGACTCAGTGCCAAATGTGTCACCAACTGGGCCGCAGTGCACGCCGGTGGGGTATGTCAACAAGAAAGGAGTGCTGTGGGCCTGCATCGTGGAGGCCAGCGATGGTCTGAGGAGGCTGACAAGGTCGCTGGCCTGGGGCTTGGAGCTTGCGCCGGCACGTGGTGGGCCCTCTTGGACACAAGCCAGTGTGGGCAGGTGAGCAGAGCGGCCTTGGTGTGCTGGGGCGGGCAAGACGGGTCTGGGGAACAGCAGCTTAGGGTGCAGCAGGCGCACAGGGTCGCAGGCCCCGCCGCTCACGGCGTCGGCCTCGTGACGGGCTGAGAGGTGCCGCCCTGGCAGACACGTTGGCCATTCCGGAAGAGGACCACGCCCAGAGTGACGGGGTTTTTATTCACACCCCTACGCAGGCCTGGCATACGCCGGACCAACCCACTCCGTCCACGCCTACAGGGGGGGACGTAACGGGCGACATTTCCGCATCTACCCCACAGCCTGTGGTGACATGGTAGTGTCCACTGGCCACTACATTCCATGCACCAGCAGTTAATGTCCAAATGGACATTTCCGTGGTTTGCATACTCAAGTCTGTCCAGCACATCCACGCCACACTTGTCATTGGGTAGGTTCTCATTCATTAGTCACTTGCCTCCTTCGCACATACCTGCTTCCAAACTCTCCACACATTCTGCTATTGTGTGGCTGTGGTGCCATGCCGTAGCTGGGTTGTGTACATGGCAAGCCCAGGTTCCCGATTGAGTCGTGTTGTCGTGTGTGGTCGGTGGGCATGTTGTGTGGCATGTTGCATGTAGTTTTGCTGCGTGGCCATTCCCAGAGTCGTGAGTTGCATGACTGTGGAGTTGAGGTGTGTGGTGTGTTCATTTGGTGCTTACTAACGAGCAATGCATTCCCATAGGTGCCATCCTGGAAGCGCTGGTTGATGATGGACTGTCGGAAGATGAATGAATCATGCACACTGCCTGGGTAGTTGGCCACAACATTGGTGAAGAGTCCCCGGTGGTCCACTATTGCCTGCACATTGATGGAATGTGTGTGCTTTCTGTTGCAGTAGTTGTGTGCAGTGTTGGCAGGGGGCACAAGTAGGACATGTGTGCAGTCAATAGTCCCCAACACAGGGAATCCAGCTATGGCCTAGAAGCCTTGCTTGGTCTCCAGCTGCTCCTGCGCAGTGTGGGGGAAGTGAAGGTGCTGGGGTACCAGGCAGATGATAGCATCCAGGACAGGTGTGATGGACTTGGATAGGGCTGGCTGTGAGACTCCTCCGACTCTGGCAGTTGCTGGTTGGAAGGTACCAGAGGCCAACATGTGCAGCACAGCCAGCAGCTTTGTCTGCGGAGGATGTTGGTTGTCCGCTGTGTTGGTACCGTCAGCCTGTGGGCAATGTGGGTCAGGATGCGGAGGATGGTTGTCCTTTTGAGCCTGTAGTGGGCAATGACCTCCTCTGGCGTTAAGTCTGTGAGGCTGGTGTGTTTACGGTAGGTCTGCTGTCTTTGTCTACGCTGCCTCTGCCCTCTAGGGTCTCCGAGCTGCATGATCAATAGCTCCATGGCGTCTGTTGGTCTTCATGTGTGGCTCTGGTCTGGGCTCCCTTTCAGACTGCAGGTGGTCGTCCCGCTTAGCACCAGCAGAAGGCAGGTGTTAAATCCCTGCTGCTACCGTGGCTTATCGCCTTTTTTTGACTCGCATCGCAGATCTGGCTGTCCGTTGTGAATCACGCAGTGTTGTCTTTTCGTGTGTCTTTGCACGGACACGCCTATTCTGCATCTCATTTGCGTTAGTTAGCGGTGTCGGCCGTGACGATGTTTTTTGCGGCAGCTATCGCGGGTTATGGGGTGATGTAGCACCAGCTTGCGAAAGGGGCGGTAATTCTATCGCCACTTTTGCTGCGCTAAAGTGCCGATAACTCGGCGATAAGTCCTTGTGAATATGCCCCCATGTGTTGACATGAGAGCACCCAATACTGCCATCGAAAGGGAAAGACACCCTGGACCCCATATCAGTGACATGATCACGACTCTGAACGGTGCACAAATCTTCTCCAAATTGGATCTTTACAAGGGCTATCACCAGCTCGAATTGCATGAAAGGTCACGGTACATCACCACATTTTCGACTCACCAGGTACAAACGACTCAGTTTTGGGGTCTCTTCGGCCGCTGAAATCTTCCAGGAGGCAATCAGAAGAGTTATCCATCACATACCCAACACTCTCAACTACAGTCACGATATACTTGTGTTTGGCGCAACCGTACAGGAACACAACAAAGCACTAGATCGAGTATGCCACGCATTGTTGGAAGCAAATCTGACTCTCAACAAAGATAAATGTGAATTCCACAAATCCACCTTGAAGTTTTATGGACACATCTTCTCAGGCACAGGAATGAGACCAGACCCTGACAAAATTGCAGCACTGAATGACACTCCTCGCCCTCGAGATGCTGGGGATGTGCGGTCATTTCTAGGAATGGCCAGCTACTGTGCACGATATATCAAAGACTATGCCTCTATCAGCTATCCTCTGTGGCAACTGACCAAACAGGGACAGCCTTTCCAATGGTCCACTAGCTGTGATCAAGCCTTTCATCTGATCAAAACAGCTGTTGAATCGGCAAAAAACCTGGCATACTTTAACCCTCGTCGGAAGACGGAGATAACAGTGGACGCCAGTCCCGTAGGACTAGGAGCCATCTTGGCTCAGTATGACAAGCTAAGCGACCAGCATCACATTGTGGCCTATGCCAGCCGCAGTCTGACAGACACTGAACGAGCATACTCCCAGCCGGAGAAAGAAAGTCTTGCCGTAGTATGGGCCTGTGAGCACTTTCACATTTTCATCTCTGGGAAGCACTTCACACTCATCACGGATCACCAAGCTCTCATAACTATATTTGGAAATCCTCGAGCCAAAATGCCACCAAGAATAGAACGCTGGGGACTTCGTCTTCAAGAGTATACATACACTATCATCCACAAGCCTGGAAAAGCAGCCAATCCAGCAGACTACATGTCGCGTCATCCTAAGAAGTCCTCATGCTCGAATCCTTCACTGGCGGAGGAATACATACACTTCGTCGTTGCTCAAGCAACACCCCTGCAGTTCCACTGGAAGCCATCATTGAAACCACAGCAGGTGACGCCACATTGCAGGATGTAAAACGGCGCATTCAGACAAACAGTTGGAGGCACCTAGAAGAGCCTGGGCGCACACATCAGGTGGATGGCCACGAACTCGCTTCTTTCCGACATATCAAAGGCGAACTGTCCTTTGCCAACAATGGCCTTCCATTACGAGACAAAAGGATTGTCATTCCCAAGCAACTACGTCAAGGCATCATCAATTTAGCACATGAAGGGCACCAAGGCATTGTCGCTACGAAAAGAGCACTGAGGGAGCGCGTCTGGTTCCCTTCTCTTGACCAGATGGTCGAACTCACCTTGAAAGACTGCCCTCAGTGTCAGCTGGTCAGTAGAGAGGAATTACCTGCTCCTCTACAAATGTCTGACTTACCGGAGGGTGTGTGGCAACATGTTGCAGTATATTTCTTTGGGACCATACAATCTGGCAAATACATCATTGTCATAATGGATGAATACTCCTGTTTTCCTATTGCTCACCTCGTATCCTCCACCAGAGCAGCCACCACCATACCAGTGCTAGATGAAGCCTTCGCAGCATAGGGAATCCCCAAGGTAGTCAAGACAGACAATGGCCCTCCATTTAACGGACAGGAATTTGCCGCCTTTGCAAATCATCTCAGCTTTCGACATCTGAAGATCACCCCCTGTGGCCACAGGCCATTGGTATGGTCGAAAGATTCATGGCCACTCTGAAGAAAGCCATACAGCAGGTCGAACTCTCCAAACGAGATATTCAAACAGCACTGAACGAGGTGTTAAGAGCATATCGGACCACACCTCACAGCACGACAGACAGATGTCCAGCGACTTTGATGCTAGGTCGCACAGTGCGCAGGAGAATACCGAATTGGGAAGAGTCCCTTTGCTGCAGGGGTCAAAATACAGAACATGAAGATTTAGTAGCAATAGATGGTGCTAGAAAAGCCAAGATGAAAGAATACGCGGACAGTCGTAGGAGAGCCAAACCGTCATCCATCAAAGAAGGAGAATGGGTACTTGTCCGTCAAGAACAACAAAGAAAATCAGACAGCCGATATCACGCTCATCCCTTATTGGTAACGAAATAAAAAGGGACCATGATCACAGCCGCCTCAGAGGACAAGAGGATAACGAGAAATGTTGCGCACTTTCAGAGGTGCACACCAGGTACAAGAGAATCATGAGAAGCTTCAGAAAGTGCAGCAAAAGAGGACAATCAGGTGACAGAAAGTGAGCACATGTCTCCTTTTCTTCTGGCTGCAAGTGAAAGACCTGTTCAAGATGGTGCCAGTCGGCCACAGCATTTTCATCGGAGACCTACACGTTTAATTGAAGAACTGTAACTATGTTCTGTTTCCTTCTTTAAATACTTACTATATTGTTTGTTGATATCAGTTCAAAGTGTGTAAGGAGAGGGGAGGTGTAGTGTTGTGGTATGGATAAATACACGGACACTAGGACCCGGCACGGGGAGTATGAGAAGGCAGGAGCGGAAGTGAGGAGGCGGAAGGGAGGAGACTAGATAGGGTTTGGAGATCGAGGAAAGAAGTCGGGTTGAGGAATAAAGGCACATTCAAATATCATTACGTGTCCTTGTCGTCTCTGATCAACAAAGGACACAACACTCACTTTTCCATCTTCTTCTTCCTTTTCCATCTCCTCCTTGCTCTTCTTCCACCTTTCCTTGTGCAGTGTGCATAGGTGATGGTGTAGTGCAGAACAATGACCCTCACGATGAAGCAATTGATTTTGTGCTTACCAAGATAGCAGGATAGTGCACATTGATCTGCAGCAGCACGGGGCTACACCTCCTCATTTCTATCTCCCGTGAGTCTCCAACATCGACCGCTTCTGTAGCTGAGTGAAATACTCTCTCTCCTTAACTGCTCTCTCCCATAACCAACTAATTTTCTCTCCTCCCAGCAGTTTCTTTCTTAGCTCCTCTACCACCTGTCGTTTATCACCCCTTTTTAGCTCCGCTTTGGCTGCTGTTATTGACTTTGCCAGTTATGGTTTTGGGGGGTAGGCAAAAGTCCTACCCTCCCAGAATTTCCGGGCGGGTGGTAGGGTTCGAGATCGCAGGGCATAGAGATTGGCTAGAGGGGGCGGGGCTTGCATAGGTCCTTGGGTGACAGTTAATGGAGTTTAGGTGCCATTTTGATTCAGCATGCCCTGGTTGGCAAGGTCAGAGTTAGCGTTGTGTTAGCGTTGTGGTAGTTAGTGGTAGTGTCTGTAAGTGACCTGGCTAGTAAGCATGGCTGTCCCGATGGATGTGCAACAGGCGCTGCTGGTGTTGCAGCAGGCAGGCAGGGCTGATCTGCTGGCGGCTGGGGTGCTGGCACAGTTGGGCATTGCCCCCCCTGAGCATCCAAAATGGAGAACAGCGGGCGGAGTGGCAGCAGCCGTCATGGCTTGTGTTTCCCCCACCCGTAAGGTGCAAAAAGGTGGGTTGGGTGCGGGAAGGGGGAAACGGGCTGGCCATCTTTTTTGGCCTGAGACTACGCGTGGTGGTGGGCGAGGGGTCGAGGTGTGGGGTTGGGCAGGGGCTGGTCTAGCGTGTTGCCGGTTGAGGGGACAGTTTGGGTGGGGAGGGGGAATGCACAAAAGATGGCTTGTGTTATATGCGATGCTGCGGGGGGCTGGGCGGCAGTGGCAGCAGGGGTCGAGGCGTGCGGCCCAGGTTCAGGCCCTTATCTTTTGTGGACGGGCAGAGGGAAGCGGGCAGCAGGGGTGAATACCATGGGCTGGGAGGTGGCATGTCCTCATGGCTCGGGCCTGCACCCTGTAGTGCAGCCAGAGGGTGCGGTGACGACGTTGGGCCATGAGGGGGCCGGGCAGCATGACGTGGCAGGGGGCGGGCATTCACTGCTCAGGGCCTGCCGCTGGACCTCTCCAGCCCGCGTAGGCAGGCCCTGGCTAAGCAGAGCGGTGAGGAGGCAAGAACGGGGAGAGGGAAAGGGAGAAAAAGCAACTGGTACCTGCCTCCCGTGTCAGGTGTGGGGTGGGCTGTGGCCCCTGAGATGGAGCCGTTGGTGTCTGGGGGTGGACATTGGGGAGGCTCTTGCACTGAGGGTGGGAGGGTTGTCCTGGGGGCTGGAGGGCAGGCATGGAGGAAGAGAGGTAAGGTCAGTGCCAGCTGGGGTGGTGGAGGCTGGTGCTCTAGTTCTGGGGAGCATAGGTGCAGGGGTTTCAGGGTTGGGGTCATGCCTACCCCCACCTCGATCCATGGTTTGGATGGGGACTGAGGCTTTTCAGGATGGGGTCCCAGGTCAGTGGGTGTGGTGCCACTTTCCCCCCTCTGGTTTTGCTGGGCAGTCAGGGTAGGGACAGACTAGTGCCAACCAGGGGTTGGAGCTAGGCATGGTGGAATCGTCGCAGGACGGGTCAGTCGGGAGGGTCTAGTGCGGCCTGTCTACACCGGCCTGAAGACAGGGCGTGCGTCTTTACGGCCGGCCCTGGGACAGCGGGGGACCTAAGTCAAGTGAGCCACGGCCAGGAGGGTGAGTCTGCCTGGTGAGAATACGACCCTTTGCAGGATTTGTTTCAGGAGCAATTTGGAGGTGGGGGAATATGTGATGGGGAAGTGCCAGGCACAAATGTGCAGTGTGGGGATGGGGGGTCGGGGGGTCAGGGACTGGGACCTGGACTATGATGAAGAAGGGTTGGAGGAGGGTGAGATTGTGGATGATGGTGAGTTGTTCGAAGGGAGTGAGGGTGAGGATGAGTGGTGGGTGGCACCTCCTACAAGTAGGGGACAGGGGGTGCCTAATCAGAGGGGTAGTGTTGGTGTCTTGCAGGACGTAGCGACAACAACAGAATCAATACAGAAGGAGAGACCCGCCATGGCAGGATGGACAGCTAAAGCGCGGGCCCCGATCTTGAAGCCAGGTTAGGTGGGGGAGAGGCGCAAAGGGAGAACAGGTGGGTTTGCAGAACTGGGGGTTCAAGCTGCGGGATATGAGGCAGAGATGCAAAGGGAGGGTGGTCTGCGGCTGCGGAGGGGTAAGTATGTGCAGGACCAGGGTACGGGTATGGACATAGTAGAGGATGCGGTGCAAGCCACAGAGACCACTGACTGGGGGAGGGGAGAGTGACAGCCAAAAAAAGGAGAGCAAAGATGTGAGAAAGAAGATGCCATATATGGGGATCACTAAACCTTTTGGGGGTGCATTTGATGGCTGCTACTACAGAGCGGAATTGGAAAGGGGAATTTCTGGAGTTATATAAGTTGCTACATGGGGAGATATGAGCAAAAGAAAGATCAACGGAGGAGGAGTATGAGCTGTCATGTAGGCCCAGGATGACCATTAATATTGAAAAGTGGACAGCGGCTTTTCTCATATATGCAAGCGTGTATTGCGAAAAGTATCCAGAGAGGTGCGTTGCTCTGTTTAAATATCTAGACATAGTGCAGAAGGTGCAGGTGACTTTTGGAGGGTGGTCGTGGGTACGTTACAACAAGGAATTTTGGGCACAACTAGCAGAGGAAGAGGATGGGGTATGGGGGCAATTGGATTATGAGTTGTTCCTGCAAACTATGGCACCGGAGAGGCCAGCCCCATCAACTTATACGGCGAGCGGCTGGCGGGTCATCTACAGGTCCTTTCGAGGGCATCCCACCCAGACAGGGGTGGCTGCGGCAGGGGACAGACAGTGATAGCTGGAGCATGCTGGTCATTCAATAGGGAACAGTGTTTGCAGGAATATTGCAAATACCGCCACAAATGTTCCAAATGTGGTGGCAAGCACATGCTTACCCAGTGTGGCATCCAGGGCGGGTTTACTGGGTCACAAGGGGGTGTAGGGGGAGAGTGGACTGGATACAATGACTGGGGAGGTCAGGGTTCCATGAGAAAGTCACGTACGCCGGTTAAGTTGGACTGCTTGGAAAAATAGCTGGTCATGCTGGGGTCCGAATGGGAGAGGGAATTGTTGTTGACAGGTTTCCAGTTTGGTTTTTGTTTGTGTTATGAGGGTCCCAGGGTTTGACAGTAGGCGGAAAATTTGAGATCAGTCAGAGGCCACGAGGAGTTGCTTTGGAGAAAGTTAATGAAGGAGGTGTCGGAGGACAGAATGGAGGGGCCTTTTCTGTAATGGCCACTAGGGAATTTGAGGATTTCGCCCATTGGGGTGGTGCCCAAGAAGGAGGTGGGTGAGTTTCGCCTCATTCATCACCTTTCCTGGCCTGCAGGGCTGTCGGTCAATGACTTCATTTCTGAGGGTGGAGCCAAGTGCAATATGCCTCAGTCGACTCAGAGGTCCAGTTGGTCAACAAGGTGGGAAAGGGTGCCCTTATGGCAAAATGTGACATTATGCATGTAAGGCAGTCAGAGCCGGCAGGACATTTTGTAGAAGATTGGGCTGGGCACTGTCTGGGACTTCAATGCCGCATCACAGGGTGAGAATCACAGCGGGGGTCTGGGAGGATTTGAAGCTTTGGTGTACCTTTCAGGATGAGTGCAATGGCATTCCAATGTTGGGGCTTGGGGAGCAGATGGGGTGGTCTGTGGCGATGTTTTCAGATGCCACAGGTAGGCACGATTTTGGCCTTTTCTGGCAGGGGAGGTGGTGGGCCGAGGAATGGCCAGAGGTGTGGAAGCGGGGAGGGCATAGCATCGCTTTCCTAGAATTGTTTCCTCTTGTGGTAGCAGTGTGCTTGTGGGGGCACTACTTTGCAAATAGGACAGTCCGTTTTAATATGGATAACATGGCGGTCGTTGACATGGTCAATCGGCAGTCAGCAAAGGAGCCAAAGGTGTGGCAGTTGAAGAGAGTATTTGTGTTGGAATGTTTGCATCACAACGTTACTTACAGGGCAAGACACATTCCAGAAATACACAATGAATTGCTAATGTTCTCTCTCGATTTTAGTGTACGAGGTTCCGTGGGTTGGCCCCAGGGGTGGGCGAAAGGAAAACTGTGATGCCGGACCACTTGTGGGTAGTAGACGAAAGCGCGTGATGGAGCTGATCCTGGGTTCACTATCGGATTCCATGCAGAAACCTTATGGGCTGGCGTGGGAGGAGTTTCTGCAGTCGGGGGCGGTCCCCAGGAGAAATTCGGATGGAGGTCAAGCTCGAAGGGATGATGTGGTACATTTTAACATGTCCTTGATTGACAAGGGTTTGTCGGCGGTAACGATAGCTGGTATGTTGGCGGGCATAGCCTTTTTTGGAAAACTGTGGTGGGGATACGAGCCATCGGCGGGTGACATGGGGAAACGCATCTGAGAGGGGTGGTCGAGGAAGAGGGGGATGGGTGACCGGTTGAGACAGCCCATTACACTGCTCATTCTGAAGCAAGTGATTGCAGATCTGCCAAGGGTGTGTCGGGATGCATGGGAGACACTGTGTTTTTCGGTCATTATGGTGTGGCTGTTTTTTGGGGCTTTTTGGGTTACAGAAGTGGTTGTCTCTGCGACACACAGGGGGATGCGTTGGCTTGAGGTCCGCATGCAGTGGGAGGCAGTGCAGGTTTAGATACCCAAGTCCAAGATGGATCAGTCAGGCAACGGCCTTTGTGTGACATTGCGAGTGTAACCCGATGTGTCGGTTTGCCCATGCGCTGGGAGGGTAAGGTTGAGAAACCAAGGGGGTAGTTGGGAGGATGTTTTTTTCTACATGAGAATGGGGAGCGATTTCCGGCTTCGCAGGTGTTGGGGGTCCTGAGAAAAGCATTGGGTTTGTTGAGCTATGAGGCAAAGGATTTCAGGATGCATTCATTCTGGATTGGGATGGCGAGGGAGGCTGAGGGCACGTGTTGGACAGCGGAGGGAGATTCAGCAGGTTGGGCATTGGCGATCTAGCTGCTATTGGTGCTATGTGCATTTGCGGTGGATGTTGCATGACGACCAATAACATGAGTTTGTTTTCTCCTAGGTTGCATTGCAGGCCCACTAAGAGACCATATAGAGGTTTGGATCTGCAGGTACTCTTTTGTGAAGTGGGCAGCGAGGCATGCCAAGTCAAGGCGAGGAGGAAGACAGCTGGGTCTGCCTGATACAGTAGTACAGTTGAAGTTGTTTGGAAAAGGAGGCATGCAATGGCACGAGCTATTGCCCAAATTGAGCTACTTGGTCAAAGGAGCCCATGGCCCAGACGTTTTATTGATGCACCTAGGAGAAAATGACTTAGTCAAGATGAAAGGTTTGGCTCTGGTAAAAGCTATAAAATGGGACTTGCTAGAGGTTAAGACAGCGTGGGTTAGGAGGAGCGCGCGCGACATCGACCATGATGGCCGCCTAACTCGGAGCTCTGTAACGTGGTGGGAAATGCCACAGTGAATTTCGCGGCTCCAACTTAGTTTTCCATTTGAAACGGAGCGTTTCACACATCGAAAGACCCCCTGAGTGGGTTTCTTCCACTGGTATGGATTTTCTTCCTGTGTTCCTGTAAAGAAAACTTAAAATTGCTGAAACTACTCTACAGCCGCCATTTTGAATTCCTCTGAGATGGGGTTTTTTCCTTTTTCTTCAGGCACAATGTTTATAATCTCTCCTTAATACTATGCAGTGCTTGTTGTTTCATGCATAGTTAGTGATTTAATTCCTCTGTTGTTATTTCTGGACCAAGAGAGGCTGTACTACTTTCATGGTGATTATTGCGCAGCTATTTTTTCTGAGAATATTTTTGGATCTATTTCCGTAGACTTTGGTGTACATGCTGGTCGCTCCTTCTGCTCCTATGGATTTTCTTCTTCTGGTGACTTATGGGCAGGAGTAAGAAATTGCTGCTTACTAACAAGAAATGTACTCCTCACGTGCCTGAATCTGACTCCTCCCATACTTGTTCCTCTATTCACAACGCTTGCAGTATGGCACACTCTAACTCTTCACGTTCGGTGCCTTCACCAACCTCTTCAATCAAGTTGCAAACGCCATCTTCTGCCAACAAGCGTCTTAAACAGGACCCTCCTTCCCCACCAAAGTCAGTCTCTCCTACGTCTTTGGACACTGTTTTGGAGGAAATACACGCCTTACGTCCATTCATTGAGGAAACAAATTCCCGTCTGCAAATTTTAGATACTAAATGGTAGTCTATGGAGGCTCGCATATCGGTGGTGGAACAGCATGTGGATGAATTACAGGATACACCCAACAATTTTGTCACCTTACAGAAGGAGGTCCTCCTGTGAAAAAGATCTGCTGAAGATTTAGAAAACAGAAATAGGCACAATAATCTGCGCTTATATGGTCTTCCGGAGGGTTTGGAATGCGGTGCCCCTGCTCAGTTTTTCACTACCTTTCTCCTGAAGCTTCTTGATCTTCCTACATCTACAAACTTGAATATTCAACGTGTGCACAGATTGGGTCCTCGCCTGTCTTCATCATCTGCTCCCTCGAAGACTCGGGGTGTGATTCTTCTATTTCTAAAATTTACCGAACTTCTACAAGTCTTAAATGCAGCCAAACTTAAAAAAACAGCTTGTATAGTCTGGTTCTAGACTATTTATCGCCCAAGACGTTTCATCAGCAACAGCCAAACGACGGAAGGAATTTTTTGATCTTCGTCCTGCTTTACGTACAATGGGTGCACGCTATGGATTATTTCATCCATATCTGTTTAAGGTCACTTTTCAAAACAATACATTTACCTTTGAAGATCAGGTGGACCTGAGGAAATGTATCCACTCACACTCCTCATCGTCGATGGAAACTGCTGGTCCTTTTTCTGTGACTTCTGTACCTTGATTTTCTTTTTTTCCTTTTTATTGAAGCTAGGATTAATTTACTTAATTTTGCTCAATGTTTTCTCCTACTGGTGTTTTTTTTATTAATTGTTTTATAACTGGTTAACTTTATTCTTTTCCCTTCATATTCTTACAGATGTTATCTTTGGAACTTCCTTTTTATCCGTTTCCTGCTCGTTTTATATGACTTCCCGCTGTGGTGCGTTCTCTCTGATGGATGTGTCGTCTTCATGTGTGTGTCGCCACTCCTTGTATCTTTTCTTCTTGTTCTTTCCTGAAGGTACGTATTACAGTCGTCAGTCTTCTTTTAATTTTATTTACTGTTATATACTTTATTAGCTGTTGACATGTACTGTCTTCTCTTAAGCTCTTTTCATTCACCCTTTCCTTTTTCCTATTTTTCTTCTATTTTACCTTTCTTCTCGCTTTTCTTCTTCCCTTTTTTACTGTTTCACTTCCCTTTGTTTACTACTGTTGATCGTGTTGTTTCATATATTGTTTACTTCTTATGCATTCAGAGTTGTTTCATGGAATGTGAAAGGTTTTATTAATCCCTTAAAAAGGCAGATAATATTATCTCATCTAGCCTGCTACAACCCAGATTTAGTTCTTTTACAAGAAACTCATTTGACGGAGTTGGAGGCTTTAACTCCTTCGGTGCTCGTGACGGCACCCGGCCGTCCTACGTCACAATGGGCGTGTGCGGAGGACGGCCGGGGCCGTCCTAAACACGCCCACTCCATAAGTCACTCGCACCGCGGCAGAATTCGCGCCGCGGTCAACGGGTTAAAGCTCAAACGGAGTTGGGTGGGCCTAGTCCTTGTTTCCCCTACTTCCAATAAGAAAAATGGTGTAATTATCCTATGTCACAAAAAGTTACGTTGTTCTTTTGTCCCTCAAGACATAGATTCAGAGGGTAGATGGTTATTAGTTAAGTTACTAATTAACAATATATCTTGGACTGTTTTCAATGATTATAGTCCAACTCAACCGGACTACTGTTTTTGGCCTAATATTACAAAAAAATGTATTCAATATAAAGATTATTTTTTTATTTTAGGAGGTGATTGCAATCAGATTATAGATCCATTTATTGACCGCCAATCCCAAATTCGTTTTATCACTCATAAGGCTGATAAACAATTTCATAACACAATCTCCCAGACTCACCTTGTTGATGCTTGGCGTTTATGTAACCCAGATGTAACAGAATCCTGTTTTCCTGCGCATAGTTCTGTGTAGGTACAAAATCCCCGCAACAATCCGAGGATAGCATCCATGGATGAGGGCCAGCAAGTGCTGCGGTAGTGGATGACAGCTGCCCATGAATTATTTTGGTATTTTTTTCATTTTGTCTGGGCTAACTGGTTACCTTTGTCCTTTTTTTTTTTTAACTTTATTTGTCATTTTATTAACATTATGCAGTAAATAAGGACACATTTATATGCACTTACATCATCTCGTCATATCACCATCAATATTTGTGTGGCACAATTAACAATCATCTGTTCGCAGTGATGATTTTACACAGAACCTTAATCCCTCAGAATTATCCCAGCATTACTGTAAACTGGTTACCTTTGTCCTTAGCCAGAATATCAGTGATGTAACAGGACATGTCTCTTTGTTGGTCTGTCAATTAGTTTAGCTTGAAGGGGGTTCAATCATTCTCAAGGGGTGATTGGTCATGGTTTAGATACTAGTACCACCTCTACAGTTACCAATGTTTTACCCTCCTCCCTTTCTAAATAGGTCTCAAATCAGCAACTCCATAGTCTACCTCATCTCCTTGACTAGAGTGTTAATAGATTTGCGGGTGGTGCCTCACAGTGGTGTGCCTACTCCTGGTGTTCCATTCTGGAAGCACAGCATGGGTCTTCTAATCTCCTACTCACCTTCATTTTAATTCCCACTTATAATTGCTGCCATGTAATTTGCAGTTTTGCACCTCTGATGCAGGTCAGGGGATCAGTCCTGACATAGATTCATGGCATAGGTCTTAGATCTTTGGGGATTGTGTCGAAGAGGCCGTGTCCTGGGTGCAGAACATGGTAAAGTACGTCTGCATTCTTGGTTGGCTATCCACACCTCCAGGTAGTTTGTTTTTAAAAAACTAAAAGCCTGCTGAGCACGACAACAACATACAAGTGCATCCTCAGCAAAATCTTCTGCCTCAAGAACAACTGCTTCACCAGTGGTTGGTCTGAATGCCATGAGATCCTCTGTAATCATTTATCGCATCCACTGATCTGGAGCCTCTTAAAGTTGTCCTCAAGCAGAACAAATCTTGACAAAAGGAGAGTATGGCTTGTTTCATTTTTGTTCTCGATTTACAAATTCACTCAGATTTTCTGCTCAATCAAAATGTTTAAGGCTAGTGCCTTATAATATTCTACATATGTTTGCAATGGGAGGCAAATAGAACATGTGATAGTGTTTATGAGCTTATCCCAGGTGTGGCCGCTTCTCTAAATCCCTGTGTGCAGAAAATGAAATAATATATAACTTGCACAAGTTCAAATTAAAATTGCATTCTCTTTCCTTTAGATGAAAATGCTGCCAGATATAGGTTAGTTCTAAAGTTAGCGTGCCCCAATATTAAAAGGAAATGCACTCCACTTATTATTTCTTATTTTATGACTAGTAACCCTGCACTTAAATCAGACCTTAGCCAGCATTAGTCCATTGAACGGGACGTAACTATGGAACCCAGAAATACTAGGTGAAAATGTGCATGTGTATCATGATTTAGGTGATTATTCGACTTTACTAACTGGTCTGAGGAGGTGGTGAATATCAGAAGGGGAGGCCTGTGGAGACCTCGGTTATTATTTGCAAAAGGAGGTTCTGTCTGACTGGGCGTGGGAGGCGGCACGGTGTCTGCTTCGCCTGTTTTTCTGGGATGGGTGCATAAGAGCCTGGATGTGCCTTTGTCCTCAGGACCTGCCACTTTTCACTCATTGTTTTACTGTGCCGATTCCCACTAAGTAAAAAAAGGACTGTGTTTACAGGCCCCGTAAATTCAGGTCAATAACAACTTGTATTTGCCCCAAGCATTATCCTCTCTGTCACCCCCCTCCCAAGGAATCCCACGCCAGACAATTGGTAATGGGAACCTAGGTATTGCAATTGGAGTTTGAACCTTTAACTTGCAGCACTGCAAGAGTTATCTTACCCAAATTAAGTATCGCACATGGAATAGGGGCCTATTGGTAACGCTTAGACCCCTGCAGTATTTATTGTAATTCCCTTATGGCATCTCAATCACATTTTAATGTGCAAACGATTGACTGTCTATTTTTCCTATGTTTTCTTTCTATTTCCCTACTTTCCCTATTCTCAACTTATCTACCCACACCTTTTGAGCTATGTTTCCTGTACGTCTGCAGCCTCTCATCTATTTTCCCATTGATTTTTATTTTATATTGATTGCTCTCTTTTCATTGTTTTCCTTTTCAGTCCTCCTTTTCTAGCTCAGTGGTTTTTCTGTAGATTCTTTTAACCCTTTGACTCCCCTTTTTTATTTTCTGTCCTTGCTCGATGCCACTTTTCTCTTCATTCTAGCCTTTCTTGCTGTACTCACTGTAGTGTCGTGGTATGGATAAATACACAGACACTAGGAACCGGGACGGGGAGTATGAGAAGGCAGGAGCGGAAGTGAGGAGGTGGAAGGGAGGAGACTAGATAGGGTTTGGAGATCGAGGAAAGAAGTTGGGTTGAGGAATAAAGGCACATTCAAATATCATTACGTGTCCTTGTCGTCTCTGATCAACAAAGGACACGACATCTGGCGACGAGGGTAGACCCTGCCTGCTGCTCGCGCCCCTGCTTCTCGGCGGAGTGCAGTCGGGTACTCACCCGTGTACATAGTGCCTGTGCAGCTGCCTTCCCGACGCGGCCTTGGGAGCCTACCCCGGGCGCACCCTCCTGCTATCCACCCGACGTTGTCTGCACACTTTGTGACATCGGGAGCCTACCCCGGTCACTCTCTGCTGGCTGTTCCGGTGCGTGTTTGCACCATACCGGGCTATCAGGAGCTCACCCTGAGCGCGTGTCCGTCAGCTCCCTGCACCTGTTTCCTTGCTCCTGCCCACCGGATTCCCGGATTGCTGTGCCACGCTAAGTGCCTACCTTGAGCGCGTGTTCGTCCGTCTGGCTGCTCCTGGCTCCTGATCCTGCCTGCAGATCCCTGAGCTGCCATGACACGCTGTCAAGAGCCCACCCCGAGCGTGTGAGTGAGACTGCCTGTTTACACTCGTCTGCTGTTGCTGCTTGGTGGATCCCTGTCTTTCTCCTGCTTGCTTGGATGGGTGTAGCTCTGTCTCACCGGCTGCATGCCCTGCTGTGACCCTGGCCTCCTGTTAGCCCTGCCCAGTGGCCATCTTGAAGTCAGGCAGGCCCATCCAATCAGCTATCAGATACTCCGAGCGGCCATTTTGGAGTCAGGCAGCTGAGTTGTCTGCTTTTCTGAGGCTGCCTGTCCAGACTACGTTCAGGTGAGCCCATCGCCACGACGTGCGTTGCCACCTTACTTGCTGCTCTGCTGCGCCATTTGCGCCCTGCTTCGTTCACACACCGTGAGTTCTGCCACGAACATTACCACATTCACGCTGGATCAGTCTTCTGTGCCCTTCTGAGGACGTTTTCACCTCAAGCTCATTGTTGCCTGGTCAGCTCCAACCATGTCTCTCTCACCGACTACCGGCCGACGTTCGGATTCACGGGGAAAAACACCCAAAAAGACCACAACAAAAACAAGATGAACTGCGGAGCACTAAGGATGCACCCGGACCGAGTGCAGAGGAAAACGTGAAACCCACAAGACCCACGGAGGCCCAGCCAGGAAGCCATGTGTCGTGAAAGGGCAATGAGAAGAGGGAGAGGAAGACGGGGTACAGTCTGCAGGAAACCCGGATCCAAGTCACGGATGAGATAGAACACCACCACCAACTGTACGTCACCTCCAACGTGTCATTGGCAACAAAGACGCCGAGATGGCAGACCATCTTGGACCATGTGAATGCCGTAGCCGCGCCGAGGAGGATAATGGAAGAGGACAAGAGGCGCTGGAATGATGCGAAGGGCAAACCCAAGAAGGAACCCGCTGCCAACATGAAAGCAGCAACGCACATTGGAGGTGGGGGGCCAGCAGAACACCAGGAGCATGATGAAATGGAGAAAATGGTGGCCACAGTCATCAGTCGGGAGACGGTGACAGGATCTGAGGACCCGGACACTGCTCAACATGACCTGACACAACAGCAACAGGGTGAGTACTGACCAGGGAGTGGGGGGACGGGGGGAGATGGGCACAACCGCCCTCATCGCCGCCACCGATGACATCAGGACCCTGCTACACAACGGAGAAACAGCAGCCCTCATCCTCCTGGACCTATCAGCCGCCTTCGACACGGTCTGCCACCACACACTACGAACACGCCTTCACGACGCCGGGATCCAAGAGAAGGCCCTGGACTGGACCACATCCTTCCTTTCCGGCAGAACACAAAGCGTCCGCCTCGCCCCCTTCCGATCCAAGGCCACCAAGATCATCTGCGGCGTACCCCAAGGCTCCTCCCTCAGCCCAACGCTGTTCAACATCTACATGGCACCCTCGCCCACGTCGCCCGACAGCACAACCTCAACATCATCTCCTACGCCGACGACACCCAGCTGATCCTCTCCCTCACCAAAGACCCTCACACTGCCAAAGCCCACCTCCACGAAGGAATGAAGGCCGTCGCCGAATGGATGAGGACCAGCCGCCTGAAGCTGAACTCGGACAAGACGGAGGTCCTCATCCTTGGTTCCAACCCTTCAGCCTGGGACGACTCCTGGTGGCCAACATCACTGGGAACAGCCCCGCCACCCACCGACCACGTACGCAACCTAGGGGTCATCCTCGACCCCACCCTCTCCATGACTAAGCAGGTCAACGCCGTTTCCTCATCCTGCTTCAACATCCTCCGAATGCTCCGCAGGATCTTCAAGTGGATCCCCACCGAAACAAGAAAAACAGTCACCCAGGCCCTCGTCACCAGCAGGCTGGACTACGGAAACGCCCTCTACGCAGGAACGATGGCTAAGCTCCTGAGATGGCTGCAACGCATCCAGAACGCCTCTGCACGTCTTATCCTCGACATCCCCGACGCAGCCACATCACACCCCACCTGAGAGACCTGCACTGGCTCCCTGTCAACAAGAGGATAACCTTCAAGCTCCTCACCCACGCACACAAAGCACTCCACAACTCCGGACCAGCCTACCTCAACAGACGACTCAGCTTCTACACCCCCACCCGCCAGCTCCGCTCGACCAGCCTCGCCCTCGCCACAGTCCCCCGCATCCGGGAAACGACCGCCGGCGGCAGATCCTTCTCCCACCTCGCCGCCAAGACCTGGAACACCCTCCCCACCAACCTCCGACAGACCCAAGACCTACTGGCCTTCAGAAGACTCCTCAAGACCTGGCTCTTCGATCAGTAGCAGCACCACCCCCCTCTTCCCCCAGCGCCTTGAGACCCTCGCGGGTATGTAGTGCGCTTTATAAGTGACATGATTGATTGATTGATTGATGCACAATCAAGCAGAGCACACTGCACACCCACAATGACTCTGGACCATGTCCCTGATCCCCCGGGAACACTGCAGCACACACACAAACACCAAGTAGTCCCACCTCCACCATGTGCCCAAAGGGGCCCCCACCCAACACATCACCAATCACACAACCAACACATGCACATGTGCGAAACCCAGCGAAGATGCATATCTGTCAGCCACACTGACAATGGAAGAGACACTACATGATGAGTAGCATGGCTGCAGTCCAACTATCATGTCAATGTGCAGGGCACGACACTGAGGTGGCTGACTGCGGGCCAGATCCGCTAAGGTGCGGGTCACACTCGGACACATCCACATGCACAAAAAAACCCTGAAGGCAACTACACATCGGCCGACAGACCATGACCACGAGTCACAACACGACAAAGAGCACAATTCACTCAAGTCTGCAACATCTCAGCACTGTAGACGCACAGAAGTGAGAGGCACACCACCTGAAACGGATGAGTGGCAGCCAATTCAGAGCTGCAGGGGCGACTCAGCCACAGTGCAGCATACACACAGAAGAATAAGAGCACCCCAACATTGTCAACAATGTGGTACATACTGCAACACTTTCACAACAGAACACAGGACACAACTGGTGCCGCGTGCGTGCACAAAATGGCCAATCACATCTGGCATTGCAGGAACCTGTGACATGACAATGGACGAGTACAACCTGTAACCTGTAACTGTTTTATTTACACATGCAGTGCTAGTGGACATTTTGTACTGTCCCATGAATGTACAGGACGGACACAAAGTGACGTGCTCAGGTGAAGAAATTGGCAATGAGGGTGCTCCTACGGGCTATTCCTGCTGCAGCTGCAGTGGGGTGTGGGCCACCTGCCCCATCATCCTCATCATCGTCCGGTGCATCTGGCACTTGGATCCATGGGGCATTGGAGCGTACACAGATGTTGTGCAAAACACAACATGCAACGATCATCTTGCACACGATGTCTGGCCTGTACAGGAGCCTTCCGCCTGTGATGTCCAGGCACCTGAAATGTGACTTCAACACGCCAAATGTGCTTTCCACGATGCCCCTGGTGCGTATGTGGGATGCATTGTACTGCCTCTGGGCATGTGTGTTCGGGTCTAGGAGGGGTGTCATCATCCAAGGGCAGAGTGCATATCCCTGATCACCTGTGACAGTGCAGAGAGAGATGAGTCAATAGGTGGTTCGGCATGATGTGTTGGCAGGCACACTAGTCCAGTGATGCCTGTGATGGCTGTGCGTGGGGTGAGTGTAAGACAGCCCCCAGGGAGTGTTTGGTGCTGGCAACAACTACAACAGTCATCACTCAATCAGAATTTCAAAGTACAAACAGCAAGGGACCATGACTTGAGGTGCACAGAGTTAGTGGCCCCGGATGCACAGCGGCTGGCACGGGCACACCGCCACAGGACGGTGACTTGCGATGCACTGGGTTAGGCCCATGAGAGCTGTGCGGGTCCTCGTAGATGTCCAAGGTGACTGTCGCTGAGTGTATCGTGGGACAGTGGAAGGTGTTCCCCCAGGGCATGATGCAGAGGGCACAACCAAGCAGCAACAGGCAACATGGGGGATATGAATGCCACAGACTCATGCCAAACACCAAGTCCGTTCCTGCCAGATGATGATGACGACAACCCCCAGGCCACAGACTCAGATGCCACCAAAGTTCAACCAGAGAGTGACCATGACTCACGGCACACAGAGTGAGTGGCACCAGGGCTGCAAGGGGATGCAGTCTGCGATGAGACGTGTACATTGGTGTAAACTCAGCCATACAGAAATCAAGACTCAGTTACAAATGTGTGACCTACTGGACCGCATTGTAGGCCGAAGGCAGTTGTCAGAGAGGGCCCACAGACACGTGTCGTTGGCTTGCGATGCACAGAGTTGGTGGCACCAGAGCGAAGGGAGTACAGTGAGATAAACGCTGCCATAAACATATGAACTCGGCCATAATGAAATCAAGACTCAGATCCAAATGTGTGACCTACTTGCCCGCAGTGTCGGCCGGTGGCAGTGGTGGCATGGGCCAACCGCAGTTCAGCCAGCTCCTCCTGGAACTCCCACACATGGTGTTGGAATGTCATGTGGCGATGACGTGTGGGTCACGGAGGCTGAGGCACCAGAGCTGAGCATGTGTGCAGCCTGCGACGATGCCGTGTCCTGGCTGGTCCCGCCTTGATGTGATTGGTGTGAGGCCGGCTGTCCCGCAGTGCATGCCGAAGCCAGTAGTCTGCAGGGGCCCACAAACACGTGTTGTTGGCTTGCGTTGAACAGGGTTAGTGGCACCACGTGTCGTCGGCTTGCGTTGAACAGGGTTAGTGGCACCACATGTCGTCGGCTTGCACTGAACAGGGTTAGTGGCACCACGTGTCGTCGGCTTGCGTTGAACAGGGTTAGTGCCACCACGTGTCGTCGGCTTGCGTTGAACAGGGGTAGTGGCACCACGTGTCGTCGGCTTGCGTTGAACAGGGTTAGTGGCACCACGTGTCGTCGGCTTGCGTTGAACAGGGTTAGTGGCACCAGGTCAGTTGTTGCTGGTGTTCGGTCACCTCCGTAACGAGGATCCGGCTTTCATCCGGACTGAACCGCATCTTCCGCTTACTCCTCTCCGTGCGTTCACTGGTATGAACTCTGCCATTCATGAATCACAACTGAGTGCTGGACGTGGGACCTACTGGCCGCAGTCTAGGCCGGGGGCAGCGGTCAGCATGGGCTCACAGACACGTGTTGTGTGCTTGCGATGCAGAGTTTGGGACACCAGATCGAAGGGAGTCTAGTGATATAAACGCTGCAATAAACATTTGGTCACTGCCATTCAAAACTCAAGACTCAGTGCCAAATGTGTCACCAACTGGGCCGCAGTGCACGCCGGTGGGGTATGTCAACAAGAAAGGAGTGCTGTGGGCCTGCGTCGTGGAGGCCAGCGATGGTCTGAGGAGGCTGCCAAGGTCGCGGGCCTGGGGCTTGGAGCTTGCGCCGGCACGTGGTGGGCCCTCTTGGACACACGCCGGTGTGGGCAGGTGAGCAGAGCGGCCTTGGTGTGCTGGGGCGGGCAAGACGGGTCTGGGGAACAGCGGCCTAGGGTGCAGCAGGCGCACAGGGTCGCAGGCCCCGCCGCTCACGGCGTTGGCCTCGTGACGGGCTGAGAGGTGCTGCCCTGGCAGACACGTTGGCCATTCCGGAAGAGGACCATGCCCAGAGCGACGGGGTTTTTATTCACACCCCTACGCAGGCCTGGCGTACGCCGGACCAACCCACTCCGTCCACGCCTACAGGGGGGGGCGTAATGGGCGTCATTTCCCCATCTACCCCACAGCCTGTGGTGACATGGTAGTGTCCACTGGCCACTACACTCCATGCACCAGCACTTAATGTCCAAATGGACATTTCCGTGGTTTGCATACTCAAGTCTGTACAGCACATCCAAGCCACACTTGTCATTGGATAGGTTCTCATTCATTAGTCACTTGCCTCCTTAGCACATACCTGCTTCCAAACTCTCCACACATTCTGCTATTGTGTGGATGTGGTGCCATGCCGTAGCTGGGTTGTGTACATGGCAAGCCCAGGTTCCCGATTGAGTCGTGTTGTCGTGTGTGGTCGGTGGGCATGTTGTGTGGCATGTTGCATGTAGTTTTGCTGCGTGGCCATTCCCAGAGTCGTGAGTTGCATGACTGTGGAGTTGAGGTGTGTGGTGTGTTCATTTGGTGCTTACCAACGAGCAATGCATTCCCATAGGTGCCATCCTGGAAGCGCTGGTTGATGATGGACTGTCGGAAGATGAATGAATCATGCACACTGCCTGGGTAGTTGGCCACAACATTGGTGAAGAGTCCCGGTGGTCCACTATTGCCTGCACATTGATGGAATGTGTGTGCTTTCTGTTGCGGTAGTTGTGTGCAGTGTTGGCAGGGGGCACAAGTAGGACATGTGTGCAGTCAATAGTCCCCAACACAGGGAATCCAGCTATGGCCTAGAAGCCTTGCTTGGTCTCCAGCTGCTCCTGCGCAGTGTGGGGGAAGTGAAGGTGCTGGGCTACCAGGCAGATGATAGCATCCAGGACAGGTGTGATGAACTTGGATAGGGCTGGCTGTGAGACTCCTCCGACTCTGGCAGTTGCTGGTTGGAAGGTACCAGAGGCCAACATGTGCAGCACAGCCAGCAGCTTTGTCTGCGGAGGGATGTTGGTTGTCCGCTGTGTTGGTACCGTCAGCCTGTGGGGGGCGATGTGGGTCAGGATGCGGAGGATGGTTGTCCTTTTGAGCCTGTAGTGGGCAATGACCTCCTCTGGCGTTAAGTCTGTGAGGCTGGTGTGTTTACGGTAGGTCCACTGTCTTTGTCTACGCTGCCTCTGTGGTAGTCTGGGGGGGTGGGGGGGTCCTGGGGGTGGTGGCGGGCCGGGGGGTGGTGGCGGTGGGTGTTGTGGCCCTCTAGGGTCTCCGAGCTGCATGATCAGTAGCTCCATGGCGTCTGTTGGTCTTCATGTGTGGCTCTGGTCTGGGCTCCCTTTCAGACTGCAGGTGGTCGTCCCGCTTAGCACCAGCAGAAGGCAGGTGTTAAATCCCTGCTGCTACCGTGGCTTATCGCCTGTTTTTGACTCGCATCGCAGATCTGGCTGTCCGTTGTGAATCGCGCAGTGTTGTCTTTTCGTGTGTCTTTGCACGGACACGCCTATTCTGCATCTCATTGGCGTTAGTTAGCGGTGTCGGCCGTGGCGATGTTTTTTGCGGCAGCTATCGTGGGTTATGTGGTGATGTAGGCAGTTAGCACCAGCTTGCGAAAGGGGCGGTAATTCTATCGCCACTTTTGCTGCGCTAAAGTGCCGATAACTCGGCGATAAGTCCTTGTGAATATGCCCCCATGTGTTGACATGAGAGCACCCAATACTGCCATCGAAAGGGAAAGACACCCTGGACCCCATATCAGTGACATGATCACGACTCTGAACGGTGCACAAATCTTCTCCAAATTGGATCTTTACAAGGGCTATCACCAGCTCGAATTGCATGAAAGGTCACGGTACATCACCACATTTTTGACTCACCAAGGTCTCTTCAGGTACAAACGACTCAGTTTTGGGGTCTCTTCGGCCGCTGAAATCTTCCAGGAGGCAATCAGAAGAGTTATCCATCTCATACCCAACACTCTCAACTACAGTGACGATATACTTGTGTTTGGCGCAACCGTACAGGAACACAACAAAGCACTAGATCGAGTATGCCACGCATTGTTGGAAGCAAATCTGACTCTCAACAAAGATAAATGTGAATTCCACAAATCCACCTTGAAGTTTTATGGACACATCTTCTCAGGCACAGGAATGAGACCAGACCCTGACAAAATTGCAGCACTGAATGACACTCCTCGCCCTCGAGATGCTGGGGATGTGCGGTCATTTCTAGGAATGGCCAGCTACTGTGCACGATATATCAAAGACTATGCCTCTATCAGCTATCCTCTGCGGCAACTGACCAAACAGGGACAGCCTTTCCAATGGTCCACTAGCTGTGATCAAGCCTTTCATCTGATCAAAACAGCTGATGAATCGCCAAAAAACCTGGCATACTTTAACCCTCGTCGGAAGACGGAGATAACAGTGGAGGCCAGTCCCGTAGGACTAGGAGCCATCTTGGCTCAGTATGACAAGGAAAGCGACCAGCATCACATTGTGGCCTATGCCAGCCGCAGTCTGACAGACACTGAACGAGCATACTCCCAGCCGGAGAAAGAAAGTCTTGCCGTAGTATGGGACTGTGAGCACTTTCACATTTTCATCTCTGGGAAGCACTTCACACTCATCACGGATCACCAAGCTCTCATAACTATATTTGGAAATCCTCGAGCCAAAATGCCACCAAGAATAGAACGCTGGGGACTTCGTCTTCAAGAGTATACATACACTATCATCCACAAGCCTGGAAAAGCAGCCAATCCAGCAGACTACATGTCGCGTCATCCTAAGAAGTCCTCATGCTCGAATCCTTCACTGGCGGAGGAATACATACACTTCGTCGTGGCTCAAGCAACACCCCTGCAGTTCCACTGGAAGCCATCATTGAAACCACAGCAGGTGACGCCACATTGCAGGATGTAAAACGGCGCATTCAGACAAACAGTTGGAGGCACCTAGAAGAGCCTGGGCGCACACATCAGGTGGATGGCCACGAACTCGCTTCTTTCCGACATATCAAAGGCGAACTGTCCTTTGCCAACGATGGCCTTCTATTACGAGACAAAAGGATTGTCATTCCCAAGCAACTACGTCAAGGCTTCATCAATTTAGCACATGAAGGGCACCGAGGCATTGTCGCTATGAAAAGAGCACTGAGGGAGCGCGTCTGGTTCCCTTCTCTTGACCAGATGGTCGAACTCACCTTGAAAGACTGCCCTCAGTGTCAGCTGGTCAGTAGAGAGGAACCACCTGCTCCTCTACAAATGTCTGACGTACCGGAGGGTGTGTGGCAACATGTTGCAGTAGATTTCTTTGGGACCATACAATCCGGCAAATACATCATTGTCATAATGGATTAATACTCCTGTTTTCCTATTGCTCACTTCGTATCCTCCACCAGAGCAGCCACCACCATACCAGTGCTAGATGAAGCCTTCGCAGCATGGGGAATCCCCAAGGTAGTCAAGACAGACAATGGCCCTCCATTTAACGGACAGGAATTTGCCGCCTTTGCAAATCATCTCAGCTTTCGACATCTGAAGATCACCCCCTGTGGCCACAGGCCATTGGTATGGTCGAAAGATTCATGGCCACTCTGAAGAAAGCCATACAGCAGGTCGAACTCTCCAAACGAGATATTCAAACAGCACTGAACGAGGTGTTAAGAGCATATCGGACCACACCTCACAGCATGACAGACAGATGTCCAGCGACTTTGATGCTAGGTCGCACAGTGCGCAGGAGAATACCGAATTGGGAAGGGTCCCTTTGCTGCAGGGGTCAAAATCCAGAACATGAAGATTTAGTAGCAATAGATGGTGCTAGAAAACCCAAGATGAAAGAATACGCGGACAGTCGTAGGAGAGCCAAACCGTCATCCATCAAAGAAGGAGAATGGGTACTTGTCCGTCAAGAACAACAAAGAAAATCAGACAGCCGATATCACGCTCCTCCCTTATTGGTAACGAAATAAAAAGGGACCATGATCACAGCCGCCTCAGAGGACAAGAGGATAACGAGAAATGTTGCGCACTTTCAGAGGTGCACGCCAGGTACAAGAGAATCATGAGAAGCTTCAGAAAGTGCAGCAAAAGAGGACAATCAGGTGACAGAAAGTGAGCACATGTCTCCTTTGCTCCTGGCTGCAACTGAAAGACCTGTTCAAGATGGTGCCAGTCAGCCACAGCATTTTCATCGGAGACCTACACGTTTAATTGAAGAACTGTAACTATGTTCTGTTTCCTTCTTTAAATACTTACTATATTGTTTGTTGATATCAGTTCAAAGTGTGTAAGGAGAGGGGAGGTGTAGTGTTGTGGTATGGATAAATACACGGACACTAGGACCCGGCACGGGGAGTATGAGAAGGCAGGAGCGGAAGTGAGGAGGCGGAAGGGAGGAGACTAGATAGGGTTTGGAGATCGAGGAAAGAAGTCGGGTTGAGGAATAAAGGCAAATTCAAATATCATTACGTGTCCTTGTCGTTTCTGATCAACAAAGGACACAACACTCACTTTTCCATCTTTTTCTTCCTTTTCCATCTCCTCCTTGCTCTTCTTCCACCTTTCCTTGTGCAGTGTGCATAGGTGATGGTGTAGTGCAGATCAATGACCCTCATCGATGAAGCAATTGATTTTGTGCTTACCAAGATAGCAGGATAGTGCACATTGATCTGCAGCAGCACGGGGCTACACCTCTTCATTTCTATCTCCCGTGAGTCTCCAACATCGACCGCTGCTGTAGCTGAGTGAAATACTCTCTCTCCTTAACTGCTCTCTCCCATAACCAACTAATTTTCTCTCCTCCCAGCAGTTTCTTTCTTAGCTCCTCTACCACCTGTCGTTTATCACCCCTTTTTAGCTCCGCTCTGGCTGCTGTTATTGACTTTGCCAGTTATGGTTTTGGGGGGTAGGCAAAAGTCCTACCCTCCCAGAATTTCCGGGTGGGTGGTAGGGTTCGAGATCGCAGGGCATAGAGATTGGCTAGAGGGTGCGGGGGCGGAGCTTGCATAGGTCCTTGGGTGACAGTTAATGGAGTTTAGGTGCCATTTTGACTCAGCATGCCCCGGTTGGCAAGGTCAGAGTTAGCGTTGTGTTAGCGTTGTGGTAGTTAGTGGTAGTGTCTGTAAGTGACCTGGCTAGTAAGCATGGCTGTCCCGATGGATGTGCAACAGGCGCTACTGGTGTTGCAGCAGGCAGGCAGGGCTGATCTGCTGGCGGCTGGGGTGCTGGCACAGTTGGGCATTGCCCCCCCTGAGCATCCAAAATGGAGAACAGCGGGCGGAGTGGCTTGTGTTTCCCCCACCCATAAGGTGCAAAAAGGTGGGTTGGGTGCGGGAAGGGGGAAACGGGCTGGCCATCTTTTTTGGCCTGATACTCTGCGTGGTGGTGGGCAAGGGGCCGAGGTGTGGAGTTGGGCAGGGGCTGGTCTAGCGTGTTGCCGGTTGAGGGGACAGTTCGGGTGGGGAGGGGGAATGCACAAAAGATGGCTTGTGTTATATGCGATGCTGCGGGGGGCTGGGCGGCAGTGGCAGCAGGGGTCGAGGTGTGCGGCCCAGGTTCAGGCCCTTATCTTTTGTGGACGGGCAGAGGGAAGCAGGCAGCAGGGGTGAATCCCATGGGCTGGGAGGTGACAAGTCCTCATGGCTCGGGCCTGCACCCTGTAGTGCAGCCAGAGGGTGCGGTGACGACGTTGGGCCGTGAGGGGGCCGGGCAGCATGACGTGGCAGGGGCCGGGCACCACGACGTGGCAGGGGGCGGGCATTCACTGCTCAGGGCCTGCCGCTGGACCTCTCCAGCCCGCGTAGGCAGGCCCTGGCTAAGCAGAGCGGTGAGGAGGCAAGAACGGGGAGAGGGGAAAGGGAGAAAAAGCAACTGGTACCTGCCTCCCCGTGTCAGGTGTGGGGTGGGCTGTGGCCCCTGAGATGGAGCCGTTGGTGTCTGGGGGTGGACATTGGGGAGGCTCTTGCACTGAGGGTGGGAGGGTTGTCCTGGGGGCTGGAGGGCAGGCATGGAGGAAGAGAGGTAAGGTCAGTGCCAGCTGGGGTGGTGCAGGCTGGTGCTCTAGTTCTGGGGAGCATCGGTGCGGGGGTTTCAGGGTGGGGGTCATGCCTACCCCCACCTCGATCCATGGTTTGGATGGGGACTGAGGCTTTTCAGGATGGGGGCCCAGGTCAGTGGGTGTGGTGCCACTTTCCCCCCTCTGGTTTTGCTGGGCAGTCAGGGCAGGGACAGACTAGTGCCAACCAGGGGTTGGAGCTAGGCATGGTGGAATCGTCGCGGGACGGGTCAGTCGGGAGGGTCTAGTGCGGCCTGTCTACACCGGCCCGAAGACAGGGCGTGCGTCTTTACGGCCGGCCCTGGGACAGCGGGTGACCTAAGTCAAGTGAGCCACGGCCAGGAGGGTGAGTCTGCCTGGTGAGAATACGACTCTTTGCAGGATTTGTTTCAGGAGCAATTTGGAGGTGGGGGAATATGTGATGGGGAAGTGCCAGGCACAAATGTGCAGTGTGGGGATGGGGGTCGGGGGGTCAGGGACTGGGACCTGGACTATGATGAAGAAGGGTTGGAGGAGGGTGAGATTGTGGATGATGGTGAGTTGTTCGAAGGGAGCGACGGTGAGGATGAGTGGTGGGTGGCACCTCCTACAAGTAGGGGACAGGGGGTGCCTAATCAGAGGGGTAGTGTTGGTGTCTTGCAGGACGTAGCGACAACAACAGAATCAATACAGAAGGAGAGACCCGCCATGGCAGGATGGACAGCTAAAGCGCGGGCCCCGATCTTGAAGCCAGGTTAGGTGGGGGAGAGGCGCAAAGGGAGAACAGGTGGGTTTGCAGAACTGGGAGTTCAAGCTGCGGGATATGAGGCAGAGATGCAAAGGGAGGGTGGTCTGCGGCTGCGGAGGGGTAAGTATGTGCAGGACCAGGGTATGGGTATGGACATAGTAGAGGATGCGGTGCAAGCCACAGAGACCACTGACTGGGGGAGGGGAGAGTGACAGCCAAAAAAAGGAGAGCAAAGATGTGAGAAAGAAGATGCCATATATGGGGATCACTAAACCTTTTGGGGGTGCATTTGATGGCTGCTACTACAGAGCGGAATTGGAAAGGGGAATTTCTGGAGTTATATAAGTTGCTACATGGGGAGATATGAGCAAAAGAAAGATCAACGGAGGAGGAGTATGAGTTGTCATGTAGGCCCAGGGTGACCATTAATATTGAAAAGTGGACAGCGGCTTTTCTCATATATGCAAGCGTGTATTGTGAAAAGTATCCAGAGAGGTGCGTTGCTCTGTTTAAATATCTAGACATAGTGCAGAAGGTGCAGGTGACTTTTGGAGGGTGGTCGTGGGTACGTTACAACAAGGAATTTTGGGCACAACTGGCAGAGGAAGAGGATGGGGTATGGGGGCAATTGGATTATGAGTTGTTCCTGCAAACTATGGCACCGGAGAGGCCAGCCCCATCAACTTATACGACGAGCGGCTGGCGGGTCATCTACAGGTCCTTTTGAGGGCATCCCACCCAGACAGGGGTGGCTGCGGCAGGTCGGGGACAGACAGTGATAGCTGGAGCATGCTGGTCATTCAATAGGGAACAGTGTTTGCAGGAATATTGCAAATACCGCCACGAGTGTTCCAAATGTGGTGGCAAGCACATGCTTACCCTGTGTGGCATCCAGGGCGGGTTTACTGGGTCACAAGGGGGTGTAGGGGGACAGTGGACTGGATATAATGACTGGGGAGGTCAGGGTTCCATGAGAAAGTCACGTACGCCGGTTAAGTTCGACTGCTTGTAAAAATGGCTGGTCATGCTGGGGTCCGAACGGGAGAGGGAATTGTTGTTGACAGGTTTCCAGTTTGGTTTTTGTTTGTGTTATGAGGGTCCAAGGGTTTGACAGTGGGCGGAAAATTTGAGATCAGTCAGAGGCCACGAGGAGTTGCTTTGGAGAAAGTTAATGAAGGAGGTGTCGGAGGACAGAATGGAGGGGCCTTTTCTGTAATGGCCACTAGGGAATTTGAGGATTTCGCCCATTGGGGTGGTGCCCAAGAAGGAGGTGGGTGAGTTTCGCCTCATTCATCACCTTTCCTGGCCTGCAGGGCTGTCGGTCAATGACTTCATTTCTGAGGGGTGGAGCCAAGTGCAATATGCCTCAGTCGACTCAGAGGTCCAGTTGGTCAACAAGGTGGGAAAGGGTGCCCTTATGGCAAAATGTGACATCATGCATGTAAGGCAGTCAGAGCCGGCAGGACATTTTGTAGAAGATTGGGCTGGGCACTGTCTGGGACCTCAATGCTGCATCACAGGGTGAGAATCACAGCGGGGGTCTGGGAGGATTTGAAGCTTTGGTGTACCTTTCAGGATGAGTGCAATGGCATTCCAATGTTGGGGCTTGGGGAGCAGATGGGGTGGTCTGTGGAGATGTTTTCAGATGCCGCAGGCAGGCACGATTTTGTCCTTTTCTGGCAGGGGCGGTGGTGGGCCGAGGAATGGCCAGAGGTGTGGAAGCGGGGAGGGCATAGCATCGCTTTCCTAGAATTGTTTCCTCTTGTGGTAGCAGTGTGCTTGTGGGGGCACTACTTTGCAAATAGGACAGTCCGTTTTAATATGGATAACATGGCGGTCGTTGACATGGTCAATCGGCAGTCAGCAAAGGAGCCAAAGGTGTGGCAGTTGAAGAGAGTATTTGTGTTGGAATGTTTGCATCACAACGTTACTTACAGGGCAAGACACATTCCAGAAATACACAATGAATTGCTAATGTTCTCTCTCGATTTTAGTGGACGAGGTTCCGTGGGTTGGCCCCAGGGGTGGGCGAAAGGAAGAGTGTGATGCCGGACCACTTGTGGGTAGTAGACGAAAGCGCGTGATGGAGCTGATCCTGGGTTCACTATCGGATTCCATGCAGAAAGCTGATGGGCTGGCTTGGGAGGAGTTTCTGCAGTCGGGGGCGGTCCCCAGGAGAAATTCGGATGGAGGTCAAGCTCGAAGGGATGATGTGGTACATTTTAACATGTCCTTGATTGACAAGGGTTTGTCGGCGGTAACGATATCTGGTATGTTGGCGGGCATAGCCTTTTTTGTAAAACTGTGGTGGGGATACGAGCCATCGGCGGGTGACATGGGGAAGCGCATCTGAGAGGGGTGGTCGAGGGAGAGGGGGATGGGTGACCGGTTGAGACAGCCCATTACACTGCTCATTCTGAAGCAAGTGATTGCAGCTCTGCCAAGGGTGTGTCGGGATGCATGGGAGACACTGTGTTTTTCGGTCATTAAGGTGTGGCTGTTTTTTGGGGCTTTTTGGCCTACAGAAGTGGTTGTCTCTGCGACACACAGGGGGATGCATTGGCTTGAGGTCCGCATGCAGTGGGAGGCAGTGCAGGTTTGGATACCCAAGTCCAAGATGGATCAGTCAGGCAACGGACTTTGTGTGACATTGCGAGTGTAACCCGATGTGTCGGTTTGCCCATGCGCTCGAAGGGTAAGGTTGAGAAACCAAGGGGTAGTTGGGAGGATGTTTTTTTCTAGATGAGAATGGGGAGCGATTTCCGGCTTCGCAGGTGTTGGGGGTCCTGAGAAAAGCATTGGGTTTGTTGAGCTATGAGGCGAAGGATTTCAGGATGCATTCATTCTGGATTGGGATGGCGAGGGAGGCTGAGGGCACGTGTTGGACAGCGGAGGGAGATTCAGCAGGTTGGGCATTGGCGATCTAGCTGCTATTGGTGCTATGTGCATTTGCGGTGGATGTTGCATGACGACCAATAACATGAGTTTGTTTTCTCCTAGGTTGCATTGCAGGCCCACTAAGAGACCATATAGAGGTTTGGATCTGCAAGTACTCTTTTGCGAAGTGGGCAGCGAGGCATGCCGAGTCAAGGCTAGGAGGAAGACAGCTGGGTCTGCCTGATACAGTAGTACAGTTGAAGTTGTTTGGAAAAGGAGGCATGCAATGGCACGAGCTATTGCCCAAATTGAGCTACTTGGTCAAAGGAGCCCATGGCCCAGACGTTTTATTGATGCACCTAGGAGAAAATGACTTAGTCAAGATGAAAGGTTTGGCTCTGGTAAAAGCTATAAAATGGGACTTGCTAGAGATTAAGACAGCGTGGGTTAGGAGGAGCGCGCGCGACATCGACCATGATGGCCGCCTAACCCGGAGCTCTATAACGTGGTGGGAAATGCCACAGTGAATTTCGCGGCTCCAACTTAGTTTTCCATTTGAAACGGAGCGTTTCACACATCGAAAGACCCCCTGAGTGGGTTTCTTCCACTGGTATGGATTTTCTTCCTGTGTTCCTGTAAAGAAAACTTAAAATTGCTGAAGCTACTCTACATCCGCCATTTTGAATTCCTCTGAGATTGGGTTTTTTCCTTTTTCTTCAGGCACAATGTTTATAATCTCTCCTTAATACTATGCAGTGCTTGTTGTTTCATGCATAGTTAGTGATTTAATTCCTCTGTTGTTATTTCTGGACCAAGAGAGGCTGTACTACTTTCATGGTGATTATTGCGCAGCTATTTTTTCTGAGAATATTTTTGGATCTATTTCCATAGACTTTGGTGTACATGCTGGTCGCTCCTTCTGCTCCTATGGATTTTCTTCTTCTGGTGACTTATGGGCAGGAGTAAGAAATTGCTGCTTACTAACAAGAAATTTACTCCTCGCGTGCCTGAATCTGACTCCTCCCATACTAGTTCCTCTATTCACAACGCTTGCAGTATGGCACACTCTAACTCTTCACGTTCGGTGCCTTCACCAACCTCTTCAATCAAATTGCAAACGCCATCTTCTGCCAACAAGCGTCTTAAACAGGACCCTCCTTCCCCACCAAAGTCAGTCTCTCCTACGTCTTTGGACACTGTTTTGGAGGAAATACACGCCTTACGTCCATTCATTGAGGAAACAAATTCCCGTCTGCAAATTTTAGATACTAAATGGTAGTCTATGGAGGCTCGCATATCGGTGGTGGAACAGCATGTGGATGAATTACAGGATATACCCAACAATTTTGTCACCTTACAGAAGGAGGTCCTCCTGTGAAAAAGATCTGCTGAAGATTTAGAAAACAGAAATAGGCACAATAATCTGCGCTTATATGGTCTTCCGGAGGGTTTGGAATGCTGTGCCCCTGCTCAGTTTTTCACTACCTTTCTCCCGAAGCTTCTTGATCTTCCTACATCTACAAACTTGAATATTCAACGTGTGCACAGATTGGGTCCTCGCCTGTCTTCATCATCTGCTCCCTCGAAGACTCGGGGTGTGATTCTTCTATTTCTAAAATTTACCGAACTTCTACAAGTCTTAAATGCAGCCAAACTTAAAAAAACAGCTTGTATAGTCTGGTTCTAGACTATTTATCGCCCAAGATGTTTCATCAGCAACAGCCAAACGACGGAAGGAATTTTTTGATCTTCGTCCTGCTTTACGTACAATGGGTGCACGCTATGGATTATTTCATCCATATCTGTTTAAGGTCACTTTTCAAAACAATACATCTACCTTTGAGGATCAGGTGGACCTGAGGAAATGTATCCACTCACACTCCTCATCGTCGATGGAAACTGCTGGTCCTTTTTCTGTGACTTCTGTACCTTGATTTTCTTTTTTCCTTTTTATTGAAGCTAGGATTAATTTACTTAATTTTGCTCAATGTTTTCTCCTACTGGTGGTTTTTTATTAATTGTCTTATAACTGGTTAACTTTATTCTTTTCCCTTCATATTCTTACAGATGTTATCTTTGGAACTTCCTTTTTATCCGTTTCCTGCTCGTTTTATATGACTTCCCGCTGTGGTGCGTACTCTCTGATGGATGTGTCGTCTTCATGTGTGTGTCGCCACTCCTTGTATCTTTTCTTCTTGTTCTTCCCTGAAGGTACGTATTACAGTCGTCAGTCTTCTTTTATTAGCTGTTGACATGTACTGTCTTCTCTTAACCTCTTTTAATTCACCCTTTCCTTTTTCCTATTTTTCTTCTATTTTACCTTTCTTCTCGCTTTTCTTCTTCCCTTTTTTACTGTTTCACTTCCCTTTGTTTACTACTGTTGATCGTGTTGTTTCATATATTGTTTACTTCTTATGCATTCAGAGTTGTTTCATGGAATGTGAAAGGGTTTATTAATCCCTTAAAAAGGCAGATAATATTATCTCATCTAGCCTGCTACAACCCAGATTTAGTTCTTTTACAAGAAACTCATTTGACGGAGTTGGAGGCTTTAACTCCTTCGGTGCTCGGGACGGCACCCGGCCGTCCTACGTCACAATGGGCGTGTGCGGAGGAAGGCCGGGGGCCGTCCTAAACACGCCCACTCCATAAATCACCCGCACCGCGGCGGAATTCGCGCCGCGGTCAACGGGTTAAAGCTCAAACGGAGTTGGGTGGGCCTAGTCCTTGTTTCCCCTACTTCCAATAAGAAAAATGGTGTAATTATCCTATGTCACAAAAAGTCACGTTGTTCTTTTGTCCCTCAAGACATAGATTCAGAGGGTAGATGGTTATTAGTTAAGTTACTAATTAACAATATATCTTGGACTGTTTTCAATGTTTATAGTCCAACTCAACCGGACTACTGTTTTTGGCCTAAAATTACAAAAAAATGTATTCAATATAAAGATTATTTTTTTATTTTAGGAGGTGATTGCAATCAGATTATAGATCCATTTATTGACCGCCAATCCCAAATTCGTTTTATCCCTCATAAGGCTTAAAAACAATTTCATAACACAATCTCCCAGACTCACCTTGTTGATGCTTGGCGTTTATGTAACCCAGATGTAACAGAATTTTCTTTCTTCTCCCCCCCTCATGGCTTTCTTATATGGTTAGATTACATTTTTCTTTCCAAACCTTTATCTCAGAATCTCATTTCTTCTTCAATTGAGCCTATTGTAATTTCTGATCATGCCCCAGTTGTTGCCAATTTTGATTAGCTCCGGCCACAGCCCAGATCCTCTAGATGGAGGTTTAATAATTCTCTCTTACAGGATCCTAATTTCTCTTCTTCTTTCATCTCCTTTGCGGAGGAATTTTTCTTCTTGAATGAGGATCCGAATGCTTCCCCTTCATTAATATGGGATACGTTTAAAGCTGCTGCCCGTGGTTTCATTATAAATTTTGTGTGCAGGAAAAAGAAAAAATCACTTAACCAACACAAAACTTTACTAGTTAATATCAAATGACTAGAACATCAATTTTACTCTTCCTCGTCTAGCTCTTCCTTACAGGAACTTGTTCGAGCGAAGCTGGACTTTAACAAATTAACTACAGACAATGCATCGTCTATTCTTCTACGCAGTAGTGCCCGTTATTATGGGGGAAGTAATAAAGTAGGCAAACTTTTGGCTACCTATCTCAAAACTCATAAAGAGTGTGTGTTAATAGATTCAATTCAAACATCTGAAGGAAAACACCTTTTTAAAGAACAAGATATATTGGAGGAATTTGTGAAATTTTATAAAAATGTATACACACCAGAATCCCCTGCTTCTACCTCTCTAATTGACACCTACCTTGCCCAATCTATCCCTTCTACACATGAAAATCTAGATTTCAATGCACTTGAGTCGGATATATCTACAGAAATAGCTAAATCCCTGAATGTACTTAAAAAGCAGAAAACTCCGGGCCCAGATGGGTTTACAGTAGAATTGTATTTACACTTTTCAAATCTACTACTCATGAAGCTCTTACACCTTTTCCAGCACTTTTCTATTACTGGCAAAGAAGATGGTACTTTTAGAAGCCACAATATGCTTCATTCATAAGGAAGGTCGCGATCCCAAATTCTGTAAAAATTACCGCCCTATATCTCTTGTAAATGTTGATTATAAAATGTTTGCTAAATTATTTGCTTTACGTCTCGAACCCCTTTTGCCTACTCTGATCGGCACACAGCAATGCAGCTTTGTTAAAGGTAGATTAACTTCTGATAACTCTTGATTTTTTTTTTTTATGTCCTAAACAAGGCCTCCACTCTCTCTTATTCTTTAGCTGCAGTGTCTATTGATGCGGAGAAAGCATTTGATAGAGTCCAATGGTCTTTTTTTAATTTAAATCCCTTCAATGGCATGGTTTTGGTCCCAAATTTATCTCTCGTATCTCTTTACTTTATGCTTCCCCTAAAGCTTCTGTCTTAATTAATGGTCTTATCTCTCAGTTTTTTCCACTACAATGAGGTGTACGTCAGGGTTGTCCCCTCTCTCCTCTTTTATTTGTATTATCTATAGAACCCTTTTCATCTCGTATTCGTCAGAATTCGTCTGTCTCTGGATTTCCTTACGGTGACTCTCATTTGAAGTTGTCAGCTTATGCAGACAATATTTTACTTTTATTTCTAATCCTCAAACCTCTATTCCTTCTTTAATACAAGAGTTATCTGATTTTTCTTTGGACTCTGGTTACAAAATCAATCCTGATAAGACAGAAATCCTGCCCATTACCAAATTTTGTCTTAAACAGCATTTTGTTTTGACCAGCTTCCGATGGAATACTTCCAAAATTAAATACTTAGGAATCTGGTTCAATAATTCTATATTGGACTCAGTTAAATTTAATATGAAGGAGGGTCTTGACCGTATTTCTAAACTTCTCTCCTCCTGGAACCCTCTTTTTCTCTCATGGTGGGGTCGTCTTGACTCTATTAAGATGATGATCACACCTATTCTATCATACATTCTTTCAATGATCCCCATTCATATTCCTTCTATGTATTTTAAAAAATGTGATTCTCTTCTCTCTAAATTTCTATGGCATGATAAGAAGGCTAGAATATCCCTGAAACATCTCAGAAAACCAAAATCCAATGGAGGTGTAACATTTCCTGACTTTCGACTTTATCATAAGGCTTTTTGTCTGAAACAAGCATCTAAATGGCTTCTTGCTGATACCTCTCCTTTTACACCTTTATGGGTTAGAGCTGAACAATCTTTACTCGTGCCTTTTTTTTTTTTTTATTGTCAACAAATGGGGTATAAACATTACATCAATTTTCATACATTAAAAAAAACAATACCAGCAGACAAAAAAAAGAGTACAGAAGAAATATACAGAATTGAGTAAAATATAAAGTATATAAGCAAAGACAAGAGGGGGCAAAAAAAAAAAAAAAAACAACCTTATGTCATAGCTTAAAACAGCTGCCCCCATATAGTTTCTAGCTTTATCATAGAACGTATACCCCTTGCCTTAGCCAAGGCCTTTTCCCTTTCATACGTATCTTTAACCAGCTGCCACCAATCATTTACAGAAGGTGATTTAGAAGAGATCCATACCCGGGCGATTGGTAGCCTAGCAGCAACTAGCAGTATTGAAACTAATCGCGAAAGTCTAGCATCTACTATCTTACATCCTAACAAGATTTCTGTAACCGTTATTGATGTCATTACCCCCAGCCTCTGTGAGAATATTTGGCCTATCTGCTGCCAATATGTTGCTAATTCAGGACAAGTTGCAAACATGTGAGTAATATTCGCCACGTATAAATCACATCTGGGGCATTTTGTCCTATCACTAGCCGAGCCTGGCCTAACCCATTTAGAAATTCTTTCCGGTGTATAATATAGCAGACATATAGTGAGGAATTGCTGAACTCGCAGATTTACAGAATGCACTGAACCAGCTATAATATTCAGCGCTTGTTCTATTGCGTTTGGTGTGATTTCTGACCCCAAGACTATGCTCCATCGCCCCGCTAGTCTTTCAGAGTCATTTTTCCTTAAGTTTTGCAAACATTTATACATTTTGCTTATCACAGACTTCGTCTTCCCGCTATATAGACATTCCCAAACCTTAGAGCTAGTTATTTTGGTCAAATTTAAGTGTCTGACCAAGTATTCCCTAATCTGTAAATATTTTAAAAACATGTAGTCAGGCAATTTATGCACCCTCTGTAAGCTATTGAAAGAGACAAATCCATTGTAATCCTAGAGATATCCCAAACAAGTCACCCCATATCTAATCCACCGTTTACTAACAGCATCATGGAAGATCTCTGGAAATATCGGGTTGTCCCATAAGGGAAGTTTATCATGGTAAAATGACATATTACATCTAGTGAACATAGTGTGCCAAACGAATGTGCTGTCCCTTATAGTCTTAAACTTGACTCTCTTAGAGTAATTTGGGTCATTAATCCTATATATGTACATGTTACTGTCCTTACCAAGTATAAAATGATGGGGAAAAAATTGATATTCAGGCATTAAGAGGCTACGAAAACGGGCTACAAAAGCAGACCAAAAATAATTTTTGAAATCAGGAAAGTCAAGTCCTCCTTGTTCAAATGGCAGTTTTAACAAATCAATACCTCGTCTAGCTTTTTATACCCCCATATAAAGCTACTCAAAGCCCCTCTAATTTCTTGAAAAATAAATTTGGAACTCGCAGAGGGATAGATCTAAATAAATACATACATTTGGGCAGAATCTTCATCTTAATAATATTGGAGCGTCCTATTATACCAATCGGAAGTTTGTGCCATTTCTTAAGAGTATTAATTGTGTCTTTCAATAAAAATTCATAGTTCATGGAAAATATCTTGTCTATCTGTGCTGATAACCTAACCCCCAGATAAGTGGCTATCATGCAAATCCCAGGAATTGGTCCTATAGGTTTAAAATTAAGTAGTATTTGGTTTTATTTGATGTTCAATTTATATCCTGAAATACTACCAAACTTTGCAGCTTCTTCTTCAATAATCGTAATAGCTTTAATTGGATCCGTTGTAAAAAACGCTATATCGTCTGCATAAGCAATGTCCTTGAGAGGTACACCACTGGATACTAAGGGAGTAATATGGATATGTGATTGCAAGGAACAAATGAACGGCTCTATATATAATGCAAATAATAAGGGAGAGAGGGGACATCCCTGTCTAGTACCGGAATGAATCAGGAAGGCTTTTGACTGAGTGCCTAAATATAATAATTTTGCTTGGGGCTTATCATATAGGGCTTGTATCCAACGCTTAAATTGGCCTTTAAACCCGAATTTGTCAAGTATAGCCCATAAAAAGTCCCATTCCACTCTGTCAAAAGCCTTCTCAGCATCTAAAAGAATCATACCTAAGGGGATTGCCCGTCTCTCTGCCAGATCAAATGCGCCAATTGCCGTATTAACATGGGCTGTAGTGTCCCTACCTTGAATGAACCCATGTTGATGAGGTGAGACTAGCCCAGGCATGGATGAAGAAAGACGGTTTGCTAAGATTTTAGCAAAGATCTTGGCATCTACGTTAATTAATGAGATAGGCCGATACGAGCCACATTCATCAGCCGGCTTACCCTTTTTTTAAAAAAACACCATTTGTGTCAAACGCCAAGATACTGGTACCTTCCCGGTTACCCCTATACTTTGTATGACCATTCTATACAATGGAGCCAGAATATCTTGAATATCTTCTAGAATTCTATAGGTATAGAATCTTCTCCCATTGCCTTTCCAGTTGGAAGAGAGGATATTGCCAGGTCTATTTCCTCTACTATAATATCTCTCTCTAATAAATCTGATGTTTCCTCAGTTACTATTGGGAAGGTTTTATCCTGAAAATACTGTTGCATCTCCTCTTCTCCTGGATCTATAGTTGGCGTATATAGCTCCTTATAAAACAGAGAGAATTGTTCTAATATCTCTTTAGGCTTAGAGTATTGTATATTATTAGCTCCCTTTATACTCTTTATTTGAGTTTTGGCCCTATCCTCTGCTACTTTATAAGCCAATATTTTGCCTATTTGTTCCCCATATTCATACTGTATCACCCTTTGCTTATAGTATCCAGCAGCGTTGTTCTCCCTAAGTGTCTTCCTTATATTTAACCTATCAATGCCATAAGCAACTGATCTTGATCATTGGATCCAAGATGAATCGCTGTAGAATGTAATTCCTCAGCTCTGGATAGCATCTTTGCTTGCCTTTGCTCTTGATTTATTCTGTTGCCATATAAACTTTTGGGTTATACCTCTTAAAAAAGCTTTCATAGTATCCCAAACCATAGATGGGGAGGCTGAGCCTATATTCTCTCTGAGAAATAATTTGAGCTGATTTCTAATATTATCCAAATATTCTTTATCTGTTAAGAGGTATCTAGGGAACGAAAAAGGTCTAGGTGTCCGGCCTTCATGCTCCAGCTCAAACGACAATAATAAAGGATTATGATCAGAGGTGACCCGTGGGCATATTTCTATATCTGGTAGTAATGTTAAAATATAATCTGCTATCCATACCATATCAATTCTGGAATACAATTTATGAGGGGCAGAGTAGTACGTATACCCTGGGATAGTTGGATTTAGGTACCTCCAGAGATCTCTAATGGATTGCAGCCATCCCAGTTCTATAATTGCTGCACGAGTCTTCCGCATTCGATGAGTAGCCCCTTGTCTGGTAGTATCTATATTACAGTCCATAACACAGTTAAAATCACCCATTACCACCGGCTCCCCATCCCAATCCAACATTTCCATATTTAAAGTATCAATAACCATAGGATCATCAAAATTCGAGCCATAGATTGAACAGAAGACAAATTTCTTCCCCCTGATTTTCAACTGTGCCAAGGCCCATCTACCCCTCTGATCAGCCAGAGTCCTACATACTGTACAATTAAATCGTCTGTCTTTTAATATAGCAGTACCCCTTGTTGAAATAGCCTGTGTTGTACAGACTATTGTCTCATAACCCAACTGCTTAAAGAGACCACGGTCTTTATATGCAAGATGTGTCTACGTTAACAACACCACCTGGGGTTTATACATTTTAAATTCTTCATGAACCAATTGGCGTTTCATTCTGCTATTAAGACCAGCAACATTCCAAACAAGGCACTTAATCCGATCCATAATAAGTGTGATTCATTTTTATTATCATACTGCCCAATTCCTCTTGCCCCTCTGCTCTTATAATCAGTTTGTTGTCTCCTAAATAATTACTAATTTTCTCAAATTCCCCATTGTTGACTTTTTCTTGTCTTTCAAACCCACCCCACCCTCTCTCCCCTTCCTGAGGAGACCCCTCCCCGCCCCATATCATAGAGGAGGAATTATCCCCTCTCACACGCTGCCACTGAAATGGCAGCTACGGGAGGCAGCACCCCGCGGTGTTACCCGAGTTGAACCCACACCCTCACCAATAGATAGTTTAGTTATAAGTAAGTATCTAAAACCCAACTATGTTCTATAGAGAGCGGGAGGTCCAGGGAAGAGAGGGGGTAGAAAGGGGAGGCATCAAAACATTATAATTGATTATGATCATACTATCCCACCGACAATCCTAAAATCATTATTCCTCTGCTCCCCTTCATCCCCCATTCTCCCATTCCCCCAAATTCTTAATCCATGATAGCACACATATACCTAAATTTAATCTGAGGGTTTTTTTTGCCATCGATGGATTGCTTCTTTTGCATCCTGTTCGGATAGAAAAAAATATGATTGACCCTCCCGTATAACTTTTAGACGGGCAGGCTCCTGCAAAAAAACCTGTGCTCCATTGGCCTTTAGTGTATCGATCAGTTGGCGCAGCTTCCAACGTCTGTCCATTGTTACCTTACATAGATCAGACCGAACAAAAATAGTATAAGCGGCAAAAGATACTAGAGAGCTAGGATGAGCTTTTAAAGAAACAGTCTGACGTAACAAAAACATTTCCCAAAAAATCAGAAATGGCCTAGGATACCGTGATACCTTTTTGAATTTTACCAGTGGCAATCTATGTGCTCTTTGTATTTGACTGTCCCAATCCCAGTCCCCGAGATCGGTGAAGGCCTTTTGTAGGAGCTGGACTATGAATGCTCTCGGGTCTGACCCCTCTTCATCCTCTGGGACCCCAAATAGTCTTAAATTGTGACGCCGCTGGCGGTTCTCCAAATCTTCTACCTTAAGCTGCAAGGCAGAAATACATTCCTCGTGTTTTTGCAGGGAGTCAGCAGCTTGAGCACAGGATTCTTCGGTGGTCGCCACCCTCTGTTGTAATTCCACTATATCATTAGTAAGTGTCCCAATCTTCATATTCACCTCCTTCCGTGACTGTTGGATATTTTGATTATCGGCTCTAGCTTGAACATAGTACTCCTGTGCCTCTGTACGTTGATCTTGCAGAGCTTGAAAGATCGAAGACCGCGATACTTGCTCCGAATCCTGAGTCTTCTCCGACTGATCCTTCTCTTTTCGCTGATGTATCACTTGTTGGGGCGTATCCGAACATGATGCAGGGGACTCTGTATCCGAAATATCCGTACCTATTTCTGTAATTTCCTCATCCCCTAGAACGTCGGGGGAGCTAGCCCCTGATAACCGTGAAATTATAGACTTGACCCCGTCTTTAGCTTGAACCCAGAGATGCAGAGGGCTGTCTCTGACTCGCAAAGAATTAAGATTATCTTGGCCAATATTCGATTTTTTAACTCCCTTCAGTGCTTTGGCTCTAGTGTTCTTACTTTTGTTAGAAAGATTGACTGCTGGGCTGTTTTTTTTTTTTTTCCCCGTAGTTTTCTTACGCACCTGTAAGATAGCTTGATTGGTTTGATTCGTTTGCGCTTTTTGAGCCTTGCTAATTACTGCACCATTTATCGCACGGTCTCTCAGCGGCAGTTGTTGTTGAACCATTCGCCCCTCTTCTTCCACTAGCAAGATCTCATTGCGCGGAGCAAGAGATGGGGATACCTATAGGAATATACTAGCAGAATCTTTAGCATTGATTTGCCCCTCCCTGAGCTGGCCCTCAGTCACTTCTCTCCCTCCTTCACATATATCCAATGGGCTTTCTTCTATTTCCGTAGATGCCGTTGGTTCCAATGAAATTGGCAATATACACTTTAGTACTGATTCCTTTTGTCTTATATCTTCTGGGTCTTCATTTATATGATTTGCCTCGCTCTCAGCGTCTTTTGTTTGCTCTAATTGTTCTGCTTCAGATGTACTATTCCAGCTATTGGGTCTTAAGCTACGACAGAGAGGCTCAGGACTAGCAACTGTCTCTCTACTGCTACAGTGTATTACTGGAATAGCCTCACAAAGTACACTGGCTATATTGTTACAAGCAAGGGAATCATCTATAGGCACGCTTGCTTCTAAGACTTCCGTTACCTTGCCTGACTTCAATATGCGGAGCAAAGGCTTTCCAATTTTCGAATTGCCCTTACCGATGTTGCCTCCTTTCGACTCATCCGTAGAATCCTCATGCGCGTTAGTGCCTCCACATACCCGCACCCGCGTGCTCTTGGGAGGAGCCATACTGGTTTCTCGGTTCGACAATCTCAGGCAGCTGATTGCCAAGTAATATCCAGCCCCCCAGAGGACGCTCCAAAGAATGTGCAGGCGCCGGCCAGCACTAAATGTTGCCTGCATACACTGCGTACGCCACCACCGCCGAGCTCCAGGCGTCTTCATCCCACCACTCGTGGAGGTATGTTCTTTCCACCCCAAATTGTAGCTCAAACCAGTACACTCCAAAGAATATGCAGCAGTGAGTGTTTGCCTGTATATACTGCATTAGCCGCCGCCGCGTTCCCGGCGTTTTCACAGTAGCACTCGTGAAGCGCGTGAAGCTCGTGAAGCACTCGTGAAGCACTTGAGAATGTATTCTTTTTTCTCCCAAGTTGTAGTTTTAAGCCTGTATTTCTTGCCACGTTGCCGCATTAACTACCCGCTCACCTCCTCGAAAAGCAAGAAGCTATAGCATTTAGTTTTGTAGTCGATTAGGTGCGGGTACCCGGGAGCTCCTCCGTGTGCTGCCTCTCCTCAGACGGCGTCAGTCCGCCATCTTGCTCCTCCCCCTGCCCGGGAAATACCGCAGTTTCGTACTCGTGCCTTTTTCATTAAAATAATTCTTGCCTTTACTGCAAAGGCTAACATCGGATCTCTCCCACTATTTCGCCACACAAGCTCCCTATTAAGACCGAATTGTCAACCGAAAATCTCTACTAGAGATTCCTTCCTACAATCTCCTCTTTGGTATAACCGTCTTATCACTATTAATAATATACCTTTATATTGGAAATCTTGGAGACTCCGGGGTATAATTTGGGTCCGAGATATGTTTGACGGTATAACCCCTCGTTCTTTCCCTCAATTTTAAGCCACTTTTAAATGTCCACGCTCTTTTTGGCAGAAATGTTCAACTCTTATGGAAAACATTATTAATGTTTTCTATTCTTTATCTTCTGATGCCTCTAGTTCCTCAGAGGATCCATTTTTAAAAATTCTATTGTTATTTCCAAAGGCCTCACTGATTTATAAACTACTTTTCCCCCCAGACCTGGTCTGCCTTAAAACGAATATAGAGTTGGCCTGGGAAGCGGATTTGGGTTGTGTATGGAGCATCGACTTCTGGAACAAAATTTGGGCAAGATCGTTAAAAAGTTCTAGATCTGCTTCTACTACTCAGTCTATGTTTTTTCTATATCATAGGCTGTATTTTAGTCCCCTTTAAATAGCTAATATTTCACATACTAGTAACGATTCCTGTTGGTCCTGCAAATCCCCTTCAGCTGATTTGTTGATCTTTTGTTTTCCTGTCCCAATGTAGTTTCCTTCTTGGTAGATATTTGGTCTCTTATGTCCAAATTTTTTAATTTACATACTCCTTTATCTAATGCTACTCTCTTTGCAGGAAGTTTGATAGAGTCTCTGGGTTTATCTGTACACGAAAAAGGGTTATTTGACCTTATGTTGGCATTAGCTTTTCAGCAAATTACACTAAATTGGAAATGTTCAACTAAACTCTCAGTTAAATCTTGGTGGAATAATTTGTGTTACTATAATAGACTAGACATTGCCTTTACCTCCTCTTATAATCCACTTGCTAATAGAGATTTATATTGGTTACCATTAACTAATTACTTAGATCAAGTCACAAAAAAACATGTATCTTTCAAACGTTCTGGACATTTCAAACCTCCGTAAATTGTTATTTACTCTGCTTTTTATTCTACACTATTTTTCATTACTAAATTGTTTTTAAGTATGTTAATTATCTCTTTATTTAGTATTAATGTACATTGTTACTCGATCTCCAGTTGTACCATTCTATTATATCTTTTTTCCCATCCCCGCCTAGGATATTGTTAAAATGTAAATGGCTTTCTACTTTTTTCAGTATTTGCCTTTTCTTCTTTTACTATTTTAAGTTAAGATAGTCTGTATGGCTTACTCTTGTCTTTGATTTTATTTCTAATAAAGCTTTTTAAACATAAAAAAAAAAAAGACAGCGTGGGCAGGCATGACAGTAGTATTCACTGAACTGATGCCACGGAGAGTATGGAGGGGGGCTAACAGGCCAGGGGCCATCGACAGAGCGGGCAAAAAGGGAACAGGGAGTTGCGGAAGTTTTGCATGGCCCAGGTATTTTCTTCTTGGAACACAATGACATCACATATGAGGCCCCTGAGTTTTTTTGAGATGATAGGGTGCATTTGTCTGTTTACGGGGTGGAATTGTACCTGATGCAGATCAAGAGTATGTTGGCGGGGATGCTGCTTTTGCCAATAGGAATGTAAGTTGTTTTTTTCCCGGGGGGGTCTTCTGGTGGCGGTTTTTCCTACATCAGTTAAAAAGGTTTGTAAAAGAAAGCACGGGTCAATGTATAGACCCAGTTGAATTCTGTGGGGAGGGTAATGGGATTTATGGAATGAGAGGACAACAGTGGTGGATGCAAGATGGATGGATGTGGGGATTTATGAGTGATGAGGTGTGATTGAATTTTGATTGGTTTGGTTTTAAAGGCGGTGTTGATTAGGGGAGGGGGGTTTTGTTAGTTAATGAAATGTATATTGAGGCCAAGGCTATGAGTAGTCTGTATTGCGTAGAGCCAGGTTAATTGGGTTTTTATTGCCGTTTTGTGCAACTGTTTCATTAAAGCGGCCTTTTCCACACTACAAAAGTAGTCCATAGTTATTGGAGACGCCATCCCGCCCGAATCCCGATGCTTTTATTATTGCACCAGACTTGGCTAAGCCAGTGGCAGAGACTAGCCATCTTGAAGCAGAAATTTGTGTAAGATGGCCGACATGTTGCATGACTGAACGTAGCATTATAATAAAGTTTCACAAACAATTCAAATATAACCACCCTTATGTGCACATTCCCGCTCCTGTGTACGCAAGAGCAGCCAACTTTGAATGGGTTCAACGCCCATCATACATAACATCTCTACATGCAAATCTGCACTAAAGTGCAGCCATTTTTGAAAAGGTCAACAAGATGGTGGCCCTTGTGTGTGCATGAAAACTCATGCGCACACAAGGGCAGTCATTTTGAATCTGTTGGAAGCCCACTCCGGAAGAAGGCGGCTACAAGTAGTGCACATGCAAAATGCATGTGCATTCCAAACACTGGTTAGGGCCCCTTAGCAGTGTATGGCGACGAGCCACCATGCCATTGCAAAGCTCATAAAAGTGAATAAAAATACATTTACAAAACGTTTAATTTGAAACCCCACAATTGCCTATACTGAAGGGAACACCGTTATCTCAGGGTGGTGACACTATGCTTTGAGCAAAGAGGAGATAACTATTATTCTGCCTGATAGTTAGCATTAGCAAAACAGCAGTGTAACACGGGTCGTGTTATGAACCTCACGAAGAACCTATCCTTCCTATTGCTTTCACATGGTTATAATCCTAGAATAAAAAGTGACCCAGGAATGCTCTTTTGATAGATGTTAAATGCAGTGAAAAATACAGAGATTAGGTTATTTTTCTGCATACAAAGATGAAGAGTAATGAAAATTAAAAAAACTAGATAACTTAGCAAATTAGCTTCAAACAATTGAAATAAGTTTCTTTTTTAATAGTATTCTGCAAAAAGCAGTACAAGCCATGAATATTCTCTACTTTAAAACACACAGTCAGCCAAAAGAATAAAACCTGAAGACGATAAAGTTGCTTTCCTAAACTCACGGTGGACAAGACTTGCAAATGATTTACTAAGTTTGGACCATGAATCTATTATGGTAAAGTTACTGTTAATAATATTTGTAAACCAAATATCTTTTTGGTCAATGTTTACATTCATTTTGTCTCTGTGGACTTTGTAATGCTTGTTTTTTGCTAACCTTGCAAAATCTGTCAAAGTACTTGGCGAGTCCTTCAGAATTTTTTTTATGGGAATCAATTTTTCAGTCTAAAGTTTTCAGCTGCAAATAAGGTTATATTATTTTCTTTAGCGCTTATGCAATGGAAGAACAGGATATATATATATATTTTTTTTAATCCAAATTGCCCAGAACAGAAGCATGAGGACGCACTCGACAGAGAATTAAACCATCCGGTTTTATTTCAGCAAAAGCCAGCATTGACATTCCATTTCTGTAATTCATAAGCCTGACGCGTTTCGAGGCACAAGCCTCTTACTCATAGGCCACATTGAAAAACAACTCGGATGCACTAATTATACCTTCGTCTGTGTCTATTAATTGACATCGGTCCTCGGTAAGCCAATCAAATTAATTCAACTGTTCCGATGCATTATAGTAATTGTAGTATATATTAGGCCAATTCCTACCCTTCAGTGGGTTCCGTTTTGTTTTCAAGACATTTAAAACATTGTTGCCCTCCAGTGGGCCCCAGGATGTAATGCCAGCTTGTAATTTTCGACATTCTCTGTGCCGCTCAGCAGGTTCGGCATAATTCCAGGCCCGACAGCCCCATACTTCATATTCAAGGTGGTGCAGCCCTCCACGGCAGGGCTGCCGTGTAGTTTATTTTAATCCAAATTGCCCAGAAGCATGAGGACGCACTTGACAGAGAATTAAACCATCCAGTTTTATTTCAGCAAAAGCCTGCATTGACATTCCAATTCTGTAATTCATAAGCCTGACGCGTTTTGAGGCACAAGCCTCTTACTCATAGGCCATATTGAAAAACAACTCGGATGCACTAATTATACCTTCGTCTGTGTCTATTAATTGACATCGGTTCTCGGTAAGTCAATCAAATTAATTCAACTGTTCCGATGCATTATAGTAATTGAAGTATATATTAGGTCAATTCCTACCCTTCAGTGGTTTCCGTTTTGTTTTCAAGTCATTTAAAACATTGTTGCCCTCCAGTGGGCCCCAGGATGTAACGCCGGCTTGTAATTTTCGACATTCTCTGTGCCGCTCAGCAGGTTCGGCATAATTCTAGGCCCGACAGCCCCTCACTTCATATTCAAGGTGGTGCAGCCCTCCACGGCAGGAGGGCTGTCGGGCCTGGAATTATGCCAAACCTGCTGAGCGGAACAATGTTGAAAATTACAAGCCTGCATTACATCCTGTATATATGTGTGTGTGTGTATATATATGTGTGTGTGTGTATATATATATATATTCACTGAAAAAACCACAGGTTTCAGGGACGTTATAGTTAGTTGGACATTTCACTCATACAAAACCAGTGAAATTTAGTCGTTATAGTTAGTTCAGCTAACTATAACTCGCGCCCCCGCAATGCACTGCTGATGACGTCACATATTACATCATTCATGACATGGTCAGTGACATCACTGATGACATCTCAAAGGACATCACTGATGACATCACTGATGACATCATCCAGGACTGTGTGTTTCTGTAAAGTTTAAATATGTTTTATATATATATATGCCAAGGTGTATTGAAGTATGAGTGGGTGTATAAGTGTCTAAATGGATGAGTTAGTAGGTGCGTGACTGACTGTATAAGTCAGTGATTAATCGTGTCTTACTGAATGCATGGGTTAGTGACTAAACTGTGTAAATGTCTGTATCAGTCTGTTAGTTGGTGTGTAAGCGGCTGCATGGGTTGGTAAGTAGCTACATGAGTGTCTATATGGGATATTGATTGGTTGTCTGAGTATCTGTATGGGTGGGTGGTGGGTGTGTGACTCTGTGCATAGATGTGTGAGTGGGTGATTCACTGGGTGTATGGGTTCAAAAGTGCATCTGTGAAGGGCTGTATGGGTGGGTGAGTGTGTGTATGGGTGTGTTGGTGAGTGAATGGATGGATGTGTCAGTGGTACATGTGTGAGTAACTACATATGTGAAAGGCAGTATATGTGAGTGTTGGAGTATATAAATGACTATTTGTAAGAGTGAGTGATTGTGAGAGTGGCTGTATGGATGAGTGTGTGCTTGTATCAGTGATTGTATAAGAGACTAAGTATGAGTTAGTATCTGTATGAATAAGTGAGGTGGTGTGTGTATAACTGTATAGGTGAGTAAATGGGAGTGTGATTAATTATTTGCATGACTGACTAGGTGTGTGAGTAACTCTATGGATGAGTGGCGCTGTGTGAGTGTCTGTATAGGTGTAGGAGTGCATATGATAGTGCTGTATTGATGAGTGACTGCATGTATGAGTGACTGTATGGGTGAATGAGTAGATGTGTGTGTAGACCTAGGAATCAGTGATTGGGTATGTAGTAACTGGTATTGGTGTGTCTATGGTTTCGAAAATGGTAGTCTGTATTTTAGAGTGGGTGTATCAAAGGTTATATTAGGGTGTGAGGAGGTGCATCAGATTATCACGTGGATGATGTAATCAGTGATGTCATTTGAGATGTCATCAGTGATGTCATCAGTGATGTCACTGACCATGTCATGAATGATGTAATATGTGACATCATCAGCAGTGCATTGCGGGGGCACGAGTTATAGTTAGCTCAACTAACTATAACGACAGAATTTCACTGGTTTTGTATGAGTGAAATGTCCAACTAACTATAATGTCCCTGAAACCTGTGGTTCTTTCAGTAAATTTCAAAGGTTTTTTAAATGCTAATTTCTAACTATAACATCCCTGAAACCTATGGTTTTTTCAGTGAATTTCAAAGGTTTTTTAAGTGCTAATTCCTAACTATAACATCCCTGAAACCTATGGTTTTTTCATTGAATTTCAAGGTTTTCTTAAATGCTAATTTCTAATTATGCCTACAGAGGTAGGACATGTGCAGAAAGAGGAAGAAAAGCGCAGAAAGTAGCAAGAGAAATGCAGAAAGAGGCAACAGATGTCCAGAAAGACGAAGAAAGGTGCAGAAAGAAGCAAGAGATATGCAGAAAGAACCAACAGAGGTGGAGAAAGAGGCCGTGTTGCAAAGTCATCCTGTGCCCCCAACTTTTTGCTGACTGGTACTGGTGGTAACTGACTCTGACTAACCAGGCCCGGAACCTGTGCTATGCTGAAAGACACTTAGAATACAGTGAAAACACCTACATACACTAGGGTACACTATGGGCTGGGGTACCCCTGTGATTGGCATGACCTCCCCTGTAAGGTCCTAGTACATAATAGGGCAGGGGGGGTTAAAACTACCTCTAAGTCAGAGGTGCAGAAAGAGGCAGAGAAGTGCAGAAAGAAGCAACAGAGGTGCTGAAACAGGAAAGAGAGGTACAGAAAGAAGCAAGTGAAGTAAATAAAGAGGCAAGAGAGGTGCACAAAGAGGCATAAGAGATGCAGAAAGAGTCAGAAGGGGTGCAGAAAGAAGGAAAGAAGTGCAGAAAGTGGCAAGAGAATTGCTGAAAGAAGCAACAGAGGTATAGAAAGAAGCAAGAGAAGTGCAGAAAGAGGCAAGTGAGGTGCAGAAAGAAGTAAAAGCAGTGCAGAAAGAACCAACAGAGGTGCAAAGAGAGGCAAGAGCTGTGTAGAAAAAGGTAGGAGAGGTGCACAAAGAGGCAAGAGAGGTACAGAAAGAACGGCAGAAAGAGGCAAGCAGGATGCAAAAAAGGGAAGAAGGGTGCAGAAAGAAGCAAGAGAGGTGCAGAAAGAAGCAAGAGAAGTACAGAAAGAGGCAAGAGAGGTGCAGAAAGAGGCAAGAGAGGTACAGAAAGAGGCAAGGGAAGTGCAGAAACAGGCAAGAGGAATGCACAAAGAGGCAAGAGAGGAGCAGAAAGAGGAAAGAGAGGTGTAGAAAGAAGCAAGAGAAGTGCAGAAAGAGGCAGGAGGGGTGCAGAAAGAAGCAAGTGAGGTACAGAAAGAAGCAAAAGAGATGCAGAAAGACGCAAGAGAGGTGCAGAAACAAGCAAGAGAAGTGCAGAAAGAGGCAAGAGAATTGCTGAAAGAAGCAACAGAGGTATTCAAAGAAGCAATAGAAGTACAGAAAGAGGCAAGTGAGGTGCAGAAAGAAGCAAGAGCAGTGCAGAAATAACCAACAGAGGTGCAAATAGAGGCAAGAGGGTGCAGAAAAAGGAAGGAGAGGTGCACAAAGAGGCAAGAGAGGTACAGAAAGAGGCAGAAGGGGTGCAGAAAGAAAGAAGAGAAGTGCAGAAAGAAGCAACAGAGGTGCTGAAATAGGCGCGAAGGATACAGAAAGAGCAAGAGAAGTGCAGAAAAAAGCAACAGAGGTACAGAAAGTGGCAAGAGAGGTGCAGAAACAGGCAGGAAAGGTGCAGAAAGAGGGAACAGGGGTGCAGAAAGAGGCAAGAGAGGTACAGAAAAAGGGGAGAGGGGTGCAGAAATAGGCAAGAGGGGTGCAGAAAGAAGCAAGTGAGGTGCAGAAAGAGGCAACAGAGGTGCAGAAAGACGCAAGAGAGGTGCAGAAACAAGCAAGAGAAGTGCAGAAAGAGGCAAGTGCGGTGCAGAAAGAAGTAAGAGCAGTGCAGAAAGAACCAACATATGTGCAAAAAGAGGCAAGAGGGGTACAGAAAGAGGCACTTGAGGTGCAGAAAGAGGCAAGAGAGGTACAGAAAGAGGCTCGAGAAGTGCAGAAAAAGGCAAGAGAAGTGCAGAAAGAGGCAAGACAGGTGCAGTAGGAAGAGAGTGAGGTGCAGAAAGAGGCAGGTTAGGTGCTGAAAGAGGCAAGAGAACTGCAGAAACAGGAAAGATAAATGCACAAAGAGGCAAGAGAGGTGCAGTAGGAAGAGAGTGAGGTGCAGAAAGAGGCAGGTTAGGTACAGAAAGAGGCAAGGGAACTGCAGAAACAGGAAAGATAAATGCACAAAGAGGCAAGAGAGGAGCAGAAAGAGGCAAGGGTGGTGCAGAAAGAGGCAAGAGATCTGCAGAAAAAAGCAACAGAGGTGCTGAAAGAGGCAAGTAAGGTGCAGAAAGGGGCAAGAGAAGTGCAGAAAGAGGCAGGTGAAGTGCAGAAAGAAGACAGTGTGGTGCAGAAAGAGGAAGAAAGGTGCAGAAAGAATCAAGAGAAATGCAGAAACAGGCAAGAGAGGCACAGAAAGAAGAGAGGTTTGTGCACCATTAGTACCAGTTTAACACCCACATTTTGCAATAAGTAACACATAACCATTCCAGCTTTGCAAAGGGCCTTCCGCCACGCTGTAACACATGATGCTGCATTTTTGGGAACGTTTGAGCCGTTTGAGCTAGAAACAAGGCTTTTTTTGTTCAAATCTGCAGATTAGGCAGCAGATGATGGAATATTTGGCAAATGCGGAAAATGTTTAATTATGTGAAAATTGGTGCAGCCGAACAGTTACATAATTCCAGTGGCCCTGCTCATACCTCCGACTAAGTCCAGAAGTGCTCCTCAGTGGTTCCTTCTTTTATTGTCTCTCATTGAGTTTATAGTTTAGCTTCTATGGAAACGAAGAAGACTAAACCTGAGGTTTCCACTCCACAACACAGACTACAATAGCACATAATTACTCTCCAAAACACATAATCCCACTCCACATAATTCCTATACACTAAATACCACATACTTTCTATTCACATAATTTCACTGCACAACATACCACATAATTCCACTACACACAACGTACATCCACTCTACACCAAAAAACATTAGTAAAAAACTTTTACATTTACAATGCCAATAGCTCTAACTCTCACAAATGCGAAACCTATTACATTGCAAATGCTTCTTTAACTAGTAGTCGCGTTTGCAGAGTGGTGGAGAAAGGGTGCTGGGCCTCCGACCAGCACTCAGGAATTCCGCTGCGTAGGACTTACAGGAGGTACCAGGAGGGCTTCTTAGCCCCCAAAGTCCCTCAGGAGTAAAGTGGACTTCATCCCCCATCCCGTAGTCTGCCAGGAGGCGCGTTTGCAGAGTGGTGGAGAAAGGGGCCGTTGCCTCCGAAGACGTCTTTGCAATCCCACTGTTTGGGACTTACTTGAGGTAACAAGAGGGGTAGTTGGCCCCCAAGGACATCCTTGGGGGCCAACTACCCCTCCTATTACCTCCAGTAAGTCCCACACAGCAGGATTGCTAACGTCTCATAGCAGGCCACGCCCCCTTTGCCCACCACTCTGCAAACGTGCTCCCTGGCGCTCTTGGATGGGGATTGAATTCCCCTTCACTGCTGAGGGTCCTATAGGGCCAACTAGCCTACCTCTTACCTCCAGTAAGCCCCACACAGTGGAATTGCTGAGAGGTGGACACAGGCCACGCCCCCTTTCTCCACCACTCTGCAAACGCGCCTCCTGGCGCGCTCTTCATTGGGGGATGAAGTCCCCTTTCCTCCTGTGGGTCCCTGGGGGTCAACTAGCCCTCCTGTTACATCCAGTAAGCTCCATACAGCTGGATTGCTGAGAGTGCTCAAAGGCAACGCCCCCTTTTTACACCACTCTTCAAACACGGCTCCTGGCGCACTGCTGCTCGGGGGATAAAGTCCACTTGTGTCCTGAGGTCCTCAGGACACAAGAGGACCTCATCGCCCCACCAGCAGTGCGCCAACAGTTGCGTTTGCAGAGTGGTGTAAAAAGGGGCGTGGCCTCAGACCACCTCTCAGCAATCTCACTGTGTGGGGCTTACTGGAGGTACCTGGTGGACTAGTTGGCCCCCAGGGACCCTCAGGAATGAAGGGGACTTAATCCCCCAACCCAAAACTCGCCAGGAGGTGAGTTTGCACAATGGTGCAGCAGGGAGGGGGCGGGGCCTCCCGCAATGCCAGATTTTCTTTTTCTTTTCTTTTTGGAAAGGGGCTGTGTGGACCCCCTTCCCTTAATTATTTTTGGGCCCTGGTGACCCCATCCCCCAGGGCCTCAGCATATTATCTTTTTTTTTTTTAAACGGGAAAGGGGCCGCGCGGCCCCACTTCCCTGTGCCACTTCTGGCCTTGGGGACCCCGTCCCCTGGGGCACGGCCAGCCTGGAGCTTTTTGGGGGGAGGGGAGCTGCGTGGCCCCCGTCCTGAGGCCAATTATGTCCCCTGGGACCTCATCCCCTGGGGTCCGGTCTTATTTAAAAAAAAAAAAAATGGGAAGGGGGATGCGTGGCCCCCCTTCCCTGGGCCACTATTAGCCCCGGGCCTCTTTTTTTTATGTATTGGAGGGGGGCCGCATGGCCCCCCTTCCCTGGGCCACTATTGCCCACGGGGAACCCATCCCCCGGGGCTTGGCCTCTTTTTTTTTTTTTGGGAGAGGGCCATGTGGCCCCCCTTCCCTGGGCCAGTATTGACCCCAGGGACCCCATCCCCCGGGGCCTGGCCTCTTTTAAAAAAAAAATGTATTCGCAGGAGGGGAGCCGCATGGCCCCCCTCCCCTGGGCCACTTCTGGCCCTGGGGACCCCATCCCCCGGGGTCCGGCCTCCTTGATGGAGACCATGGGGGGAGCCCCAATGCCCCCACGGTCCCAGCTAACATGCAGCTCCCCTTGCCCAAAAGCAAGAAGCAAAGCAGTGTTTGCTGTGGCAGGACAGGAGCCGTGCTCCCGCCCTGCCATAGCAAACAGCAATGTCCTGGGGTGGGCACCCTGGGACATTGCAGGAGCCGGCCCTGCGGGCTGGCGGTCCCCAGGGCCATCGAGGGCTCCAGGAGGGGGGCCGCGCGGCCCCCCTCCCAACATGCAAATAGCCCCGGGGAGGTGGTGGTCCCCGGGGCCAGGGGTCCCCAACGGACCCACATATTTCAATAAACAGTGCCCCGGGGAGGTGGTGTTCCCCGGGGCAGTGTGGGGGGGCTTGAGGCCCCCCACACTAATTATTTGACAAAGCCCCGGGAAGTTGGTGGTCCCTGCGGCTTGGGTGGGCCTGCGAGACCCAACGCCCTTATTTTAATGAAGCCCCGGGGAGATGGCGGTCCCCAGGGCTTGGGTGGGCCCATGAGGCCCCCGCTTTTAATTACCAATGCCCCGGGGAGGTGGCGGTCCCCGGGGCTGCAGGGGGGCCGCGTGCCCCCGTGCATAATAAATTAAGCCCCGGGGAGGTGGCGGTCCCTGGGGCTGCGGGGGCCCCCATGGGCCCCTGCATACAGTATAAACATTGCCCCCAGGACCTGGCCCACCCGCGGGCTTATAGAAAACAAAGCGTGGGAGTCTGCGCTTCGTTTTTTTTTTTTTCCCCGGCTGTATTCGCGCACTCAGCGCGAATTCGGACGATTTAAAAAAAAAAAAAATGCTTTTTATGGCCCCAGGGGTTCTTGTGGGACCCCCTGAGCAGGCCTAGGGGGTCAGGGTGTTTCTACCCAGCCCCCTTTTCTTGTTTTTTATCTTTGTTTTACTGTTTTCTTGTGACTCGGTTACCAAGTCACAAGATGGCTGCCAACACATTCTGGTTTGGAGTGTTGGCAGCCAATCAGAATTAAGCTCGTGCTCGGGAGGGTACGCGAACCCTCCTCGGTGCTCTGATATATACATTTTTATTTTTTGAATTTCTCTGGAACTACTGAATGGATTTACACCATTTAAAAAAAAGGTCGCTTTCCGAACCAACAGCTACCTTTTTACCAAATTTGGTGTAATTCCGTTCAGCAGTTAGTTTCCTATTGAAATTGACATGGGCAAAATGCGTTTTGGGACCCCCCTTTTTTCTCCGCCCCCGCTCAACGAATCACCCTGAAACTTTTAATACAGGAGCTGACCTGAGTGAACCATTAGTTTTGAAAATTTTGCGAAGATTCGTCAAACGGCGCCAAAGATATTGGCAAAAGAAAAAATGCTTTTTGAATAGAAACAAAGTCCTAACTATAACTACCTACTGGCGACCGCCAGTAGGTAATGTATATATATATATATATATATATATATAATTCACGTTTATGCAGTGGATTCATGAGATAAAAGAAATGCTCTCTTTTTTAATATTTTAAACTGTAGTTAGACGTATTTTTCTGCGATTGTTTTGCATGCTGTGCACAAATACTCTCAATGTACTATAGTCATTCGACACATGTATAACAGGTATGAGTGATGAAAATATGTGGCAGTAAGCGAAAAGCCATATAAAGCGCCATTCTCAGCGGGGTTCCCCCCATCAGAAAGGGTACGTTTTAAATACATTAGTGTTTTTTAATATTGAGTCAGAGTTGCCAGGATACAGACATCAACACATACTAAAATATAAGTAACAATAACAAGCACATAAAATATGTGCAAAAGAGCATTGAATGCCACTTGTTAGTTGCATGCATAACTGCATAATCAAAGTGCATAGTGCATTAGTGCATGATACCAAACGTACATTATTAAACGGACTTATGCATAATGAGCATAAATTAACCATGGGACTAACGCATGTTTTTTTTATTACAATTTTTGTTACGCTTCTAAAAAAATAAGAAAACAGCGTCATTTGGGAACTACCATTAATAATTGAACTACAAAAAATAATCTACAAGGAATTAAATGTAAGGAGGAGATAATTATCATTAACTTCGTGTTTAGCTTATGAGTGCACCATGACGTAAAACCCAATTTTCAATGGTTCATCAAAATCAAACATCTTTCTAAATACCACAAATGTTTAGCCAATTATAATTTAATCCAACATAATCATAGAAAGCATCTCTTAAATAGTTAATTAGCTGAATTTTAATGTGATATTTTTTCAAAAGTAGGAAGAGGAGAATTCTTCCATATCAGAGATACAACACATCTTGCGCGCACATTTTGTGACACCGAAAATCTACAGCGCTCCCTAACTCCTACCTATGACCCCAAAAATACAACATGTGGATGTAGACAAACTAGAGGCATGCCTGGCAATGCACAATATAACGCTAGTTCAATCAGTTCCCAAAATGTATGAAGTTGGGAACAGGGGACTCCAAGACCATCCTTGGATGTACTTGGTCAGAAATCTGTAAGGCTTTTTCACTCTGGCGGGAATCAAATAAGGGCTATGTATGAAGTAAATTTGATTTGCTAACAATTTACTCATGATCAATTTTAGCATCAGTCTATGAAGCACGTCATTCTTTCAGCTCCCCATTCTGATATCATAATGCCCCATCAGCTGCAAAACTGAAGATACTTAAAAAAAAACACAGTGAAATTCAGCTTGGAGGTCTACAAATGATTTAAGTTTACCTGCCTTCAATACCACAGCGGTTCTGAGTTATACCACAAATGTGAAAAGCCATACCACCATGGGATTCTTCCAAAATGGGTTGTAAGATGTCACTTACATAAAGGTCTCCCCTATCGTAGTAACCAAACAGGAGTTTTCAAACCAAACTAGAAGGCTAGATTTTCCAAGAAATCATGATGGGTATACCCGCTCTAATTCAAAGGACAACATTATTTCCACCAACTCATTCAGGGAGTTCTACTGGGACAAAAGAATCAGAAAAGCATTTGATAAATAATTTAAAATATTTTTTTTTTATAAAGAGCTAATAACGCGGCCTGAAACAGGAAAAGAAACTATGTGAACCCCATCTTTTTTATTACTTCTCCTCTTATCAAGGCTGTAAAAAGCCGCATAAACAAAACAAAAATAAATTATATATTAATGTTGAGGTGACACAAGCATCAGCAAATCAAAGTAGATTGTGACATAAAGCCCAAAATAATTGTTAATTAAAGTTTTTCTAATTGCTACCTTCCTCCCTAGTAACTATCTCAAAAATGCCCTAAATACTAGTGCAATTGCATTAGTTGGAGTACTTTTCCAAATCCCACACATTTGACAGTAGCTCGAATATGTCATCGGGACCCGGTGAACCTTTTTACCCTGAGGCAGCTTTTCACAATACAGGTGACATGCACATTGAGGGAAAAGGCCTTGCTTCCGAGACATTCAACTTAAAATTGAGAACATACTCTGCCAGTGTCCAAAAAGAGCCCCACATATCTTAAATGAAACACTGAACTATTCCAAGTATTAAATGATTTCTGAAAGCTGCGAAAATACTGTACACAAGAACAAAACTATAGGTGAGATGGTGATCAGGTTTGATGGACAGATTTAAAGTCGATGAAGGAAGATTGTTGATAAAACAATAACATGAATGTTGCACATTACATATCTGACCTTTACAACACTGCATCACCTATCCCACATTCCAAACAACGTTCAGCTAGCTTAACTTCATTTTTTTAAACAAATGATGTTAGAATACAGAATGGCATGGCAAGCAAGTTCACAAAACATCCACCCACTGACACCAGCTATCCCAAATGCCCTATTTGAACACCTTTTTCTTCAAATGAAGAAATAGATTTCACAAACAATTAAGAAATGAATAAATGCCTATTTCCCCAAAGCTAAGCTGAACATGAAGTGGCACCATTGTAATCTTCCAAAACATGGCACTACATTGCCCTTGGCCTAATTACCCATTAAAGGTTTTGGCAACATTTCCATGTCTGCCACTGCATACATAAGGATTCCCAGTAGGGAATAATATGTGAGCACATCTTAGATTTTAGGAAGAACAGTTGACATTTTCATTGCAGCTATGACAAAAAGTACATTGAATCTCCTCTCGGGTCCATTTTTACCATAAGATGAGTGCGTCATGCTAGTCTCCAGGCCTAACTATAGTGAAAACGTACTTTGTGGCAGATTTCACTCACAATGTATAACTTACTTTTCAGAACCCCTTTTAGAGAGCTACGGGGCATGCATGGGCTACTGGGAATGATCATTGGTGGTTGAGGCCTTTTACTCCTGAAGTTCTGGGGCCCAACCTACTATGGATCCTGCTCAACTGGGCCAAGAACCCATTCTGCACTTGACTCTCAGTGGTAGCTATGGTCGAGCAGTCAAGGCTCCTTCGGTAAGGTATGTAGATGCAGGTCAGTGAACACGACTCATAACTCAAAGTGCACAGCAGTATTTTTATTTCAACTTTACACAGGCAATGAAATGTGACATTCAAATGCAACAAGACAATCCTCTTGAGGTAGGGGCTCTAGTCCGTGTCAGGCAAATCCTTGTCCCACCATCGTTCGTCTAATCCACTTTCACTGTTGACTGCATTTGAGAGTGCAAACTATGAGGCTATGCAAACTATGAGACCGTACTCAAATGTTCTCTCTTCTTACCTTTAAGGAACTTAGGGTCTGAGTTTGATCTTGGTGGATAGGTTACTCTATCACAATGGTGACGGATATCCCATCTGCCGAAACATAAATCCCTTAGGATATAATGGGATTTATAATTCGGCGAACAGGATATCCGTCACCGTTGTGACGGAGTAACCAATCTGCCAAGATCTAAATCAGGCCCTTAGTCAAAAGTCTCTATGGTGCTGCAGCACCGTTTGCAGTGAATTTCCCCGGGGCTCAACTGGCCCAGTTCTCGTCTTGCCTGCTCTCACAGCACAGAAGAGTTCAGCGATGCAGTGGGTGCCTTCAAACGCACACCTCTGAGTCCTGCTCAGTTTGAAGAGATCGGGCTGTTTATGGCAGTACCCTGTGGTGCAGGCTCTCTCTCCGGAGTAAAATGCCAGAAGTTTCTCAGATGTTGGAGCAGTTCCTTGCTCATGAAGAAGCGGTAAGTTGACTTTGTTCAACGGGGTTAGGGAATCATTTCTTCAGCTACCAACTGGAGCCAGCTAAGATGCAACGCCATCCACCGTGTCTCTGGCATTTCCCTGGCAGAGCAGGTCCAAACCGCAAGTCATAGCCTCAGTCTTTCATTCGGATGGCAGCCTGAATCCTTTGGCAATGTTGGTTTCGGCAACCCCTCCTGCATATGGGGCTGCCATGGTAGCCCAGACAGTCACAAGTCTTGGCACTATTGAAATTATACTTTACCAGTGGCCCCATCTGGTACATAGGACCATCCTCAGCGTGGCGATACAGGTATAGCATGACCCACATGGTGCTCCACACATGGCTCAGTCTACGGCGTCCCTCTTCTGCATACAGGAGTCACTGAAAACAATTCTGCACACGGGTGCGGCCCAATCGGTGCACAGCCGAATCCTCACCCATAGCACAGGGAGTCCTCACGATAGGGCTCTTCACTGGACCTTGCTCCCTCCAACGTCCTTCTCTTCCTCACAGGGCACATTGGTCTTGGTAAGCAGGAAGGTGCTGGTGCTTCAGGCACCAGGGCTAGTGGTCTTGGTTTCCCTGGTTGATGTCCCCTCACCAGCAAGGAGACTAGCAGGCCTTGGCCCTCAGTCCTGGTCGTAGGCAGAAGTCTTGCAGACCTTCCCCTTCACAAACAGCCAGTTCGACTGCTTGGCAGAAGACACATTTTTGGGGACTCGACTTCCCCTAGTTATATAGCCAATTTCCAGACACCAAATGTGATTTAGGTTCTGGGTTTTTGAAGTTTTATGTTTGGGTTCTGCTTCCTTTGAAGGGAGCATTTTCCCTTTTCACCTTCCTTCATGAAAGAGGTCTGTCACAGCAGGAACGACTCCGAAGCTGGTTATCCACAACATAATTCATGGGAGTGATGTGAGTTTACACCTGGATGTCACCCACAGTGATATATGCATCAAAGGGTTAATCCTTTAACCCCTAGCACTACTCTTTATGATCCTCTTATCAGCCCCATCTCTCTTCCTGGGATGTGACCAGGCCCCTTTCTTGTGATCTATCACTGAATAAAAATACAGTCTTTTGAGATATAAAGGGAGTCTCATCCTTCCCTCCAGTGTGTCTCCACCCAGCTCATAAAAAATGTAGCAATACACAAATATGTCCGGGGGATTCCTCTCCTCCTCATGCTTTTACTATGCAGGCCTGGGGTTCCTAAAATGTATCCCAGGTTCTACCATACAATGTACCATTACAATTACATTTGACCAGTGTATACTCTAACGCACATTTACCATCCAGCACTAATACCTCTATGCAGTGCACATTTACCTGTACACGTGCATTCAGTATACACACTCAATCTGTGTGCACTGTTCAGTATTGCAGCTATCCTATATTTAACCAGGGGTTGCTTATTTTAAAACACATTCACTGCCAGCACACACTCACTATGTGTGCACTGCACAATTCTTCACCCTTCATGTATTGTACTTCATGCAAGCACACATACACCATGCACATGTGGTACTCATTAGCACTACATCTCTCATGCAATGTATTCCTCTCAGGCATACATACACCCCACATATGTTCTAACCACATATATACTGCACAGAACTACACCATCCTTGTACTGTACCCTTCCCAGGCACACATACAACTAAAACACAATCAGCACTCCTACTTTATGCAGCACTCCACATTTAGCTGCTGTGGGCCAAGGGTGAGTTAAGCACACAGCTGCTGAACTTTTAAAAAGATGAGTGAGCCTATAGGCCACAGTCCAGTGACACAGAGTAAAACGGTCCATTTGACTACTACTGATCACTACATGGTATGCTGCTACCACCGCACTTGTGCTGCTTAACTCCTGGCGAAGGCAGTAGCCATACACCACTATGCCGGAAGTGCTTTGGGCGCACCTCCCAGTCCAACAAAACTGCAATCCGTGAGACAGGCCTAAGCCATGATGCACACACATGATCATTGTTCACTTATGAAAAAAAAATTGCATTAGGGATCCAGACAACAGTGCACTTGGGCACTAAGGGCAAGGGTACACTTTTTACCATGCAGAGGACTTTTCTATCCCAGTATCACTAAAGGTGAAACTCTCTTCAGTTAAGCAGTACAGATATACAATACCAATGCCACTCACATCATAAGTCCTACACCAAAGGTCAGTACCAGTACCTGAAGGGTCCTTTCTGCGACAGGCTAACTGGGTGCATATACTGGCTGGGGTAGACGGTAGTCCCACTCGCTTAGCCTGCAAACGTGTGCACACGTGTGCACAAACATGTGCAAATGCAGCCAAACCAGAGCCTCTTATCCCAGCTGCACAGCAGTGGGCCTTGTTATAAAAGACATACACTGGTGGCTAGCACCTCTGATCCATTTTAACAGAATTTACTATCAGTGAGACTAAGTAGTAATTCTCACTCACAGAAAAAGTCCCAAAAGCAGGTAGCCAAAAATGCAATAACTCCAGCGCTGTTAAGTGGTTTGGAACTCATGTTCCTACACAGATAATTACTTTGCTTCTAGTTAAGAGTTGGGGATGAATCTTGCCCTTTCTCTTCTCATTCATGTTTCCCCAGACTTTGATTCCCACTATCTACCAGAACATAAATAAATTGCTTCGGAGTTACTACTTCTCATCAAATAGTTGCAGTTGATCATTGGTTTGAAAACTCCTGATCCTATGCCAACGATTAAGCATATAGCACCTATATACACCTTCTTGTATTCTCCTATACAAAGCACTCTGGGGCTGCATAAGAGCACAATGAAATATTCCTCCAGCATGTTGAAATATTATCCTGTGAAACCCAGTTCATAATAAACATATTTTAAAATGGAAACCACAAAATATCTTAAGTACACAAGGGGAAGTCTTCCTCCAATCTTGCTTCTCTGCATCACCCGTGCCACATCTGAACGACCTTTGTGCTAGCCTAAATAAACTTGCCTTCAGAAACATCAATGACATAGAGGAGAGGAATACATTACTAGAAATGTACCAATCTTCACACTCCCTTACACCCTGTTTGAGCCCCTTCCACTCCATCTCCCTGCAATTGAGCACCTCTCTTTTTAGCCTACAGCCCAGAACGAGGATTTCCTCCGTACTATCCACTCTCTCAAGTTCCAGGTAACGACAATCGTGCCACTCTTGCCAATGTGTATGCCAGCAATGTATCTAGGTCAGGTAGCATCTGTCTTTCAAAGGCAGAGTTACCTCCATGTAAAGACCATGGTGAACTTGCCAACCATCAGCCTTACTTATAAGTGTGTATCACAGGTCATCTGAACTCACTTTCAAAATCATGCCTTACACCTGCCTTTCCCTGCTGACCTTTCTGTTCCTCCAACCTTTTCCTCCTTGCACCTCTTCCATGAAATCATGTGGATATGATGTAACAAACAGGCTCCATGTAATAAATAATAAACATTTAATAACTGATCAAAACTCCTTGAGAATGCTGTGGTTGTAGTATGCAAGTTGCAAGCAACTTACGTAGCCAACATATATATTTACATAATGTCAGAGAGAATTGAAAACACTACTATCCAGCAAACCATCACCATTCTAAGACTTATGCTCATATTTATCTTAATCCACTACTACCACATTCAAATCACAACCATTGGTGTGCATCAATATAATGAAAGGATATAAACGCTATAATCTACAATACATACAGTAAATATGAATGTTATGAGCATAATGACAGTGCTGCAGGTCATATTACATGAATAGATACTTTACTGTGTGCTGAAGAACACTTGTCATGACAACAAAGTGACAAACACAGCAAAAAGAAGGCACAAGATGTAAAATCAACATGAACTGAATATTAATTGCAAATATATTTTATACTCACTCAATTTCTAGAGCTCTGCATGGTTTTCAGAGTTAGGCAACACACCAGGTAAAAAGAAAGAAAATAATATTAAAGTGCCTGTATGAAATGAACAAATGACGTTTAATTTTAAGAGTAATATATCCCTCAAATTTATGTTGCAAATAGAACAATAGTAGTAAGAATTTAATTTTTTATAATTGAAATATGGATGCAGCTTAGAGCACGTCCCTTGGAAATATGCATAGGCATTTTCATATTCAATCAATTACGTAACGTGTTGATAATTACATGAAACATCATTGGAGAAAGTGTTGAAACAAACTTTGAAAAGACTGAGCACTCATTACTGAAGTTACCCTAACTTATTGTCATTGAGCAAACTGCAAGGGATATTGCAAGTCACAAGATGTACAGCTTGGTTCAAGGGAGTAGCCAGAAAATGAACATGCCCCCCACCCCCCACTTTGATCACCAAGCAAGTGAAGAAAGTGAGTCCAACCCACCCTAGAAGCCTTGTCTTTTACACCCAAGAATCTATCCATTCATCCTTCAACCTACCAGTGAATGTGCACTATTTCACCCTTACATTCAGTCATCCATTAATTATTTCATCTATCATTCAGTCTTTGCCCATTCCATCCTTCCAATGAGCCATCCTTCGATCCACTCTGCCATCCTTTTATCCATCCATTCCCTTTGCCATCCATCCACTTTGCCATCCATCCATCCACTCTTCTAGCAATTCCTCAATCCACTCTTCCATCCATCCATCTATTCTGCCACCTATCTATCCATCTACCCATCCAGCCACCCATCCACTCTTCCATCTAGCCTCATCCACCCATCCATCCACTCTGCCATCCATCCTTCCTCTTTATCATCCATCTATTTATCTATCCATTGATCCACCCATCTAATCTGCCATCCAGTCATCCATTCATGCACCTATCTATCCACCCATCTATCTTTCCATCCAGCATCATCCATCCATCCATTCACTCACCCATCTACTCTGCCATCCATTCAGTTTTTACTCACTCTTCCAGTCATCCATCCTTTTACTCTGTCATCCTTCTACCTGTCCATCCATCCATCCATCCAATCTGTCATCAACCTATCCATTCACTCACTCATTCATCCACCCATCCATCCATTTACTCTGCCATCCGTTCACCTGTCCATTCACCTATCTATACATTCATCCTTTCACCCATTCATCCATCTATCGACTCATTTATCCACCCACTCATACATCTATCTGTCCTTCGTTCCTTTCTTTCACCATTCCTTCCATTAAATATTCCTTCCTTATTTCCCTTTTTTCATTACCCATCTTTCATTCATCCTTGCTCTAGTCTGCCCTTCTATTGATATTGTATTCCTCTTTTTGTGTTAATTATGAGCTTTTGCCTGCTGAGTTGCAGACAGAAGAGAAGCATAAAGAACCCCACCCGCTGTAGCTGTTAAAGCAGGGGGTTCACGACACCCATAGCTTGTTGATGTTGGTACATTGTTATGCATCTTATCATTCTTTGATTACTGTTTCAAAGTAATCTTCCATCCCACCCAACAACCACTTAACAATAAGGCTCAACATATCTGATACTCCCATCCAGGTGAAAGGTTTTGGTTAATTCAATAGTGTCCTCTCACAATGAACATCTCTCGCATCCCTTTCACAGGTTTGTAACTCATTGTCTCTTCATTCACTAACTCTCCGCCAAACTCCACTCTCAGAGCTCCACCCAAATACCACAGTACTTCTGTGCTGTCTCCCCTTTACGAGAAACCACACTCAAAACCTAGTCTGCTGTGAATAAAGCAATATTTATAACCTGATTGTAGACTTGTTGAGATCACCATGTGGTTCTCAGAATGATCAAAAACACTCTCACCGATATCTACACCTGTTTATTACGCAGTATACTTTCAACATAGGTGATTTCAACATCTAGATAGATTCCCTCATAAACGTCTGAACACAAAGTACAGTGGATGACATGGACAGCATTCGTTTTAAGAACTGCAGCTTGTTTGCAGCTGATCATGACAATGATCACCTATTTTACTAGTTACCAATGTTCATCTTCAAAATGGCCGACCTCTTTCTTGGGTTGAGCGTGTTTTGATTGTCTTTGCCATGAAATGATAGTTTGTTCCAAATGTTGGCACCTGGACCATGCCAGGCAATATTGAAGGGTCAAGATATATCAGCAGTGCATTTTGTGACTCACAGTGCTAAAACCTGGCATTGCAATTCTGCCTTCTGTAGCTAATCATTGTATACTGGTCAGAGCTGAGCCCAAATTATCAATGGTCTCCAGTGCTTTAAATTGCCAAATGTGTCATGCTGCTGGACCCCTGATCATGCCCTGCTGACAGCCACAATACACATATAATGAACATGGTACTCTCCATCATATCACCTCTTGTTCTGCTGGTGATGTCCCCCCAGGAATCCAGGAATGAAACCAACACCCTCATGTTGAAGAAGTGTAAGGGTGACTACCAGCTGAATTACATTTTCCCATTACTGGCTACGATTCTATAAATACACAGGGCTGAACAACGGTCATATTCTCCAGGAAACAAAGCTTTGTTTAGTGAAGTCTACTCTGCATTACTTTGGTCAAGGGGTGTATCGTAGGTGGTACATGGGCTTTCTCTTGCAGCTACTCCTGCTTTTTGACACAAAGCCTTATCTACTAGCATGTGTAGATAAGATTGTGTAATAAACAAATTCCCTTTTGAAACTGGGTTAAACATTTTCAAACTTTGCCTGTTTTCTTCACTGTACAACTCACATTCAAAGTGAGAAAAGTGTTAAAATGATGTCTAAGAATAGGTTTTTGTACCCTTCCAGTGCAAAACGTACTCTTGACATCATGCATACTCCTTTGCACTATGGTGCAAGGGTGTGTGCATTGGCTTGTGGCAGCCTAACATGCATCAAGGCATGGAGAGAGGTAAACAGAGCCATTTCTTAGTTGATAACTTAGGTTGCTGCACTGTATTGTATGAAAAGTTAGAATATCTGCCCCAAGTCTGCTACATCTTTGTACTAATTTGATGCCCTACTGTAGCAAAAATATTTTTTTTTACATTTTTGACCACAGGGCATCTCTTGGAACACCTTCACCTGAGCCAGGGCTCCCCAACCAACCCTGATTTACATTGTTCAGAATGTGGGGATTTACTGTCTGAGTTCTGTTATAGCATCCACAACATTTCCCCAAATCACTACCAGCCAAAGAGCATTGGGTTCACAACCAGCTTTTGGTCAGTGGACCCGAAATGGATGACTAGAGATGAAACTTTCTCGTCCAATTTATTTGCTTATTTTTTACAGTTTGGTTAACAGATGGTCCTCAAATCCGGGTTCTAGACCATCTGCTATAAATTCTGGTATCTCTAATTTTTTTAGTCCATCCAAGCCCACCCGCAATGTTTTAAATTGGTAATTTCTCAACCACTACTGAACAGAATTACATCAAACCCTGCATGGAGTAATTGCTGCCCATCGTCACTAAAACTTTAAAGTCAAATCTTAAAAAATAGCTAATTAGAACACAATTAAGAATGCTCTCCATGCTGATATATATGCTGGGTGGGGAGAGATACTGTGACTGACGTGAAAATGAAGAAATCATTGAAAAGAAAAGAAAGACGATTAGTGCAAATTAACATTCATTCATTCTTAATAATAATGAAAAAATCGATAAAACAAGTACAAATATTTTTTCAATTTAGTCATTTCTGCTCTTTAACGGAAGGTTGGTTGATGTGCTAGACCGTGTCAGTGTTAGGGCAAGTTAGCAAGTGGTTACATTTAGTGTTAGAGTTTGAGTTAAGGTTAGTTTACAAGTGCTGTTAGGGTTTGAGTTAGAATTTGGATTAAGGTTAGTATTGGAGCTACTGTAATGGTAAGGTTTACCAGTATAAATATACTGGTTAAGGTGTTTAAAGGGTTCGTGCTATGTTTAAGGTGAGGGTTAATGTCCTGTCATTTAGGATGTTTTGAGTGGGTTTGGGGAAAGTGCCTATGTCATAAAGTGCATGGAATAGAGGTGTTTTCCTACAGGAAATGTTTGTAATATGATTTAGCTATGAAGCCTCCAATACATTTTGTCTTTAGGGGAAAAATTGTAATATGTGTGTGATTTTATGATCCTATGCCAGTTTCCCTTTCACACTGAATAAAAAACACTTTTGAATCCAATTTTGGGCAAATGATACTAGATCTTGTATTTGAATGTAAACGCTTCTCACCCATCAGGATTCCTTTTCTTCCAGTTAACCAATACAAGATCTGCCTGCACCAAGACTGGTGGCAATCCAAGGATCTGGGAGACTTCCCAATAGGGAATGGCAAGATTTCTTGGCAACACCTGCAAGACATGAATCATCAAATACATGTATATATTTAGGTGCTTAATGTATGATGTATGTGCTTCAATTAATATGTAAGCGAATAAAGAATGAGTTATAGCTTTTACTAGTCATTTATAGTCTATCAAATTTCATTTTACACCGTGGAACCAACATCTAAAGGAAAAAGTCCGGTTGATTTTGGTATGAAATGAAATCTCCAATTTTACTACCTACTTCATAACAGCAGCATTTATCAAAGTTGCATGGCATCATATAAAATGGAAACAAAATGAAAATGATAATTACACATTCAAACCAACATTTTCCTTGAAATCCTTGTGGGAAAGAAGTCCAACAGAATCAATTAAAATAGAATATTCTTTGAAACCAAAAATTTTCCAGTTTACTCATAGCAAATAGTAATGTGAACTGTTATGAATTTCATGAATACTTTATCAGACGTCAAGCCACTGTATGACAGCCAGGACAGAGATGAATTTAGGATGTTTCCCTCAACCCCCACTGCACTAAGCAGGAACATGGGGGCAAACTGAACGATGGTTTTGCCAAAGGGACAGATTTTACAATAATTTCTCCAAGGGGTAGCTAACAATGACCCTGTTTCTACAAACTTTCTTAGCCTTGCCTATGAGCTAACAGGTTCTTCGGTGGCCCCTCCTCTCACCCAATCACGGTGATGTGGGGATTTTAAAGAAAAAAAAGTCAGTTGTGTTTTCACCACCAAAGATGAACAGGATTTAAATGTCGGCTTGGTGTTCTTTTCAACTGACTCTCCAAGTTTCTACTAAGAGCTGTGAGGTTCTTCTGTGCCCTTGCCACTGTTTATCTAAGAGTGAGTCGGGCAGCGTTTTAATCTAAGAATACTAGTATCTGACACCTGCCCCATCGCCTGTGCCCCTCTGCTATACCCAAGAGTCGTGGATTCAAATCTAAACCAATGCTTCATTTCAAATACACATCCTAGTCTTTCTCAAGGGCCAGGAAGTTCTTCTGAGCCCTTGGATGAAGGGTGTATTCTTTAACAAATGATGCTCCTTTTTGTTTACCTGCACTATGCCCACTGTAAATGAGCTATTTTGGGACCCCTTTTTCTTGCCCAAGTGCAAGAGACGTTAGCCACTATAGCTTTTCCTCATCACTGCCTACCTCCTCAGTGAAAAGGACGTAAAAAGGGAAAATGTCCCCATGAAATATGACTCAGCAGATATTAGCCACCCTGGCCCTCTGTGTTCTGTCAAATGCAATGGTCCACAGAGGACCAGGTTAGCTCAGAACATCATTATACCCTGTTCGCAATTGTGGACGTGGCACAACTCCACCTATTTAACAAAACTTGTCTATGTTGGCAATAGTGGCTCTATCACAAAATCTAAATGCAGACATTCAAACGTTAAGATACTACCTTACTAAATGCTCCCGCCCATTCCTTACTCATTTACAATAACCCTCTCTGAGTTTCTCTTTGGCAGAGTCTTGACAAGATTGGTCAGGTTGAAGTCAACTGGCTGTCTACAACTATAGCATATCTGTAGTGGCCAATTTGTATCTTATCCATATGATATTAAATTAGTGTTCTCCTGCCAGGATCCCATTGTACATGCCTGTGGTTTGTGTCATGCTTTTTAACAAGCATCATAATGATCCACCAGCAGAGATTACAAGCACTGCCTTTCTTGTTTACCCTCAGTAATGCAGTAATGCACGTTTACCTTGTGGAGGGAGAGCACCCAAGATCAATACTTAAAATGATCTCAAGTCATATAGATTACAAACCTACACAGCATATTGATTGTGTAGGGCCTGGCTCTCTCTGAAGGTTCATCCCCAGACTTTTTGTCTTCCTTCTCCTATTTGTGCTGAATTCGTTTTTGTTGGGATAAGGACTCTGTGTACTTTAGCACTGCTAACCAGTGCTAATGTGCTTGGGTTGTCTCCATAAAACATGGTAACACTGGCTTATATAACCACTTGGCACTCTTGATCTGCTTGCAAGTCCCTAGTAAGGTCGCACTATATGTACCCAGGGCATGTAAATTAAATGCACTAGTTGGGCCTGCAGCAGTGGTTGTGCCACCCACTTAAGTAGCTTCATAAACATGTCTCAGGGCTGCAAATGCAGCCTGTGTGTGTGCAGTTTTCAACTGCCATTTCCAACTTGTAATGTCAGCCCTTTACCAGGCCCAAACCTTCCTTCATTATAAGTCACCCCTAGAGTAGCCACTGACCAGTCCAGAGGGCAGGGCACATTGCATTTAAAATGATGGACACTTACATTTACATTTTACATGCTCTGGTAGTGAAAAACTCTTAAATTATTCTTTAACCACTGCAAGGCCTACCTCTCCAATTGGATAACACCAGAGTTACCATATTCGATTTTTTTTTGATTTTTTATTTAGTAGTAATAGTAGTAATAACTTTATCCGGTTACAGAAATATTTATTTCAAAACTTTTTATTGGTTTTAGCAAAATTAAACAAAGGTCATAAATAGATTGAGAAACCTCGAAAACCAAATTATACAGATGCTGTTGTTGCATATATTTATGCATTACTATAGTAATATTGAACAGTGTTGCTAATAAATAAATAATAGGAAAGCAGAGAGAAAATTCCATGTTCCTAGCTCTCAGTCTTGGTCTAAGGGCTAAGAAGACTTTCCTAGTGTCCACTGTGGTTTTTGAGAAATCTTGAGAGATTTATATCTTGTGAACTTTCCAGATGCAGTGGTTATTTTTCCTCAGATAGTTCAATATGAGTTATGTGTGTTGGAATCCAAGAGGTTTACACACAATCCGTCTTGGGTTTCGTATTTGGATTGAGACTGGCCTGGACCCCATGAGCTCTTTCTAATTCAAAGTCTTTCTGAAGGATAAGCCAGTCATTTGTGGAATCCACGTCTCCCAGAATTTGATACAGGCATTAAAGTCCTGAACCTTCAGGTAAGCCAAAAATGTGAATATTGCTCCTACTAGTCCAATCTTCCAAAACCATTATTTCTCTACGTAATATGAGAGAGCTGGCTGTAAGAGTAGCGAGTTGCTTCATTTGTGAAGACTGTTGATTCAATGCTCTGCCATTGCTGTTGATCTGTTTAACCTAATTTTAAATCATTGTGATATTAGTTTGCATATTGTCTGTATTGTTCTTAGTGGAGGTGGCCAGATCATGCACTTCCTCTAATTTCTTAAGTAACGCCTCCATAATAGATATAGATTCAAATTTAGGTAAAATGGGATTGGAGGACTTGTCTTAGATCTTTTCATGGCTATTTTTTGTTTCTTCTGGTCTTTCTCAGCCATGCTACTTATTGAACTGGAGTGACTATGAAGGAACCGCACGGTGAAACTGAAATAGTCTCAAGCTTATGTGATAGGGCATACTGATTCTGAGCTGATAGATGATGTGCTGATAACAAGGAGGCACTGCACTTGTAGTAGTTCGAAGGATGTAGTATAACAGCACAGAACAGGTTTTATAAAGATTTTGTGCAACGATTAAAGACCATGTGTTAAGGTCACATTCAGTAAGTTTTGATATGAATACAGAGCCCAAAAGGGAATGTTGTAGCCCAAAGAAATCAATAGGGTTGCCTGTAAAATGCTATTTGAACATAGAAGGAACAATAGCTGAGTTTAATGGTTGTAAGACAGTTCTATGATGCACAGGAATAATTTCCATGAGGTTACAATGGGCAGGTATTTTATTTGCGGTTCGTAAGAAAGATACCCAGTGTTGCTCAAATGTAACCCAGATAATGCATATTGTAAAAGCACAGTAAACAATCACATTTCCAATAAAGGCACTCTCAGGACTACCCTGGATAAGGATCAATCATCTCATTCAGTTAGTTAACAGTTTCATGATTGGTAGCTTAAATAGCCCATAGTAGCCCAAAAGTATGAAAGGCTGCAAAAGTGTAAGAAATAAATGATCTTTCCCACATCAAAAGGACAGCATCTGCATAAAGGTAGGTTTTTTAGTGACTCACACAAGCAGAGTTCTCTCCTCTCTGGGCTATGCAGTAGTAGGCTAGGCAACGGAAGATAGTTCAAAAGTAGCCCAAGTATAGGAAACTAGAAAAAGATTGAAAAATCGCTTTTGCTCCATCGAAAGAAGATAAGCACTCTTATAGTGTGCATAAGTAAAGATTATGCAGCTCCATGACATGTGCAATCCGGCAGCCTCATGGCAGCAACTCTCCAAACAACAAAGGAGTCAGCATAGGAATCACCAGGAGGGCAAAACCCTATCTAGGTGTGGTTTCGGGGTAAGAAATAGAAATAGATCCTCAGGTAGTCTGCCACTGCTTTCATTTCATCTGAGGGTTTGGAAACATCATGGGTGTATTCAGGGCCATCATATCTCCCACTCTGGGTTGGATCTGCTGAACTAAGCAGCCATCTTGAGCTGTGACTTAACCATGCCCCCACCTTATTACATTTTATAAGTGTAATTTCCAAATGGGAGCAGGTGACCATTTCATGTTTGGTGTCACTGGAATTGGATTTTAAAATACGAACTTATGGTGAAATCAGATGTTAAATTCCAATTTTGAAAATGCCACTTTTAGAAAGTTGGCATTTTCTTGCCTTATCCATTTGGTGCCTGCAACCTGTCTCGGGGTCAGATGACTGGGTGTGGGTAACAGTTGGGCTTTGTGCTAGACAGCCACACACAATGGGGAGCTTCTGTGTAACTGGATGAGCCATCACTAGCAGGATGGAAGGAAGGAGAAGGGGCCAGGTCCACTTTCACTTTATTAGGCTGTGCCCTGTCTCCACACAAAGGACTGCATACTCCCTATAGTTAGTCTGGAGCCAGGGCTGGGAAAGCAGGGCATCTGTGCACTTCAAAGACATGCCTCTAGAAGCTACTCCCCACTTCACAGGCACAACTGTGTATAAATACTGGACCTCAGACACCAACTCTTCAGTACACTTCTGGACCTGTGGATGCTCTGCCAGGAAGAAGGACTGCTGTGCTGCTGAAACTACTACCACTCTGCTGTACTGCTACTCTGAAGATACTGCTGCCCTGCTGTACTGACCTGTTGCCCTGCTGTACTGACCTGCTGCCTTTTTGCCTGGAGGGTAAGAACTAGACTTGCAGCTTCATCTTGAACCAGGACACCAGAGTGGCACCAAGGGCTAGTCTGCTGGCCTCCTGGGGCATAAAAGTCTCCCCAACATCCTGCACTATTCCTCGGACCCAGCTCAAGTGAGCTCCTGACCCCCAAGTGGTGCCCCACAGGTGCTGGACCCTTGGTGTGGCTCAGTGAGCTAAAATATTTGCGACTGCGAATGGGGCCGTCTGCACCAAGACCTCACCACTCGCACTGCGATTTAGTTTGAAGCTCCGTCAGCCTGACTCTTCACACTACAGCATCGACAATTGTGGTAACTGCCAACACGAAGCTCCAGATATGCCAGCCTGCGACACCTGGCATGTTTTTGGCGCTACACCGGCAGCCTCCTGCGATGCTCTCCCTGCTCCTCGTGGCCTCCTCAAGCGCAAATGGGACTCTTGGCATGTACGAATGGGACTCTTGGCATGGACTTTGAGAAGGCAAAACCTCAGCAGGCCTAACCTGGTGACTGTAGCCTACCTGCGCTCCATCGCGGCCAGCCTGAAGATGTGACTTTGACCTGGTCCAGCATGACCAGCTACCCCTCATTGGTGCTTTGTGCTTTTTGATGCTATTTTCACAAAAATCTTTACAAAAACCTAACTCCGGTTCTACTGATTAGATTTTTGATGTTTTGGTCTGTTTTATTTATTAAATTGTGCTCTATTTGTCTAAGCCTGGGGTGGGATCCTTTTGTGGTGTGTGTTCACTGTGTTACTGTTTGAAGTGTTGCACAAATACTGTACACATTGCCTTTAGGTTAAGCTTGACTTCTCTCTGCAAAGCCACCAGAGGATTGATACCAGGCCAGCCTCTCACAACAGGCTAATTTAGGGTTGGCTTGTGCCTCACCCTTCCAAGGATTGTGGTTGCTGCTTGACCAGGGCTCACATCCCAGTCAACCAATAACCCCAATTTCTCAGAGACTGTTCATCTTCAAACATTTTGATGTGTGCCGCTGTTGAGTGTCTTCATTGTAAAGTAATGGTTGCTCACAAGTCTGATCCCAATGCAGGTTTTTTTCTAGACTGAGAGAATAATGTGTCAGTGTAAGAATATAATCTGCTTGTCTGAGGTGACAGAAGTGGCTTTGAGACATGCTATGTCAAAGCTCCCAGAACCAGTGCTGTCACAAGGGAGAGCCGACATGGCTGTTAGTCTCAGACCCATTCTTGTCAGGGCCCCACACTGCAATTGCTAAGTGTGCCTATATATTGTAAAGTAGGGACCACTCCACCTGCACCACACCCCGATCAAATGCCTCAATTAGAATTGTCTTGCCTAACTTATTGTGATTATGAGCTAATTCCTTGTGCATACTCTTGTGTTGTGTTTGAGTTTTCAATGGTAACCCAGGACTACTTACACACAAAATAAAAAAAGGAGGAAATGTAATATTCACTCAAATCAAGGACACTACATGGGAAAAATGCAAGGTTCTTTAAAAGTGCCCTCACCCACTAATAGTGGCATGCTTCATCATTGGGCTTGTTACAATATCGCTGCACAGACCTATGCCAGGGATGGAGCAAAGGGAAATGGGGAAGACAATACACATATATATATGTGGAGATCTACTCTGCAGAACAAAAAGGTGAATACAACTACCTCAGGGATGTACCAAACTATCTTTATTCTTGAACCCTCTGGATAGGATTAAAGATTCTATGGTAGTGATGAAACGAGGATATTAGTGCCCCTTCATTCCCTCCTATCTGCTCTTCCATCGACATGTTTCAGCCATTGAGAGTCACCCAACTGGATTGCTTGGTCTTCCTGAGGACTCAGAGATCCTACTTATTTTGCCACCCCTTACTTATAGTTTTAGTTTGGGGGATGGCGATACAACTATCCAAAATGTAATGACCTTACTTGCCATTCCTAAGCAAATGCACAACAGGTGATCCAAGTTTCATTTTTAATTTCTCTGAAAATGGAGTGCAAGCATGAGCATCTCCTTGTAGTCACACAATCGTCAAGGGAAGGACGCCGCTACTCCGCACCGCTCGCTGCCTCACGTGGAGGTTGCAGGCAGATGATTCTAGCATCTGAAGAGAAATAAGTTTGGGATATTGACTGGCAGCTATTGACACAGAAATAATAATTTAGGTAAAATCCCCATCTTAACAAATTTATTTTGGCAAATGATTGAAAGAGATAGAATAAAAGTTAGCCTTCATCAATTCCTCCACATACTATGGCATCCTAGGGCTAGATTTAAAGTTCAGTTGGCAGGATATCTGTCACAGTGGTGGCTGGGGAACCCATCCACTGAGCTCTAAATCGGGCTGGTAGTCTCTAAATATTGAGATTTAACCAGTGTGCCCCATGCAGACTCATAATAATGTATATTTCAGGCCATGATTTCAGTTTTAGCTTCATTCACCTTTCATCCTCAGAAATGCCTGAATCCTCTAAGATTCTGCAATTTATGCTCATAGGCTATTTCACTGCCAAATATAATTACTAAATCAGCTGCATACAGTTAAAAATTTACCTCCATATTTGTCAACAAATGTAATGGAATTAGAAAATTTAGCCTAGGCTTAATTGCTAAAAGTTCAAAGAATATTTACAAAAAGCAAATGTGATATTGGACAACCTTGACGTGTTCCCCTATACATGCAAAAGTAATCACTTCATTGCCCGTTTATGATCAGCCTTATTTTAAGATTGAAATAAAAGGCTTGTAAAGTGTTAATAAAATTTTCTGGGAAGGAAAATTCTTCCAGTGTATAAAAGAGAAAATCACAGTTAACTCTGTCAAAGGCCTTCTCTGCATCGAGCATTAGGGTGAGAAGGGAATGGGACATGATAGAGGCTCTATCTATACAAGTAATAAGTGCTTTAATATTTGTACCTATATTCTTAGTTGGTCTTGATGGATACCATTGCAGGCAGCTTATCTACAGAAATGATTCTCATAATGTCTGAATTTTGCATTGCTCAAAAATGTTCAAAATTGTCACATAATGTGATATTTCACTCATTTTACCAGCAGAATACTGGCTTAAGTAGGACACATGGCACACATTTATCCATGTAGCTAGACCACTGTTTTAACATACCTCGAGGAGCACACAGTTTCATGTTCACATACTCCTAGTGTTATTGTGTATTATATCCTTAATGCAAGTCTAGTTTTTCTGAGTTTTTTTTTATTAGTAGACAGAGAATATTTGCAATTGTACAAACAGTAAGCAAACAATAAAAATGCATTTGAAGGAATTGTGTGCAAAAAGTCAACAACATAACGGCATAGGAAGATATAGCCTGAATGGAAATATGTTGTATGAACCAACTGGCCTTTGACTTCTTCCTTGCCTCCACTATTTAACCCCGCATTATTTTGCCAGCACAAAATCACCTTGGGGAAATAGTGTTATAGTCACGATTCTTTAACCTGATTTTGGGTTTCACTTTCTGAAAAGTGGAGTGAACAGCCCAACCCCAGCTAACACCAGTTATGTCCCCTGTGATGTAACAGGGGCACACCCTGTTGAAACGGTGTGTTGCTGTGTTCTCCCAGTGTTTTAGAACCAATAGTTAGGTCTGTACTGACCTAGTGACAAAGCAAACAAAATAGAAGGCATTATGCAAGTTTGTGGTCTTTTTAATAGGTTTTTTTTGCACTCAGTAAGTCTATGCCCATGTGCTTATATGAGCTGCGCTGTTTCCCACTAAATGTGCAGACATTTAACACCTCCTCCCACACTCCCATCCAGAAATTGCCCCCAGGTAACATCTTGAGGACTATACGTGAGGAAAGTCATTGGATGTACAATTCTAAATGTGAAATCGGGCACAAATTCTGTTTACCACCAAAACCTCAGTTGCTGTGAAACTCAATGAGGAGGTTAATGCTTACAATGTCCTCCTCCCAGTCGACATTAATAATATGCAGCCTGTACTGCAACAGCTGCATTTCACTGTATTCCCATTGGCCCTAGTGAGTACCATCTAAGCTTGTGTTTGAATTACAAACACTTGATCATAATCAAGAATATTTCATTAGGAGTGCATTGAAACTAGAAAAATAACATAAAATCAGTCTAATGTAATCAGGAAGGATGCCAAGGGAAAGATAAACATAATGACAAAATTAAATAACAGTAGTGCAAATGCACATTTAATTATTTACAAAATGCTTTTTATTAAAATACAAATGTGCAGAATTTACTTTAAAAATGAAGTATGTTTAATGCAAAAATTGTAGAATGCAACCATACTTAGAACCGATAGGCCTGTAGCCTAGTAATAAGGCCTGCATTTTTTATTAAGTTGACATATGTAATCTCACCATGTTTTAACGTGAAGGCTCTTTATTACTAAAATGCTTACTTTTCACTTTAACCAACTGTTGAGCAAGCTGTTTTTCTTCTTTTGCGGCAGATGTTGCAACTGTGAAAGTTACTGTTTAATAGTTAATGAATTGACATTTGTTGCATTAGATGACTGATAGTGAGTTTCACAACACCGAACATGTAGACGACAGGGAGGATGATTCATGGAAAGACAATATTACAGACAGGAAAGGAACTGCCCCCAATATTCAAGGACGCTTGGTTGAAAGACGATTGTACTCTGGTGAGAAGATGGGGAATAGACCAGTTCTCAGGAGCATGCTGAAATCTTATTGGTCAATGTGAAGAAAAAAGAACATTAATGTTGCAGTAGATAACACATGATTTTATATGAGTGCGTGTTCCTAGCTAGTTAAGTCAGATGAGATTCTTCAACCCTTTGATTCAGAGCAGACTGATTCCCTTTTCCCTGACTCTCTGAGAGGAGACTCTGTACTGAGTTTCTTGGATATCTCTTTATAAGAAGTCTTAGTCATTCTTTGATCTGCTGTTATTTGGGCTGAGAATACTTTCCAGCTTATTTTATTAAAGATTTATGATTATGCTTGATTTTCTCAACTGAACTCTTCAGAGACCTGTACTGATACCATTATTCCGCTTTGCAATTATCCTGACTTAACTTAGAATATGGATGTTTCATAATGGAATGTGTTTGCTACCTTTATTATATTAAGGGCAAACTTTGATTCAATAACTTGATTCATTATCAAATATTGATTGATTGATTGTTAACTTGTATTGATAATTTTTAGAGAACTATACTCTAATAAAACAAAAATGAATAACTGAACAATTTAAATTAAACAATTTAACTCAACTTAATTCTCTTTTTGACTGAACTAAAGTAATAATAATTGATAATGGTTTTTGTTGAGATTTAACTTTGACATCTCAGCTGACAACAGCGATCTATCGACCTGAGATGTACGCAGAGTTCTTGCGAATGAGTACGTGACAAACTGAACCCCATGCTCCAACAGTAGTAAGTAATCAAGAATTGAGAGGTAATAAAGAGAAAGTAAATTAAAGCACGATTTTATCTTTCAACCGCAAAGTGGCAAATTAACAAAACCAAAAAGTGAGGAAACAAGTGCGTTGGGCTCTGTATATGAAAAAGAAACAGAAGATGGTATACTGACAGTAAGAATTTAACAAATAGAAAAAAGAGTAGTTCATGTTTTTGAGTTGGTGGCATGTCCTAGAATCAGTAGTAATTGCTAAACTTATTTATTGTAGTTACATAATTTCTGGATGGTTAAAAATAGAGCAAAAAAGCCCACAGAATAGATAACTATCCAGTGATAATAATAAAAATAATGCATTTATTGTTTATAGTTATTTAAAACCTTTAGAATATAAAAACCAATTAACATAAATATCCTTGGCAGAGTTCTTACGGAGGTGTCGGATAAAATTAAGCTTATTAAAGCAATACCTTTATGGAATGCAAAAAAACAACAGATCCAATTTCGGACAATATTCATTTGGATGAAACAACACAATACTTCAATATGGAACTCATTTTCAAGGTATTTAGACCTTATCTATAATCACACAGATTTTTATGCAGATAATGAACAATTTGCCTTGTTGGTTTAAACTAGAGTTACACTTTAAAGTACAAAAGTGGTTGAAGTGCTGATACATCAATTTATGAGTAGGTACAATAGTTGGGTCTGAGTAATGGCAACTTAAATTCTCAATAAAGTGCAGGTGCTAAGCAACAACTCAGTTCAGTTCAGTAAGCTTTAGTCGGTTATGTATGACAACCAGAAAAGCGAAAACAAATATTAAATAAACATGATTTCTTAAAAACAACAGAGGACAAAACAAAAAACGATCTAGTTAATTACAAGATAGAAACAGTTAAATAAAGGTGATACTTTTTCTCACATCAATTGCTTTTTGAATGTATGATGCAACATAAAAACATATCCCTGGATCATTTAAAGTAACAAGTAATTTCAAAGCAGCATGGGTTGTTCTCACGTTGTATTTTTAATAAATACATCTAAAATACTGATAAAAGTTACACAAGAGCAAAAAGTGCAAGGTGCTCTGTTTGGAACGCTCATCGCAGGGACATGGAGACATTGGCCGTGATTTCATAGCAGGGAATGCAACTAAATGATGTACAGTTCCTAATCTCATTCTTGTTAATACAAAACGATGTAAAGGCTAGGTAACTATAGACAAATAATCTTGGAAACCACTTCTAAGCTCAATTGATTTATAAAATTTATATGTGGTTTGCTTCCCTACAACCCTCATTCGAATCGTGTTTTTGTGTGCCAAGAAAGTATCCTTAATCTCCTGTTTGGATAAGGTTAGCACATACTCGGGGTTTTCATGGATCTTAATCTTAAATAATTCATTATATAAAATAGCAATATATTTTAACCAGGGAATGCGTAAATTATTGTCTAACTGTAGGCAGTCCTTAATAATTGTTTGAGTAAATTTAGTTTCATCCTTGGCCCATATGGATCTCCAGAGCATTAAGGGTTGCATGGCAATCAGGTCTGATAAATAATTTATTCCCACTTCTTGATGCATTATCTCTATAGACGCAGAGGAAGGTAAACATAAAAGACGTTTTAAAAAAAGATTTTCTTCTTGTTGCGGGGTCTGACAACAATTGTGACCCCACACCCCTGCGCCGTACAAAGCGATAGAAATGCATCTAGCCTTATATATATCTATCATAGCCTTTATACGACGATCTCCTAGTTTTGATGCAAACCGGAAGACCCCATGTGTACTCTTTAGCATCTTTGAGCGGACGTTAGTTAATTCATGCGTCCAGTTCCCATTTCCTGAGAAAGTTATTCCCAAATAGCAGAAGTTATTAACAGTTTCTACTCTAGTACTATAAATAAAAAAGGTTTTAAGTTTCTTAAGTTTAGGGCCACATACCATAGTAAAGGTTTTTGTTTTATTGATTAAAAGTTTCCTGCGAGTGATAAAACTACTGAACTTGCCCATTAATCGTTGTAAACCAACCGGAGTTCTGGACAGAAGAACAGTGTCATCTGCGTAAAGCAGAACCGGAATTGGCCTGCCTACTATTTGGGGTGCATCCACCTGTACCAACTGGAGGGCTCTATCAACCTCATTTATAAATAATGTAAAAAGCAGTGGTGCTAAAACGCAGCCTTGACGGATGTCTCGTTTGACCTAAAAATTTGGGGTACACTCGCCACGTTGCCCATACCGAACTTTGCATGACAAACTCTCGTACAACCTTGTGAGGAAAAAGATAATAGGTTCAGGGGCTCCAAGGTTAAGCAAAGTTGGCCACAGGACAGCATGATCGACAAGATCAAAAGCATTTCTGAGGTCTGCAAAACATAAAAACAGACTCCCCTGCTTTGCACTCGTAAACTTACCTATTAAAAGCTCTAAATTAATACATTGTTCAATTATACCCAAACCTTTCCTAAAGCCATATTGAGCTGGTGATACGATCTCATTCTCAGCCGCCCATTCTTCTAATTTTACTAATAGTACTTTGCTCATTACTTTTACTGATGAATCTAAAAGTGAGATGGGGCGGTAATTTTTAGCTTCCGATTTATTTCCCTTTTTAAAAATAGGAAAAATTACAGATTGGCCCCATGTGGGCGGTGTACTCTCTATCACTGCAGAATTAAAAACTCTAGTAAGGACAGGCCCCCATAGATCTATAGCTACTTTATAGACATCTATTGGTACCCCATCTGGGCCCGGAGCTTTTCCTCCCTTATTTCCATTCAGTCCTACCTTAACCTCTTCGAGTGTGATGTTTAGGGGTATAACAGGCCACTTACTCTGTACAGGAGTGTGGGGTCTAAATGTTTCGAGTTCTGATGGGTTAAAAATACTAGAAAAATGTGTCACCCACGCTTCACAGCTAACGTGTGATAGTAATTCTGGGAATGAATCGTTTTTAAGAAACCGCAAATTAGCAGTTTCCCAAAATAACTTATTGTTAGCTGTGTCTGCAGCCAATGATAGTTTGTCCCACGCTGACTCCTGTAATTCTCTTTTCCTTGCTTTAAGAGCAAATTTGTAGTTAATTCGTAAATTTGTAATTATTTCAGGGTTCCTAGGTATATTATTAAGAGCTTGTTTTAATTGTTTAGAGGCCTGGGTACACGTATGATCAAACCATCCCCTGCAGTGTTTTGTTTGTTTCCTCGGTGGAATAGTTAGTATCCCTTCTATAATATTAGTAATTTTACCAAAATTAGTTAGCATCAGGGTGGCGTTAACATCCTCTTTACGGCAGTATGAAATCTCAGCTCCACATTTAACAACAATGTCATGTAACACCTTTATCGGGTCAACCCCCTCCCATTTAAGTGGCTTTCCATTTGGTCTAATAGGGGCAATATTAAAAATAGTATCTTGATGTAATACAGATTTGTTGCCCCATGCCGGTATTGATATAATGATGCAATTATGGTCGCTAAGTGCTAACTGGGCGATCCTTGGTGTAGAACACATATGGGTAAAACTTGTAGAAATTAGCATATGATCTATTACAGATGTTGCATTCCTGCCTATAAAGGTTGGTATTGAACCACCATTAGTGTCACAGGCACACTGTAACAATTCAAGGTCATACTTCGCCATCATCGTGTTCAATGCACCTTCATAGCTGTTATGTACAAAATCATCACCTTCCTCACTCATATACCCACATTCTTTGGTCATAGACAATGGGCATGTTTGCGTGTTAAAGTCACCAACCCACATAATTACAAAATTAGTATTAATCGTAGCTATCAGATTATCCAGACCCTTGTCTAATTCGAATACAACATTGCTACGAGTAGAATTGAACACATTATTATAGTGATTGACCAAAATCACATCCCTTCCATCTTTACAGTACAACCATAAAATCTGTGAGTGTTCTCCGATTGTAATCGCTCTTTTGACAACTACTGGTAGTTTATTTGACATGAGGACCAAACGCCCCCCTTTTTCTCTACCAGCAGGCGAAGGCACCAACTCAAATCACTAGCGGCTGGATATCCTAAGTTAAAAACATCCTTTAAAAATAAAAATAAATAATTAAAATGACGGTGCGACGATTTATAAGTGGAGACAATGGGTTGGTCCAAAGTGTTATCAGCAAAGAATTTCGATAAGTACAGGTGCTAAACAACAACTACATTTTGCAAGCAGCGGTTGGTCCTGAATAATAGTGACTTACATTTTTGATGAAGTGCAAGTGCTAAGCAACAACTTGAATTACAAGAGACTGGATATCCTATGCTAAAATGCCCTTTAAGGTGCGGAAAATATTTAAAATGCCGGTGCACTGATATGTAAGTAGAGGCATCAAGTTGGTCTTTGGTGATAGCAGCAAAGAATTTCGATAAAGAACAGGTTCTAAACAATGACTTGATTTGCAAGCACCAGGTTGTGCAGTGCATGAATGAACAACACACTATTTTAGCTGAGTCACAGTTGCTGAGTGCACTGCATCTTATGCTGACACCTTCAACAAGTCTTAATTTATTTAGTCAACCACACTGTGCATGTGGTGAGATTTAAGCGCTTATTGTTAATTGGAAAAGTCAAATTATAAGACCTATAATTCTAACTGCTGATTTAAAAAAAAAAAAAACAGGACTGTCAGATTGAGTCAAACATCACACAGGAGGATCACTTGATAGTGATGAATGAATGCTGCTCATGTGTCATTCATGTTGAACTTGAGAGAGAAGAAAATATGTTATCAGTGGTTATTAATTGACATCAAATGCAAATTCATGATTACACATTGTTCCTAGTCTGTGCTGGGTATATTTTTAGTGTGTTTTCACCTGGTTCAGTGAGGACCATGTGACTGATCAGAGAACAAATCTCTTTCCCCCAGTGAATGCATGCAGTGATCAGAGCACAGCAGTGAAAGATGTTGCAGTGGTAAGATCAATGGCTGCTTTTTTCACTGTAGACAAACTCAGCCTGCTACTGGAGCTGGGCGTAGACCCTTAAAATCCTGACTGCAGACCCATATTTGGGGTTCCAGAGGTGTCCCAGAGACTTTTAGTGCGACTTTTGAAGGGCATGCTCAGAGGACAGAGTTACTCTGTGCCACTTAATAGGTGGGGTACAGTTGGTTCATCTCTGAGGGTATCTTTTTCAGGGCACTCATATCTGTAATGTGGTGAAGTGCATGGGCAAAGACATATCCTCATTTGCATGAGGATTATACCTGTAGCGTCTTGCCCCAGCCCGGTACATGCAAATGATCCTGCCACACACGGAGCTTGGTATTACATGTCTATATTCCTCAGTGTGTAACCATTAACTGAACATTCTACATCATGAACTCCATCAGCCACTCCCACACACTTACGTAAATATTCTACAGAGTCCGTCAGGAACCAAGAGGGCCCCGTCATCTCTAAGTCACAAAATACTACAATGCCCTTTTACAAAAATCTTTGTGTGTGTACAATGGGTTTTAAGTGCACTTTTAACAAAACTCCAGCACATATATTTTTTTCTTGTTTGTAAATATTTGTTGCCTATTGTAAAAAAGAAGTGACAGAAGTTGGAAAAGGGTATCATGATGGGGGCAATTCTATATTATGTCACTGAATCCAACAAACAGTCTTATCATAGCATATTACTGTGTGCCAGAGGTGGATAAAAGAGATTTACAGTCACAATGAGCACACATGTGCTCCTGACCACAAGACTCTACATCTCTACCTTTGTTAAATAAAAAGTACCAATAATACATATATTCATTACAACTCTTCAATAAGTCATTTTGGTGCTCGAATAAATCGCCCATATCTGGTCATGTGAGGCCGCGGAGAAACCAGAGCAGTGCCCATGGCTGGATTTGGTGACAGAGAAATCGGTACAGTCATTGGCCTCTCTGGATTCTCATGTGGACAAGTCTCACTTCTGACGTATGGAGTTAGTGAAGACTGAGGCACATGCTTGAAATGCGAAGAATCTCGCGTAATGGACTTTACAGGACGGTGAGTAGTCACCATGTGTCCTTTACTATTACCAACTCTCATTGGGTCAGCATCAAAAGGAGCATCAGACTTGCGTTTCCATTTCTGCCTGACGATGACTTGGTCTCCTCTGTTGAACACAGTGCTTTGAGCACAGCAGAGTCTGCCCACATACGTTTTTGTTTTGCATTTGTGAGATGGATCAGTGGTTCGAAGTTTATCAATGTCAATAGATCTCTCAGTAGTCCATTATGGCAGTTTTGTTTGTATGGCTGTCCCAAACATTAAGGTGGCAGAACTCTCACCCATAGTAGAATGAGGAGACGACCTGTATACATGAAGCATAGACTGAAGAACTGATTTGAGTTCAAGTTTTTCCAGTGCAGCGCACTGAACAGTCATCTTGAGGATACTAATAAATCTCTCGACCACACCATTCACCTGTGGCTAGAGAGGTGTGCTTTTCTGATGCTTGACATTCAAATGAGTGAGAAAATCTTTAAATTATCGACTGTTGAAAGGCGGGCCATTGTCAGATTTTAAAATCGAAGGAACGTCCTATGTTGCAAAAATACTTTCTAGTCTCTCAATGACTCTGTCATGAGTAGTTAACAACAAACCTTCCATAAAGGAAAAATAGAAATATTAATCAGCAATTACTAGTAGATGATGTCCATTGTCAAGGGGTCCAAAGAAATCAATTGCAATGTTCTGCCATGCATGCTTTGGGAGGTTAAACATTTTCAATGGATGTGGGATTGTCTTAGATGACAGACAGCTGCACAGATGACATGCCTTTAACTGTTTTTCAACTCTATCATCAAGATGAGGGAACCACAGTCTGTCTTGTAAAGCCCATTTCATACCAATTACTCCAGTGTCCCTCATAGGCTAGTTTAGTAACTCATTATCTTAGACTCTCTGGTATGACAATCCTCGACCCTTGTAAAATAATGCCTTCTGGACTAACTGAAAGTTCTTCTTGCACAGTTTTGAATTTCTGGTATTCAAGGTCATCATGAAGAGGTCTAATTTGCTTAACAGTTGCTATGAATGAACCTCGACTTTGCAGTGGCATCGAAGCAGCACACATTTACACTTTATTTTCAACAAGAGTTAAACAGGGGGAGACCACTTGAAACTCCCGTCATGCTCCATGGTTAAATCTGCTTCCGGGGTAGCGAGACACACAGCAACAAGGCCAGTGCACAGAAAAATGTTGATCAGAGCGTCTTGAGCTGAAACCGAACTGGAGGTTCCTGATGTGGAGCAAGCAGAACATGCAACAAGACTCTGACCTGTAACCACTGCTTAGATGGACTGGAGTAGAACTACCGCGGGTAACTGCAACTCTAGTTTTTATTCATATTTTATTTTCTCTTACTACAAAGTGATGTCCATTTCTACCACATACTATAATACAACACATATTCAGTCAATTTATACACTCTTTCCTCATATGCTTGTTCAAAGACATTAGATTGGGTGATAATTGTACACACAAGTGGATGACCTATGAGAGAGACTCAGCAAAAAAGACGTGGGCTGTCATTTTGCCTTTGAAAAAAGACCATACACAATGCAAAGGAAGAGAGCTGAGTGAAAACTTGGAAGACATTCCATTTGGCTTTGGAACCCCAACTCCTTCTCGGGTGAATAGAAGCATGAACCAGGTCGAGATCTCGGCCACTACTGCAACATCAACACTTCAGATACCCTCAATCGAAATGACACTGGATCAGATTCTAAGCGAGCTTCAAGAGTTTAAGTTGTCCCAAGAAGACGCTCAAAGGGAAACCAACGAGCAGCTGGGACAGATTAACATCAGCATTCAACAGCTCTCTTCTCGCATGACCCAGGTTGAGCAGAGGGTATCTATCCTTGAAGACTCCAGTAATAAACTGGAAGGGGTACATTCTAGAATTCAAGCGGAGCTAGAGGATCTTCAACTGCAGCTGGATGATGCAGAAAATAGATTGCGACGTACAAACTTAAGGTTTGTAGGAATATCAGAGGATCGCGAGGCTGGGCTGACAGTAACCAAGCATATCTCGGATCTCATTCATAAGCTTGTGCTTCCAGAAAAAGTAACAGAGGAAACAGACTTAACAATTACCCGGGCACATCAGGTTCCTGCAATTCAACCCACCAATGCAAAGTACCCTCAAACAATTTGGCCAATTTAAGTGACTTTAGGATCAAAGAATAAATTCTGGCACAGGCAATCAAGAACAAATTCTTCACCATCACAGACAATTTTTCCTTTTGAATATTCTCTGATATGTCGATTCTGGCAGCTCAGTGTCATAGAGAGTTGGCAGGTTAATTGATGACTTTGAGAACCAAGGCGCACCGGCAGGTATCATCCAGAGATCTAAGTTAAAAGTTCTCTTTAAGGGCTGGGTGAATATTTTCCAATTTATTGACCAGGCCAGGACTTTTTTGTATTTAATCAAGAAGGAGGGAGAAGGAGAAGGAAATAGAAGCAATATCTTCTGAAGGATCTTGGACTGCCGGTGGCATGAGAATCTCTTAAATGCTTCAGTACTTATTTTTCCTAGCCGTCTACACAATACTATGTTTCATAATACAAAAAGCATATTGTGACTCTTACGAGTAGACTTGTGTCTAATGCTGCTCTCGCATCCGTAGCAGATTCAGTGAGTGCCATGCCAAGGCACTCATGCAGGGCGCAGGAGATGGGTGGGAGGGAGGAAGAGTTGTCACCCGGGAAGGGGCCCTGGACAGGTAGGGCTTCAGGGTTGGTAAGGAGGGGGCTGTGGGTAACTTGGGACATGGGGGTAGGGGGAGGGAATGCAGGTGGAAAAGACAGGGTTGGACAGCACTTTCTGGTATACAGGTTTAAGTGCTTTACTAATATGAAGAATTTTAGCAGGCAAGGTTAAAAAAAGAGATAAGTAGACAATTTATTAGAAATAGGGCAATTAGCCGGGCCAAATCACTACATATTTTCCATGATGAATAGGAAACTCATAAGAACTGCTTTGTGCACAATCAATGGGGCCAATAACCAAGTCAAGTTTAAATCCTTAAATCCGCACTTCAGTGGTTCACGACAGCACAATTGCAAATAATTTTACTTCAAGAAACTCATCTCAAGACGCAATCCAAACTGCCTAAAATGCAGAGTTTCATTTCTCAAGAATTGTTTGACTCTGCCGGTGCAGCGGTTAGGGTGGTAGCAATTCTGACTATGCATAATTTTATGGGAGAAGTGCACCAGGTCATAAGGGACCCAAAAGCAAGGTGGATTATAGTGAGTCTGAAAGTAGATAGCCTTTCATATTGTCAGTTTTTATGGCCCTATAAAGGACGATATAGCCACCCTTAAAGAACTATATGACTCTTTCCTTCTACCTCCAGGTCTTTTGGTGATGGGAGGGATTTTAATATCCTACAAGATATAAGGCTGGATTTGTCTCACAAGAATAAATCTCAGAACAAACCTAGAGCATCCGGGTTTCTAGCTAAAATGCGTAGGGATATAGCCATGGTTAAACCCTGGTGATTACAGTATCCACAAACTCAGGAATTCACTTGCTTCTCGATAAGTTTTAACTCAGCCGTGAAGATTGGATTTTTTTTTATTTCTCACCAATAGGTTAGGGGGAACTCCTTTATACTTACAAATCCCTTTTCAAATCACTCAGTCCCCGAGACAAACCCAAGCGTGAATATTAAACAGGTAGAACGACCACGCTGAGCATTAGATAGAATGCTGTTTCCTGATACTGGGTGAGTAGCATTCCGACCTTGCCGAAATCTCGAAGAGGAACATAGACTCAGCCTCTACATTTTCAGTCTGGGAGGCATGCAAGGCCTATATCAGGGGTGAAGCACTTTCATATAAAGGAAAAAAAATCTAAATTAAGGAGTGAAAATCACTAGCACTGCAATAAGATATAGATCAAGCAACGCAGGCTCATTTGGCACATTATTCTTAGACGTCCGCGTCTAGACTGAGGGAAGTCAGACAGTGTTTTAAAGAACATTGTGTCTCAGGCAGCAGTAAATCAGAATACATGCTTTTAACAACACTATAAAGAGAGCAAGCAAGCTGAGAGGTTTCTGGCCTGTTCAGTAAAGAAAAGGCGCAATAATGTATCCATTAAATCAATCTGTGATGAGGCCATGTGTCCGACGGCAGATCAGCCGAGGATATAGCTAGGGTTTTCCTATAGCATTATACCAAGCTATACGCCTCTTCAGCCACTGTCTTCCTAGAAGTAATCAGTGATTATTTTGGGGCAATCAATTTGCCTACTCTTAGTAGAAAACTTCAGACTCAGGCGGTGGCTCCTATCATGCTTATTGAAGTTCAAGGAGCCACAAAGACCTCCTCCAATGGGAAAGCCTGTGGAAGTGATGGGCTGCCCGCCGAGATGTATACAATTTTCATGGCCCAGATCTTGGAATTGTTGATCAAATTTTTCTGTGAAAAACTCGAGGGCTGTGAGGTGTCCATCTCCTTTACAGGGGCTGTAATTGTAAGCTTCTTGAAAAAGGACGAACTGTCCGATAAGCCAGGTTTATATTGCTCCATTAGCCTTCTAAACAATATTTAAGCTACTTACAAAGATTATTGCTTCTAGAATAACCCGATTAGTTCAAGAAGTCATCTATAGTGATCAGTTTGGTTTTCTACCTGGGAGAAGATTTTCGAACAACACTAACTTCCTGCTACAATATCGATTACTTTGCGAACAATAAGGTCAAAGTGGCTATTAATATAATGAACGCAGAACAAGCCTTCAGTTTAGTTCAATGGGATTTCCTAGTCACCATTTTAAATCTGTTTAATTTTCCTTCGAAGCTGGTAAGGCTTCTGGAAAACTTATACCACAAGGCAGAATCCAAGTCATTGTAAACTCGCACACAGCTGGAGAATTGTCAATCCATTGCAGCACTCGCCAGGGCTGCCCTATGTCTCCGCTGCTATTCGCACTTTTTATTGAACCTCTGGCTACAGCCTTGCAGAGAGATCTGCAGATTATGGCACCTCTACAGGGGGGGACCCAAACTCAAGTTGTTTTCTGAAGACTTGATTTTGTATCTGGACACAGAAGAACAAAATATTGCTAGAGCATTTGCTAAAATTACAATTTTCTCGGATTTAGGGGGCTATAGACTTAACCATACGAAGTCAGAAGCCCTCTTGTTCAACTGCTCCGAACTTGCACTACCTATCGACATGCGGACACAATGTCAGGCTCAGGCTCTATCAGATATTTGGGTGTTTATGTATCTCATGACTTTTCGGAATTATACCAACTTAACTACTTACCAACTCTTAGTAAAGCTCAGACTTTTTTACATCAATGGCAGTGTTTTTCCCCATCAATTATCGGACATATGGCATTAGTCAAAATTATGATTCTCCCCTTTTTCTTTTTATATTTTCAAACATAATGATTAAGGTTCCCCCAAACATTTTTTGCGAAAAGGACCAGGTGCTGTGACAATTTGTGTGGTGTGGAAAGAAACCTCGCAATAAATTGGAAATCCTACATTTGATTTTCAGGCCGCATTTCTAGATTGGAGTGTTCAGGCAGTAGCTCCACAGAATCTCTGCAACAACTTCTATCTTGTTTAGATGCTTTTAGAGAATGATATTCGGCTTTCATTCTTTCTTAAAATTCCCAAACTCCCGAAACGCAACAGGTACCATTGCATACAGTGCTTTTTAGGCACATCCAATTGAAGGAAGAGTTACACTTTTACCAAATCCTCTCTGATTTGCTGATAACAGACTTTGGCTTATTAGGTTTCCAGGTAGATAAGGGGAGTATCAAGGACTGAAAAAAGTTAGGGATCCATCGATTCAAGAATTTCTTGACAGCTGGAATCATGAAATCTCAGTTGAAATTGAGCAATCCAGCGATCCCTCCTATATCGCTTTTTTCCTACCTCCAATTTTACCATTTTATGCAAAAGATCCAACCTCCAAAGATGCATTAGCCTCCACTATTAGCCAGACATACTATATCAGTGAAGTAATAGGAGTGGACAATTGGTATCGCATAGTGCAGCAACAACTCCATGCCAAATTGTTACCAATACCTTTGAATAAAATAGAGGCCTCCACTGGGTGTAAGATCGAAGTACATACCTGGACATTATATAATGCATGGGCCCATAAAGCCATCAGAGGGACCAACTTTAAAAGAATGGCTTTTTCCTCAAAATGGATGCTCTATTATACACCATCTAGTCTGCACAAAACGTTTCCTTCTATATCCGAGGTATGTTTTAGATGTGGTCATGACCTAGGGGACTGCTTCATGTATGTTTTACCTGCACAGGTTTATCAGATTTTTAGAGGAAAGTTTTCCAGGGGCTTAGTTCGAAACTCCAGGTATCCCTAGTTCCAGACCCTCTGGGAGCTCCTTTTGGAATTAACATCACAGTAAGCTTATCGGTTCGGCAGAAGCAGCTATTCTTTATTGCTTCTCTAGTGGCCAAATCTTTGATTTTACAAAAATGGAGATCAGTGGATATTTCATCTTACGACTCCTGGGTTCATGAGATGAGGCAAGTGAAATCAAGGGAAAAGCTTTATTCCCAAAGAGGGGTGGTGTTAGTGAAGTTTCCAAAAAGTTGGGAGGGGGAGTCGCAATAACATGATTTACCCAATGAATTAGGGGGTTGAAACACTGTACCACTATTTACTATGAATTGCATCGGGATTATGTGTATAAATTGAATCCTTTTTGTGTTTAAGTATACAAACTCCTCGCAAATGAACCAATGTACTTGTGCTTTGATGATGGAGTTATTTGTGGATGAATTGTGAGGTTACTTATTGTTTCTACCTGGTTCACTAAATAAAGTATATTTTTTTAAAAACAGAGTTCAACTTGGGACTGGAGACAGTTCCTTGCACTTTTCCACAGCCATAATGTTTTTCGACATGCTACTGTCTATGATAAAAATTATGGAGCACCCGTTTACTTTCAGGGTGATCTTGAGACAGTGTCCAAATACATTTCACACTTTCACTTGTCGGTCTAGCTTTGACCGGCATTCTCCGTGCAAGAAGCTAATCCTACAAATGCATGCCGTCTGGCAGTCAACATTGAAATTGCACACCCATCTTACTCACTGTTGCTCGACAATGATGGTGATGGACTTTTAGACAAAGAATTTGATGAAAATCAACATCGTTCAGTTTCTACTTTCCTCAACTGATGTTGCCGCATGGCTTTGTGGGCATGCGTAGAATGTCGCATCTGGAACTTCTGGCATCCATTTTGTTTTCTCGACGTGATGCACTCGATTTTGTCTAGATTTTGTTTTCTCGATGTAATGCACTTGATCCTTCCCTAATTTTGCAGACTGCTACAAAATGGTTCTCTTTCCCCAGCCTTTGCACACCTTCCCAATTATGGGAAATCTACTCTCATGTGGAAAGGAAAATCCACATTGGAAACACAACTTCTTTTTCTTTGGAGACATTACCCTAAGGCCTTCTGCCTTGTGTTTTGACTTACTTTTAACACTCAGCACTGAATAAATTTTGGCCATTCTGGCCTCCATGTTAACTGCCTGTCTGTCAGCTCTCTCCTCCACTCTGACAGCTATGAGTACCCGCGCCAAGCTGAGTGTCTCTTTCAGCATTCGTAGTCTGAAGGAATCGGAGAGACAGCCATCTATTATTCTGAGTCGCAGGGCCTCTTTATCATTGAACTTGCAATGATTTAGGAGTGAATGAAGTCTTTCTACAAATGCAGCCATCATTTCACCAGCTGCCTTTTGTGACTAAAGATGTACCTTTCATTGTCGACATTCGGCATTGGATTGAACTTGGGGTTTAGCGCCTCTTTGTTCTGACTGTACATCACTTCATCACCTTCTGGAATTTTCTTTATCACTTTTTTTACTCCTTCCCCTCCCAAATTCTTTAGATATTTAATGATCTTTTTGTCATTTACTTCATCTAGCGAATCAATGAAATCATCAAAGGTTCCATTCCAGGCAGTCCATCTGACTCCTATATTTTGCTTTTTTGCAGTGTTGAAGGGAAGTGGTGCTCCGTCCGCATCTGCTGCCTGCTTGTATCGGCACCTTTGTCATGTATTAGCCGCATGCTAACATTTGGGTTGTTGTGCCCGCTCTCCAATTCTAAGGTGTGGTCTTCTTCGCCAATGAGTAGCATCTTTGTTTCTTGTATTGGTTCTTCACCCTTCTCACCTCTTTGCATGGTATTGGATTTTCAATTCCCTTTAGCGATTCTTGATGTCAGAAATCTTTATGCTTTTAGCTCTTCCTTGCACTCTGCTGATTACCACATTTAGTGCTTCTCTGAACATGGTTGTCACTGCCTTTAGTATTGTTGTACAGGGTGAATGACGGCTATGTGGCACGTTGTGGGGCATTACCTCTTGTCTTGACTTTATCAAGCGAATTACTAGCCAATGACAACCAAATATTCTGTAAGGCCTTTGCTTTCTTCACAGGCCTTGCACTGGCTGGAGTGGCACTTTGACTTCTATTAGAACTGTCATCTTTAGGGTGGCCTTTCTCCAACTTTTTGCCGCTTACCTCCACTTTTGCTGTATATTTTTGTCAGCCTTAAGACTTTGTGCACTTTACCACTGCTAACCAGTGCGAAAGTGCATGCGCTTCTCCCCTAAACATGGTGACATTGGTGTATACCTGACTGGCATATTTAGTTTACTTATAAGCCCCTTGTAAAGTGGTATACCAAATACCCAGGGCCTGCAATCTTAATTCTACGAGTGGGCCTACAGCACTGGTTATGCCTCCCACACAATTAGCCTCTTAAACCTGTCTCAGACCTGCCATTGCATAGTTCCTGTGTGCAGTTTACTGCCACTTTGACTTGGCATTTAAAACCACTTGTCAAGCCGTAGACTCCCCTTTTACTTCACAATAAATAAGGTAGGGCCTTTATAACCCTAAGAGCAGGGTGCTGTGTAGGTAAAAGGTAGGACATGTATTTTTAAGTTGTACATGTTCTGGTAGTGACAAACAGTTAAATTAGTTTTTAACTACTGTGAGGCCTACTCCTCTAATAGGCTAGCATTAGGGGTTCCTTAAAACACTTTAAAGCTGTAATTCCTGATTAGAAAGGAGTAGCTAAATCATGTTTCATATCTTTGGAATGGTAATGATGAATCCTCTTTAGTGGTAAAGTTGGAGTTGACATTACTATTTTAGAAAGGCCACTTTTAGAAAGTGGACATTTCTCTGCTCTTAACTAAGCTCTGTGTGCCTGCAGCCTGTCTCCAATACACATCTGGGCTGGGTGACAGCTACACTTTATGCATGCTTTCTAGACAGCCAAATACACAGGAAGGGTGGGTGTCACAGATGACTCATCTGCATTTTGATTGCCCTCCTGGGCAGAAAGGGGGAGAGGGACCTGACACTTACATCTGAATAGGCTGTGTCCTGTCCCCACACTAAGGAATGATTACCCCCCACATATAGCCTGGCAGGCAGGGATGATATGAAAGGGGACCTGTGCACTCCGAGCTGCTTTGAAGTCACCCCCACTTCAAAGGCACATTTGGGTAGAAGTACTGGGGCTCTGACCCTACCAAAACAGTACACTACTGGACCTGTGAAGAACTCTGCCAGAGTAAGGACTGCTGTGCTGCAAGAATTGCTACTCTGCTTGACTGACTGTTCCAAGGAACTTCTTCCCTGCTGTGCTGAGTTGCCCCTGCTGCCTGCTGATCTCTGCCCTGCTGAGGATAAGGACTGGACCCATCTCACTTGAACCCAGAGTGACTTCAAGGGCTTGCTGGCTTGCCTTCTGTTTTCTGAAGTCTCAGGGTCATAAAAGACTTCTGTCAACTCTGCTGGTGCTGCTTGACTCTGCCATCTGTGAGTTCTACCCTTGCCCGAGGTTCCCCCTACAGTCATTGGACTCAGAAGTGTATTCTGCAGCTGTTTTCCTACAAAACCAATGCATCATCACCACTGCGCCGATCGGAACAAACGCATTGCCCTTCGATGGCAACGCAGTGCCGATCCAAAGACATCCCTGCGCAGCTCGACAACAACGACAATGCAGTGACGATCCGAGGCCCTGACTGCAAGGTTTGACTTCAATGTAGCAACCCGACTGCGTGAACTGGAACTAACTCTTTGGACTCTCGACGACGATGCTTTGCTTCATCCAAGGTACTTTGCCAGTGGGACCGTTTGAGTCTTGTACCTAGCCTGCCCTCCATCGCGGTCAGCTGAACTCTGGAGTTACCCTGTTCTAGTGCGACCTCAAGTAACATTTTAGTGCTATTGACTTCTCAGCACTCTTTTGATTTATTCCTTTAAAATGCATAACCCCAGTTCTACTTATTGTAATTTTGTCGTTTTGGTCTTGCTATACTCAGATACATATTCTCTATTTTCTAAACCTGTGTGGAGTCTTTATGTGGTGTTTTCATTGTGTTACTGTGTGTGTGTGTGTTGCACAAATACTTTACACACTGCCTCTCTAGATAAGCCTGACTTATCTGTGCCAAGCTACCAGAGGCAGAGCACAGGTTATGTTTTATTGTGTATCTAGCTTACTCTGATTAGGATTGTGGTCCCTACTTGGAAACAGTGCAACCCTCTGGCAACTAGAGACCCAATTTCTAATATTGGTGCTCAGGAGTGAGGATAGGGCTTGTGTTTGTGCAATCCCATATAGTAACTCAGTGTTCACTACAACTCTGTACTTAAGGCCAATTCAAACCTTTTTCAATTCTCCCTAATTGACATCGTTGATTTTTCCAAAAGTCTTTTCACCAGGAGAAAAGGGTGTCATGAAGGCAGAGCTTCAGAAAGCCTTGAGAGTATGGGCTGCAGCCCACCCAGAAGGAGAGGTGGATGAAGTGGATGAGTCTTTTTTAGGAGGAAGCAATGTATAAAGGAAGAATTTTGTATTGTATGTAAAGTATCTCTCGTTTAATTTGTCTGTGTATTTTTGTGGACCTCCATAGGAGTTCCATATCAAAATAAATTAAATAAATTGGATGGGTCAGAGCCTGAGGAGGAGGAATTAGAGCAGGACCAAGATGGAGGTCTTGACATGCAGCCAACTGATGTGGGTGGTAACATCATCCCAGGACTGGAAGTCTACAGCAGACCAGGCAGCAGTGTGTCTTCAAGGAACCTGTCCTCAGAGGAGCTGGCAGACATGAGGGAGGAGAGACAACTTAAATTGGATCTTTCCAAATTAGACAAAGAGCAGGTCCTTGCTAAATTTGGAGAAGGAGCAGGCTCTTGAGAGCCATGGAAGAATACAAATGGCTCATGAGCTCAGCATAAGAGACCTGGACATCTGAGCCCTGAGAGAGGGTTCTAGCAACAGCAATGGTGGCAGCCTACCTGCAGTGCCCACTGGTCAGTCCAGAGTCAGGATCCCAAAGGATTTGAGGCCTAGTTATGTGGTAGGGGATGACCTATGCAAATGGTTTGCAGTCTATGAAGTGCCTCCGAGAGTGCACAAGGTCCTAGATGAATTCTGGGACTGCAGTTTTTGGAGGTATAGACCCATATGTGGGGAGGGACACACTCATTATTCTATAGGTAAAGGACCAGATATGCTACACTGCAATGAAGGTCATCTTTGTTAGCAGGTTTGGACTGACCCCTGAGAGGTATAGGCTCTGATTCCGGGCAGCCACAAGATCTCATCACAAACATGGGTGGATTTATTGGATTATGCTAGCAATTCACTGAAGGGCTGGGTGAGGGGCAGCAAGGTTGATGATTATTCAGAGCTGTACAACTTGATTTTGAAGGAGCACACGCTTGATATTTGTTTTCCAGGTCTGTGCCAATACCTAGTTAATGGAAAGTTAACTGACCTTATTAGCTGAGGAGGCGGACATCTGGGTCAGCACCAGAGTGTCCCAGAAGGCATCTGTGGGGGACACCCAAAAGGGAGGTCAGGGTTTCCACAAGAAGAAAGAGGGGAGAGATAAAAAGGCAGAGTTCTCCAAAGGCACGAAAATAGTTTCTATTTTTCTAAACTTGTGTGGAGTTTTTTTGTGGTGTTTTCATTGTGTTACTGTGTGTGTGTTGCACAAATACTTTACACATTGCTTCATTAGATAAGCCTGACTACTCTGAGCCAAGCTACCCATAGGGTGAGCACAGGTTATCTTTTAGTGTATATCTAGCTTACTCTGACTGGGATAGTGGTCCCTACTTGGAAAGGGTACATACCTCTGCCAACTGGAGACCCAGTTTCTAACAATTCCACATACGCCAACCATCGATTTTCACTTGGACTGAGACATACGTGGCATGTACAAGCATTTTGCGGGACCATAGCAAACTCTCCGGGAGCGCACTCTCGGTTCTTCGGGTCACATGATTTACGTAATCCCCTATCTCGTCAACAGTTGTAGTGTACAGCCCCAGCCTGGGTACATGCAAATGATCACACCACACACGGAGCTTGGCATTACACGTCTTTATTCCTTAGTGTGTAACCATTAACTGAACAATCTACATCATGAATTCCATCACCCTCACCCATGCACATATGTCTCTGTTCTATGGAGTCCATCAGGAACCATGGAGTCTATGGAGTACATCAGGAACCAAAAGGGTCCTGTCATCTCCAACTCACAAGACACTACAATGCCCTTTTACAAAAACATGTGTGCGTGTACAATGGATTTTAAGTGCACTATTAACAAAACTCTAGCATTTATACATTTTTCTTGTTTGTAGTTGCATATTAAAAGAAATGAATATTGGTTGCCTAATTTAAAAAAGAAGTGACAGAAATTGGAAAAGGGTATCATGATGGGGGCAATGCTATAATATGTGACTGAATCAAACAAACAGTCTTATTATAGCATATTACTGTGTGCCAGAGGTGGATATGAGAGATTTACAGTCAAAATGAGCACACATGTACTCCTGACCACAGTAATTGGTCAGTAAAAGCAAAGCGTATTTAACAGACTGAATATAGTATCCTTAAATCATTGTCGAACTCCAAACAATTTCAGCTGTATACAGGAGCTCATGTCATTAACTCCAAAAACATACAAAGAGCAGCGTTGGGTCAGACCCAAATACAGTTGGTTAATTTAGAATTATAGGGGTGCAGCTTGTCAACGTGCCAACGGGCTGTTTTCCACCACTATTTCTGAGAGGAGCCCTTCTCCATAAGGGGTACTGCAGCTCTGAGATAGTGGAGGTGATTTATGTAGGAGAACTAGGAGGAGAGTAGTGCAGGGCATAGAGCTCTTTTGATGTAGCAGCTCCTGACACACTCACTGTCTCCCAAGTTAAATGTCTTGTGCTGCTCAAGCACTGAAAGGCAAGCAGTGATGTGGTGCTCCTCTGGTGTGACTTTAAGTTTCCTTTTGATCCTTACCACACATAGCTGCCAAGGCTTCTGATTGCTTATGTGTGACATTTTCATAATTTCAGTGTAATTATGAGTTACATTCAACAATTATGAGTGACAATTTCTCGCACCCAAAATCAAGCAATGAGATGATGGAAACAAATAAATATCAGAAATGACACCCATTTGAGCAACAAGAAACTCTAACAACATCTTCAAACTGCTGAAAAACACCAGAAATGGAAGGGCACTAACTTCACAGGATGTCCTTGTATGGATAAATGAATGCTAGATTGCCAGTTTATTTAAGTAAAAGAGCTTGTGAAGAGGTGCACCACAGCTGCAGACTCTGAACCTCGACTCACCTCATCAGCTGTGTGTCACACAAGCAGTGCTGTGTGCTTGGCTTGGAGAGGAAAGCGAAATACCTGTAACACCCCCCACACAGGCCGTTTAAGTGCCGAGATGATGACTCAAATGTTTTTGATGTTAGTGTCAACTAATTAATCTGGCCGGTGTATTCTGGGGAGACGCTGGGGACGGGGTGCAGTAAGTGAAGAGCCATCTTGTCCAACTCAATGGTGGTCAGTCACTAAACCTCAGGGAAGGATGAAAGGGACAGGCAGCTCAGCCCAAAACATGATCTGCAGATTTAAAGGACCTTTGCAGCACTGCCAGTGATGCCCCAACTGCCTGTCTGTGCCGCACACCAATTCTGCAGTCTAGATGTTGGGCATTACGGTACCCTTCATAGGGTCTCTGTGGTATGGCTGACGGCTTAAGCTCTGTTTGGCCCTAGATCAACTTCCATAGATTATGAGATCATGCGCTCCCCCAAATTTAATTTGATCATTGTTATACACTTATTGAAAGTGACTGTAGTGACTGGGTGGTTACTACACTTACTGTCTCACTGTGTTCTGATCTGAGAGCCAGGAGGCAGTGTGACTGGCGCATCAGCCGCTCTGAATGCAAGGCAGCTCAAGCTCTCTGCTGGCGCCAAGTGACCCGGTCCCCACCTCGGTACAGGCTGAGACCAGCTGTTCGACCTCTAACTCGTCCCGTGTCGGCTGCTGCAAACTGGTCTCTCCGTGACGGTGTGACGACCTGGTCACTGGCTGCACCACTCTCTCGCTCAGCCCGGAAATAACTCGCAGTCGCCGGGAGGCGGACAAAGATATAATAATTTAACCCCCGGGGCCGGCAACAGCATGGGTGGCCCGGCCGGGCAGGTGCGAGCAGCACTGCAGTGCTGCGATCTTGCCAGCCAAGCACCATGACTGCCATGGGCCGCGCAGGCCGCAAACCAGTGAGCAGCCGGTCAGTCCTCCTCTTTCAAATACTCCCCACACAACCTGACTGGGCAGCCCAGGCATTCTCTGTAGTAGCTAGTATTGGGCACTACCTGGCCGGGACATGAGGTCAGGCTGTAGTGACTCAGAGGCAGCGCCACAGGAATCAGAATGCAAACATACATTGTAGCAGCACTGGGAGCCTCCTCAGCTGCTGAAAGTGCCCCAAGCCTGCAGGAGCAGCCCCCGCAGGCCACAGGCGCCCACTGCCAGGCTGTCTTGCACACTTGTTTGCAGCCGTTTCTGCGACAGCTGAGACTATGCATTATGCATGACGATGCATTTCAGTGCATTGATGCGGAGCACTACACTGAAATGCGTTAGTTCAATGCCTGATGCGTGGTACTTGGCAGGACTGCCCACAAGCGGGGGGAATTTGGATGTCTTCTGGTTCTGATCCTCTGTCAGGGCCCAGCCCGCACAGGTCACCACAGCAGTCTTCCTTCTCGATGATGGCATCAACCAGGCTATGATGCTTGTCTTTACGATGGACCTTTCTGGCATACAGGATCACCACTCTTACTCTGCACTCACACATCATCCCGGTCGGCAAAGCAGCAAATTCCTCTTTGTGTTTGCCCCCTCTGACATACGGGATCACCGACTCCCCAACCCCATACAGGAAACGGGCCGATTGGTACACCTAACTTCGGGACAGCCCCCTCTGAGATAGGGGTTCTCCGACTTTCACACCGCACATGGGCAACATCCTAATCAGCATGGTGACCTTGATGGTGGCCCCTCTGGCATATGGGGTCGCCAACATTTCCACAGCACACGGGCAATGGCCTGATCAGCATGGCAGTCCTCTCCTCACACCTTACTACAGGAATCTAGTCACCAGGATCCCCCACTAGACCTCGCGCCCTCCAGTGATCTCCTCTTCCTCACTGGACACACTGGTCTTGACAAGCAGACAGGTGCTGGTGCTCCAGTTGCAGTTGGGCTTGGATTTTCCCTGGTGTATGTCACCTCACCCAGCTGGAAGACTGGCAGGCCTTAACTCCAAGTCCTGGTCACAGGCAGACATCTTGCAGCACTTGTCCTTCTTGCAGAGCCCTACTGGCTTCTTGGCAGTTGACAATTTTGCCTGTCTTGAGCTCCCCTTCTTATAGTCAATTACCTGACACCCAATGTGATTTAGGGTCTTTCGGGAATCAGCATTGTTTTCGAAAAGGTATAAACTTGCAGTCTCAGCATAGTTTTCAGAACTGATAGATTCAGGGTAAGGGGTGTAAATGGGATTGAAATGCAAACATGCTTTGCTGCACTACAGATATCAAACAGTATTACTCACTTTTAGAATTGTAACATTTTGGTCACAAAACTATCTGTATACACATTTATATACACATGGAAAATGAAATATATGAAGGATAAGGGAAGGACATAAATGCACACAAGAAGTTTTCATTATGGGCGGCTATAATGTTGGTGTTCTACCCCAACAGATGAGTTTGGGAACAGCAGAGGCTCAATACGTGTCCTGCATCTAGGACCTGCATCCAACTATCATGCATTCAGCCACAGCGATAAACACCCTTTGCCAGTGCACAGACAAGATTGAATACCCATCACTTATATGATGAGTCTGGCCAGCTGTGAGGACCTGTACCTACCTGTCAGTGCATACATCCCCAGCCGCACACCCACTTAAGCAATAGGCAATGGGGGGTGGACACAGGCCCTTTCCAAAAGGCAGGCCATATGCACAACTTGCCATGCGTTCTTCCCCTGACATGCATAGTGTCTGTCAGTGCCCACAAGAGTTGGATACAGGCTCTAGCCTGTGTCACTGTCCTAATTTTCCCCCTGACCATGTAACACATTTGTTGGACACAAGGGGCATATTTACACGGCCACTGCGCCACCAGAGTGCCACTTTTTTTGACACTCTGGTGGTGCACAATGCGGGGCCATATTTACAGGGCCATGCAAAGCCACCCTGCATGGCTTTTCATGGCCTTGTAAATGTGGCCCCCTTTCACACATTACTCTGCGTGAAAGGGGCATTCCATGGGTGTTGCTGTGGGTGTTCCCACACAACAACCATGGATTCTGATGCATTTCTAGATTTACAAGGTTTCATAAACCTGAGACCGTGCCAGAATCTAACGCCTCCCCAGGGTAGGCGTTAAAGTGGAACAACGAGGAGAAATACCTTTATTTCTCCTCGTTTTATCCTCTTTGTAGGAGAGTAGGATCTGCCTCTTATGGTTACCCCCACTTTTTGCTGGTGTATCACTATTTTTTGACTTTAGGCTGGCTGGGGCCCTGCTATCCAGGACCCCAGCCTAGCTGCTTCCTCTCTAAATTGATTCCCTGTACCTTAAGTACACTTCAGATTGGATTCTGGGGTGCCCTTATAAGTCCCTAGTATATGGTATACTATGTACCCAGGGCATAGGTACCCCAGAGGCCTACCAGGGGTTGAAGCATGTATTGTGCCACCCCTGGAAGGCCCTCCAAAATGACACCACAGGACTGCTACTGCAGCCTGAGTAAGGTGGTGCATGCACCCCTTACAGAGATATAGGTTCACTATATCTCACCTATCACTGCACATAGAAACCTATCAGTCACCCCTATGGCAGGCCTTATCAATCCTGAAGGCAGAGTGCTTGGTTTTATGTGAGAGGGTGCCCATGCATGAGCAGAGCCCCTCTGCAGCCTTCGGAATCTCCTCTCCGGGGTTGTCTGTGGTGCAGCCTGACCATATACTCTTAAGTGCATTATATCTAAACGGTAAATGCTAACTTTGGGATGGCTGCACGGAAACATGTCGTGTTTGGTGTCAAACACCTTGGAATCATACCATACCAGTAACTGGTGTGGGAGTATGATCCCACCCTTCTAGAGGAAGAGACATGACAGCACCAGTATGCCCGGTACCACCTAAACAGAGCCTGGCATCACAAAATGGATGCTGCAGCCACAGACACGAGTCTGGCCTCCTGCTGCTGACCGAAACTCCGGCAGGGGAGGCCTGGACAATAGGTTTCCTGTCACAGGGAGGTGTTACCACCTCCCAGACAGGCCTTAGTGGATTGGGGCTGGGTGGGTGCACTCCAAGAGTGCTTTGAAGTCCTGCACTGGGGGCACATTTGGTGTCCTCGTGCATACCCCAGTTCCCACCGGTTGCAGGGGCTGCCAGCTCTGGCGCAAAACTGGGTCCCCAGAGTTAGTCCAACCCCTTTCTTTAGTATAAGTAAGGGAACCCTGGCAACAGGACTTTAGATATCCCTGGACGAAACTCTGCAACCGAATCCTGGAACTTTGATGCTCTACTCAAGACTAGAGGACTGAAGAAATCTCCCTTGGGGTCAAGGAGTGACTCCCCTGCTTGGCAGGCACCAACAAAGCATTTGCCAGTCTGCATCCTGCCGGACTCCGAAGTACTTGCAGCCCAGGAAGAGGATTTCCAGACATCTCAGAGGCCGACCCAAGTCCCCAGCAAAGCTGAGACCCGCAGCCCTTGTGAGTAGCGTGGAACCGGAACCCCTGGTCACCGTGTACATTTGCTAGTGCATTGACTTCTCGACAACTCTTGAAGTCCTGCTTTGGATTTCTCATAGCCCAGGCCCCGAGCACCATTTGCACTGAAGATTGTGAGCCTACACTCCACGAGTGTTCCGTGGGCCCACTTTCTGCATTTCCACTTGGGGCTCCTTTGCGATCCCTGGTCCGTCGACTGGTGGGTCCCTGTGAAGGCAACTCTGATTTTCTTTGGGTGTTTCTGGTTGACCCGGACGTGCCCTAACTCCCCACCAAGTGGTGAGTCCCTCAGACCTTGCTGGTCTGCTCCGAAGCATCTTTCTCCTTTCTGCATGGGTTGCTGTTGCCAAGGCTTGTTGTGTTCAATCCGGACACCAATGCTGCAGCACTCGACATCCTTTATGGGACAGTTCGAATCCAGCTCCTGGTTGTCATCGATGCCTCCTGGTCCTCGTGGCTGAAGAGTCAAGCTTCACCTCTTTCACCTGAAGCACCCAACATCGGTGGGCATTCGACTATCGTGCCCCTGGTCACTGGCAAGTGACCCAGACTCTGTCCCCTCTGCTTTCAGGTTCTTCTCATCTCTGATCCAGGCTTGGATCTCTTCGGGCACTTCACATCTTCCCGGCAGCAGCACTTCGTGGCAGGCTGCCATTGAAAACGACGACGCGACCCGACACCATTTGACACCTATGCACCCGGCTTCCCTGGGTGAGGTAACTCGAGTACTCCGGTGCTCCACTGGGTGTTGACCCTAGAACTGTCTAAGTCCAAGAGGGTTTGGTCCTAGTCCATTTCTAAGTGTCCCTAAACTCTAAAACTCTTACCACGACTTTCCCATAGACTTTAACGGAGCTCGCGGCTGTGTTCACACACTGCACACAGCCCCCGTGGGTCCCCTGTGTCACTACCTTGGGTGGTTCCTTGGGGTCCCAGCGATTCTACTGGCTCTAGGCCTTGTGTCTACTCAAGTCGTGGTTCTTATACCACTTTCTTAATATATGGTTTGGTACGCCCCTAGGGCTAATCGTATATTGTGCTAATTTACTGTGCTATTTGACTTGTAACATTTGTACTTCGGCCTCTAGCCTCATAAAGAGACTATTGGGTAGTGTTTAGTAATAAATACATATATTTTATATATATACCTGGTGTGGTTCTCCTTTCATTTGGTCATTCATGAGCTTATAACTGGTAAAACAAACAGCTTAACACTCCTTCAAGACTTAGCCTGAAGGCTGCTCTCCATAGCTACCACTAGGATAGCTTTAAAAAAGGTTGTCTTTAAACCTATCATCAATAAAGGTCGTTTGGACTGGTGCAAGGTGCCCACTATAACTAGTGGACAGCATATGCCAGGCCAACTTCTCACATTGGTGTGCAGCGGTTGGATTCAAGCTTGCCTTTGTTTTACCAGATAATCTCAAGTGTGTAATCAACTGAAAACCGCTAAAGGTACCTCAGGTACATATAAATTCAAGCTTAGAAATACAGTAAGTTCTACTGAACTTAGAGTTGTGTGTCAAGGGCTTAGCACACCCTTTCTACAACTCAAGAGAGTTTAGTAGGCCACACTAGAGTAGGTAGTGCATACACCACACCTCACTAGTGATGTCTTCAGGGCCAGGAACCAGTAGGTCCCTGCCAGGAACCAGTGGGCTTCTACCCTCCAAATATGACAACCTCCCATTCGTGGAATTGAGAGAATTGTGCAAGATTAGGTAGCTGAAGACAGGCAAAAGTGCCAACACCCAAAGTCTCATGGAGACGCTTCTGCTGGATGATCTCAGAAGACCCATAGGGTCTGGAGGGGTAGGCAGAGAGGGTGGGGCAGAAGATGAGGAAGGGACCAGGGGTGAAGAAACCCAGGACCTGACCTCTGAAACTGGCCAGGAAGATGAAAATGATCTTGCCCTGGAAAATCCAGCTCCTCCTGCAGATGAGGAGGAGGATCAGAATGACCTCCCCTTTGTCCCACCAGGAAGAGTTGTGAGTGTGCCTAGAAGGTCCAGATCTCCTTCTCAGGAGTCTAACCATTCTGACACCTCAGTATGGACCTCTGTTTCCTCTCATAGGAGGGAATCCTCTAATTAAAGAAAAAAGAGGCTGCTCCAGTATGAAGAAGCTCAGCTTAGGATCAGAAGAGAGGAGCTGGCTATAGACAGGGAGTCCCTAGAGCTTCATAGACAAAGAAGAAAGTTGGGACTAGAGTCCCATGGTGGCAGCAACTTCCCTAGTGGTAGGGAAAGGTCTTATGACCATAGAAACCTGAGCAAGATTGTCCCTCCCTACCAGAGTGGGGATGACATCCACAAATGGATTACTGCACTGGAAAGGGCCTGTAAAGTTCAGAGGGTCCGCCAGGAGCAGTGGGCAACAATCTTGTGGCTCTCCTTTGCAGACAAATGTAGAGACAAGCTCCTCACTGTAAGAGAAGAGGATGCTGATGATTACCAAGTCCTGAAGAGTGCCCTGATAGATGGGTTTGGCCTAACCACTGAGCAATACAGGTTAAAGTTCAGAGATACCCAAAAGGCACAGTCACAGGACTGGGTGGACTTTGTAGATTGTGCTACCAAGGCTCTGGAAGGCTGGTTACTTGGCAGTAAGGTGTGTGACTTCAAAGGATTGTATAATTTAATCATGAGGGAGCAGATTCTTAATAACTGTCAGAATCAGTTGCTACATCAGTACCTGGTTGACTCTGATCTGACCTCTCCCCAAGAATTGGGAAAGAAGGCAGACAAATGGGTCAGAACCAGGGTGAAGCAGAAGGTACAGAACCAAGGTGGTGACCAGAAGAAGAAAGATTCCAAAAACTCTGACAAGGGTGGGGAGAAGGGTAAAGTCTTCTCAAGGTCCCCAAAAATCTGCATCTGGTGGGGAATCCCAATCTACTAAAGGAAAAGGCCAAAATAAACCATGGTGCAAAATCTGTAAGCAAAAGACTCACTGGACAAGTGATTGCACCAAGTCCAAAGACTCTAATCCAGCCACCATTGCCCCTACGGCAACTGTTCCCCCTAGTCTAGCTACAAATGGTAGTGGAAACACTCAGAATAAGGGTTTAGTAGGGTTGACCTTGGGTACTGAGATGGGCTCTGGCCTAGTCAGAGTGCCAACTCAGGCTGTCCTAGTCTGTGATGGGGGCATGGATATGTCCCCCTTTGTGAGTCCCAATAATTTGGGCAAATACAGACAGCAGCCTTTAATTAATGGAAGAGAGGCTTTGGCATTCAGGGACACAGGAGCAAGTGTCACCATGGTGACACAAGATCTTGTGGATCCTGGGCAGATTATACTTGGTGAAATGTACCAAGTGACCAATGCTAGCAATGTCAGAACAGACCATTCTCTGGCAGTTGTTAACTTCTCCTGGGGCGGGGTAACTTGCCTTAAGAAGGTTGTGGTGAGTGCAGACCTACCAGTAGAATGCTTGCTTGGCAATGATCTTGAAACCTCAGTTTGGGCAGAGGTGAAGCTCAGGAAACATGCAGAAATGCTAGGGATCCCTGCACATGTCTTTGCTGTGACTAGGTCACAGGCCAAAATGTCAAAAGCTGAACAGGCCCTGGATTCTGGAACAATGGACCAGGTGCCTCCCAAGAGAAGAAGCAGTAGGGTTAAGGCAGTGCCTTCCCCCTTGGTTCAGGAAGCAGATCAGTCTTTTGAGGAAGATGATCTCAGGCCTGAAGAAGGAACTGTCCCAGAGGAGCTTGAACCTGATCAGGATGAGTTCTTGGGGACAGGGGACCCGTCCAGGGCAGATCTGAGCCAGGAGCAACTGAACTGCCCCTCTCTTGAACCCCTCAGACAGCAAGCTGCTGATGAGGCTGCTGGGAATGCTAGTGGCACCCATAAGATATATTGGGATGATGGACTCCTGTACTCATAGAGTAGAGACCCCAAGCCTGGAGCAGCCAGGAGGTTGGTTATACCTCTGAAGTTCAGGGGCTTCCTATTGACACTAGCCCATGATATTCCCTTAGCAGGTCACCTGGGCCAGAACAAGACTTGGGACAGAATTGTCCCTCACTTTCACTGGCCCCACATGTCTGAAGACACCAAGGAGTTTTGTCGCTCATGTGTAACCTGTCAAGCCAGTGGGAAGGCAGGTGGCACCACAAAGGCCCCCCTGATACCACTACCTGTGGTGGGGGTTCCCTTTGAGAGGGTGGGGATTGACATAGTTGGTCCCATGGATCCCCAAACAGCATCTGGGCACAGGTTTATCCTGGTGGTGGTGGACCATGGCACCAGGTACCCAGAATCCATTCCCCTTAGGACCACTACAGCCCCTGTGGTGGCAAGGGCCCTCCTGGGAATTTTCTCAAGAGTGGGCTTTCCTAAGGAGGTAGTATCTGACAGAGATGCAAACTTTATGTCAAGTTACTTGACTGCAATGTGGAAGGAGTGTGGAGTGACTTATAAGTTCACCACACCCTATCACCCACAATGCAATGGTTTAGTTGAGAGATTCAACAAAACCTTGAAGGGCATGATTAAAGGGCTCCCAGAAAAGCTTAGGCGAAGATGGGACATACTCTTGCCCTGCCTTTTATTTGCATACATGGAGGTGCCTCAAAAGGGGGTTGGCTACAGCCCTTTTGAACTTTTGTTTGGCCATCCTGTCAGGGGTCCATTGTGTCTGGTGAAGGAAGGTTGGGAGTTACCTCTCAAACCCCCTAAACAGGACATAGTGGACTATGTACTTGGTCTCCGCTCCAGGAAGGCTGAGTATATGAAAAAGGCAACCAAAAACCTTGCGGCTAGCCAGGAATTACAGAAAGCCTGGCATGACCAAAAGGCTGTGCTGACTGTTTACCAGCCAGGACAGAAGGTGTGGGTGTTGGAGCCAGTGGCCCCAGCATCCCTCCAAGACAAGTGGAGTGGCCCCCATACCATTGTTGAACAGAAGGGAGAGGTTACCTATCTGGTAGACCTGGGAACTCCCAGGAGCCCCCACAGGGTGTCCATGTGAACAGGCTGAAGCCATATGTGGACAGGGCTGACATGGGCTTGCTCATGGCAACTGATGAGGGACAGGAGGAGGAGAGTGACCCTCTCCCTGACCTGCTCTCACAGAACCCTGATGATGGGTCAGTGGATGGTGTAGCCTTGGCAGGCAGCCTCACTGCCCAGCAGCAAACTGATTGTAGACAGGTGCTCAATCAGTTCAGACACATGTTTTCTCTGACTCCAAGTCAGGCCACCTGGTGAACTCATGAAGTGGACACTGGGGACAGTCTGCCTGTTAAAAGTAAGATTTACAGGCAACCTGACCAGGTCAGGGACTGTATCAGGACAGAAGTCCAGAAAATGTTGGAACTGGGTGTCATTGAGCCTTCAGATAGCCCTTGGGCTAGTCCAGTGGTCCTGCTGCCAAAACCTCACACCAAAGATGGTAAGAGAGAGATGAGGTTTTGTGTGGACTACAGAGGCCTCAATGCAGTCACTAGGACTGATGCCCATCCAATCCCCAGGGCAGATGAGCTAATAGACACTTTGGCCTCCGCCAAGTATCTAAGCACATTTGACCTAACAGCTGGCTACTGGCAGATCAGACTAGCTGATGATGCAAAGCCAAAAACTGCATTTTCTACCCCTGGTTGGCTTTACCAATTTGTGGTGATGCCCTTTGGTTTGAAAAATGCACCTGCCACTTTTCAGAGGTTGGTGAACACAGTCCTTACAGGCCTGGAAGCCTATAGTGCAGCATATCTAGATGATATTGCTGTCTTTAGCTCCACCTGGGAGGATCACCTGGTCCACCTCAGAAATGTTTTGGAGGCCCTGCAGAAGGCAGGCCTAACTATCAAGGTCACCAAGTGCCAGATAGGGCAGAGTCAGGTTGTGTACCTGGGCCACCTTGTGGGTGGAGGCCAGGTTCAACCATTGCAGAGCAAAATCCAGACCATCATGGACTGGGTTGCTCCAACTACCCAGACTCAGGTGAGAGCCTTTTAGGCCTGACTGGGTACTACAGAAGATTTGTCAAGGGGTATGGATCAATAGTGACACCCCTGAATGACTTAACCTCTAAGAAAATGCCCAAAAAGGTTCAGTGGACAGTTAGCTGTCAAAAGGCATTTGATGACCTGAAGCAGGCCATGTGCACTGCTCCCATTCTGCAAAGTCCTGATTACTCCAAAAAGTTCATTGTGCAAACAGATGCATCTGAGTTGGGGGTAGGGGCTGTACTGTCACAGTTGAATGATGAAGGTCAGGATCAGCCAGTAGCTTTTATTAGCAGAAGGCTGACCCCCGAGAGAAACATTGGTCAGCCATTGAGAGGGAGGCCTTTGCTGTGGTTTGGGCTCTGAAGAAGCTGAGGCCATACTTGTTTGGCACTCACTTCCTTGTTCAGACAGACCATAAGCCCCTCTTATGGCTAAAACAAATGAAGGGTGAAAACCCCAAACTTTTGAGGTGGTCCATTTCCCTACAGGGGATGGACTATACAGTGAAACATAGACCTGGGAGTAACCATGCCAATGCAGATGGACTCTCCAGATATTTCCACTTAGAACATGAAGACTTAACTGGTCAAGGTTAGTTTAATGTCCCTGGGGGGGAGGGGGGGGGGTTGTGTAGGAGAGTAGGATCTGCCTCTTATGGTTACCCCCACTTTTTGCTAGTGTATCACTGTTTTTCGACTTTAGTCTGGCTGGGGCCCTGCTATCCTGGACCCCAGCCTAGCTGCTTCCTCTCTAAATTGATTCCCTGTACCTTAAGTACACTTCAGATTGGATTCTGGGGTGCCCTTATAAGTCCCTAGTATATGGTATACTATGTACCCAGGGCTTAGGTACCCCAGAGGCCTACCAGGGGTTGAAGCATGTATTGTGCCACTCCTGGAAGGCCCTCCAAAATGACACCACAGGACTGCTACTGCAGCCTGAGTAAGGTGGTGCATGCACCCCTTACAGAGATATAGGTTCACTATATCTCACCTATCACTGCACATAGAAACCTATCAGTCACCCCTATGGCAGGCCTTATCAATCCTGAAGGCAGGGTGCTTGGTTTTATGTGAGAGGGTGCCCATGCATGAGCAGAGCCTCTCTGCAGCCTTCGGAATCTCCTCTCCGGGGTTGTCTGTGGTGCAGCCTGACCATATACTCTTAAGTGCATTATATCTAAACGGTAAATGCTAACTTTGGGATGGCTGCACGGAAACATGTCGTGTTTGGTGTCAAACACCTTGAATCATACCGCCACACCAGTAACTGGTGTGGGAGTATGATCCCACCCTTCTAGAGAGAGAGACATGACAGCACCGGTATGCCCGGTACCACCTAAACAGAGCCTGGCATCACAAAATGGATGCTGCAGCCACAGACACGAGTCTGGCCTCCTGCTGCTGACCGAAGCTCTGGCAGGGGAGGCCTGGACAATAGGTTTCCTATCACAGGGAGGTGTTACCACCTCCCAGACAGGCCTTAGTGGATTGGGGCTGGGTGGGTGCACTCCAAGAGTGATTTGAAGTCCTGCACTGGAGGCACATTTGGTGTCCTCGTGCATACCTCAGTTCAAACCGGTTGCAGGGGCTGCCAGCCCCTGCTCTGGCACAAAACTGGACAAAGGAAATGGGTGTAGCCACCCCTCTTTCCAAACCCTCCCATAGGTGGGTCCCCAGAGTTAGTCCAACCCCTTTCTTTAGTATAAATAAGGGAACGCTGGCAACAGGACTTTAGATATCCCTGGACGAAACTCTGCAACTGAATCCTGGAACTTCGACGCTCTACTCAAGACTAGAGGACTGAAGAAATCTCCGTTGGGGTCAAGGAGTGACTCCCCTGCTTGGCAGGCTCCAACGAAGCATTTGCCGGTCTGCATCTCCGAAGCTCCCGCCGGACTCCGAACTACTTGCAGCCCAGGAAGAGGATTTCCAGACATCTCAGAGGCCGACCCGAGTCCAGCAAAGCTAAGACCCGCAGCCCTCGTGAGTAGTGTGGAACCGGAACCCCTGGTCACCATGCACATTTGCTAGTGCATTGACTTCTCGACGACTCTTGAAGTTCTGCTTTGGGTTACTCATAGCCCAGGCCCCGAGCACCATTTGCACCGAAGATTGTGAGCCTACACTCCACGAGTGTTCCGTGGGCCCGCTTCCTGCATTTCCGCTTGGGGCTCCTTCGCGATCCCTGGTCCGTCGACTGGTGGGTCCCTGTGAAGGCAACTCTGATTTTCTTTGGGTGTTTCTGGTTGCTCTAGAGGTGCCCTAACTCCCCACCAAGTGGTGAGTCCCTCAGACCTTGCTGGTCTGCTCCGAAGCATCTTTCTCCTTTCTGCGTGGGTTGCTGTTGCCAAGGCTTGTTGTGTTCATTCCGGACACCAATGCTGCAGCACTCGACATCCTTTGTGGGACAGCTCGAATCCAGCTCCTGGTTGTCATCGACGCCTCCTGGTCCTCGTGGCTGAAGAGTCAAGCTTCACCTCTTTCACCTGAAGCACCCAACATCGGTGGGCATTCGACTATCGTGCCCCTGGTCACTGGCAAGTGACCCAGACTCTGTCCCCTCTGCTTTCAGGTTCTTCTCATCTCCGATCCAGGCTTGGATCTCTTTGGACACTTCGCATCTTCCCGGCAGCAGCACTTCGTGGCAGGCTGCCATTGAAAACGACGACGCGACCCGACCCGACACCATTTGACACCTATGCACCTGGCTTCCCTGGGTGAGGTAACTCGGATACTCCGGTGCTCCACTGGGTGTTGACCCTAGAACTGTCTAAGTCGAAGAGGGTTTGGTCCTAGTCCATTTCTAAGTGTCCCTAAACTCTAAAACTCTTACCGCGACTTTCCCATAGACTTTAACGGAGCTCGCGGCTGTGTTCACACACTGCACACAGCTCCCGTGGGTCCCCTGTGTCACTACCTTGGGGTCCCAGTGATTCTACAGGCTCTAGGCCTTGTATCTACTCAAGTCATGGTTCTTATACCACTTTCTTAATATATGGTTTGGTACGCCCCTAGGGCTAATCGTATATTGTGCTAATTTACTGTGCTATTTGACTTGTAACTTGTGTACTTCGACCTCTAGCCTCATAAAGAGACTATTGGGTAGTGTTTAGTAATAAATACATATCTTTTATATATGTACCTGGTGTGGTTCTCCTTTCATTTGGTCATTCATGAGCTTATAACTGGTAAAACAAACAGCTTAACACTCCTTCAAGACTTAGCCTGAAGGCTGCTCTCCATAGCTACCACTAAGATAGCTTTCAAAAAGGTTGTCTTTAAACCTATCATCAATAAAGGTCATTTGGACTGGTGCAAGGTGCCCACTATAACTAGTGGACAGCATATGCCAGGCCAACTTCTCACACTCTTTCTATGTGTGCTGCATTCTGCAGTACACATAGAAGGAGGAAATGCCCTCAGTGATTGTTTTTGGGCAGGAATGTGTCCCTTCCATCATCCCTGCAATGCAGGCATCCTTACACCATGGTGCAAGGGTGCCTGCATTGGCGCTAGGCAGCCAATTGTGCACCAGTGCAAAGGAAAGCAAAGGGATTTGTCTTATTGTTGTAAATACCATGCATCATGGCACTTTCCTAATGACGCAGCTCAACGCAACAAGATGGCTTCGTTGAGCTGCGTCATTTTCTAGTTATGGCCTGTAGCCAAACTCTCTGCTCAGCCACCTAAACATCCTCCCAGGCCCTCCGTCTAAGCACAAATCTGTTTTTATCACACACACTTCTGATCAGCCTCTGGATTAAATCAAACTTCTTTGCTTTTGTGTACAGTGGTGCCTTACATGTGTACATACTTTATACTGTGCAGTACCAGTGAGCAGAATTTCCTTGGGCAGCTAAAAAGAGAAACACTTCTTCATTTGCCACCCTCTTAACTTTTTCCTCCAGATGATCTGCTCAAAACTCGGTGAGCGGACACTTAGCCGGATATGCTCAAGTTGTGTCAAAATTTCATATACTTTTGTCAAATACTGCCAATGTTATTAGTTTTTAAATGGAAAGTACATTTGAAGTAGAATTGCAATGCAGAGCCGCACATTTGAGAGAGTACAAATGTTTTATTACAACATTAGAGGTAACCAATTTGAGAAAACACTGATTGGTACCTCACAAATTCCCTTCTACAATCCTGTTTACAGAATAAAACAAGTGGGACAATACTCTCAATTCATGAAACCTAGTTAATGTGATTTAATCTTACTACACTGATTTAACTATTGTGTTGTAGTTATGGTTAAACACCTTTGTTTATAGCTATTTGACATGGAAAAATAGCATGGCATAACTCACGCACGCAGATCCACCAAGCATCCCTGTGGGACAGCTTATCTTTTGGGCATCAGGTCAGATATCCATGGAAGGGTGTGTGTGTGTGGGGGGGGGTGAGGAGGGTAGGGGGGTTGAAAATTTTTTTTTTTAAAACACTTACCTTTTCTGCCATCTCTCCTCGTCGTCTCTGCTTCTCTTCTCTCCCTGACTCTAGTCCGGAAGAAGTAAGAAGCACACAGGCTCCCCTAAGCCAATCACAATGTTGCAATTGTGATTGGTCTGAGCACTGTAGTTTGGTGCTCAGACGAATATGCATAGTGTGCATGACTGTTCAGCAGGACCAAGACGACCGGCCAAGCAGTCATGCACACTTAGGGTCATATTCAAAAGGACCGGCGATACCTATCGCAAACACCAGTTAGCAACAGTTTTTTTATCGCTGCCTAAACCTGAAAACTATCGCCATGTTAACGGCGTATTGACAAGCCGGCGCTACATGGCAATAGCTTCAGGGTTCAGCGGTGACAAACTGCTGCTAACATTAGCGTGATGGCGATAGGAATTCGGGCGAAAACCAACGAAAGGCCCATTAGCAACAAAAAAACGCACGTTAGTCAGCCCAACGTGAGTTTTTTTTGCCTCTAATGGAAAAAATAGCCTATCAGTCGACCTCCAGTAGAAAATAGGCAAAAAAAACAATGAAATGCGGAATGGAGCAGCCAGGGCCAAGTGCAGCACACATCAACAACCCCCTCAAGCCACCCATCATCCAGGATGACCAGGATGAGAGCCTGGATGCCTCGCTGGACCTGCGTCTGGAGCCTGGGTGCCTCGCTGGACCTGCGCCTGGAGCCTGGATGCCTCGCTGGACCTGCGTCTGGAGCCTGGAGTGGGATCGAGGAGCTGTGGAGTCGATGAGCCGTGGCGGTAGACATTGAGGTGCGGCGATCGCCCGTACCTGGTGGTGAAGTGTGGTCGGTCGCATGGAGACACGTTGCTGACCTGTGTGAGAAGACCGCCTTGCGCCCCTTGGAGCTGTGAATGGTAGAGGCGCACCAACGTAGGGAGGTCTGCATCGCATACTACGATCCACCACTACACCGCGGTGCACAGAGAGGATTACCAACGGTGGGCGGCACCTCTCTGCATCACAGGCCGGATGAGGTTGCGCTGGCCGGACGCTGTGGAGGGTGAGGCCCCTGAGCTGCGCCAAACTTGTGTTGCGGGAGCGCTGCAAATTCACGCCTAAGGGGGCCCTGCTGCATCAACTGCATCGGGAGGTTCACCAGTGGACTTGGCGGCGACTGCTGTACCCACGCTTGTGAAATCCCACCTGGCTGAGGCTCTTGCTGGGTGAGTCACAGATTTGGAGAGAGTTTAGCGGGTTGCGCCACGGTGTCAAAGTCCAGGTAAGGAGAAGGTGGGACACGTAGCGGCGTCGCCCAGGCCTAGCACCAGTAGATGACGCACCCCCAGTGTCGGCTCATCCGCTATGGCGGAAGAGCGTCGCCCCACTGCTTCCAAGCAGTGCAAGAAGAGGAACAACCATCACATGATGATAACTTCCTAATGTCATGGTGCCATGTTTCTGTTGCGGGCTGGAGGGTGGGTAGGGCTGCTCCACTCACGGAGCAGGGCAGGGACAGAGTGGCATGCCCACTCAAGTGCGCAAAGACTGTTTGGTCGGCCCGCTCAGGCCGCACAAAGCAGTCATGGCCACTGTCCTGTTCGCAATGCAGGCTGCATTACAGCCTGCATGGAGAACATGCCCACACCTCCAGCCCTTGGCTGAACACCTCGTCCCAGCACCAATGACCAATCCCAACGCCACATTGCAGCGTTGTGATTGGCTTAGGGGAGGGAGCCTGGCTGCCTACTTCGTGCTCCTGGAAGCAGACTCAGGAGAGCAGGAGCAACGAATGTGGAAAACGTGTAATATTTTACTTAGCATAAGCAACAGCCATTTTGGCTATGGTGTCCATTTAAGTTTCCTTCATAATTCTTTCGTCTTTTCACTCTGCTTGTGTTATCTATTTTTGTTGACTTCCTGAGTCAGCTAAAGCAATGTACGTGCTGAGGGTTTATAGTTGTCAGTGCACCTGGTCTCAGATGTTAACTGTCGACCATTTACTGCTGCCATAAACATTCCTGCTCCCCCTCCCACTTTGCTCACCACATGGTTATTCATCTGCCCTTGTTTGCTGATAGCTATTCCTAAAACTTGTTCTTCCTATTTCTGTTCACATGCTTGCATTGCAGAAAACCTGTATAAAAGACCTGTGTTCTGTGACTTCAGTGTACTGCCTCCTGCAACACTTGAGAGTGTTGTATGGACGTGGTCCCGCTCATGAGTGATTAATAAACTTGTTATTTATTCCAACTCCAGTGCTGATCTCTATTTTGTCGGTCTTTGGACCCGTGGACAAGAGGGTGACCCTGCACCAGTGTACCCCTAAAAGGTACATTTCCACACGAAGACACGGGACCCAGCCTCGAGGTAAGATTTCTCTTATGTAAATATTTACAACACCCGCTCACACACACCCCCCCGCTTCCAAGCCCCATCCAGTGTTCTTTCCAGCGTTTCCCACCTCCCAGCTGTCCAGTCCCCCAAGCAGCACTTCACAATGTCGGCGGCTGTGCGGCCATGCGCAGCGGCATGCCACTGGTGTGCCAAAGGTATATATGGAGTTACGACGCATACCATTATATCACATTCCATTACAATGCATAGTAATACTAGGCATATTGCAACAGTAGGGAGGTGTTGGATTGCGGAGATGTAAACATTACTATTCCCACTTCAGTGAGTGCAATCCTAAAACTGACCCTTGCACCCCAAAGCAAAACCTGAACCCTAAAGTTCATCATTGACCCCCAAAAACACAACCTTAAAATCATATTTGACCCAAATGCACACCCCAATTTTCATATTTGACCCAAATGCACACCCCAATTTTCATATTTGACCCCAAATGCACACCCCAAATTTCAAATATTACCCCATAATACACCCCACATTTCATCTCCGACACCCGAAACCCATACCCAACCTAACAATTAAAAATACCCCATTACTGACCTCACAATACGTTGTAATGGAATGCGATGCAAAGGCACCTGCATTGTTGGATTTGCGTTGTGAAGGCTGCATTGTAATGGACGTCTCCCGTGCCAAAGGCAAGCAATAGGCAAGCCTGTCTGCGTCCGTCTGCCCCTGGACCGCGCTCAGCACCAAGGACCCTTCCTCAGGGACACCCTACCCCTACGGCACCATCACCCTCCTCGCCATCAACCCTGGATGCCACATCGCCTTTCAGGAGCAATATCTGCTCCAGACCGGACATCGCCATCGCCATCACTGACTGCTACTAAATCACCCGCAAGGCCCACCCCGACCGTCCAGGATGAGGCATTGTCATCACCTACAGAAGCACACTCTGACTGACCACGCACTCTAATGACCCAAAGGTGACCATGGAACACCTTAACTTCTAGATCAGGACCAACCCCAACCCCATCCTCTGCGGCACCCTCATCTTCAGGCCCCCCGAGCCATGGACACCCATTCTCAAATACCATTGTAGACCTCATTGCACACCAGGCTCTCCCATCCACCGACGATATCCTACTCGGCGAACTCATGTTCCACCTGGACAACCCCAGTGACCAGAACACCACCCCCTCCTGGGGTAGCTCCCCAACATCAGACTCAAGCAGCTAGTCACCGCAGCAAGCCACATATCAGGACACACGGTCGAGCACGTCTCCTCCACCAGCGGGACCTTCAACTACAGCCACACCACCGGACTCTCCTGGACCGACCATCATTGTATACATCACAGCTTCACCATGCCCACCGTACACAACCATGAAATGTCAACAAAAAGTGGCGGGATGCACACCTTCCTTTATTCAATTAGTCCATATTTATCCTCTGTATTCTCAGAAAGTGCGTGCGCACTGGGCGCGTGCCTTGCCCTGTTGGCACGCTAGTACAAACTGTGCAATATGGGGCGACACTTCACCCCAACCCAGTCGCACAGCAAAACAATGTGGTCATGACATGACTCCTATTGTATTATCCATATTTTCCAACTTGTTCCATAAAAATTCACCTTAAGTTTCTCCAAATTTTCATAATTCTTTAAATTTAAACGACATGTATGGTATCATGCTATTTAACAAGCTTCAAATGCTCTAGATGTGCCCATCCGGACCTTCATTCAAGAACACGATGGAGACGCATGTTAGATTCAAAGCAGTGTTCTTTTATTTTATACCCAATGCATTTCGGGCCTGTATTGCCCGAAAATATGGATAATACAATAGGAGTCATGCCATGACCACATCGTTTTGCTGTGCGACTGGGTTGGGGTGAAGTGTCGCCCCATATTGCACACCGTACACAACCGCCATCATCGCCCCCATCGCAGCTGGATCAAGGTCACCGGAGTACGTCTCGTCAAGTCCCTCCGCACCAACACTCCAAAAATGCTTTTAATCGATGACACCGCAGCACGCAACCACCACCGATGGATCTCCAACAGCGCCGACATTCGGGCACCCCTCATGAACGGCACTGTGTCAGTACCTTTCGCCTGCCTGATGGCAGGCGTGAGGGTGACGCAGTGCCACAGGGATAGGCTGGCCCGTGCATTGATGGAGTTGCGTCATGGTTGTGACACGACTGCAGCAATGCGTGACTTTGGCGCAGACAGATACATCAGGATTCCTGACTTATCTGTCATTACTTGCGTCATGGAGCGCTGTCCAGTGAATACAGCGCATCCATGCTGTCGCAAGAAGGGCGTAGTGAGAAGTGTTGCAACGCTGTCTTGTCGCAGCGCTGCAACACTTTTCATGACTGGGGCCCAGGAATGTGCACTATCTTATTGATGGTGCGCATTCCTGCACTGTAGTTTTGTCACAGGGCAGCGCTGCAACATTGCTTGCAGCGCTGTCCAGCACCAAAACCTGCTGAGATGAGGCCCCAAGTGTTATCCCCATTTTTAAGACCAGCTATTTTCTGGTCTTAAGTAACTGGCTCTAACTGCAGTTAGAGACAGTTTTTTTGGTCTTCAGAACTTCAAGGATCCCCTTGTGAATATGGAGAAGTGGGGTTTGCGGCCGTTGTTGCACGGGAACGCCTCTCCTGCATATAATTATCGCTAACAGAAGTGGCGATCTTTGCAACGGACGTTTTCACCTAAAAACTGTCGCTAACGGCTGTTAGCGACAGCTTGGTAATAGGGCGATAAAATTATCGCCGCATTAGCGGCAGAAAAGTGCCGCTAACGCAGCGATAACTCCTTGAGAATATGCCCCTCAGTGTGCACAAACCACTCCTCCTCCCTGAGCCGCCAGCAATGGAAAATAAAATGGTAATAACGTTGTTTCCCTTCTTCATTGCTCTAAGCCTTAGCAGAGGAGCCACCCCTGTGAAGGGAACATGTTTTTTTTTTAAGCGGCACCCATTTATTTAATAGAAACCAGCTGCTTTGTCTACTGATTGGGAATTCGGAAACAAGAAAGTGCAGATTTGAACACAAATGAAAGCAAAACACGTGCTTCAAAACTGATAGCTTACCTTCGCGGTGCCATGTTCGCCTTCTTGCCATACATAACCCATTGTCAGAGAACTAAGAACTAAATGGGCTAGTCTCAGTTCTCGATGCCCTTTGAGATTCTGACTATTTAACAAAGGCATCTGAAAAGAAAAAAAACACATTGTGTTTTAGGTGAATTGAAATCGGACACTTACTTTAAGGTAGATTCCGTTTTTGCAAAAGTGCTAGAATTTGCTGGTCAGAATTCAGCAAATCATTTCCTGGGAAAGCATTGGAGGGACTCATTCATTCAATATTATGTGTAATTCTAAGAGAACACTCTCCTTGTTGTCCTATTATCATGATGATTCTTAGAATTCATTAATTACATTTCTTGCTTTAATGGGGCTTATTACTGCTTATTAGTGAGTGTTTTTTCCATTTCATTGTTTATTCTACATTTTTTGAACATGAACAATTATGAACCAATATATCAGTTCTTTTTCATGCAAAGTCATAAAAAATACAAAAACCCTTAGTAACCTCCAGACAAGACCCAGTCTAAAAAAATGCCAAAGAAAAGAAAAATAGGTACTTCAAAGTCATGACGAAATCTAGTGGAAGAGGTGAGTGTGTGACACAGTTGAAATTAATTAAAACCATTACAAGTAAACTGTAAATCATTTTTAAGGTCTTAATCCTATATAAAATATTTGGAAAAGGTAAGTGTTCCTTGCATACAGAAATTAAATTCTGTTGGTACCAGCCACAATTACGCGCAAAAAAATGTGCCTGTTTTATTTTTTTATTATGTCACAGAACTTTCAACTATGTGTAAACTTGGCAGAGAGACAGTAGAAGAAGCCATTAAAAATGATTTTAGATTGAGCACATAAAAAATGTATAAACAGTAAATAAAAAGAAAAGAAAATTCATTTCTTTTTTAAGTCCTAGCTAGTCCGCTTTACCCTCTGCCAGAGGGCATGTCATCAACACACACAACTATGCAGACAGTGGACTATTAGTCAGTCCCCATAGCAATTAATTGTGCGACTTGTCTTTCAAATCAGTCCACAGAAGTATTCTGCAGTTATAATGTTTATAATGGTAATTGAACTAAAGAAGTCTATCTCAAACATCACTCACCGATTGTGAATAGAATCCCATCATCTAAGATAACTGATACATCAACATGAAGTCACAGTGGACATCTTAGTGAAGATACCAAATCTTAGATTAGGTACTTCAAGTGGCCAGTTGTTAACAGTGCTACGATCTTAATATTTTCATTTAGCAGCAGCACAACCCTCAGCAAAATCAGAACTTTTTTCTAGTACGGTGAATTTTGTATTATTTTGTTGAAACTTAGACCCAATGAATGGCAGTACATTGAAAAATTAGGAAATGTAATGGAATGTCCTGTTGCACTTTTTTCAAGCCACTATTGACCAGCATCCTTTTAATGGACTGCAACAAAAAGCTAGAAATTGGCATATTAAACTAAACACAGAAAAACTGACCACAGTGTGAAAAGGATCCCATTTCATGGTGAGAATATGGTGAAACATTATTTGAATAATAGTGCATTTTGCAGAGCTTGATTTAGTCACAAAGTTTATAGTGCATTACGTGTTTCAAATCACATATACTTTTCTGTGTAGTGGATGTGTTGTGCAACTGAGCCGCACTAATCTCACTTCATGCTCATCATGCAGCAGTTAAACCCTCTAAAAATGGAAGATTAAAATAATATGTTAATGTAGCACTGCTGAGAAACAAATGCACCTTTTTTAATAATATTGTCTTCAAGTTTCAATTCCAGTAACTTTTACTATATTGTGAATCAATGGGATTAAATCAAAACATAATGTTACACTTTTATTAAAGCCACAACTATATAGCATGCCTCGTTCTTTAAACTCTCTACCTTTGATAAATTACATGATCTAACTTAATGCCCCTTTTTTGCCAACTGCAGAGGTAGGTCTAGGAGCAACCTATGAAATGACACCCTTGGGCAGGTGGTAGTAGAAGTAGCAAAGAACAAAAACATAAAATCATAACTGGGAAAGGATGGGCAGAATGTATTATCATCAAAATAAAAACACTGCAATTACATGAAACCCCAGAATATATTTTAGACCTGTAGATCAAGCCTACAGGTATTGATATAAGGCACAAATAGACTTAGGGCGGCCCTCACAAAATTTTACCTACCCGTGACACATGGAGGATTAGGTGCCCCAGATTATGATTCATAGTGAAAGAAATGTCTGCATATGTTCAGGAGGCCACTCGTTTTTTAGAAAAAGAATGTCCATGAAGGATGATTACAAATATAGTGCACGTAAAATGGATGGAGTACTGTCTATACAGACACATTATATTCAGAGGAAAGAAAAGTCAAAAAACAGCAATATTAAGAGGATTGGCTGAAAAAGTTCTGCTGTTACAAATTTGAGAAAATTCTATGGAAATGAACAGAACAAAACATCTTCAAGGGAGAAACTTTTCATGAAATATTTTGAAGGTAAATATATACTGCACAATAAGAAGTTGTCTCAAAATAGAATTTTTACAGCAATTATATTGATGATATTTTTCTGATCTGGTTAGGATCGAAACAGAAATTAGAAAATGATTTACAAACACTTAAGGGTATTTCAAGGATAATATTTACAGCAACATGCAAACTTCAGCAATTTAATTTCTGGTTGTGAAATTTAAAAATATAGAAAACAGGTGGACTTTCAATATATAAATCCAATAGACAAAAATAATCTATTTTTAGCAACAAGTTTTCATCCTTGACATTTTAAAGAACATTTACCACACAGCCAAATTTTGGGGTTAAAAAAAATATACCTGAAGAATCAATGCCTGAGAATCAAAAAGAAGAGGTAAAGAAGAAGTTTATTGGGAGAGGTTACTATAAAGATATACTGAGTAAAGCATAAATGAAAACTTTACACAGAGGTGGATTATTCAAGGTTCGAGATGAAAAATGATATGTTAAGAAATACTAAAACAAAACTTTAAATTTAATTTAAAAAGCTTTTAAGAAAAATTGGAAAACAATTGAAAACGACACACAATTAAATAAATTGTTTTAAAAGGAACTTTATTCACAAACTCTGATGACGTGAGTTTAGGAAATTACCTATTAAAATCTGCTGAGCAACAAACTCATACAGTTATTTTCACCCAACGGAGAGGGACATATTCTTGTCCAAACTGCACTAATTGTAAATATATTTTAAATGTAGATTAAATATTTCTTCAGTGTACAGGGAAAATAATAAAACATTGAAAATATGCAACATGTGATGTAAAAGAGTGTATTAAAATAAAATGACTACATGGACAAGTTTACAAAGGAATGATAAGGCAGACGTATTAAAGAGGAATGAATATCAATCAAATATAAGATTGAAAAGCAAAATTTCAACAATTTCACAATGAGAATATATGAGAATCGAATTAAAGGTTATCCTAATAGAGAATTATGTGGATAAAATACACTACAAACAACAGTATATAAGGTCTATTAAAGATTGAAGTTTAATAGAATTAATAGGAAGCATGCTTCTTAGCAAAGCAACACTGAATTGAGGACATGTAATGCCATTACAGTGAATGTTTCTGAAACATGGGTCTAGGAATGATATCTTTCAGGTTTGTTAGAACTTGAAACCATTGAGACAAGCAGAAAAGCAGATAAACATTGAATGGATGAATTTATTGAAAAATGTTGTTTAATTGTGTACAGAAAATGCTAAAGAAAAGATCAGGAAAGAGGATCTGGCGTGGGTTAAAAAACACTTTTTAAATATGATGTTTTTAGAGAGAGAGGTGAGTGAGATAACGAAACCCAAGGTGGGAGCATACCTCTTGCTAAAAACTTCCCGACAGATAGAACCCTATCTGAAAATTGTCACTAAGCCTTACCATCGCTATCTTTTAATCAGATTTCGTTTTAACCTCATTCACTGTCTGCTAGCAGATCCGCTGGGTTGGAGAAGGGTGAATGACCTAGGCCCATGTACATGTGATAATTTCTCTACCCAGGGCACTATGCACTTTACAATGTTCTGTGATAATTTTAGCGATATGCGTAAAAAGCTTTTAATACCTATTTTAAAGGGAAAAGGTTTTATGCAGGTTAGACCTGCATTATTATATCTGCAGATGCTGAATGACTCCTGGGAGACTTTTAATATCACAAGTTTTTTAGTGGCCGCTGTGAGGCAAAGGAAAAAACTACATTTATTGTTAAGTAACCCGGTTGCTTCTGTATGATTAAATGAGCTTTGATTTAATGTTTGCCATTTTACCTGAGTAGTCTCCCTGTATAATATGTATTGTGGATCGTTTGCCCTCTCTTGAGATCTTACAGAGAAACTTTTTAATAGACTTTCCCCTTCAAAGTAAATTGTTGGCAGCTTGTTTTACTCCCAAACTGTTCTTACTGTGAGAAGATGAGTCACATACTTCATGCCCAGCTATTCCTTCTAAAAGGCCAAAGTCATTCCCGCATCTGGAAGCAGTTTTCACACATTATCAATGGGAAAGCACTGACAGGAAGAGCGGCTGCACACAGGCTAATGATAATGAGAGTACTAGAGCATCAGGTAGGAAACGTTTTGCTTTATAAAAGTTACTTTTCTTGTGGATTTGTCAAAAATTACTTCAATAAATATTAATAACAGTAGTTGAAAAGGCTCTGTAGTTTATTCTAAATCACCGTTACCTAAACAACATTTTAATTGTACTTAATTTTTCTTAAAGAAACCACTAGAGCCCTATACAGTGAAAATAGCTTTAAAGGGTTAGTTACTGTGGAAACATGTCAAATTTAAATTCTTAAATGCTACACTTTTAAATACTAGCCACCCTACCTTGTAGGCTACAATGTCTACTTAAAGATGACTTGGTTACTATTCAAAAGAAGGGTTCCTTCTTGTTAAAAAGGGTTATTTTCAGAGGTCTGCCACTAGGTTTAAAAGCTGCAGCAGTCAGGCTGCACATGTACATCTAAAGCCAAATTTTTCTTGTCATACTAGTGGATTGCATAATATGTGCTTTAATCTACAGGTGGCATTTAACCTTCCATACCATTGGTGCAGCACCATGTACTATGTCTTACTGGAAAATTAGCTATGCCAATTGGGTATTAATTAATTTTGCTGTGTCAGAGCTCATATACCTGAGACTGGACAGCAGTGCCCCTGGTGCACAGTTTAAAAACCAGCATCATCAGTCCAGAAAAATGGGATATTACCTTGCAATGCAAGGCATTTTCTCACACCATCTATCCCTGAACTCATCCAGTTAAACTGATTGTGACCAGAAAACACTACCTACACAAAACTGCTCAGAGAGTTGTGTACGGGTTGCAGTCCAACTGGATTTCTAATTCATATTGGTGCATTGAACTAAATCCTTATACTAAGGGGTTAGAAATTCAACCCCTGTGGCTCTGGGGCAGGGGCCAAATTATGATAATACATTGTGCAAATGGCACCTTATATTGATTTGTCACTTATCAGGCACACAATACTTACATAGGAACAGAGAGAAGCAGCATACCAAAACCTATGATGATATGCCATTCGCATTGTAGAATTACAGAACTTGTGGAATGCTATTGTGGGAGTACCCACAATTCTTGCATCATTAGGCATAGTACATGGTACTACCACCTTACCAGAGGAGACTTTAAAGATGGGTGCTTGTTAGGCAAGTAACAATTTCATACCCACTTATCATGGCAGATCCATACATCATCCACATTTAAGTAAATGACAGTGAGCATATTCAGTTCTGTCATATATTTTGATGCCATACCTGCATCCACAATCATGGATATAGCGTCCACAAAAGTGGGGGATTATGTCAGTAATAATCGGAAACTTCTTGTAAGATTGTAGCATAATGCTCTACACTGAACAACACTACAATGATGAAATGCATCTCTATTGACCTAGAGGACGATGACTCTGACAATAATGATTCCCCTTCCACTGATATGCATACTTTTTTGTTATGCAGATTAGTACAGCACACTATCACCAGGGAAGATATCCTGACATGGAGCAGGTGTGAGTCCAGCCAAAACTAGGGCCTAATGGAACTACTCAAAAACCCAGGACTTCAGCTTCTGACGGAATTCAAGAAGTGAGTAGAAGGCTCTTATGTCTAGTGGGAGGGCATTCCATACTTTAAGAGTGATGTGGGAAAAGGCTCAACCACCGGATCTAGTTTTCCTTATGCATGAGATTTCCAGAAGTAGGAGTCTGGACAAGCGGAGGTGTCTGGAAAGTTTGTGAAAGCAGATGCGATTCTTGAGGTATGCTGGGCTAGTGATATGTAATGACTTGAAAGTGTATGAGGAGTTTGAATTGTGCGAGTTTGTGCATAGGAAGCCAGTAGAGCTCCTTCAGATGTTGTGTTTTATGAGTCCGACATGTGAAGTTGAGAGCGATTCTGGCTGCAGAGTTCTGAATGGTCTACAGACTTCTGGTGACAATTTTGTTGATCCCTGCATAAAGGGTGTTCTAGTAGTGCATCTTATTTGTGACCAGGGCATGCGTGATGGTTTTGTGATAGTTGGAGAGCTGGGTGCAGAGGTCCTGAGATGTGGTTATAGTCCTGGAGCTAGCAGCAGGGGAGGTGAATTCCTTCACTATGGTGAAAATGTCCTTGGCATCATTGGCACTGTTCTCAATTTGTTTGGTCACGGCTGAGCCACTGGTGGTAGAGCTTGGAGACCTGATCTGTATGTGCTTCTATCATATACATCATTTGTGTGAGTCTACTTCATCATTCTAGTTGCTTACAATGGTGTTTGTATAATAGCAGTTCATCTATGTAGCAGCTGGCTTGTGATCCGGTCCTTGGGGAGGTGATGGTCTTGAGCGGGGTTAGAGTGTCTATGCAGGAGATGATTCATGTTATACTATGCTAAATTTATAGATGATTTTTCAAATACCTCGTCTTTGTTGGAAATACAATCCTTCACCAGTAGCTCAACATCAAAGACTATCTGTGTTATTTTCTGCCCCCAACCTCCTTTTTGAACTCTTGACTTGCCCTGGTTGAGGTTGTTGTGGGCTCCTGTGCTTCCTTTTTTGAGCTTTCTTGGTCCCTTCAGAAAACAGTGATGCCTTTCAAAAGCCAGAGATGGCTACCAAATTTCAGGAAAGATGTCATGGGTATATATATTTAATATGAGGATGCCCATTTGAAGCTAGAGGTGTCCTCATTTGCTTATATATACACACATGCACACTCACCCACACACATTAAAACACACAGTTACAGAGACACCAATATACTCTTCCATTTCTTGGTCCCCAACCAACTGAGTCCAAAAGCTCTCTTTAGGTCTTGATCTACAGACAACTGTAGAATTCTTCTGCTGCTGACTTGAGTGGACTAATTTATCCCCCTTAGCACTTCAATGGAGCACATGGCTTTCCTTGCTCTTTTTCCTGCCACCCTGCCCCTCTCAGCATTTTATTTTTTCCATCTGTGAGGCCCCAACAGTTGCACAATGCTACTGGCCATTCTAGCTTTTCTGCATTTACCGCTATCCCCATGCTGTCAACCTCCCCTCCTCCCACCGTTGTACATCAACTTCTCCCCACCTGTATGGCATTATAATCCCCCACTCCATTCTTCTCCACCCTCAACTTCCCTTACTCACCCCGTCCTTTTCAACATTTTAAAATTCATTTTGCAATGTCCCAGCAGCTGCAAGCTACTACTGGGCTCCTCGCTTCTCCATTCTTTGCATGCTTTTTGGTATATTCACAAGGAAATGGCGCAGTGCTGCACTGCGTCGAATTTTGCAGTGCAGCGCTGCATCATTAAAAAAATTCAGGGATGCGCCGTATTCACAAGAATATGGTGCACGCCTGTGTTTTCCCTTGTGCTGGTGCTAAAAATAGCTGCCTAGAGCCAACACAGACACCCTTGCGCCATAGTGCAAAGTTGACTGTGTTGAAGGGAATGATTGTTTATGTGCAGAAAGATACACCTTCCTGCACATAAACAATTTTTAAAGGTGATTTGCTCTTTCTATAAGTGCTGCAGAATGCAGCACACATAAAAAGTTCAAAAACGAGGAGAAATAAAAGTATTGCTTCTTGTTGCACCAATCTAATGCCTGCCTTTGCATGGCATTAGTTTTTGGCGCTGCCTCAGATTTACACATCCTTGTAAATCTGGGGCAGTGTCAAAAAGCAATGGGTGTTATAGTGGAACGCCCACTGCAACACCCATTGCACATCCCTTTCAAAGGGTACCATATTTACAAAGTGGCCTTAAGCCACGGAAAGTTGCTTAACACCGCTTTGTAACTATGGTGCAGGGCATTGAGCCACAAGAATGTAAAAAAAAGTGATGTTTTTGTGGCGCAATCCCCTTGTAAATATGCCCTTTGTGTTTTTAATTTACCGTTCTAAGATAGCTGTCCACCATCTGGAAAGGTTAAACAAAATACAAAATAGAAATGGCTACTGTCTATGCATCTACCAGCTCAGAGCCTACCTTTGAATGATTTTCCACATTGGCAAATTGAATAGGTTTCATGGGTAAGAAAGATGGTCTTTCTCAATGTTTGTTTATTTACCTCCTGTGTTTTGCAACTGCCAGGAAATCCTAGAAATTTAGGCCCACAGATACAAAGTCAGACATTTACAATCATGCACAGATGTACCTGCTCTATCCCTCTGCCCACAGAACATTGTTTGTTTTTCTCTTACTTTCTCTTCCACTTTTCCAAATACTTGGACCAGTCAAGGAGGGGTCATTGTGTGGAGATCAATACCATTCCCTTCAAGCACAAATACAAAAAGGATATGATCTGGATCTTGGGACACATAGGGCCTGATTCTCAAAGGTAACTTACACTGTTGTGTAATTTCACTACTTTTCGGTATTCAGAAATCTTTGTAGTAAATTACACTATTGTAGTAACTTACACTTTTGTAGTAAGTGCAGCAGTACACATGACCAACCACTGTTACTGCAACAACCTCCAAAATACTAGAGGTAGGGACTTTCTACAAAAATATGTTACCACAAAAGTGGAAGTTATTACAAAAGTGAAGGTTGTGAATACAGAAGAGTACCGTACTCAAAAGTGTGATTTGTGAATAGCAATAGTATTGTGTTTTGTAGTATTACTATTGTGTATCTATCCCTGCGTTACTCTATGCAGATGAGGCAGTGCTTTCGACTCGCACATCAAGAGCACTTTGTACTTTTGTGGAGTTTTTGTGACTTTTATGAGTAAACTGGATTTAACTACGAAATTTGTGAAGACCCATATAATGATGCGTGGCCTAGGATAGAGTAATATCCCAAGGCTACTGATCGGTAGTCATTCGTTGTAAAGCATTGATAGTTTCCCCTATCTAGGTGTATCCTTTGACTCTTCTGGTACCTGGCGGTCACAGATAAGAAACTCAAGGGTAAAGCAAATTAAGTCAGCAGGAGTAATTTTTAACCTATAGCAGACTGTGGGTAGGACCACATGTTCTCCCTTGCTCACCATTTATAAGTCACAATGTGTCCTACAGCTGGGTATGGAGCTGGGGTCTGGGGATATTCCAATGTTCTCCAACTACAGGCAGAAGGAAACCACATACCCAGGTGGTTTCTTTGTCTCCCCCCACCAGCTCACACTATGTCATCCATTCAGAATTAAGATTACAGTATATAACAGTACCAGTGAAGCTGACTACTTTGTTGCTATGAGTGATGATTTGGACTAATAAGGCGGCAAGCCGGAAAAGGAACATTATAAAGGACTGTCTTACACTTGAGAAGGGTTTGAAGATTCCCTGGATAGGCTATGTACAACATACTTTTAAAGAGCTAGGACTAGCCAATATGTTTGACATACCATCATCTTTATCTAAGGCAGGTAGGCAGGTTGTGAAGCTCGAGTTTTGCGAATTTAGTCAGATCCAGGATCTATATAAGGAAGCCGCTAAAAGTTCTATTAGGGATTATATTTTCTTGTCAGGACTAGGCAAATCTACCCTTTATTTAAATTTAACTCTGACTTCTGGGAAAGGTAACTTTTGCTCCGTTTTAGAACAGTTACAGTGTGGCGTATCCTCTGTTTCTCAAAGGGTCAGAGCACTTTTTGCCATACCACAATGGTTTGCCCATGCATCAGGTTTTTTCAATTGTTTTTTATTAACTTTTTAAAATCAATTTTAGTGTTGATGGAGCAGGGGAAACGAAATAATTTTGTACCCCTTGGAAGTTAATGACCTCATAATGATTAATGATACTAACCGTTTGAAACGCATGAACTAACCAACAAATGCAAACCTTTATTAAACAGTACACGTGGGCAACATGCTGATTTGTGCAAAATCTAATTTATTTACAAATGTGAAGCTAATTAACATAAGTATTGTGATTTGTGTAGTAATTAGAGTGAATTGCATGATTTGTGTTGCGTAGTAAAATTGTATTGTGGCAAAGAATGCAGATGGTAAGTAAAATGGCTTTAAATGTCGCTTCCGCTAGGTAATATCTAACACAGGTCTTTAGAATGGCGGGTGGTAAACAGAAAGGCTTATTTTCCATATTTTAATTTCTATTGTGTTTGTTTTATATTAGTTTCGTTCGGGCCTGCTAGGCCATGCTTCTAAAATGGCCGCTGGAAAGGACGAGATCGCGTGCATTGAATAAAATGGCCCCTGCGCAGACGTAGAATGAATGCTCTAGTCCCTTGTATGCGGCCTGTGCTCAGAGTGAGAGATGTCAAGGCCAATCTGACCTGCAACGAGGAGCGTGCCAAGTGTTCAGCATATATTCCTGGGAACGGATGGGAAAAAGCCGAGTGACAATGGATGAACTAATGTGTGACCATCAAAGATCGTTACAAAATGGATTAACAAATTGGACTACTTTTGACACTGCGATCATGAGACTAATTGTGTGCTTTATTGTCCCCAAACCAGTTCGAACAAGGAGGGCGATGAGGTGACCATCACCACCCCTCCAATGGACCAATTAGCGTGATTCTTGCCCCTAAAGATTGCAACTTTTAAGTGTAGAGAGCCAGAAAATAGGGTATAAGAGAGTCTGCTCTTACATTGTGATTATCTGCTTGCTTTTCATTTTCCACCTTGATGCTGCGAGAGACTCTGTCATTTTGGAATTGAACTTTGACTGGGGAAGGAACGAGACAGTTGCGGAAATTTACCCGGGAGGATTGCGTCCGAGGAGGTTAGCGGGACAGTCAGTCAGTTTGGGAGTCCTATCCTGTGATCTGCGGTTCATCTTCCTTTGGTGAACCATTCTTGTCATCGCCCCATGGCCGAGGGTAATGCATAATTTCTCACTTTTGCTAAAAATCTTTCTTAAAAGGTTTATTGATATTTCAAAATGTTTTACATAATAAAGAATTTCACTTATTTGCTCGAAGAATTTTAGATAAAATTATATTCTAACTCTAAAATGAGTCTGTGGTTCTTTAATAGATTTATGATTAATAAAAGTTAAAGGAGTTAATTGTGATTGAGCTGGTCTTAAATCACCATCAACTAATTCTACTAGTTGGTCCATCGACCGAATAGCGGAGTACCTTGATGTTTAGAACCGACAGGATCCAAAGATAATGTATATAATGTATAGATTATTATTCTGTCAAATTTAACAAGGTATCCCATTCGTGCAGCAGCTCATTCTCCTTAGTGTTTAATCCAGAAATTGAATGAATGTATGTATGCGGTGTCATGGGCCCCACCGACATAAGTTTTAAGTGACAAAGGTTACGTATGTGTTTTTCTGGATTGGTGCCCTAAGGAGCAATTTATATTAGCCACGCTGGATCAGATTTCTTGGTAGCAGAGTTATGGTTTCTATAGATTAGTTTGGTGATTATTGGTTATTGATTATTGATTTTTTCGTGTCTAACACTCTATGTTGAGTTTGTATTATGTTATGTGTAAGTCAAAATTTTGAAGCTTCCGGGAAGTAGGAAGTGGACACGTGTGGCAAGAGAAGTCACACGGAATTGTGCATTGTCTGATTTCAAATTGGTGATAACACAGGACTGTACTTTGTTAGGGAAATTTCACGCATGAATTGTATTTTAGTGAAATAGCAACAGGTTTTCTTGTGAAACTTTGGCCTTAATTCTCAGGAGCAGTGTAGTCTCCACATGTGTTTTATCCCCAGCGAAACGGGTTTACCTCTTGCTTGAAAGAAGGATAAGGTAGAGAGAAGTGCTACACTTATCGAACGAAACAGTATTCTTGTAAGTTAGAATAAACTATCTCTTTTGTTTAGAGAAACAGACAATGGTAATGTATCGATTTTAGTTGAAAAGAAAAGCTAAGATAAAGTGCCGATAATTTTTGTAAAGGAGGGGTCAGCAGAAACAGGAGTAGAGCTGACGTCAACAAAAACCACGCTGGTATTGGCCAGTTGTGGAAGAACAAAGAGCTTCCTGATTGGTGCGTTAGTGTGAGACGCGCTGGTATTGGTTAGTGTGAGAGTGACGTAAAGCTTTCGGATTGGTGCGTTGGTGTGAGACGTGCTGGGATAGGTCCGAATAGCCGAACATTAGAAAGCACAGAGTGGTGAAGAATTGCGTAAATTTGTTTTGGGAAAAAGAACAGTGAAATATGGCTTATTATGAGTATGGCAGAGAGAAACCGTCATGGTTTGCGAAGCTTAAAAACTTTTTCAAGAAAGATAAGAAGGTTGTGACTAGGGAAGGAGAAGTACTTCCTCCGCCGAAAACGCCAGCATCTCATATGATGTTGAAATATGGCTATCATACTTGCATTTGGATGGAAAATTGGGCGAAGTATACCAAAGATGATGGAGTATTGGCATTTCCAGAGAATGTATCGTTTAGCACAGCAGTACTTCGAAATTTGAGAGAAAAGATGATGAAACTTGAAACGAGACCTAGACCAACACAGTTCAAAGCCTTAGGTGAATGGGAAGATGAGATGTAAGAAAGGGGAAGACACAGAGGTGCAAAGAGTTATAGTTTATGTAGGAGAGTAGGATCTGCTTCACATGGGTACCCCCACTTTTTGCTGATGCTTCACTGTTTTTCGACTTTAGTCTGGCTGGGGCCCTGCTAATCAGAACCCCAGCCTAGCTGCTTCCTCTCTAAAATGGTTTCCATGTGCCTTAGGCACATCTCTGATTGGAATCTGGAGTGCCCTTATAAGTCCCTAGTATATGGTATACTATGTACCTAGGGCATAGGTACCTCAGAGGCCTACCAGGGGCTGCAGCATGTATTGTGCCACCCCTGGAAGGCCACCCAAAATGACACCACAGGTCTGCTACTGCAGCCTGGGTAAGGTGGTGCATGCACCCCTTACAGTGGTATAGGCTACCTATATCACTACCATTGCACACACATATAAACCTATAAGTCACTCCTATGGCAGGCCTTAACAATCCTGAAGGCAGAGTGCTTGGTTTTTATGTGAGAGAGTGCCCCTGCATGAGCAGGGCCCCTCTGCAGCGTTCAGAGTCAATCCTCTGGTGCTGTTTGTGGTGCAGCCTGACCATATACTCTTAAGTACATTATATCCTCGCGGTAAATGCTAACTTTGGGATGGCTGCACAGAAACATGTCATGTTTGGTGTCAAACATCTTGGAATACTACCCCCCGCCAATTCTGGCGGCGGGGGTAGCATTCCACCCTTCTAGAGGGCGAGACATGTACACCCCGGGCTACCAGGTAACTTCTTTCCAGAGCCCTGGCATCACAAAATGGATGCCGCTGCCACAGACACGGGTCTGGCCTCCTGCTGCTGACTGAAACTCCGGCAGGGGAGGCCTGGACAATAGGTTTCCTGTCGAAGGGAGGTGTAACCACCTCCCCAGACAGGATAGTGTGTATTGGGGCTGGGCGGGAGCACCCTCTGGTGCTTTGAAGTCCTGCACTGGGGGCACATTTGGTGTCCCTGTGCATATGCCAGTTCAAACCGGTTGCAGGGGCTACCTGCCCCTGCTCTGGCGTGAAACTGGACAAAGGGAATGGGTGTAACCACCCCTCTTCCCTGACCCTCCCATAGGTGGGTCCCCAGAGTATGTCCAACCCCCTAACTTGGTATAAGTATGGGACCCCAGTCCTTAGGACTTTAGATTACCCTGGACGAAACTCTGACACTGAATCCTGGACCTTCAACGCTCTACCTGAAGATTAGAGGACTGAAGAATCTCCCTTGGGGTCAAGGAGTGACTCCCCTGCTTGGCAGGCACCTAAGAAGCAATTGTCTGGTCTGCATCGCTGAAGCTCCCGCCGGACGCCGAAGTCTTTGCATCACCAGAGGTGGATTTCCAGACTTCTCCGAGGCTGCCCTGAATCCCCAGCAAAGCTGAGGCCCGTAGCTGTCGTGGGTAACGTGGAACCGTGACCCCTGGACACCGAGTACTTTTGCAAGTGCATCCTCTTCCTGGTCTCCCACGAAGTTGTGCTTTGGGCTCCCAGTAGCCCCCGCCTTCAGCATTAACTGCACCGAAGATCACTGGCCTCCACTCCACGAGTGTCCTGTGAGCCAGCTCCAAGTGCGTCTACTCGAGGCTCCTTCGCGGTCGCTAGTCCGTTGGCTAGTGGGCCCTCCCGAAGGCAACTCTTCTTCTGTTTGGGCTTTCCTGGTTGCTCCAGACGTGCCCTGACTTACCCTTGCTGGGTGAGTCCCCCGACCTTGCTGGTCTGCATCAACGTCCTTTCTTTGTTTCTACGAGACTTGCCGTTGCCAAGGCTTGTTGGGTCCAACCCGTCGCCGACACCCCTGTAATCGACAAACATCGTGGGACAGCTCGAATCCAGCTCCTGGTTGTCGTCGACGCCTCCTGGACCTCGTGTCTGAAGAGTCAAGACAACTGTCAACCTACCTGAAGCACCCGACATCGGTGGGCATCTGCTCATCGCCTTCCTGGTCACTGGCTAGTGACCCAGACTCTGTCCCCTCTGCTTTCAGGTTCTTCAGATCTTCGATCCACCCTTGGATCCACCCGAACACTTTCGACTTGGTCGCCAGCAGCACTTTGCAGCAGATCGCCATTAAAAACGACGACGAAACCCGACCCCGAAAGACACCTATGCACCCGGCTTCCCTGGGTGAGGTAACTCGAGTACTCCGGTGCTCCCGTGGGTATAGACTGTAGAACAACCTAGTTTTAAAGGGGTTTGTTCCAAGTCCTCCTCTAAGTGTCCTTTTTCTTTAAAACTCCAACCGCGACATTCCCCATAGAAGTCAACGGCGGCTCGTGGCTGTGTTCTCACACTGCACGCGTCCCCGTGGGTCCCCTGTGTCACTACCTTGGGTGGTTCCTTGAGGGCCAAGCACTTCTACAGGCTCTAGGCCTTGTGTCTAGCTCAGTCGTGGTTCTTATACAACTTTATTGGTATATGGTTTGGTACGCCCTAGGGCTCAAACGTGTATTTGTGCTATTGCTGTTGATAACTGACTTGTAACTTATGTACTTTGAACTCTAGCCTCATAAAGAGACTAGAGGGTGTGTTTAAGACTAAATACATATATTTTATATATATACCTGGTGTGGTCCTCTTTCATTTGGTCACTCAAGAGATTATAGACTGGTAAAACAAGCTGCTTTACATTCCTTCAAGACTTAGCCTGAAGGCAGCTCTTCATAGCTACCACTAGGATAGCTTTCAATAAAGGTTGTCTTTAACCTATCTCCAATAAGGGGTTGTTTGGACTGGTGCAAGGTGCCCACTATAATTAGTGGACAGCATATACCAGGCCAACTTCTCACATTGGTGTGCAGTGTGTGGGATTCGAGCTTGCTATTGTTTTACCAGATAATCTCAATTGAATTGGTCAACTGAAAACCACTAAGGGTACCTTAGGTACATATAAATCAAGCTTAGGATACAGTAAGTTCTACTGAACTTAGAGTTGTGTGTTAAGGGATAGCACACCCTTTCTACAACTCAAGAGAGTTTAGTAGGCCACACTAGAGTAGGTAGTGCATACACCACACCACACTAGTAATGTCTTCACTGCCAGGAACCAGTGAGCTCCTGCCATCCAGATATGACACCCTCACATTCTTGGAATTGAGGGAGTTGTGCAAAGTTAGGAAGTTGAAGACAGGCAAAAGTGCCAACACCCAATGTCTCCTAGAGATGCTTCTGCTAGATGACTTTAGAAGACCCATACGGTCTGAAAGGGTAGTCAGAGAGGGTGGGGCAGAAGAAGAGGGAGAGTCCAGGGATGAAAATACCCAGGACCCAACCTCTGAAACTGGCCAGGGGGATGACAATGATCCTGACCTGGAAAGTGCAGCTACTCCTGAGGAAGAGGAGGAGGCCCAGAATGACCTCCCCTCTGTCCCCCCAGAAGGACTAGATCTCCTTCTCAGGAGTCTAACCACTCTGACACCTCAGTAGGGACCTCTGTCTCCTCTCATGGAAGGGAATCCTCTCATGAGAGGAGAAAGAGACTGATTCAGTATGAGCAAGCCCAGCTTGAGCTCAGAAAACAGCAGTTGGCTATAGACAAGGAGTCCCTAGATCTCTATAGACAGAGAAAAAAGATGGGACTAGAGTCCCATGGTGGTAGCAATTTCCCCAGAGATAGGGAAAGGTCTTATGACCATAGAAACCTGAGCAAGATTGTCCCTCCCTACCAGAGTGGGGATGACATCCACAAATGGATAACTGCACTGGAGAGGGCCTGTAAAGTACAGAGGGTCCCTCAGGAGCAGTGGGCAGCAATCTTGTGGCTCTCCTTTGCAGACAAAGGTAGAGATAAGCTCCTCACTGTTAGAGAGGAGGATGCTGACAATTACAAAATCTTGAAGAGTGCTCTGATTGATGGGTTTGGCCTAACAACTGAACAATACAGTTTAAAGTTCAGAGATACCCAAAAGCACAGACTCAAGACTGGGTGGACTATGTGGATTGTTCTGCTAAGGCTCTGGAAGGTTGGTTGATGGGCAGTAAGGTATGTGACTTCACAGGATTGTACAATCTTATCATGAGGGAGCAGATTCTTAATAACTGTCAAAATCAGCTGTTGCATCAGTACCTGGTGGACTCTGATCTGACCTCTCCCCAAGAATTGGGAAAGAAGGCAGACAAATGGGTCAGAACCAGGGTGAGGCAGAAGGTACAGAACCAAGGTGGTGACCCTAAGAAGCAAGATTCTAAAAACTCTGATAAGGGTGGGGAGAAGGGTAAAGACCAGAAGTCTTCACAAGGCCCCCAAACATCTTCTTCAGGTGGGGATTCACAGTCTAACAAGGGAAAAGGCCAAAAGAAACCATGGTGCAAAGTCTGTAAGCAAAAGACACACTGGACCAGTGATTGCACCAAGTCCAAAGACTCTATTCCAGCCCCCACCAATGCCCCTAAGGCACCTGTTCCCCCTAGTGCAGTTACAATTGGTGGTGGGAGTACACAGGCCAAGGGTTTAGTAGGGTTGACCCTGGGTAATGAGATGAGCTCTGGCCTAGTCAGAGAACTCACTCAGGCTGTCCTAGTCTGTGATGGAGGCATGGATGTGACCTCCTCTGTGAGTCCCAGTAATCTGGGCAAGTACAGGCAACAGCCCTTAATCAATGGAAAAGAGGCTTTGGCATTTAGGGACACAGGGGCAAGTGTCACCATGGTGACAGAAGACCTTGTGGAACCTGGGCAGATTATACTTGGTGAAATGTACCAAGTGACCAATGCTAGCAATGTCAGAACAGACCATACTCTGGCAGTTGTTAACTTCTCCTGGGGAGGGGTAACTGGCCTTGAGAAGGTTGTGGTAAGTGCAGACCTACCAGTGGAATGCTTGCTTGGCAATGATCTTGAAACTTCAGCTTGGGCAGAAGTGGAGCTCAGGACCCATGCAGAAATGCTGGGGATCCCTGCAGATGTGTTTGCTGTGACCAGGTCACAGAGCAAAATGTCTAACACTGAACAGGCCTTGGATCCTGGAACCATGGACCAAGTGCCATCCAAGAGGAGGAGTAGTAGGGTTAAGGCAGTGCCTTCCCCCTTGGCTCAGAAGGAAGATCAGTCCTTTGAGGGGGATGATCTCAGTCCTGAGGAAGGAACTGTCCCAGAGGAGCTTGAACCTGACCAGGTTGAGTTCTTGGGGACAGGGGGCCCTTCCAGGGCAGATCTGAGCCAGGAGCAGCAGAGCTGCCCCTCTCTTGAACCCTTCAGACAGCAAAGTGCTGCTGAGGCTGCTGGGAATGCTAGTGGTCCCCATAAAGTATATTGGGATGATGGACTCTTGTACTCAGAGTGTAGAGACCCCAAGCCTGGTGCCACCAGGAGGTTGGTTATACCTCTGAAGTTCAGGGGCTTCCTATTGACCCTAGCCCAAGATATTCCCCTAGCAGGTCACCTGGGCCAGAACAAGACTTGGGACAGACTTGTCCCTCACTTTCACTGGCCCCACATGTCCGAAGACACCAAGGAGTTTTGTCGCTCCTGTGTAACCTGCCAAGCCAGTGGGAAGTCAGGTGGCACCACAAAGGCCCCCCTGATACCACTACCTGTGGTGGGGGTTCCCTTTGAGAGAGTGGGGATTGATAGTGTTGGTCCCATGGATCCCCAAACAGCATCTGGGCACAGGTTTATCCTGGTGGTGGTGGACCATGCCACTAGGTACCCAGAGGCTATTCCCCTTAGGACCACTACAGCACCTGTGGTGGCAAGAGCCCTCCTGGGAATTTTCTCAAGAGTGGGCTTCCCTAAGGAGGTTGTATCAGACAGGGGTGCAAACTTTATGTCTGGATACTTGAAGGCAATGTGGATGGAGTGTGGAGTGACTTACAAGTTCACCACACCCTATCACCCACAATGCAATGGTTTAGTTGAGAGATTCAACAAAACCTTAAAGGGCATGATTAAAGGGCTCCCAGAAAAGCTTAGGCGAAGATGGGACATACTTTTGCCATGCCTTTTGTTTGCATACAGGGAGGTGCCTCAAAAGGGGGGTTGGCTACAGCCCTTTTGAACTTTTGTTTGGTCACCCTGTCAGGGGTCCATTGTGCTTGGTGAAGGAAGGATGGGAGTTACCTCTCAAGCCCCCAAAGCAAGACATAGTGGACTATGTACTTGGTCTCCGCTTCAGGATGGCTGAATACATGAAAAAGGCAACTAAAAACCTTGAGGCTAGCCAGGAACTGCAAAAAGCCTGGCATGACCAAAAGGCTGTACTGACTGTTTACCAGCCAGGACAGAAGGTGTGGGTGCTGGAGCCAGTGGCCCCAGCAGCTCTCCAAGACAAGTGGAGTGGACCCCATACCATTGTTGAATCAGAAGGGTGAGGTTACCTATTTAGTAGACCTAGGAACACCCAGGAGTCCCCACAGGGTTCTCCATGTCAACAGATTGAAACCATATGTGGACAGGGCAGACATGGGCTTGCTCATGGCTACTGATGAGGGACAGGAGGAAGAGAGTGACCCACTCCCTGACCTGCTCTCACAGAACCCTGATGATGGGTCAGTGGATGGTGTAGCCTTGGCAGGCAGCCTCACTGCTCAGCAGCAAACTGATTACAGACAAGTGCTCAATCAGTACAGACATATGTTCTCTCTGACTCCAAGTCAGACCACCTGGTGCACTCATGAAGTGGACACTGGGGACAGTCTGCCTATTAAAAATAAGATTTATAGGCAACCTGACCATGTCAGGGACTGTATCAGGACAGAAGTCCAGAAAATGTTGGATTTGGGAGTTATTGAACCCTCAGATAGCCCTTGGGCTAGTCCAGTGGTCCTTGTGCCAAAACCTCACACCAGTGGTGGGAAAAGAGAGATGAGGTTTTGTGTGGACTACAGGGGTCTCAATGCAGTCACTAGGACTGATGCCCATCCAATACCTAGGGCAGATGAGCTAATAGATACTTTGGCCTCAGCCAAGTATCTAAGCACATTTGACCTGACAGCTGGCTACTGGCAGATCAGACTAGCTGATGATGCAAAGCCAAAAACAGCATTCTCAACCCCTAGTGGACATTATCAATTTGTGGTAATGCCTTTTGGTCTGAAGAATGCACCTGCCACTTTTCAGAGGTTGGTGAATACAGTCCTTACAGGTCTGGAGGCCTACAGTGCAGCATATCTAGATGATATTGCTGTCTTTAGCTCCACCTGGGAGGATCACCTGGTCCACCTCAGAAATGTTTTGGAGGCCCTGCAAAAGGCAGGCCTCACTATCAAGGCCACCAAGTGCCAGATAGGGCAGAGTCAGGTTGTGTACATGGGCCACCTTGTGGGTGGAGGCCAGGTTCAACCATTGCAGAGCAAAATCCAGACCATCATGGACTGGGTTGCTCCCACTACCCAGACTCAGGTAAGAGCCTTCTTAGGCCTGACTGGGTACTATAGGAGATTTGTCAAGGGGTATGGATCAATAGTGACACCCCTGAATGACTTAACTTCCAAGAAAATGCCCAAAAAGGTTCAGTGGACAGCTAGCTGTCAAAAGGCATTTGATGACCTGAAGCAGGCCATGTGCACTGCTCCCATTCTCCAGAGTCCTGATTACTCCAAGAAGTTCATTGTCCAAACAGATGCATCTGAATTGGGGGTAGGGGCTGTACTGTCACAATTGAATGATGAAGGTCAGGATCAGCCAGTAGCTTTTATTAGCAGAAGGCTGACCCCTAGAGAGAAACGTTGGTCAGCCATAGAGAGGGAGGCCTTTGCTGTGGTTTGGGCTCTGAAGAAGTTGAGGCCATACTTGTTTGGTACTCACTTCCTTGTTCAAACAGACCACAAGCCCCTCCTATGGCTAAAACAAATGAAGGGTGAAACCCCCAAACTGCTTAGGTGGTCCATTTCCCTACAGGGGATGGACTTTACAGTGGAACATAGACCTGGGAGTAACCATGCCAATGCAGATGGACTCTCTACGTACTTCCACTTAGAACATGAAGACTCAATTGGTCAAGGTTAGTTTAATGTCCCTACGTTTGGGGGGGGGTTGTGTAGGAGAGTAGGATCTGCTTCACATGGGTACCCCCACTTTTTGCTGATGCTTCACTGTTTTTCGACTTTAGTCTGGCTGGGGCCCTGCTAATCAGAACCCCAGCCTAGCTGCTTCCTCTCTAAAATGGTTTCCATGTGCCTTAGGCACATCTCTGATTGGAATCTGGAGTGCCCTTATAAGTCCCTAGTATATGGTATACTATGTACCCAGGGCATAGGTACCTCAGAGGCCTACCAGGGGCTGCAGCATGTATTGTGCCACCCCTGGAAGGCCACCCAAAATGACACCACATGTCTGCTACTGCAGCCTGGGTAAGGTGGTGAATGCACCCCTTACAGTGGTATAGGCTACCTATATCACTGCCATTGCACACACATATATAAACCTATAAGTCACTCCTATGGCAGGCCTTAACAATCCTGAAGGCAGAGTGCTTGGTTTTTATGTGAGAGGGTGCCCCTGCATGAGCAGGGCCCCTCTGCAGCATTCGGAGTCAATCCTCTGGTGCTGTTTGTGGTGCAGCCTGACCATATACTCTTAAGTACATTATATCCTCGCTGTAAATGCTAACTTTGGGATGGCTGCACAGACACATGTCGTGTTTGGTGTCAAACATCTTGGAATACTACCCCCCCACCAATTCTGGCGGCGGGGGTAGCATTCCACCCTTCTAGAGGGAGAGACATGTACACCCCGGGCTACCCGGTAACTTCTTTCCAGAGCCCTGGCATCACAAAATGGATGCCGCTGCCACAGACACAGGTCTGGCCTCCTGCTGCTGACTGAAACTCCAGCAGGGGAGGCCTGGACAATAGGTTTCCTGTCGAAGGGAGGTGTAACCACCTCCCCAGACAGGATAGTGTGTATTGGGGCTGGGCGGGAGCACCCTCTGGTGCTTTGAAGTCCTGCACTGGGGGCACATTTGGTGTCCCTGTGCATATGCCAGTTCAAACCAGTTGCAGGGGCCCCTGCTCTGGCGCGAAACTGGACAAAGGGAATGGGTGTAACCACCCCTCTTCCCTGACCCTCCCATAGGTGGGTCCCCAGAGTATGTCCAACCCCCTAACTTGGTATAAGTATGGGACCCCAGTCCTTAGGACTTTAGATTACCCTGGACGAAACTCTGACACTGAATCCTGGACCTTCGACGCTCTACCTGAAGATTAGAGGACTGAAGAATCTCCCTTGGGGTCAAGGAGTGACTCCCCTGCTTGGCAGGCACCTAAGAAGCAATTGTCCGGTCTGCATCGCTGAAGCTCCTGCCAGACGCCGAAGTCTTTGCATCACCAGAGGTGGATTTCCAGACTTCCCCGAGGCTGCCCTGAGTCCCCAGCAAAGCTGAGGCCCGTATCTGTCGTGGGTAATGTGGAACTGTGACCCCTGGACACCGTGTACTTTTGCAAGTGCATCCTCTTCCTGGTCTCCCACAAAGTTGTGCTTTGGGCTCCCAGTAGCCCCTGCCTCCAACATTAACTGCACTGAAGATCACTGGCCTCCACTCCACGAGTGTCCTGTGAGCCAGCTCCAAGTGTGTCCACTCGAGGCTCCTTCGCAGTCGCTAGTCCGTTGGCTAGTGGGCCCTCCCGAAGGCAACTCTTCTTCTGTTTGGGCTTTCCTGGTTGCTCCAGACGTGCCCTGACTTACCCTTGCTGGGTGAGTCCCCCAGACCTTGCTGGTCTGCATCAATGTCCTTTCTTTGTTTCTACAAGACTTGCAGTTGCCAAGGCTTGTTGGGTCCAATCCGGTTGCCGATACCCATGCAATCGACAGATGTTGCGAGAGAGCTCGAATCCAGCTCCTGGTTGTCGTCGACGCCTCCTGGACCTCGTGGCTGAAGAGTAAAGATGACCGTCAACCTACCTGAAGCACCCGACATCGGTGGGCATCTGCTCATCGCCTTCCTGGTCACTGGCTAGTGACCCAGACTCTTCTACAGGCTCTAGGCCTTGTGTCTAGCTCAGTCGTGGTTCTTATACAACTTTATTGGTATATGGTTTGGTACGCCCCTAGGGCTCAAACGTGTATTTGTGCTATTGCTGTTGATAACTGACTTGTAACTTATGTATTTCGAACTCTAGCCTCATAAAGAGACTAGAGGGGTGTGTTTAAGACTAAATACATATATTTTATATATATACCTGGTGTGGTCCTCTTTCATTTGGTCACTCAAGAGATTATAGACTGGTAAAACAAGCTGCTTTACATTCCTTCAAGACTTAGCCTGAAGGCTGCTCTCCAAAGCTACCACTAGGATAGCTTTCAATAAAGGTTGTCTTTAACCTATCTCCAATAAGGGGTTGTTTGGACTGGTGCAAGGTGCCCACTATAATTAGTGGACAGCATATACCAGGCCAACTTCTCACAGTTTAGTTCATGGAAGAGTATGGGGTTTGAATCATGAAGACAGGATGAGACGATGGCGGTATGCTAACATGACGGATGACTTGTTTCCTGTCAGAACAGTTGAAGAATTTACCGGGAGAAAGTGTACGGAGAAAAAGAAGCATGCCGTAACAGAGAGATATGGGTATGGAGTTAGCGACACAGAGGATGAGTTGCTGTAGGACATTTTAAATAAAAGACCCCCTCCATATCAACAGGATTCTGCGGTGGTGACACCAAATGCACCGCCAATGAGAACTGTAATAAATCAAAGTCCCGAACAAACGTCTGAAATAAATAGTCCATTTAATAAACTAGAAACACCACAGACTGTGAAACATGATAATGGTAATACAGCTGAATTAGCCAGAACCACAAGAGAGTTGACTGAAAAGATAAGAGAACTGACAAAGAATATGGAAGCCGTGACTGTGCCAGTAGCTATAGGGCCAGTAATCCCAGTATTTGAAAATCAAAAGATAGATGAACACTCCTTAACAATTCCATTAAATTCCAGTATGCAAAGAGTAAGAGAAGGGATGATTCCAGAAAATAGAGAGAAATAAGATTCTGTTGGTCCTTTTAGGTCAAGTCCACCTGTAAATTTGACAATTAATGAGAGTCAGATAAATAGGATTCCTATGGGAGCCGAGTCAGCAACTGAAACCCCAGAGAGAAGTGCAAGTTGGTCAGAAATAAACAAAACCCCTTGTGAGTCCGATTGCAGAGGAATTAAATGATTGGGTGAGGAGCATGCAGAAAAAGGATACTGAACCACAACTGTTGGATGTGGTCAGATTAAAGATAGATATGGAAGAATTGATTTTAGGGACTATTGGTACAGATCGATTGAAATCCTATCAAGATGATGAATTAATGTTTATGTGTAAAAGCGTCACTTGGAGAGCTAGGAACTTGCATGAAAAATTGGAAGAAACAGCGAACGAACTAGGAGTAGAATTTGGAAAAATTAGAGGATTGCAGAAACCGTACAAGGTAGATTTTAGTGAAAAGGACATAGAAAATCTGAACACTTCAGGATGACTAACACAAATAAAAGAACTGATTGTGTTACTGAGAAAATGGGGAGATGTAGACAAATGGAGAAGTAGGTGGATAAGAAGAAAAGAGGGAACAACGGATAAAGCATCATTGGCTTTTCCAGTAAAAGAGAAAGAACTAACGGTAATGGAGTGTCCAATGAGAGAAACTCCAGGAGGAAGTTATGTACATGTCCCATGGTCCAGACAAGATATATTGTCATTTACAAATGATTTTCCAAGATTGAGAGAGAAACCTGTAGAATGGTATAGACAGGTAGAAAGGTTCGTAAAAGTTTCAAAAGTGTTGTGGGAAGATTTGGATGGACTGTTTGAGATTGTTGTTCCAGCAGATTTATGGACATAGTGTAAAATTACAATTGACTGGTCGAAGGAAGAATATCCTAGAGATGCAAAAACAGGAGCCCCAGGTTCAGAAGTAATGAGAAAATATGAACAGGCAATCACGTTTCTGAAAAATAAAATCCCACCAAAAGAAACGGACTGGGTAAAGATTGATAGAACAACTCAGGAGAGTAAGGAATCTGTACATGCCTACTACGAGAGATTGCTGTTGGTCTTTAAACAGTATAGTGGTTACGAGAACTTGAGTGAAAAAGACATGAGTCATTTTGTGTATAGATTCGTGTATGGCTTGAGACCTGAGATAAGTGAAATGATTAAGCAGCATATGTTGTGTTGGTAGAATAGCACAGTAGATGAGGTATTACGGTATGCGAAATATTGTAGTGACGATATTGAGTGTAGACAGCGTAAACTCAAGGAAAAGGCAATGTGGGCACAAGTAAAGGTTGCAGAAAAGCAAGAAGCTCAGATGAATAATCAGACCTAGTGATGCAGGACAGACCAAGTCCAAACCAAATATTGGTAATGGAGTGTCCAATGAGAGAAACTCCAGGAGGAAGTTATGTACATGTCCCATGGTCCAGACAAGATATATTGTCATTTACAAATGATTTTCCAAGATTGAGAGAGAAACTTGTAGAATGGTATAGACAGGTAGAAAGGTTTGTAAAAGTTTCAAAAGTGTTGTGGGAAGATTTGGATGGACTGTTTGAGATTGTTGTTCCAGCAGATTTATGGACAGAGTGTAACATTACAATTGACTGGCCGAAGGAAGAATATCCTAGAGATGCAAAAACAGGAGCCCCAGGTTCAGAAGTAATGAGAAAATATGAACAGGCAATCACGTTTCTGAAAAATAAAATCCCACCAAAAGAAACGGACTGGGCAAAGATTGATAGAGCAACTCAGGAGAGTAAGGAATCTGTACATGCCTACTACGAGAGATTGCTGTTGGTCTTTAAACAGTATAGTGGTTACGAGAACTTGAGTGAAAAAGACATGAGTCATTTTGTGTATAGATTCGTGTATGGCTTGAGACCTGAGATAAGTGAAATGATTAAGCAGCATATGTTGTGTTGGCAGAATAGCACAGTAGATGAGGTATTACGGTATGCGAAATATTGTAGTGACGATATTGAGTGTAGACAGCGTAAACTCAAGGAAAAGGCAATGTGGGCACAAGTAAAGGTTGCAGAAAAGCAAGAAGCTCAGATGAATAATCAGACCTAGTGATGCAGGACAGACCAAGTCCAAACCAAATATTGGTGTGGGAAAAGGTCAAATGTGTATAGAAGAGGCTAAAAAGAAATGGCCATGTCATAATTGCGGAAAATTAAGGCACTGGAGAAACAAGTGTAAATTTCCTCCGAAAGTTAATGCAGAAAATCAATCATTGAATCCACAGGTGCAGAATGAGGTGAGTTACCAACAGCTGCAACAGCCGCAGGTAGTTACTCAACAGTGTCAGGTGCCGCAACCACCTCTTCCAAAGAGTGTAAATCCTCAGAGATACAGTGCAGAGGCAGGATTCTACGGAGGAGAGCAGGTAACAAAATTGCTGCGCGCAGCTGCAGTTTTGCAGTATTGGTTACGGCAGGATGGAGATGAATCGGATGAAAGTTTATGACGGTGCCTAGGAGAGGAAGAAGAGTGCGTGCTTGGCGCAACTCTAGAGGTAGATCCGTCAGGTCCATTTGTGGATGGAAAAGTGAATGGTGTAAATGTTACATTCCTTGTGGACACTGGTGCTACCCGTTCTACTGTTAGATCAGTGGAAATTCCAAACCTTCCTCTCTCAGGAGAATATATCCAAGTTGTAGGTGTTTCAAACAGGCAGATTAAAACCCCTCTTACAAAACCAATAGAGGTGGAAATCGGACCATTCAAAGAGATGCATCGCTTTGTGGTGTGTGATTGTAGTCCTGTAAATTTATTAGGACACGATCTGCTTTGCAAAATGAATTGTACCATCTATTGTACCCCAGATGGTATTGCTTTCCAGACACCAGATGAGGATGTTCTGTATAAAATAACAATGGCAAAACTAGAACCAGGAGTGAATGATGTGTTTCCTGTGTTTGATGCGGAGAAAATCCCTATTGAATTGAAAAGAATAGTCAGGTCTGATGTGTGGGATTTCACAGGCGAAGATATTGGACTAATGAGAGAAGTTGATCCTGTAAAAATTTCTGTAAGAGAAGGAACGAACTATCCAAATACCCCGCAGTACAAATTAACGACAGAAATTATTGAGGGAATAACACCTGTAATTAATAAAATGATTGAACAGGGAATTTTGAGAGAAATAATGAGCAGCCCATGTAATTCTCCTATAATGGGATTGAAAAAGCCAAATGGAACATATAGGATAGTACAAGATTTGAGGAAGGTAAATAAAATTGTTATTCCTTGCTGCCCAATTGTGCCAAACCCTGCTGTAATACTGTATCAAAATCCTCATGATGCAGAATGGTACACAGTTATTGATTTGTGCCATGCATTCTTTTCTATTCCATTGCACCCTGACAGCCAGCCATTATTTGCGTTCCGGTTCGGAGAGCGTATTTTGGCATGGTGCCGAATTCCTCAAGGGTATACTGAAAGTCCTTCAATTTTTAATCAGATTCTGAAGAAATCCTTAGAAGATTTAAAAATGCCTGAAAAATCTGTGATGGTCCAATATATTGATGACCTATTAGTGGCATCAAAGACCAGAGAAGCATGTGTTACGGACACAATTGCTTTATTGAATCATTTGGCAGAAGGAGGACACAAGGTGTCCCCATCAAAACTGCAATTTTGTCAACTAGAAGTACAGTACTTAGGTCATAAGATTGAGAAAGGGATGCGAAAAGTGACAACAGAAAGGATAAGGATTATCAAAGGAATGAGAGCCCCAATGACACAAAGAGAGGTGAGAATGTTCCTTGGAATGGTTGGTTATTGCCGACAGTGGATAAATGGGTTCTCATTGATTGCAAAACCTTTACAGCGATTGACAAAGAAGGATGTCAGAGATCCGATTGCATTGGATGAGGAGGAAATGAAGGCTTTCGAGGAACTGAGAACAAGTTTGTGTGAGGCACCAGCATTGGGAATGCCTGATTACGAGAAAGAATTTGAGCTGTATTGTAGCAAGAGAGACGGATGTGCACTTTCAGTATTAGTGCAAAGGCATGGAAAAATGAAACGACCAATAGCCTATTTTTCAGCTGTTTTAGACCCGGTAGCAAAAGTGTTGCCTGGATGTCTGAAAGCAGTGGCTGCTACTTGTGTGAGTCTGGAACAGAGTGAAGGCATTGTGATGGGATATCCTTTGAGAGTATATGTACCACACTCGGTTGAAATCCTTCTGACCCGAACAAAAACTCAATTCATGACACAAAGTCGGCTGACTAGGTATGAAAAAGTGATCTTGGGTGCAGACAATGTAACAATTGTAAGATGCGAGTGTGAATCCTTCCACTTCACTGCCAGATGAAGTAAATGCAGAAGTCAAAGATGATGTTGATCATAAGTGTTCGGATGTGCTTGAATTTTGCACAAAACCTCGCCCTGATATCAGGGATGAACCCTTAAAAGAGTCAGATTATGTGATGTTTGTGGACGGGTCATGCCTGAGAACAAGTGAAGAAGTTTTAAGTGCTGCGTATGCTGTGTGTACGGTGGCAACCATAATGGAAGCATCCTGTTTGAGAGGAATACGTTCAGCCCAAGTTGCTGAACTGATTGCTCTGATTCGAGCGTGCAAACTGGGAAAGAATTTCCGAATTACTGTGATCACAGATAGCCAGTATGGCTTCGGAGTGGTCCACGATTTTGGACAGATCTGGTCCCAGAGGGGATTCCTGACTTCTGCAGGATCTCCTATTAGGAATGGTGAGTTTGTGAAGAAGTTGCTTGAGGCGATACAGCTGCCTAAACAGATTGCAGTGGTAAAATGCGCTGCTCACAAAAACGGAACCGATTACATTGCAGTGGGTAACAAATTCGCTGACGAATTAGCTCAATATTGTGCCAGAAATATGACCTCAATGAATCGAAGAAGGGAAAAAGAGAATGTTTCATGTCCCTTGCTGTTTACTAAAACAGTTGAAACCTGGGATGAGGTAAAACAATTGCAGGAAGAAGCAGATGATGAGGAAAAATATGGTTGGATAAAAGCAGGTAGCAGACAAAGAGAGGAAGATGAAGTCTGGGTTTACAGAGATGTAAGACCAGTTATGCCTGATAGCATGATCTCCAACATGGCACGGATGTACCATGGACAGGCACACATTGGTAGGGATGCCATGATCAGACTTTTCAGACAGACCTGGTACAACCCAAAATTTAGGGCTATAGCTGAAAGCCTTTGTCAAAGATGTCTTATATGCCAACAAATAAATCCTGGAAGGAAGACAGTAGTGAGTTTGGGAACAATAGGACGCGAAGGAGGTCCTTTTACCAGAATGCAACTAGATTTTATTGAAATGCCCCCAAGTAACAGATTAAGGTATGTCCTGGTGGTCGTCTGTTTGTTTTCTCGTTGGGTGGAGGCCTATCCAACAAGAAGGAATGATGGAGTTACTGTAGCTAAGCTCCTTCTGAGAGAATTCATTCCTAGATATGGCTTTCCAGTAACGATAGAAACAGATAGAGGAACACATTTCCAGAATGAAATGATCCAACTGATATGTGAAGCACTAGACATTCAACAAAAGCTGCACTGTGCCTACAGACCAGAGGCTTCTGGAGTAGTAGAGCAAGTAAATGGTACAATAAAGAATAGGTTAGGGAAAATGTGTCAAGCCACTGGACTCAAATGGCCCGACGCCTTACCATTGGTGCTGATGAGCATCAGAAGCATACCTGACAGAAAAACAGGTCTGAGTCCTTATGAAATAATCATGGGACGAGCAATGAGACAAGCACACGTACCTGTCCACAAACTGCTGACTATAACTGATGATCTCGTATTGGACTATTGCAAAGGATTGGCTGATGTGGTGCATTCTGTGTTTCATCAGGTTGGACCGGATGCGACCACTCTTGAAAGAAAGCCAGCTCATGATTTGAGTCCAGGAGACTGGGTCCGCATTAAAGTCCACAGAAGAAGAAACTGCTTGGTTCCTCGCTGGGATAAGCCACGTCAAGTGATCCTGGTGACAACAACTGCTGTAAAGTGTGCAGGTGTGAAAAATTGGATTCATGCCAGTCATACCATCAGAGTTCCAGATCCTGAAGCTCGACCTGTAAGTCGACATCTGGAAATATCAGATACCAGCTCAGCATCTGAAGCAGAGACTGAAACAATCAGAGTTCCAGATCTTGAAGCTCAACCTGTAAGTCGACATCTGGAAGAATCAGGTACCAGTTTGACAACTGAAGAAGAAACTGAGACAATCAGAGTTCCAGATCTTAAAGCTCGACCTGTAAGTCGACATCTGGAAATATCAGATACCAGTTCGGCATCTGAAACAGACCAACCTGAACCCAGTGAAAGACAAAAAGAGGAATCCGAAAGCAAAAGAACTGATATTGAAACAGGAGAAACCGAACTAATAAACAGTGACAATGAACAGCCAAGTACAAGCTTTGGGGAAATTCCTCCGGAAATATAGAAGCAACTCAAGAAAATTTAGATTCAGATAGAGAGATTTAGGAAATTGCGGAAGAAACACGAAGAGGCTTAGACGAAGAATTACAAGCAGAAGAAAAGCAGGGAAATTTAGATTCAGATAGAGAAATTGGGGAAATTGCGGAAGAAACACGAGGAGGATTAGACTCAGAATTCCAAACAGAAGAAACACCAGAAGATTCAGATTCGGACAAAGATACTGAGATCATAAAGTTCAAAGTTAGAGGAAGTGAAGTGAGGTCTGAGACAGAATCTGAAGAAAGTGAAGAAGAAAGAAAGCAAAGAATAGGACCAAGAAAGAGAACTTGGAGAGCAGAACGAGAAGAAAAAGAAAGTGAACTGAAAAGGCCAAGAAAAGGAGACAATTGGCCCAACGAAATTAAAAGACTGAGATATAAAATAATAAATTTGAACAAAGACAATGCAGAACAAGTAAATGAAATAAGTCAGAAAGGACAAAGAAAAACAAGTGAAAGACAGTTACAGAGACCAAAAAGAGTGAAAAGACCTAACTTGAAATACAAGTCACCTGAATGGCTATACATAGCACTGTCTGACAATAAAGAAGTGGATAGCAGTCACGAGAACCCAGACAAAGACTGTGAACAAGAGGGTGAGAGTGAACTGTGCAAATCCTGAAAGGCAAAGAAAGAAAACCGGATTAGACACACAAACTGATGAAGTCAAAGAAAAATTTCTGAGAAACCGAAAGGTGCGCTGAAAGCAGTTGATCCTAGTCAACACTAAGTCATTTGAGGTGTGGAAACACATTTTCTGTACATATAATTAGGTAATATTTCAACATGGTAGACACTGATAATAGAAGAGCTAAATGTGAGTTTTTCCGTAGATGGTGTAGGATGTGTTTCTAATGCTTATTTGGTTTATTTTAGCAATTATAATTCCACTTAGATTAGTTGTAGAAAATACATCTGCAATCATGAATGACACGAGTAGTGACAAGAAATCTAACATAAAGAACACTGCAACACTAATAGATAGTACTGATTTTCATAGGGATAAGTCAATATCTGATTTCTCCAAGAATGTCTTCACAAAATTCTTGTACGAATATGTGGAGACAATGAATGTGAGAGATTGCTATGTCTGTATGCAGTTACCTGCGTCTGTAACAGAAGGTGTGATGTATCATCACCTTCCTTTGACGTATGGAATAACTTGTAGTGTTTTAGCTAGCATATTTTACAAAACAGGTAAATTAGAGTATTATTACACTGACACAGATGCTGTTTTTGCTAAAGTTCCCGTAATCCCTGAACTAAATAAGGTGAAAGTTGCAAAGGTTTTTGGAGAATTTTTCTTAGAAACAAAAGAATTAACATTAGAATATGCATTTAGACATAATCTTACTTGTGGGTTAAGAAAAGAAGAAAAGGTTTTCTTAGACATGGTAGAAGACAGAAGGGTTAAGTTTCAAAGAAAGGCAGCAGGAGAAAAGACAAAAACCCCACCTTGGGCGTTTGAAGAGGGAAGTTATGACAAAAGTGAAACAAATGCAGCTATGGTTCTAGATTGGCCCCAACAGGGAAAATTGTGTATTAGTAGAGATAACACTATGTATGATAACTATTTCGTGGGTTCTAGCGAGTGCCGAGATACATACAAAATTCTAGGGGGATGGGGATTTAAAGGAGGAAAAGATCCAGTATTTCCAGGGATCTATTATATTTGCGGAAATAGAGCTTATTATAGGTTGCCGGACCATTGGTACGGAACATGCTATCTAGGCCTGGTCTTTCCAAAGATTTTTCACGTGGAAAGAGGAACGAAAGGAATTCACGAGATAGGTGAACCATTAATCCGTAGGAGAAGGGAAAGCTTCTCTGAGATAATAGGTGACATTTTTGGAGCATTGATACCAGCAGTGGGTATATCTTTGAATGCATACAAGATTCGGACACTGTCTACAGTAGCAGATCGTTTATCAACGAATACTGCTCGAGGGTTCTTGATGGTAAATACCGAAATGGTTGCCATGAGAGCTATGGTAATGCAAAATCGACTTGCCCTTGACATTCTTTTGGCAAAAGAGGGTGGAGTCTGTGGAATGCTGAAGGTACAACATTGTTGCACTTACATTCCAGACAAAAGTGAGAATATACAGAAGTATATAAAGAACATTACTGATTTGCATAAAGAAATTGCCCCACTGGAGGTTGAAGGTGCTTGGGAGAGACTTGGTAAGAGTTTTTCCTCAATGAAGAAATGGTTCACCGAAATAGGTAGTTCTCTTATTGGGCAAATACTAATTCCAGTGACTGTAGTAATAGTAATAATGCTATTATTGAGATTAGCATATGTGTGTATTAAAAGAAGAAAAAGACAAAATAAAGTAAAAAGAGAAAATGAGAAAAATAAAGAAAGAGAACGGGAGATGGGAGAGATAGAATTGGAAGAGTTTAAAGAGAACATGTACAAAAGGTCTAAAAGACAAGATGAAAAGAACATGGTTGTCTAAATTAACAAATGCAAGTGGACAAGAAACATTTATCTGATAAATTTGTAGGGATAGGTTTTTGTGGTGATGTTAAAAATCACCAAAGGGGGAATTGATGGAGCAGGGGAAACGAAATAATGTTGTACCTCTTGGAAGTTAATGACCTCATAATGATTAATGATACTAACCGTTTGAAACGCATGAACTAACCAACAAATGCAAACCTTTATTAAACAGTAAACGTGGGCAACATGCTGATTTGTGCAAAATCTAATTTATTTACAAATGTGAAGCTAATTAACGTAAGTATTGTGATTTGTGTAGTAATTAGAGTGAATTGCATGATTTGTGTTGCGTTGTAAAATTGTATTGTGGCAAAGAATGCAGATGGTAAGTAAAATGGCTTTAAAAGTCGCTTCCGCTAGGTAATATCTAACATGGGTCTTTAGAATGGCGGGTGGTAAACAGAAAGGCTTATTTTCCATATTTTAATTTCTATTGTGTTTGTTTTATATTAGTTTCGTTCGGGCCTGCTAGGCCAGCTTCTGGAAAGGACGAGATCGCGTGCATTGAATAAAATGGCCCCTGCGCAGACGTAGAATGAATGCTCCAGTCCCGTGTATGCGGCCTGTGCTCAGAGTGAGAGATGTCAAGGCCAATCTGACCTGCAACGAGGAGCGTGCCAAGTGTTCAGCATATATTCCTGTGAACGGATGGGAAAAAGCCGAGTGACAATGGATGAACTAATGTGTGACCATCAAAGATCGTTACAAAATGGATTAACAAATTGGACTACTTTTGACACTGCGACCATGAGACTTATTGAGTGCTTTATTGTCCCCAAACCAGTTCGAACAAGGAGGGCGATGAGGTGACCATCACCACCCCTCCAATGGACCAATTAGCGTGATTCTTGCCCCTAAAGATTGCAACTTTTAAGTGTAGAGAGCCAGAAAATAGGGTATAAGAGAGTCTGCTCTTACGTTGTGATTTATCTGCTTGCTTTTCATTTTCTACCTTGATGCTGCGAGAGACTCTGTCATTTTGAACTTTGATCTTTGACTGGGGAAGGAACGAGACCATTGCAGGAATTTACCCGGGAGGATTGCGTCTGAGGAGGTTAGCGGGACAGTCAGTCAGTTTGGGAGTCCTATCCTGTGATCTGCGGTTCATCTTCCTTTGGTGAACCATTCTTGTCATCGCCCCATGGCCGAGGGTAATGCATAATTTCTCACTTTTCCTAAAAATCTTTCTTAAAATGTTTATTGATATTTCTAAATGTTTTACATAATAAAGAATTTCACTTATTTGCTCGAAGAATTTTAGATAAAATGATATTCTAACTCTAAAATGAGTCTGTGGTTCTTTAATAGATTTATGATTAATAAAAGTTAAATGTTTTAATTGTGATTGACCTGGTCTTAAATCACCATCAACTAATTCTACTAGTTGGTCCATCGACCGAATAGCGGAGTACCTTGATGTTTAGAACCGACAGGATCCAAAGATAATGTATATAATGTATAGATTATTATTCTGTCAAATTTAACAAGGTATCCCGTTCGTCCAGCAGCTCATTCTCCTTAGTGTTTAATCCAGAAATTGAATGAATGTATGTATGCGGTGTCATGGGCCCCACCGACATACGTTTTAAGTGACAAAGGTTACGTAGGTGTTTTTCTGGATTGGTGCCCTAAGGAGCAATTTCTATTAGCCGCGCTGGATCAGTGTCTAGCATTTAAAAAGTGCGGAGTCACTCTGCCCTATTTGCAGCTTGTAGGCAGCGCTGACATCTGTTATTGGGTGAGTTCATATCTGACAGCAGCAATGAGTTCGCTCAAGTCTATGAAGGGATCTAGGCACTTTGATTGCTATGCCTTGGAGGCGAGTGGCACTATTTGGAATTTTTAGAATACTTCAGTCTAATAACTTCTCAGAAAATAGCAGACCTTGTGAGGTTTTTGATTTTTGGAAGGTTATTTAGCTGAGGATATCACATTCTTAGAATTGAAACCGCCACAAGAACGTATACTGTGCGTAACATACGCTATGCTCTTCTTTTCAGAAAGAATACTTGCGTTATTTGCATTACTTGCATGCACTTTATTTCTGTCAATTTGTATATGTACTTCAGAGATTAAATGTTTTAAGCTGTTTTTATTGTACTTATGCACTGTGCTTGTTCTTTTATGATTTTTTATTTAAAATCGAATAAAGGATTATATGATTATTACAAAACACACCACAAAGTCCAATTTGTGAATTAGGCCCACAGTGTTGACCTGAACATGAGAGTCTGGGTCAGACCTTTGCCTATCATTTCACCCCTGCCTTATCCATGTTATCCTCTTTTTGACGATGAGCTCAATGAGACTCATTAAGCCTGGAACATCAGGTATCACAGCAGGAGTTACAGGACAAAGAGGAAACAGTGTCCTCTCATCCTGCCTCTGACTTGGATATTTACAGTTTGGTAGGATTGGATGTTTCCAGGAAGCATGAAAATGTCAACTGTGGGTCCTCTGCACTCTCTTGGGAGATAGAGAGCTGTACAAAGGTTCTCCTACAACCAATCATCGACATGCACTTTGAAAACAGTTCATAGTCTAAGAAACTGGCTAATATACAAATGGCCCCACAGAGCGCTAAACTCTACAGGGCTGATTTATCAACGTTTCGCGCAACTCAGCAAGACACCTTGCTGCACTACCATGCGTGAAAGGGAGAGGGCATGAATGCACCATATTTAACATTCTATAGTGAATTCCTGTTCTCTCTTCACGCTGGCACACAATGTGCTGCCTTGCACCAACCAAAGCAGGCATACTTGTGCCGCGGTGCAAGCGTGCTTGCATTGTAGGTAGGATTGTTTTTGTACAGGAAGGGGCACTTTCGTGCACAAAAACAATCCTCACATACATTTTCCTCTTTCGATGTGTGAACACAGCACACTTAGAAAGAGGAAACAACAAGGGCAAATAAAGATATTTCTCCTTGTTGCATCCCTTGTGGGAAGGTGTAAAATTCTGAGACATTCCCAATTCTACAAGTCATGGCGAAATCTGGGAATGCATCAGAGTACATTGGTGGATGCGAGGTAACCACCACAAACCACCCATGTAACGCCCCCACCGTGTAGTGTAACACCAGGCAGTGACTTGGCTGGCTTGCATTACACCAGATTTACCAAGCCAAGCAGAGTGGCCTTGCGTGGCTTGGTAAATCTGAATCTAGGTTTTGCGTTGCCTTGCATGGCGCAAGAATGACGCAAAACGTTGATAGATTTGGCCCTAAATTCTTTTCTGATTCCCTAGCGTCTTGTCATTCACAAAGATGGGACACTTATGTGAAGCAGAACACAGTTGTCAATGTGAGAAAGGTTATCTGTCTTGTTAGGAATAAATATGTTTTATCGCTTTATGGACCCCTTTTTGTGGACTTCTGTGGTGGGTGGAAGCCTACAAATACACACAGTCCTTGCACTCTTTGTACAAAATAACAAGTTTCTACTCCTAGCATCCAGCACTGCAACTGTCAGCCTAGTGTTACTTTAGCCAGGCCAATTGGCTGGCAGTCATAACTGTAGTTTAAATAGCTAGCTGGGATATTGTGTGTTGGTGTATGAGTAGGCCTATTGCTGTGCTATAACTGTGAGATGATGCACCAGAATATATTTTGTATGGCGCTATAATTTAAAGAAATGCCAACCATCCACACCAGTGAAATTTAATGTATTCTGTAACTTTAATATTTATAGATATATATTAACGCACATTTATTACTAGGATAGTATTACACTTTACAACAGCACAGAAAAAGTACCTGATCAATTTTAGAGCGAAGTTGATGGTTTTCAATGAGGTAAGTCAGATTTGTTGCTATCTCCATCCATGGGGCATAATAGTTTGGAAGTTCACTCTGACAGAAAAGAAGAGAAAGAGTAGTTAAAAGTGGTTAAAACTATGTGCAGTGCAGTTATTTAGAACAAAACATATATTTTTATTTTGTAAAGTGTTCGTTCAAGGCCGAAACAGGCTTCAGCATTGAAAAAGGCATTGCATTTTATCAACAATGCCCTCCACTTCTTAAAGTCATACATTCCCTAGTGATTGCCCTGGATCTTTTAATACCGTTTTGCAATCAGATGAAAATACCCCTTAAATCCCCTGTTGTGTGAGTGCTACAATACAGTGTGAGCACCATAATAACACATTAAATAGCACAGATTGTTCCACAAATATTTCATCTCTTTCGACCAAAACATAATCAAAAGAGAACATCGAAATCACTGTCCATATGGGATGACAGAAGCCTTTACTGTTCCTTATATTGTTTACTGCTTATATGGAATGCTTGGGAAACAACAACTTCACTATTTCCACTTATGCTTAATATATTCAGTTGTACGTGACTTCAACAAGATATCACTCATCTTCGGGAAACAATGTGTTGCAAGATCCTGGAAAGAGTAATAGGAAATAAATGTTCCCCTAAATACAGTCAACACACTCACCTGGAAGAGTGGGGATATATTTTATTTGCTTGAATCCAATAAATAGGGGAAGATGATACAAAATTAAAAAAAACTACATTATTTTGTCAGGATCTTGATGAAGAGTCCATGCAGAAGAAAGATCCTCAACAGAAGGCAGGGCCAAAAGAGACAGAGCGAAAGAGGCACTCGAGCATCAAAGGATATGTATCAAACTTAAACGTTTTGATCACAAAAAAACATGACAGGTAAATGATAGATGGCAGCCATTGGTGAGTACAGACATAGATAAAAGTCCCATCCCATAAGTTTAGGAAAACAATTGCAGGAGTGTAAGGAACACTATGCGATCATTCAGAACATAATACCTCAAAAGATGATTTGATGGCCTTTCTCAGTCACACTTTTAATGATTGAATTAAGGAGTCTTTACGGGACCAAAGAGGAAGACCATTGGTCGCTCTGTAAACAGAGCGATTATGACTATCTGTCACATAAATATTACTGTGAATTCTCAGAATCATTGTTTAAGAAAACAGTAATGGATTCGATGTGCGTATTAGTCAGAGGAAAAGCTCCACGCCAAAAGCAATTCCCTCTTATTCCTAAACAATCTTCAGGGTTGTCTGGTTTAGCTCCTGGCTTTCTTATTACAGAGAATTTCAGTCCACAAGTTGTATCTTAACTCTTGCCCAACAGCGCAGTAGCTCCAACTGATCATATGAAATCGTTCAGGCCGACAGGAATCATAGATCTTGACTGGAAACACTGTTGCAAATGAATATTGACAGCTGCTGAAAACGTATTTAAAAAATGAGGGAATAAGCCTGACAGAGCAGTTTTCAACTAGAGCCGCCTACACTCAATCCGACAGTTTATATGTTCATATGGGGCAGATTTACAAGCCCCTTGCGCCACTTTTGCGTCACTTTTCCCATGTTAAAAGTGACGCAAAAGTGGCGCAAGAGGCTTGTAAATCTGCCCCATAGTTTCTTCACGCACTGCGGATTAAACAAATGCAACTTTGTGTATTTTTGCACTTTTCTTCAATGTGTGGCTTCTTCTCTAAAGAAAGACTGAGAATTAAGAGTGCCTACATGGAAGAGGACATGTTGTCCATTATAAAAAGACTGTATACTAACGCCATGTTCAAGGTGAGGCTCAACAAAGGGTTGTATGACAGAGGCAAGCGTGGCTGAACCTCGCGTGCCTCAACTAGGCGGGCCCAACCACAAATGCATCTTAATCACGCATTTGTTTACCACGCATGACTTTACAACATTATTCATTGTAAAGGCATGATTGCTAAAGGAATATGTGTGGTAAATTCAAAACTAGACGTTCCCAGCTACTCGACCATCCAAGCAGATCCGCTCGGAACCACCTGGAACATCCTCTAATCGCAACCCGAAAACGTGCAAAACCGTTTCTTTCCAGTGGCCCCAATGCAGGCATTTTGCCATTTAGAAACTCGGCCCAGAACCATCCTTCCAGTGGATCGATTTCCTCCCAAAAATTCAGAGACACAGTAGACATCCCTAGCAATCAGTGTCAGAAGCCGTTTTCACCTGGAGCAACTAGGACCCCCACAAAAGCATTTCTCGACAACCCCCAAAACAGGTCTATTGGATAAAATTGCAAACCGAACCTTCAAAAAGAATTGTGTTTTGACCCTTTCTGCTGCATCGATCCTCTTGACACTTGAAGGGACACTAGTCCTACTTATCCCCAAGTACCTCACCAAGTCGCATCCCGATCGAAACATGGGAAGGGGTATGACTTTTGACCCAAATATCCCCCACCTCGCCCATTAAAAAACAAGCAAAAATCAGCCAAAACAAGTCAAAAACACACCAAATTCCAGCCAAATCTTGCCAACTCCAATATGCATGAAACTAAAACAGGCCCTGAGCCCTAGACTCCGCGAACTCTAGCCCAAACTAACCCTAAGTCCTAGCAACTACCCTGACCCCCGCCCTAAGCCCTAAAAATGACCCCCCCCTAAAAACGACTCCCCTCCCCAAACACGGCCCCAGCCCCTCTTACCTGTCTGCATCGAGCCTTCTATCCAGATGCTTCATGTTCCTCTCCCCACCCATCCGTGCATCTAGACCGCGTATTGCCTTAACCACACAGGCAAGCGTGGTAGCGCTTGCGTTGTTGAAACATGCGTGGCTCTGCCGGCATTGTTCTGACTGCTTCCCTGAACGAAGTAGTTGGACCTAATTAGTTTTAAGAACTCTGTATGTTTTTGGCAAAAATATTATTTAATTGAAGAGTCTGAAGTCTTTAGTGAACCTACATCTTTAACATCAAATATGTTATTTTGTTATTCTTTTCGAAATAGTAGTTGCTTAATATCTATTAGCATACTATTGGCTTTATTATGGCTAAAGTGAGGGGTATATTTTTCATAGTGGTGCGTTGCTCTTGCTCTACACAAGGGGGCACAACGGCGATGCAACACTAATGTCAAATTTATCAAGCCACGGAAGGCCACCTTGCGTGGCCTGCACAGCTTGATAAATCTGGAGTAACACAAGGCAGCGCAAATGGCTGCCTTGCGTACTCTTCCCCAGGGAGGCGTTCCATGGGTGGCGCCTGGGTGTTCCCACTCCTCCACCCATGGATTTTGGCGCATTCCCAGATTTAGTATAAGTGGTAGCCCCGGAAGTGCGCCAAATGCTACTCCTCCCCAGGAGAGGTGTAACGAGGAGAAATATCCTTCTTTCCCCTTGTTTTTTCCTCTTTCTTTGTGTGCTGCATTCTACATACCGCAGTGCAGGAAGCTGGCTTGCTGTTTTGCGCTGCGTGAAAGTATGAAAATTATTCCCCTGAGTTTCAAATACGTATTATAAACTATCAACATTTTTTTTTTTGACACTAATGGTTGTATGGGAAGAGTTAGATTAGGATAAATTTGCTAATTTTAGTTTAGAAGATGATATTGGAACAAGACATGTGATTATGGTGTGGTGCCACTAGATGGTGGTATCGTTAGGTTTAGAAATCTGCAATTCGAATTGTCATTTTTGTTCCCACCTCTAGGATTAAATGCATCTGATTAATTTGAAATTTGCATTCTGATTAGTGGGCTGATCTAGAGGATAAGGATTTAAAATAATTAGTTGCACAAAGGCAAATTAAAGAGCACACTTGAATTTAAGTTGGTTCGGATAACTTCATAAATTATTCTTTAGTTAGCGCTTCTTGATTGACTTCTTTGGATTAGTCGAATTTATTCTTAATTGAACGCTTGCAGTGATTCTCTTTACAGAACAAATATCAACACCACAAAAGTACTATTACGCAATATAAAACCACCATAAAAGTGTAAAAGTGCAAAAAAGTTGTAAACGATGATGCTGTAAAATTCTGTAGGAAGCCACCAGTGCAAAGCCTAAGGATATTTTAATGACATTTCCTTCCTTCTAAAACGAAAACTAGTAACATGCATCTTGTATTTTTTAACATAAGCTATGCTGCTTCTTCATTACAAAAGGCCAAACGTCTCTCCTATGGTTTGCTACCAGTGCACAAAGTAGCATGACTAGTGGTTGGTCATCAGGGCCGGACAAGGAAACAATGAGTAGCCCTGGCAAAAATAATCTAACCAACCCACTCCCTCCGTCTCTCTTTATGATTTAAATCAGTTTTATTGGTTTTCAGAAAGATAAACAATACAGAACATTCACCCCACCTACATCCATAGGACAGTGAGGCGTAATATCACGTAGGGAAAGAGAGAGACAAACTGTGGGAGGAGAGGGGGAGATGAGGAAATTGCGAATGTCTGATTGAGGGGGAGGGGTAGAGTAGAAGGTAGGGGGGAAAGTGCTGCTTGATAGTCCTGCTGCTCCATGGTGTCCTAGCCGTGGTTCTGGGCAGGGCTTCAAGTGGGAGGAAAAAACTGGGTGGTCTTTCAAAGGGGCATGGCCGATGTACTTAAGGGTGCAGCTTAAAAAAATGTAAGCTAAAAATCTGAGCTTAGCATAGAGCGCTGCCCGACTGGTATTTTGCTGATTCTGTCATAGCATCCAGATATATAATACAAGTAACATTACACCAACAACAAGCCAGGGCTATTGGCTTTGTCAGTGGTTGATAGTTGCATAAAATAAATAAGCAACAGCTATGGCTTTGTTGTATATAATATTGAAAACGCTTAAGTTCTGAAATGACGAGACTGAAAGAACTAAAACGAGACTCTTTGAAGTTACATAAAAGGCAGTGAAGGGTGGCACTGCTGCAAAGTAAAAATAAAAAATCACCCTGAGGGTGAGGTCAAAAATGGAGGGCCCGATAGGGACCCGTCTTAGTACCTGCTTTTAAAAACTGCTGGTGCTGAGCACGCCCCGGCCACGGCCCCTGCTGGCCTTGAAACTGAATTGCAGATCATGTTCGAGCAGTGGGCGCGCCCATGGCAAGCCCGTCTGTGCCCGTCGGGGGCCAGCATGTACCCTGCGCCCTGCACCAGGAATCCTGGCCACATTTTGAACTATTCAAGAGAAGCACTCCACCAACTAAATCAAGTAGGTAAGCAACCACCGAGCAATCATTTTATTTTTAAACTGATGCAAAGTAATTACGTCTGTGCCAAATGCCATTACTCGTGCTGACTAGAACCAGCACTAGGTGTGCCCAACCGGGAACAAAATATCTTCTCCTCAACGTCTCCCATTACCCAGAGCCCAAAACTGAACTGCATCGTGTTGAGCACACGCTCGGCTATCAAACACAATTGAGCTCTTTGACTACTTAGACTCTCACATCCCTGACATCTCCCTCTTAACGCAAACCTGGGCGGACAAGTTTTCTGACCGAGACTTAGCCTCAGCTCTTCCTGTGTAGGCTATGTTATCACTAGATTAGATCCAGAGGGAAAACGGGACAGAGGATTAAAGATAATATTCAGAGACCATCCAGAGGTCATCTGTGAACCATCCAAAACTGCTTACTGTGAAGCTCTCTCCTTTAACTGCAAACTGACTAAAAACACCATGTTCTATGGCTCACTGATTTGCAGACTCCTGGCCCTAAAATGAAATTCCCTGAAACCCTTAGTGACTTCCTTGAAGCAAGTATACAATATGCAAACTACACCATAACAAGGGATTTCAATTTTCACGTGGAAGATTTGGCCAACAAAGATTCCAAAGCACCCATTGACAGCATGAGTGTTTTTAACTTAAAATTACTGGTCAATACCCCAACCCATATTGCGGGTCATGCCCTCGATGGAATTTTCTCAAATCATTTGGATTTACATATAGAGGATATCCTCCCGGTTACCTAGTCTGACCACATGGTGGTGGGTTTTAGTATTATGACAAAACCAATAAATCAGTGGCAGCCAACACTGAACAGGCTATATTTTTTCGGGCCTGGAATAAAATCAACAGGAAAGAACTGACTGAGACGTTGGAGTCCACCAAACCATTATAAACTGGCAAGCCCAATGAAGCCTCAGACAGCTATTTCAAATGGATCAATGAAGTAGCTCATAAACTGGCCCCTCTTAGAGATGTTAAAAACCATAGAACCCTCTAAACAGCTCCATGGTACTCATCTAAGCTTAGGGAATCGAAAAAGAGCTGCCGGAGACTGGAGAAAGTCTGGAGGAGCAATTACTCCTTAGAAGAAAAAACGAAGTATAAATTACTCATTCTGGAGTATAAGAAAATGAATAAAGCAGAAAAAACCAATTACCTCATAGAAAAAATGTAATTGGTGAACAACTCCGCTAATTAGCTCTTCAAAACAGTACAGATCCTCTCCTAGCCCTCTACTGCCGCCACCTTAGTTCCTGGTCAGCTATGTACCAAGTTGACCAAAGTCTTCAAAAATAAGATTGAGGCAGTATATAGGGACTTGATTGTGAGTCTGAGCGCTGATCTCTCGTCAGAGGACGCCCCCTCAGACATCAACTATTTGTCCCTCCGCTATTTCCCACCTCTCAAGACGGAGAGAGTGGCTGAACTAATAGGGCTTACTAAATCTGGAGCCCAATCAGACCAGTGCCCCGCTAAGGTCCTCCAAGAGATGGCAGGAACTATAGCCACTCCTCTTACCATGCTACTAAATAACATCATTAATGTGGATAGCTTTCCCACAGAGTGAAAAAAGGTGTCCGTCCTCCCTTTACTCAAAAAAACTTCACTAAAACCAAATAAAGAAAAGAACTACAGTCCTACTTCCCGTCTCTCTGCGCCTGCAGGATTTTAGAGAGAAACTTAAACATCATTCTCTCTGAATTTTTAGATCAAAACGAGATCCTGGATGGAACTCAGTGTGGCTTCAGCAAAGCCAATAGTTCAGAATCTGCACTGTTAGTGGCTACTGAGGAGATACGCAATATCATGGACAACGAAGGTTAGGCTGCGGTAGTCCTTTTGGACTTATCTGCTGCCTTTGACACTGTGAGTCACTCAGTCCTGAAACAACGCCTACTAGAGATAGGAATAGATGGCTAGGCCTTTAACCTTGTATGCTCCTTTCTCAATGGCAAACAGCAATCAGTCTCCTTTGGAGACTTCACCTCAAAACCTTTTTCCTTACGGTGTGGTGTCCCCCAAGGGTCATCACTGAGCCCCATGCTATTTAATTTATATGTGGCTCCACTAGCAAAGTTGAATAGATCTTTTTGCTTCTTGACTATCTTCTATGCTGATGACATGTGAATCATAGTGTCTATCACTAGCATCAGGGAGGAGGTGGCTCACTGTTTAAATAACTGTATGAGAGCTGTTAGTTGGATGAGTAACCACTGTCTTAAGCTAAACTCTGAGAAAACAGAGGTGCTCCTTTTTGGTAAGGACACCTTGTTTTTGAATAACTCTTGGTGGCCACAGACTCATGGCCCTCTTTCCACACTGGTACTTAAAGTGAGAAATTTGGGAATAATTTTTGACTCCAAGCTCACGTTCAATGACCAGATTAATCAACTTATTTCTTCTTGTTCTTTACTCTTAAAAACATTGAAGAAAATTATGCCTTTTCATCCCCTACAATCTTCAGAAAACAGTCATCATTTCCCTGGTCCTATTGAGGCTGGACTACTGCAATGCCCTTTATTTGAGCATACAGCAAGGCTTTTAAAATAAACTTCAGAGGCTACAAAATGGTGCATTACGAATCCTCATGAACATTAGGAAGATTTAAACAGTCTCGAAAGCGTTGGAGTAGCTGCATTGACTCTCCGTCAAAAAGAGAGTGGCTTTTATTGCTCTATGCACAGCACATAAAGCTTTCTACCATGGAGACCCAGAGTATCTGAAGAGAAAATGTGTCTGATATTCCCCAAGAAGATGTCTCCACTTGGCAGTGTCTAAAATAGTGTTGGTGCTTAAAACTCACAAAGCCTTATGGGGTGGCAGAACTTTGCCTACTCCACTTCTCAGCTCTGGAACCAAACGCCTCGGCACCTTAGATGCCAGCCAAATTTGCAGACTTTTAGAAAGCATCTTAAAACCTGACTTTTTGCTCTTCCTCTGTAGTGCCCTGATCTCAGGCATTTTTGCAGATCAGTCTATCATAGATACTAGCATCAAGATGCCATTGGGCATACATCGTGCTTTACAAAACCAAAATCAAATCACGTCTTATCAAAATGGGGCAGCTTGTGTTCAACGGCAGCTGTCAGTTTCTCCATGCTGCGCAGTCCCCAAAGTTTGTGGAGCCAGTACATGTGCATGGGTATCTTTTCGGTGCCTCAGTTGGACAGAATGACTTGTTTGGCTGCAAACAGGGTGAGCATAACAACCCTCCTTACTGCTGGGTGGAGGGGGTACGTCACAGCGTACTGGAGCCCCAATAAAATATAACTAGGTAACTTGCGTATATCAGTCTCGTACATTTAAATAATGACTGCCAGAATGTCCACCCAATAACGCTGTCATTTAGGGCATTGCCAGAGAATATGGATCAGTATACCCGGATGTCCTCAGTTTCGCCAGCAGCCGTCATTCCTGTTTTGCTTCCACTTAGCCATTCTAGGATGTAGTACCATTGGTTTAAGTAGGGTCTCTTTCCCAGAAGCGCTATATAGGTGGAGGTGCGGGCTCTTTGGAGGATGTCTGACCATTCTTTAGAGGTAAAAGGTCATTCACATTCAAATTTCCACCACTGCTGGGCCGGGGATTTGGCAGTGCTTGAGGGAGTGTTTAGGAAAGCGTAAATGTCAAAGAGAAGACCCTTATCCATGTGTCGAGTGTGCTGCCATTTCTCAAATGGTGTGAGAGGCCTGCTAGCATGTGGGCGTATGTGGGGTTGGGTCAGCCAGTGCCGAATGGCGACATAATGCCAATATTTTGTGTATGGTAACCCATAGTCAGAGCTGAGTTGTGAGAAGTCCACTAAGCCCTGGTGCTCAAATAGGGCCCCCACACTCTTACAATTAGTTTCCTGCTGTGGGAGATATGTTGTTCCCTGCATAGCGGGGGGAAATCAAGGTTCCCCATAATAGTTGGTTTGTGGCGAAATGTGGGTGGAGAGATGTTCATCAGTATAACTCTGTCCCAATTCCCCATTGTTGCCCTCACTACTGGTAAGATGTAGACCCCTGGTTGATGGTGTTTTCGTGGCAACCAATGAACTTTTCAAATGTGGATCCCTGCGGCCCCTGGTCAATGAAGCACTAGTTTTTTTCTGTGCAGACCCTATTCCATTTCACCAGATTTCTCAGTTGAGCTGCCTGATAACAATGAGTTAAGAGGGGAATGCCTAGGTCTCCCTCTGCTACAGCGAAGAAAGCATGTTTTTTGGCCATACAAGTCCTCTTGCTGTCCTATATGTAGTTCTCAATCACTTATAATTTCCCCAGTATTTGTGCGGGAGGCTGGAGGCAGAGTGTTTGCATAATGTAAAGTATCTTTGGAAGAAGTGCCATCTTGACTGCAGCTTTTCTGCCCAGCCAGGAAATGGGACCGCTTTTACAAGATTGTAAGTCGGTGTGGGCAGTACACAAGAGAGAATCTTAATTGCGCTCCACCGTTTTTTCCACCGTGGAATGTATCTGCAAGCCCTCATATGGACCCTCTTGGGATGCCCATGGAAAGGGGAAGAGTAGATCTAATTGAAATCTATCACTTTGTGAAATGGGGAGGTTGAGGGCCTGTGACCTCTGTATATTGACTTTGAAGCTAGAAATGTTACCAGATGTTGCAAGCTCTTGCAAAAGTGGTGGTATAGAGGTGCGGGGTTATGTGAGTGTGATCATGATATCATCTGCATATAGTGCTATTTTATGTTCCTGGCGGGCCATGGTAATTCTGGTGATTAGAGGGTTCATACGGATCCTCTCAGCCATGGGCTCCATATAGAGAGCAGATAGAAGTGTGGATAGGGGACACTCCAGTCGCGTATATTAAAGGAATGGGATGTCAGCCCATTAACCTGCACTGTTGTTGTTGGCCTAGCATAGCTGCACCATATCCAGCTTCCAAAGCAGGTGCCTAGTCCCGCTTTAGCCAGCAGGAGCTGGAGAAAGGGCCAGTGTGCCTGGTCGAAAGCCTTTTTAGCATCGATCGATATTAAGAGAGCTGGTACCCAGGGGCGGTGCAATTTATCAATGAGATGCACAAGACACTTCATATTATCAGTACAGCCCCTCTCTGGAATAAACCTGGCTTGATCTGGGTCAACCAACCCCTGCATGTAGGGGCCTAGGCATACTGCGAGGATGCTGGTAAAGAGCTTGGTGTGTCTACATTAAGTAAGGAAATTGGCCAATATGATGAGCTGGAAGTGGGGTCCTTACCGGGCTTGGGGATTACATTGATGGTGGCCTCCCGCATTGTGTCAGTAAGTGTACCTGCATCATTAAAGTAGTTATAAAGGCGGGTCAGGACAGGGGCCACTTGCGTAGCAAATGGTTTTTAGAAGTTGGAGGTGAAGCTGTCCTGTCCAGACACCTTAACCAATTGGAACCATTCATTGACTGCAAGTTTTTAATCTTCCAGAATATCTTTGTCAAACTGAATTGCGTCTACAGCTGGGACACCCCGGTAGGTGCTTGAGTGAGGTCAGTGACAGCATCCTCACAACTGAGGTATTCCGCCTCATACCGTGTGGTATATAAGTGTTGAAACTCCTGTGTGATCTGATCACCTTGAGTCGCATATCAGCCTTGTGGTTCCTGAATTTCAGTTGTTCTCTGTTTGCGGATTTGGGCCTCAGCCGATGAGGCACTTCGCCTTATTACCCCCTGAGTAGTATTTCTGTTCATTATGAAGTAGCACATATTCCACTTTGTCTGTGTCAAGGGCTTTGAGTTGTTTCCTACCTAGCATAAGTTGTCCCCTCACTTTGTGGGAGGCAGATTGAGTTTGGGCTTCCTCAAGCACCTTCAGCTGGGCTTCCATGTTAACTCGCTTGTCTTTGCTGTCTTTATTATGTCTGGCAGAGATAGCTATGAGGTCAACCCTTAGGACTGCTTTCAGAGTGCCTAAAGCAGTGAGATGGGGGTGTCTGGTATGTTGGTGCTGAGGAACGTGCAGATGGTGTCCTTAATGTGTTGCAATGTCAATTCATAAATCACTAATTTGGAGTTAACGAAGGTACCATGGGCTGGAAGGTGAGTGTGGGCCAAACGTTTTTCAGGGTCATTGAAATAGGGGAGTGGTCAGACAGGGCAGCTCTACCTATTTCCACATGAGTAAGGCGGGAGATGTCAGGAAGTAGTCTATCCTGGCATAAGTTTGGTGAGCTACTGAAAATAGGTATTGTCTTTTCCGGTGGAATTATGTGTCCGCCACACATCTACTAGACCAACCTCCCTCAGCCATTGGAGGCCCTTTAATGGGAATGACCCTGTTTGTCCCATCCTGTGTACTGAGCAGTCTAGCATCATATCTGGGACCAAGTTAAAGTTTCCCCCATGAGTAGGTCTGCATCAGGTGCGTCCAGCACCCGCCGCATGGCATCCAGGCTGAAGTCCTCCTCAGGGGCATTTGGGGCAGAAATGTTGGTGATTGTAAATGTGTGTATATGCACTACAAACCTCACGGAGAGGAGTCTGCCTGGTAGTTCTATCTGTGTCTTGAGGACTTTGGCCTTTAATGAGTTGCCAGCAAAAGAAGAGAAGTATTGGCGGTCGAACCAGCGGGATTGCATACATTCCCAGTCTCATTTAAGAAGATGTGTTTCTTGTATAAGGCAGATGTCACAGTTAGAGTCTTCAAGCATGGAAAGGAGCACCAGCAGCTTCACTGCGGAATTAAACATGTTCAGGCTTAAAGTTTTAATCATTGACCACCATAGGCAGTTGTGTTAATAGTGATGAGTGAGGGTCGGCTGGCAATGGCTCTCCCCAACAAGTAGGACAGTCGAGCACAAAGTGTAGGAGGTCATTCAACAGAATGGTCGCCGAGCAGGGAAGGATGAGGTAATAACCAGAACTGCAAAACATACTCGCACCCCTTAGCATGAAAAAAGTGGTGATCAGTGTCCATGTCACTGACGAGTAAAGGCCTCATCCCAAAGTATGGGGAGAGGTCAGGCTCCGCTGCCCATGCTACCAAAGCTTGATGTAATGGGCTAAGACATCTAGGCCTGGGGTCAACATGAACGTGTCAACCAGACTCTCTGCCCGGAGGGCTCAGATCCCAATCTTGTCCTCTAGGCGGTTTCTTGGTCTGATGTTTGGCCTTGGTATTGTATTGTTTGGAGCACAGCAGATCTCTCTCTCTCTGCGACTCTCGGCCACTGTGGGCTTGCCTGATTTCTTCCTCGCAAATTGGCGAAAGTGCCAGAGGTGTGGGATGATTCCAGTGGGCTCCTTAGCCCCAAGGATTGGGAGCCGTACTCCTGTAAAACTGCCAGGCCCTCCTCCAGTGTGTGTACCATATGCGTTTCATTATTCCAGAGGAAGATGAGCCAAAAGGGATGTCTCCATTAGAATCTGACCCCCTTCTCTCTTAGGAATGTGGTAGCTGGTCTGAGCGCCCTACTGCGTGGTAATGTGATGACGTACAGGTTGTGGAAATGACATAACTTTTAGGGGTGGGCGGTTAACTCCGCCGGCAGATTTTGTAGAGTTTTGCCATTCCGCGCTCTGTTTGCAGCACAAAGTTTGGCAAAACTCTGCTCCTGCAGCAGTGCGGAGTTTACCGGCGCCATCCTAAATCAAAATAATACATTTTGCCCGGCCTGATCATGGGATCTCCTTGGGACAGGCTCGGCCTTAGTGCAGTGTGGCATGTGCAGTTCTTGCTATCAGCTGCACTTCCAACTCCAAGCCAGAGGCTTCTCAGCAGAGTCAGCACCGTGTGCAAGAGCAGTATGGCAGAGAAGACGAGGAGGCTAAGAGTCTGGCAGGCTGCGCCGCCATGGATAACCAGTACCATGTGAAGGTGAGGCTAGGTAACCTGCGTAATCGCCGGGATTGCACTTGTGTGAGCGCACACAAGCAGCTGGTGCATGCTGAACTCATATCATATCTGGGGTGTCTCAAGTCTTGTGCAGAATTGTGTGTGCGTGTATTGCTATAATAGTGAGTGGTAGTGTCTGCACACATTGTGGCAGTGCAGGCCAGCATTTCATGAACCCCTGACATCCCAGGACGCTTGTTTTGAAGTCAGTGCAGCAACAGCACCACTTCACAGTTTTAGTTATTCCAATGTGGATTTCAGGAGGTAACCCTTGGACTGCCCTTAGATCCTGCCCATTCACCTGTGGCACCGATTGCAGGAAGTAGTACTGGCTGGGATAACAACTCTGTGCCATGTCTTTTTTTTTATACGGAGTTTTATAAGGCGCGAACTTGACCCGTAGGTATCGGGTATCAGAGCGTTTTACATAGCACCAGTTGGGTTACATGAGGACACATTCATTTTTTTGTTAGGCACAGGGAGAATGAAGTGATTTGCCCAGAATCACAGGATGTTCAGCGTCATTGCCGAGACTCGAACCCAGTTCCCCAGATTCGAGGTCGACCGCCCTAGCCGTTAGGCCGACTCCTCTCCCCATGTCTTTAAACACAGGCCCTCGCCGCTGAAATATTTTTTCATTTATTAAAGCATGCCTCTTTATTTTCCTATAATCAAATGACATTTAGGCAAAATGCAGCAGCAAATATATGAAAAAAAAAATGTAGTCAGGCTAAACATGAGTTTATTCAGGTGATGATCGGTGAAAACAAAATGCAGATGATCACTTTTAAGAAGTAATTTCTCAATTCATTTTTAGCTCAACTGCAACATCTACTAGCAACAGGTAGTGTAGAACAGCTCTTATTTCACATAGCCAATATTTAATCAGCAAAGACTGCATCAATTCAAGGTCTGCATTCTCTGTTCAAATTACTCCGCGGAATTTTGCAGAGTTGTTCGGTAACTCTGCGGAATTCAACAGAGTGAAACACCATGATCTCCGTTCAGCCCTAACACCTTTGTTCCTTCAAATATGACTGAACTCCAATCTCACCTTGCTGCCATGATGGCCTCTTTCTGGCGATAGTAGTGCATGCAGGTTAGCATGTCTTGTGGCTCCCCTGGGGACTTGGACGCCCTATGTGTGCGGTCTAAGACAATGTTTTTCTCCACAAGCTCTGGTAGGAAATGGTAGATCACCTACTTTTCCAGGTTCCCAGAGTCGGCTTGGAGAGGGACCTCTTTGATTCTAAAGTTTGAGCACCTTGATATATTTTCGAGGTCTTCAAGATGGTATTGCAGTTCTGCATTTTTGTTGCTTAGCTCTAGGAGTTTGTGGGGGTGGGTGTCCAGCTCCTCTTTTCGCGTGTCACCAATTTTGTTACAGATTGGCTACCCTTTGTCCTAGGTCCCCCAAGTCTCTCTTGATCTCTTTGATATCTGTAGTCACTTCTTGCTTGAGGGCATCTATGTATCTCTGTAGTGCACTGAAGAGGGTCTCCATAAAGGTGTGTGTGACTGAAGCCTCCCCTTCTTGAAGGTCCATGTCTTCTACTTCGGGGGAGGTGATCAAGGTGGGCGAGGCATCTCACTGTTACTCTGATCTCTTGGCAGGGCTCCTGCTGAGCATTTTCTTCAGTGTGTTATCTTTCTTGGTACATTGTGCTGCCATGTTGGGGCTGGGTCTCTCTTGCACGCCGATGCATTGAAATCAGTGGGCCGGGAAGGAGCAGTCCATCAGTGCTAGCGTTAACTTGTTGCCACCCCACTGTGGCAGGGGGCACCCCTCCTGGCACACTCCCAAAATGAGAAGGTAACTGGAGAGGGGAGGAAGAGCACCTCTTCCAACTCTCAATAGCGGTGCCATCCCAAAAGCCCCTGCCCATCCCCACCGCTAGCCACAGCACACAGCCCTTGGTCACTGTTACTAGATGGCTTCTGGGTGCTCAATGAAGTCCTCACTGCCATTGTTTGCCATGCAGCTGGCCTTCCAGTCAGAATGTGTCTCGGGCAGGCCCTTTTCACTCGCCTGTGTATTTCTGATTGTAGGGGGGGTCGCCATCCAAGATCGATCCCATTATCTCGTGGGCAAGCCTCTCTCTATGTTTTTGCCATGAGCAGGGGGTTCCTTCGCCCCTCCCGCTGTCCAGCGCTGTTGCAAATGTTCCCACACCATATGGTGTTAGGGCCCAATGTGGGTACTGTCTACTTGAGTGGTGTCCCATCTGATGGGGGCAATGGCCATGTCTTCTGCTCCCCTGGCCAGGAGCATGGCACTGTGTGTTCCATGCCGCCTTGTTGGAGACCACTGACCCAGGGTGTTAGTTTGTGGACCCAGAGCGGCCGTCATCTTGGGCAAACTCACAAGTCCACAGTGCCAGGACCCACTTGCAGACCAGTTCTGCCCTCAGATATTACCTTCATGTGTCCCACAGCCCCATGCTTCATTTTGAGGACCCGGGGTCCCGCCAAAACTGGCCGTGTACGGAGCTGGCCAGTGGAGCTCTGCAGGTTTTCCGCTACACAGGCGCCATCTTGGACACCCCCATCTCTCACTTTATATCCATCCATTGTCTCTCTCCTCTCTCTCTCTTCTTCCTCTCTGATCACTTTCTTTCTGCCTTTTCCTCCCTCCTTCTCTTTCTCTCTCTTGAAGCCTCCTGTGCCAGCTGCCATTATCATTGGGGGGGGTGGGGGCTAAAGGCTTATCCAATCTTGGTTGCTGTGACGAATGCAACACACTGGATCAGTGTCATGCCCAGAGCCCTACATGTAAATAAACCAATCTTTATTCAGATCAAAATCTACTTGCCTACACTGTTATTCTCAATCTCAGATCTGCACAGGACCACACAGGCTTCAGATTAAATCTTAAAAACTGGCATTGGTCAACAGACTTCACTATTCACAGCTAAGGGCCTTATTTAGAAGTTGGCAGAAAGGTGCTCTGTCACAAACGTGGGGTATGGCCCACCTGCCATGTTGCAAGTGCATTATAGCCTGTGACACAAATACTATGGCACTTGTGATGCGGTGGATGGTATATCAATCATATTTAAATGGAGTATCCTGTCCCTCACACTCTAAATACGGCCCGAGGGTTTGAAATCTCCCACCACCATACTGGCACAAGGGAGCAGGATCCTCCTCCTATCATGTACTATACAAATGACAGAGTTAGATAATCACAGCCCTCTACTTATCCCCAGAATGCATCAAGCTAGAAGGAGTGGGCGCTGCTTCACTTTTCTGTCAGCAAAACTGTAGAATGAGCTGTAGAATTAGCTTCCGGTTGGCTTGAGAAAGTCTAACTTGGAAGGCTATTTTCAAAAGAGCTGAAAACCTCCCTTTTCAGGTGAAGTCGCTTGCTGGCAGTGCTGGGACACTGTTATGTGCTGGATTGAGGCCCTAACATAGGTGCGCTGTTTCAGAGGCTCAAATCCTTCGTGCCACAGAGACAGGCAGGACCTTTCACCTACATTGGCCCTCCCTTTACAAATAACGAGCAACAGAGTCTGTCCCTTATCTGACGTGTGCTCTGGGTGCAGAAGACGGTCCATCCTAAATACGTCATATCCATGTCCAACAGTGACTAACCTATGTCACAACGAGTTCTTAGACAAAGACCCTTCGCTCTTGGGATTTTCCCTAGCACAGGATTATTGATTTCTCCAAGGACTCATTAAATATTCATGAACCACTATTTCCTAAGGGTTCATTCCTGACGTCTTCCTCTGACCGACTGTACGTCAATACTAACATTCCAAGGCATCTATCAGGTATAAATATACCTCCCTTTGCCCAAGCAAACTAGAGAGGACCGAGACTTTCCATGCCGACACTCTGACGTGAGATGCTTCAACCTGCATCATGCCACAGCTCCATTTGCAGAGGTCCATCCACCCATCCTGGGGTGTCCAGCTCAACACCAGGATGAAGTCCCACTAAGGTAATGGGGTTAGACTAAATCCTAGGGGGATTCTTGGCTCTCTAAGACCTACACACATGCTAGGTACACTTAGGTACATATAGTTAGGCATCATAGGGGTATAGGCTTTATCTTAATGCATTCTGCATTTCATGTATGTGTTCATTACTATTGCACAATGGTAAAACTGTACCATGCATTTTTATTAACTGCACTGCTGGCCATATTTCTCTGCTACTGTCCAACAGTTGTCGCAGCACATATAACCAGTACTAGAACAACAACTGTGCAATAAATTTTATTGTAAACACACCCAACTGTTTCTTCTATGTACTTTTCTGAGATGAGTGACTGAATGAAAAGTAGTATATTGTTTCCACGATCCTGAGGGATCAGGGTTTTATGTTATGTGGTTGCCAGAAACTATTCCCTTCTTGTCTTCAAGAAGTTTCTAGTGGCCTCTGAGCTAGCTGGCACAGGTAATTAAGTTTAATATAATCGATAGGGACATACCGACCTTAGTCCTATGTCAAACCTATAGGTTATATTATTCCAATGCGCAGAGCCTATTAGGGAAATAGGAACTACACTACATGATGCCCAAACGTGAATTTGGCACTTATTTAACAGTAGAATTTGAGTAGTTCAGTCATGCTTATTCTCAGAGACCCCTACTCACAAAACGCCAGAGACGTCTGGAGTGGGTAGGCACAAAATTCCGCCACAGCTGAGTAGGCAATCTTCCTATGTATTGGCTGTAGGTTAATCTAGCTTGAAGGAAAAAGTTCCCGAACAATTGTGCCTTTTAAAACCTTATCTTAAAACCTTTTTTAGGACATTTTGTTTTCACAACACAATGTCTGTCGAGGCAGCTGCTCCTGTCACTGGGACACAGGTCTCAAATGACGAAGAGGAAGCAAATGCAATACATTTTGCACCCAAAATCAGGCATACACTCACAGAAAAACCCCTCAGACATGGTTTAACAGACCAAGAGGGTACAGCGATATTAATAGAGGCACACGAAGATTATCAAACAGATGTGTTCTATTCTTGGGTTACATTCCCAGCAGTAAATGCAACAACTCAGACTTTTCATTCTTACATACATGAAAAAGTCACAGCGGTCTACACTCCGTTCGAGGAGATTAAGATTCCGCACACAGACCAGGACCACAATTTCTGGTTTAATGGCGCCCTACAACAAATAAATAAAACCAGGTTCGGTCCACTAGGTAGACCAGGAGCTACATGGCCGACATTAGCCGGCTACACACCACATCCTGACATTGACATAATGCCACAAGATGCACTGCTCTTACAACACAAAGAGTTGGTAAAACTCTCACAGAGCCATGATGCAACTCGTCATGAGGACACTTGGTGTCCAGCCCACAGTAGCTAAAAATAACACAGCTCCAACACAGAGCACCGCTACTAAAATCACTCCACAAACATTACACACAGTAATGGGCAAACTGCCCACAAAATGTGAACAGATTCCTTTCTGGGTAGCTCAGAAAATTATCCAGTTAGAAGCAGTATTTCCAAATACCACACCATTTGAAAGCATATAATGCTAACACTCTGCTTGCCCATGGGGATCACACCACAGTTAGAGGACTACACCACTTGGGGTACAGTCTTTGCTGCCATATATACTAGGACTCATGGTATTCCTTCCTTAGCAGTAATTCCAGATGTCTTACGACAGATACAGAACAAGTATGGAGCTGAACCAGCTCTGACCTTAGGTATGAAGTTACTAGGTAATTACGACCAAGTATCAAAAATAATACTAGCTAACATTAAAGGGGAAGCAGCTTCAGTGGCGATCCGCCAAACACCTAAGAGAGGTCAGTCTTATAGACCAACCACAAGAACTTCCCAAAATAATTGAAACTGCATATGCAGAACTGGGAAGGGACAGTTTGGGTGGGAAAGCTTTTAAAACCACAGCTAATGGGCAGTCCTGAGAAGGACAATTCTAAGCAGACACCTACTTCTTCTAAAAAGAAGTGGGATAATAATAAAAAACAAAATTTGTCAGAAAAGATTCTCAGTTCCGAGGTAGGTCTCCTCAACAGGAGCCCTCTGCAAAGAGGTATAACCTTAGGAATAGGGATAATATTAGGAAACCTGACAGGTATCAGGATACTGATACACATTCCTCTCGACAAACAACACAGGGAGAGAAGGAAAGTCAGCACACAAAGAAGAGCGCAAGCAGTCCAGGGACAGGCACGCTCAGGACTCTTCTAAAACAGAAGACAAGCCACAATCCAAACCTCAATTTAAAAAGAAGAAAGTTGCAGGTCTCAAAGTTAGACATGCACAGAATCCTAAGGACTCAACTTCTGAACGGGGAATGGGCTCAGACAATGCTAGACAGAGCGGCAGAAGTAACAATAGCTCGCCAGAACCTGAAGGAATTTCTGGACAGCAAAATTGAATGATTACATCACGGTGGAAACACCAGACAAAAGGGTGAGCGTCCAACACAAGTTATATGAAATAACACTCCGCGTGGAGGAGGACAAACACAGGAAAGCAAAGGGTATCTTTGCGAAGAACCTATTGTCTGGTTTTGACATACTGTTAGCAGAACAAGATTAGCCGCCAGCATTCGTCAGGGAGCGCCCAAAGGGAGAAAGTATATTTTTCCTGCATTTTCCAACCATGTTCCCGTTCACCTTAAACATACATATGCACGGGAGTGGGCAGTAGCCCAAGTTCCAGCATTGTATAAAAATCACGCTGGATGGGATGATGCCTCAACCCACCACGTGATCCCATTGATAGTTTCACCACATGCTCAAAGACAATATCGTATTAAGCAAGAAGCTAAAAACACAGGTCAGGGAGATCTTAGATCAACTTGAATACCAGGAGATCATTGAAAAATGCACTTCACAAAAGAACAATCCCTTGTTTCACTTATCAAAACATGATAATACATTTCGTCTAGTTTTTCATTTACAGACACTTGAACACTTGCACAAAGACATATGCTGTCCAACATGCAGATAGTGCCGCATTAATGAATAACATTATGCGGGAAAAATACAAAACAACACTTGTTGTCTCAAATGGATTTTTCTGTCAAACTATAGCACCTGAAAACAGGTACCTAACAGCATTTAGTATATTAGAGTCCCAGCGACAATTTTTTGTCATCTCCCCCGTGGGTATAAGAACAGCTCAAGGGTATTTTCTGAAAGAGTTACTGAATGGCTAAAGCACTTTGATGAAGAAGCGTTGTCCTATTTGGATGATATTTATCTAACGGACGACCTATTGTGGAAATACTTGACCAGGGTGAGCACCATTATTATGGGATTCGCCTCTGAGGGCTACAAATTTAATTTTGAGAAATCAAAAATTGCCCACCTCTGTGTCCTATTTTTGGGATACTAGTTTTCAAATGAAGGAAAAAGCCTGGCAGCTAACTTTTAGAAAAGTGTGCGCTGCTCCAGCCTCCAAAGACATTAAAACAACTTCCAATCAGTACTGGGATTCCTAGATTTTGGCAGAACATACATTTTGGATTTCGCAGAGAGCGTTAAACCTTTCTACGACCTTTTCAAACCTGACTTTTCAGTCAAACACTGGACACAAGAACACACCAATATTATTTGTTCACTCCAGGAAGATATTATTGCTTCCAAACACATACACACACGTGTAAACTTGCACCACTTGGTACTCAGTATCATTTATGGTCAATGCGGGTACACTTATTAAACCTTTAATGGAGGTGAAACTGTACCAATCGCATACAAATCTCATCTGTACACAAACACAGAAATGAGTTTTTATTCAACAGGAAAAATTCTGACAACCATTCAGACTGCTGTAGCAAAAGAAAGAGCACTGGCTCATGGGATGATGCATTATTGTCGCCACCCCGGTACCGGGGCTAGCATTCCTAATGCCAAAGCCTTACATCCAGAATGGATACAAAGGGCTAATTATTTTGCTTCATCAGACTTTGAATCCAGATTTGATCCAAGTTTAAAAACACAGGCATTCCTGCAATATGAGAAAGAACATCATCTACCAAATGAAATCTTGCCTCTAGATCAGTATGAATTTTTAAGATTTACACTGATGGGTCTGCACCACCGGCCGCCTTTGTTAAAGAACAGATGCTGGATGGCAAGTTCCGTCCTCATTGCACCAAAAAACTACCTCTAGGTAATAGCACGGCTCGGTTGGCAGCTTTAAAAGCCCTGATACTTGCACTTGTAAACACGGATCGCGAATTCCCCACACTTATAGTGTGCGATTCCTTTTACTGTGTGCAATCATGTAATAAATATTTACACCATTGGGAACAAAATGGGTTTAAAGATGAAAAAGGTGGCATAATTAAACACAAAAATTATGGGAACAGGTAGTGGAGTTGAAAAATACGACCTACCAAACAAAAACTCACGTGATTAACACACTGAGTCATCAAACGTGATGGCGTGCACGTTGCAGGGAATTCATTGGCTGTAGAAGCCACACAGGGGCTGTTCACACAGCTTCCGTAGCTGCGCACACTCATTCAACAACGAGAATAGACGGTTAGAATATGGTGGCTGTAATTGCTTCACGCAAAGGCAGCACAGCAGTGCCTAAGAAATTTCCACTTATATACTCCTACAAGTTAGGTGCAAACAACATTCCATATGCTCAGATTCCTGGAGTGGGGGATAGAGTATTTCCAAATATGGATAGTAGGCAGGAATTAATCATTTAAAGCACACAAAGGCTTGGGCTCCGCGCATTCAGGGGTAATAGCTACTATTTCTTCATTGCAACAGTGCTACTGGTGGCCAGGGTTCAGAAGTCAGACTATTGGCTTTGTCTTGAACTGCAAAATCTGCAAACAAATGCCAGGCTACACCATCACAAGACCCGCGCATGTCCCATTGCTAGACAGCATCAGACTGTCCACTTGATCGTGTCATGTAACAGGACAACTGTGGCCCCTCAAATTTTGAGGTGGCTTAACAATATATCTTGGTGGCAGTGGATCCGTGCTCAAGTTTCCTATAGTTATGGCCTTAGCGCTCGGCTGACGCTCAAAACTGTTATAGAAAGATTTGCGAGTCCATAACAGGAGATACGCAATCAACGTTACACCCTGACTGTGGCTCCACGCTTAGCTCTCGGGCTGACAAAGAGGCCATGGAAGGGATGGACGTAATATTGCGGTACTCCTCTCCAACGCCATCCTGAGGGAATTTAGGTAGAGGAGAGGAAGGACTGGGGCATAGAGCAATCCTTAACAGCTAGGGTATTAGGCGGGGCGCTAGTGAGGTCAAACACTTATATGCATTCAGGGGGCAATACACACCCAGCCAAGAAGCTCTCTAGGAGGTCTGACTCCATTTACGAATGTGGGAACCTGATCATAAATGTTAAGGCACAATGGCGGATGAAAACCATTCTATATCTATGATCGTTTGGCTGTTTTACAGGAACTTAAGGAAACAAAGAAACAAACAAAGATTCTGTCAAAGTGAAACAGGCCGCCACTGGGAAGTCGAGGTAATCACGGCAAGACCTGTCTGAATCCCAAAAGTCGGGGATCTGGGCAGAGAGAGATAAAGATCGCGGACACAAAGGAATTTGGCCCCTCATACAGGAAAACCTGTGCCATTCCTTGAAGTGAAAGGAACAAGAACTGTACTTTTGCCGCATCTTGCCATAAAAAAGGAAAACAGATTAATTTCAAATGAAAGAATCAAACAACACTATGTGGCCAATACTGAGCAGTAGGCCTCGTGAACTCCACAGTAGTAGACGTCCCTCTCACTACTATTCAAGAACTTCAAACTGAAAAGCTCATCACGTTTGAGAAATCAAATCCATGGAGTGGGGGACTATGCAACAATGCAATGGAACTAGTTCTCCTTGAACCAACCTTTCAAATTCAAAATAAAAGTCAAGACAACACTCAAGTTGCAATTTGGCCAAAAACAAATGTGTACACCAACGTTTTTTCAACAAAAGCATCAAATAATAAAAGCTTCAACGTTTTTCAACAAAAACATCAAATAATAAATGCTTCAACGTTTTTCAACAAAAGCAACAACTAATAAATGCTTCAATGTTTTTCAACAAAACATAAAATATTAACTTCACCATCTGAAAGTTTTTCAGCAAAGACATCAACTATTGACTTCAACATTTAAACGTTTTTCAACAAAAACAGCAGAAATAACTTCAACTAAACATGATGCAATTTCAACAATTGATCATACAGCTACTGGCTATTTCATTAACTGTGATACGTTTTCCATGGCTCCACGTGAAACAGGAAGCGAAGCCAGCCAAAAACAAACAACGAACATGCAAGTACAAACTTTTGAACCTTTTCTTTTCCAAAAGATACAGACATGGCTTCACCATGGGTAGAACTATGGAGTATTTCTGGGTTCATCTTTTTCTGTTCTAGCTTTGCTTAGAGCTAGCTTTTAGTATGACTCTTAGTGGACACTTTCTACAACACAGGACTCAACATAAAACTGAAGCCACGTCCATTTTCAATTCAAATGCAAAAGAGACTTATAAATGTATTCGGCCTGAACAAGCCTTTGTATTCTAAATGATGTATTTAATCATCCGGTTTTTAATTCTGATTAATGTATTTTGAACTTTCATTCATTTTCATTCATTTTATCATTCATTCAGTGATGTCATTACCTGCAGTACATTTTTTCTGAAAATTGGGTTACTGATACAGTGAATAATATGCTGTCTGTTTTAGGAATAATTGCTACATTTTCGGATCATGAAATGTTAGAGATTTATTCTTATTGTGACGCTTTATACCTGTTACCTTCATTATGGTTTATCAACTCCTACACAATTGTAATGCATCTAGAAATGTGGTTGTTTAAACACCAGTAGGAACGTTGCCAAACACCACCAAACACCATCGCGACGGGGGTGGAATAGTTGACATACATCAGCAGGGGCAACATTAGATGCCATTTACAAAACAACAGGACAGACCCAGTTAGGAAAGTATGGGTGATTTGGCCTTTGACACAAATACCTGTCACAAAAATGATTCCTGAACATCACAAAGGGACTCAGTATACATAAGCCAGACCTACGTTATGTACAGATAACATCCAGAGGTAGTGAAATCCTACAAGTGTAGGGAAGTTGTGCCCTTTTGGCTAGAAGCCCCAACACTGAAAGTAGTGAACCAAAAGTTTCCTTTATAAAGTTCAAATGCTTTGAGCAATCTGAAAACCATGCTTGTGCAGCACTTTTATTTTTTATTTCACATCAGCTAAAGAAATATTTTTTCTTTTTTGCAATATAGCACTCTTAAATACAGACTGCCCCTCTTTCCTTTTTGGTAAATTTTATCTTTCGCACACAAGCGGTGTGATGCACCTTGGGAATACCTTGCAAACAGGAACTATGGTTTCTAATATTTTAAAGACCAGTCTGAAAAGACTGCAACTGCAACATACCTGTTCTCTGATGCCTGTTTTTTGCAGTGAAGAATGCGTGGTCATCATCTGTCTGACACTTCCAAAGGAAACGCCAGCTGCATTTACCACCAGGCTGGAACTGCTGGAAGTCCCATGCTTGGCTGTGTCCCAAGCGTATTCCCATCAAACCAAAGCATTCTTTGCAAAATCCGGAGGGTGCCTTTTGCTTCCTTTAGCTAGCACCAAGGTATCGATTACAGCACCGGCTGCCTCAGAACCAGCAACTGGCAGCACTGCTCATTCTGTGCTCCCACAACGATTCTGCGAGGTATTACAAGGGTCCGTCCCCTGCAGTAACTATCAACAGAAATGTTATGTCTCTCAGCCACTTGTTATCTCGATTTTGCTAAAACATGTCCTGAAACACATTTTTTCTCTTATTGTTTCAACTCTGACCGACTGCTTGGAGCATTCCCTCTAAAATGACCTTTCTCTTTCTTTTTTTTTTCTTCTTCTAAAGAAAGCATGGTCTTCTGAACAGCTTGTAAGAGTTTTCAATTTTATAAACAGGAACTTTTATAAGTAACTACTGACTCTAAGAGAGTATTTTTAATGACACTATAGATTTTCCCTGTCTCCACAGAGTCTATAGTAATTTTACATATTTTAACAGCTGCTATTTTTTCAGCTCATAAACAACACTCTCATGCAACTACCTGCCAATCATATGCTAATGCCTATTTTAGTCACGTAGTTTGCTTTTAATGGGTTATTCACGATTGTCCATAGATAGGAGTGGGTGTTATGTGCTGGATTGAGGCCCTAACATAGGTGCGCTGTTTCAGAGGCTCAAATCCTTCGTGCCACAGAGACAGGCGGGACCTTTCACCTACATTGGCCCTCCCTTTACAAATAACGAGCAACAGAGTCTGTCCCTTATCTGACGTGTGCTCTGGGTGCAGAAGACGGTCCATCCTAAATACGTCATATCCATGTCCAACAGTGACTAACCTATGTCACAACGAGTTCTTAGACAAAGACCCTTCGCTCTTGGGATTTTCCCTAGCACAGGATTATTGATTTCTCCAAGGACTCATTAAATATTCATGAACCACTATTTCCTAAGGGTTCATTCCTGACGCTCTTCCTCTGACCGACTGTACGTCAATACTAACATTCCAAGGCATCTATCAGGTATAAATATACCTCCCTTTGCCCAAGCAAACTAGAGAGGACCGAGACTTTCCATGCCGACACTCTGACGTGAGATGCTTCAACCTGCATCATGCCACAGCTCCATTTGCAGAGGTCCATCCACTCCATCCTGGGGTGTCCAGCTCAACACCAGGATGAAGTCCCACTAAGGTAATGGGGTTAGACTAAATCCTAGGGGATTCTTGGCTCTCTAAGACCTACACACATGCTAGGTACACTTAGGTACATATAGTTAGGCATCATAGGGGTATAGGCTTTATCTTAATGCATTCTGCATTTCATGTATGTGTTCATTACTATTGCACAATGGTAAAACTGTACCATGCATTTTTATTAACTGCACTGCTGGCCATATTTCTCTGCTACTGTCCAACAGTTGTCGCAGCACATATAACCAGTACTAGAACAACAACTGTGCAATAAATTTTATTGTAAACACACCCGACTGTTTCTTCTATGTACTTCTCTGAGATGAGTGACTGAATGAAAAGTAGTATATTGTTTCCACGATCCTGAGGGATCAGGGTTTTATGTTATGTGGTTGCCAGAAACTATTCCCTTCTTGTCTTCAAGAAGTTTCTAGTGGCCTCTGAGCTAGCTGGCACAGGTAATTAAGTTTAATATAATCGATAGGGACATACCGACCTTAGTCCTATGTCAAACCTATAGGTTATATTATTCCAATGCGCAGAGCCTATTAGAGAAATAGGAACTACACTAGAACACCTCTTCAGATGCAGCTGCTGGAGCTCTTCAAACTGTAATCATTCATTCATTCATTCATTCATATTGCTTCTCTTGTTCACATTTATATCACACTACTAAACTGTTGGTTTATGTTTTAACCGGAGGCTCGACTAGCGCACCTATATACATGACAGTACTATTTTATTGAGCAGGGTAGGGCAACAGAGCTTCAGAAAAAAAGTGGCCATCTGGAACTGGTGCTGGCCATTTGTGCCATATTTAGCTAGATATATCCCTTTTTCAATCTTTAGTACTTCCTGCCTGTTTTAGGATATTTCCTGACAGCTCCAAGTAGAGATCCCTAAAATGATGTTTGCATACACAGGTAGTGAGCACCAGACTCCTTTGCAAATCCAAATCTCAAATACGCTGATGAGCAATAACAAAGCTAAACCTCCTCTCCTTGTTTTTGTCCGAATTTGTTCAATTCCACCTTCACCCGCTTGGTAGAATACCAATAACCTGCCCATCTGACTGCCCTAGATCCACCAATACTCAATATGAAAGGCTTATTCAAAGCCTATCCCCATCAGCCTAGCTCTTCTTTATAATTATAATGTTGGAGTAATTCCAGAGGCACAGACAGTTTATAGGCATTTTAACACCGTGGGGCTTATTTACAAGCCCCTTGCACTGCTGGTACGTCACTTTTTCCCATGCTAAAAGTGACGCTCCGGCGGCGCAAGGGGCTTGTAAATAAGCCCCTCTGTGTTCAACATTCAATTAAGAGTTCCTCTGCCTTTGTTGAAAGAACAAACCATCAAACTGACTGGTTAAAGCATTAGTCAGGACACCCAGCATACACAATCCAATCATACCTAAAGTGATAGGCAAGCAGTACACATTTTCCCTATTATATATCAAATCAGCATTTTTGTCATGAAACTTCACTTTACACCACTCCATCCCTTTGCGACAGACACCAGAGAGCGGATACATGGTGGGAGGGCACCACTGGGGAAGTGGGAGACAAACCTAGACGCCAAATGATCATGATAAGCTCTCACAGATCGTAGACCTGTTTTTGTCCATCCTAGCCAGGAACCTCACACTGTGAGACAGGCAAACAACCCCACACTACAATTCAGCTAAGCCTTTCTAATCGCAACAATTACAAAACATATATGCCAGCAACACTGGTATGTACATGAAAGCAGCTTTTCAGTTGTCTATTTTTTAGGCAATATTTGCCTTATGGTGATTCCCTTTCTTTTAACACAAGCATTAAGAAGGCTTCGCCTGGCCCCTGCATTGGGCCTGCACCCTTATTCTAGTGATGTCTCGAGGTTCCCCGCTTTAACCTCCTTTCTCTCTCTTCTTGACCATCGCTTCTCTGTTTTATTCTCCTGCTTCCCCCTCCCACCCCCCCATTTCACCACTTTATCTGCCTTTTCTCAGTTTGACCTCCTTTGCCACTTTCTGGGCTTTTCTCCTTCATTTCTCTTTTATTCTCAACTGCTTTCTGAGCATTTCTCACCCTTTTATTGGTGTGTGCGGTGCATCTCTCATTCTCTCACATTCATTCCTTGTCAGCTTTTTTTGTGGATTTCTCATTCGTTCTTTTCTGCTTCTCTGCGTATTTCTAATGTTTTCTCATTCATTATTTGCTGCTTTTTGTGCATTGCTCATTCTCTCTCTGCCACTTTTTTGGGCAATTCACAGTATTTCTTTGCAGCTTCTATGTGGATTTCTCATTCTGTCTCATTGAGTTTTTGCTGCCTTTTTGTGCGTTTCTCATTCTCTCTCTGCAACTTTCTTTGCTTTTCTCATTCTTTCTCACTCATGCGTTGCCAATTTTTGAGGTTTTCTCACTCATTCTCTGCAGCTTTTCTGGGCCTCTATCACTATTTGTCATTATATGTTTGTTCGTCTTCTGTGCTTTTGCCTTTCAATTTTTAATGTTCCCTCTGCCTTTGACACTCAATCCTTTCTGCATTTTGGTCTCTTTAGTCTCAGCCCTTATGCCATATTTTTGAGTTTCAGTGCTCTCTTATTGCCTTTTATTCTTCCTTTGTCCTGTTCTATTGCTCTCCTTCGTGCCCTTCTCCCCCGTGGTGGCCTTTCCCACCTCCTCTCCAGTGCCACACACCCTTTCAGCTTCTCACTGCTCAATTACTACTGCCCTAAAACCTCTCCCCTCTCCCGTTCCTACTTAATTGCACCTGCAGAGCGCCAAAGGAGTGCTAAAGGCCATCCAATATATGCCCATCTGCGCCCTGCCTGTGCCATGCCCATGCCCAGCACAAGGACACCTTGTCCTTCTCCCACTCACTCACCTCTGCTACTCCTCTGCTTCCATCCTCAAACTGAACCCCAGCACTGCTGCCAAGCCTCGCCAGCTGTTCCAGAAGGTCCCTTCTCGTGCTCCAACTGCCACTTGTGCTGCACCCTCCCACACCTTCATGCCACCCCTGCATTGCACAGCACAACACACACACCTCATACTCGCCCATGCTCATGCAACACCCACCTGTCCCTGCCCTTACCCCTCCCTATTCTACCTACTCCTCAATGCTCACTCCCTCATCAAACACAACACCAAAATCTGGGACCTGCTGCACGACAACACGCCGAACCTGCTCTTCGTGACAGAAACCTGGCTTACTCCTACATCGATTCCTGACATTTGCACAGCTTTCCCCCCCTGGTTACAAGGTCATTAGACACGATATGACTAACAGAAGGATGATTGACTATCATCCTCAAAGAACACATCAAGTGCTCCACTTCCTTGGGTAGCACCAACAGAACCATGGTACGTCTGACCTTCAAGCTCCACATTAGTTGCTAACTACTCCCTGAGTGGCATCCTCGTCTACCAACCCCCCAGGACTCTGAGTCAACTTCGGAAGCACAATCATGGGCATTGTGGCCCCCTAACACTCGACTCCAGCACCTTCTCCCTCCTCCATAACTTTAATTGCTACCTGGAGGGCCCACCCACCCAAACACAGCCAACCTCCTGGAGGACCTCACAAATCTCAGAATCACCCAGCAGCCACATCCCAGACTCTTTAATGCCTACATGGCCCAACTCACCAGCATAATTCGCACCCACTGAATCAATGTTATATCCCACGCAGTGTATACCACAACTTCGAGTTCCTTGTTAATTGACTACTAATGGGTACCCACACAGAACATTCCCCAGCAAATTAAATTCCAGTATAGTCTGACCAGTGACCATACAGACTAATCTGCACTCTCTCATGGGTAACTACCAGACACCCAGCACATTATAACCCTCTCTGATACAACATTGAATCTCCAAACCACCTTCTCCACCTGCATGTCCAAAATCACCAGATGGATAAAAAACCAACTACCTCAAGCTCAACAAAAACAAGAATGAAGTAGTCCTCTTCTGTAAAAAAAAAACCTTGCTATGGGACTCCGCCTGGTGGCCTGCTGATCTCAGATCCACACCCAACCCAACCACCCATGCGAAGAACCTCAGAATAATAGTCAACAACCAGCTCGCTATGACAGGCCAAGTGAATGCAGTCTCTGCTGCCTGTTTCCGCAAATGCAAGATGCTCAAGAAGAATTTCAAGTGGCTTTTTTCAACTCTCGCAGAACGGTCAGGGTCACCCAGGCCCTCTTCACCAGTAAGTTGGACTACAGACCATAAAGAATTCAGCTTGCCTATTCATTCTCAGACTCCCCCCCACACCCACATCAAAACGCATCTTAAAGACCTTCACTGGCTCCCCATCCCCAAATAGGGACTCTTCAAACTCCTCAAGAACAACATATAAAGCCTTGCTGAATATCGGTCCCACCTTGTCCCTTGCCCTTTGTGTTTCTCTATTGAAGTCAGCATGATACAGGATTAGATAACTAACACACCTGTTCTAAATATGATATATGGGCAGGCTTTTAAAAGTTGTGCAAATGGGGTGTGATCAGCTTAAAATGTCCGCAGAGGAAGGTGGAAATTTGGTGTTGCATCTTCACTGGGTCTCAGAACCCTTAATGGAAAAAGTGCCCTGGATCAAACTCCATCCTGCACTTATACCACCAGTTTGAGTTCCTCGTTAATTTACCACATATGGGTATCCACACAGAACATTCCCCAGGCAAGCAAATTCAATTACAGTATAGTCTGACCAGTGACCGTACAAGACTAATCTGCACTCTCTCAAGGGTAATAGGGTATAGTCAGCCGCATCTTTTTACTTAGCTGCTCGCACAGCGCACTGCTATTTTAACTGTAACTGTTATTTTGAATTTGATTTTGTCAAAACTGTTATTAATCCACTAGCCTGGCCGCATTTCCGGGTAGCACTTAGTTTCTCAGTAGAAGCTGATTGGTTTGGGGGATCCAATCAGCTCACAGAGGCAGAGTCAGCAGGAGCTCCGTGGCCTCAAAAGACTGGCGGCAGCATCAATGCGCTTTTATAGTCAGCCGCATCTTTTTACTTAGCTGCTCGCACAGCGCACTGCTATTTTAACTATCACTGTTATTTTGAATTTTATGGCAAGGCCCGGAGGCCAATATTATGCACTATACCTTTATTGCTCCTCAAACACAGCAGCAACAAACACTAGAATCAGAACACTTATAAGCTCTAGAACATTGAACATGCATATATTCATAGAACAGGCAGCCATCTTCCTCTTTTGTTGCTGCTCAAGCACAGATAAGTCCAGTCATGTCTTAGTAATTTTTGAATGTGATATGTATGGCTTTGAGTATGTTTAAATTGATTGGTTATGCTTGGCTTTGAGTATGATGGTTAAAATCATGTAGATTGAGTATTGTAGACTGCTGTTCTTAAAATTTTGATCCGGATAGAAATGTCGTTTTTAATGTAAAGCGTTTGAAACAGCTTAATTTGGAGGTTCAAGGTTTTCTGTTTGTAATCGACTTGCGTGTCTTGGGGTTATATTTTTTATTTTTATGACACATATTAGGCGCACGCGAGTGGAGTTATTTAATTAAGCAGAAGCAGTTTACCGTTGGTGTGTCGTTGTTTGAAGCGAAGCGCGCTCTGAGCGCGTGTGGCGGAGCTCAGCGCGAGACTACTTCGGACTGTGCGGGCGCAGGAGCGGGCTTCTGTGTTCGGAAGCTGCGCTCGAGCGCGTCTGTATTCCTTCTCGCATATATAAATTTGTTGAGCGCGAGGGAGATAATTGAACTTTAAGGACGTTCGAGGCCGCCGTACTTACGCTACGTACGGCGACCATCTTGGAAAAATGGGAAAAGACAAATGAGTTTCTATGGGCATATAGGCGGACATACTTTGGGCTAATATCGTAGAGTCTGTCAGAACGCGAGTCAGTTTCTGACAGACTTTGATCTGGAGTTCAGGTGGAGGTCGGTTCGTAGCGCAGTGAACATTTTTGATTGGGAAAGGTTTAAATTGTTGAACTAGTCGGTAGTTTGACGAGCAGAGCAAGTGTATTGGAAGTAGATTCGTGTTGGTTGTATAAAGGAGTTAGGTGGATTGTTTGAAGGATAATTTTGTGAGGTGGTTTATTAAATCTTTTGAGAAGAAGATTAAATTTGATTTGGCAAAATGGAAAATACTGAGACAGGATTTGAAGATAGGATGAAAGAATATCCCCGCCCTATGAAATGTGTCTCTTAAATCCTGTTTTTAAATGTAATGTTTTTATCTATTCATATTTGATCAGTCATACTGTTTGTACTATGTAAATTGTATTATGTAATTGGTGTACTATTTATGTATTTTGCACTTTCATGATCTTATTAATTAAGTATCGAATAAAGTAATTTGACTGACTGACTGGAAAGAATATATGGAGAGGATGTTAGGAGAGATGTCTGCATCTCTTGATAAAAAGATTGAGAGTAGTATAGAGAAGAGTATAATGAAAAAAGACTCTAGGAAGAGGTCTGGAGAGGATGAGAATTTCTGGACAACCGAAGAGGTGGAGGTTGTTGCAGGTGGATCTAGTCAAGGCGTAAAAAAGACGCAAAAAAGAAGACATGTAGAGAAGAAAAGGAAGGAAAAAGAAATTGAACGTAAGGTTCAAAAGGATAATGCTATAAAGGCAAAAGGAAGCACTATAAAGGCGCGTAAGCGAAAACACAGTGTGGTGGCTTGTGATTCGTCCTCTACTAGTGGTGATGTAGAGTTGACGTGCACTACAAGTTTTGAGGATACGCCGTGGAAGAAGTCCCGCTCAAAAAAAGAAAGGTGGTTGGAAAGGAGATTAAGATGGAGATAGGCGATTTTGTGGATCCTCAAGGAGAGGAGATGTTTGATCCTCTCCTGATTCAACACCCTCTGTCTCCACAGTAGACTCCGCAGGAGCATGTGGCAAAGTATGTAAGGTTTTGGATAAGAAGAGAGATTCCAAAAGACGTAAGAACTAGGTTGAGATTTGAGTGCCCTTGGCCTATTTTGGACTGTAAAGTGGCGTACACGCCAGAATTAGATCCGAAAATGATGGCCTTTCTGAATAAATCTGGCAGAGATCCAAGAAGGGGTCTGGATAAAGGGCTCAGAGGATGCCAAGATAGGCTGCTGGATGTGCTAGGTCCATTAACAAAGATATTTGATTTATGTGAAGAGGCACACTCGAGTAACACAGGAGTGGACGTAGTAGAGTTACGTCAATGGGTGCAGAGGGCGATTTGCCTTCTGGGAAATTCAAATGCAGCCTTATGTGTTGAAAGGAGAAAAAGCATCCTATTCAAGATAGACCCTAAGCTGGCGGAGTTGGCTAGCAAGGAATTGGGAGAGCAAAGCGAGGGTTTGCTCTTCGGTGATGAATTTGTTAAGGATATGGCAAGGTATGTGGGTACCTTTAACTCACTTCAGAAGGCTCAGAAGGATATTCGTAGGGTTTTTGGAATGGCTGGGAGAATGCGGCCAAGGACAGGGGATTACCAGGGGTTCATTTGGTAGAGGTTTTAGACCCTATGGAGCGAACTATGGTTTCACGCGGACGGAGCAGGGTAGCTTCTACCCACAAAGACAGAGGGCCAGGTCGAGAGGCTTGCGGTCAGAGAGAAGAACAAGGGGTGCCTCAGGTAAGTTGTTTACAAGACCCTATTTCTACCCATGTAAAATTGGGTGGCAGACTAGACAAGTTTGTTACGAGATGGAGAGCAATAACTCAAGATCCTTGGGTCTTGGAAACAGTGGCAGGTTATCGAAAAGACTTTATACAGAGGCCAGTAGAGGTGAGGTGTCCCACTACTTGACGGTTTTCAAAGGAGATGGAGGATCTGGTGACGAAGGAAGTAGAAGCTTTAGAAGCAAAAGGGGCGATAGAGTCTGCAAAGTTGGTTCCAGGTTGTTTCGTAAGCAATTTGTTTTTAGTGGAGAAGAAGGAAAAAGGAATGAGGCCTGTAATAAACCTCAGAGAGCTAAACGATTGGGTTTGTTACAACCATTTCAAGATGGAAGGAATACATATGTTGCGGGATTTAATGAGAAAAGGGGATTGGTTAGCCCGATTAGATCTGAAGGATGCATATCTGACAATTCCGATGTGCGAGGAGCAAAGGGACTACCTTCAGTTCAGATGGAAGGGTGTGCGATGGAGGTTCAAAAGTCTCCCATTCGGGCTGACGTCAGCTCCGTGGTGTTTTACAAAGGTAATGAGGCCAGTGGTGGCATGGCTGTGATCCAGGGGAATTCGTTTAATTGTTTATCTGGACGATATTTTAATTATGGCAGAGGAAAGGAGTTTGGCAAAGGAGCAGACGGAGTTTGCAATGAAGGTTCTGGAAGATCTGGGTTTTGTGGTGAACAGGGAGAAGTCTTGTGTGGAGCCCGAGCAAATGATGCAGTTTTTAGGTTTTCAGATACAGACATTGGAATGTGTGCTGAGGTTACCAATGGAGAAGGTGAAGAAAATGCGGAAGGAGGTGAAAAGAGTGAAGAATGCAGAGTGGATTACTTTGCGGCAGTTGGCTCGGCTGTTGGGTCTGTTATCTGCGTCGATTCAAGCGATCTTTCTCGCTCCCCTTCATTACAGAGCGTTGCAGAGGTCAAAGGCTTTTCATTTGAGGCAGGGGGCGAAATATTCACAGAGAGTGAAGATGAATCTGGAAACAAGGGAAGAGTTGGATTGGTGGTTAATGAGTCTGGAAGCATGGAATGGAAGGGCTATATTTGGAGAGGTTCCAGAGATAGAGATAGAGTTGGATGCACGGTTGGGGAGCAAGGTGTGGCACGGTGTCGACAGGGGGACAGTGGACCAGGGAAGAAAGAGAGCTGCACATAAATTGTCTGGAGCTCCTGGCAGGGTCGTTTGCAATAAAGAGTTTCATGAAGGATCAGGTGATATGTGTTCTGTTGAAGATGGACAACTTGTCGGCGGTGCGTTATGTGAACAAGATGGGGGGTCCTCGGTCAAGGGGACTAGCAGAATTAGCAAAGGAGTTTTGGAAGTTTTGTTTAGAGAAGGAGATTATGGTTCAGGCACAGTATATCCCAGGGTTGAGCAACGTAGAAGCGGATTAGTATTCAAGGTATTTCAAGGATGTGAGCAATTGGAGGTTGAACAGAGGAGTTTTTCAGAGGTTGCAGCAGAGATGGTGTCCAATGCAAGTGAATTTGTTTGCAGACAGACTGAATACACAGCTGGTGGAGTTTTACAGCTGGAGGCCGGATCCGGATGCGAAGGAGATAGATGCTTTCCTTCAGGAGTGGAATGTGGGGAGGCATTATGCATTCCCACCGTTCTCAATGATCCAGAGAGTGTTGACGAAAGTCAGGAGGGAGAAGGCAGAGTTAGTTCTGATAACGACATTTTGGCAAACCCAGGTGTGGTTCCCTTATGGGATGAGTTTGTTGATGGAGGACCCAGTCATGTTGCCGAATTACAGGGACATAATTTTGGATGTGCAAGGGAACGCACACGAGTTGGTAGTGTCAGGTCAGTTCAGGCTTGTAGCTTGGTTGATTTCAGGAGAGTTTGGCAAGTGCATGGCCTATCTAAGGAGGCTGCGGATCTCATCACTGGATCATGGTCTACAGGGACTACAAGGACCAACAAGTCAGCTTGGAGAAAGTGGTGTGGTTGGTGTGTTGAAAGGGGTTTGGATCCGTATCAGCACCTATAGTGGAGGTTGTTAACTTTTTATCGGTTCAATATAATAGTGGTTTGGCTTATAATACCGTGAATTTAAGCAGATCTGCGATTTCAGCTGGGCATGTTTTGGTGGATGGTATGCCTGTGGGACAGCTTGTTTTGGTTAAAAGGTTGGTGAAGAGCGTTCGGGTCGGTTTGCCACCAAGGGCTAAGTATGGTGTTCTTTGGGATGTTTCAGTCGTTCTGAGGGAGTTGGATAGTTGGGGTGCGAATTCGTGTTTGGATCTGAAGTATTTGTCTTGGAAGTTGGCTATGCTTTTGTGTTTGATCTCTTTTAGGAGGGTTTCTGATATTAGGGCTTTAGAGGTGAATTCGAGATGTTATCAACCTGAAGGTGTGTGTTTTGAGTTGAGGAAGAGGACAAAGACTATGTCTAGGACTATTTTTTATCTTCTTTTGGAGGGTCATAGTAATTTGTGTGTGGTTAGTTGTCTAAGAGAATATGAGAAGAGGACTCTTGGGTTAAGGCAGAGTGGTTGTTCACAATTGTTAATTTCTTATAAGAAGCCGTTTAAGGCTGTTTCAGCATCTATCTTGGCGAGGTGGGTAAAGGAGGTTATGTCTAAGGCTGGAGTGGATGTGAGTGTTTTTGGGGCACACTCTGTTAGGGGTGCTATGGCCGGTAAGGCGTTTATGAGAGGATTTAGTTTGAGTGGTATTTTGAGGGCGGCTGATTGGTCGAATGATTCAACTTTTAAAAGATTCTATTTTAAACCTGTGGAAAATGTGTTAGAAAGAGTCTTAGATGAACTTTGAACATGCATAATATTGGCCTCCGGGCCTTGCCATAAAATGCAGATTTTCCACAGTTTTAATGGGTAGAAAATCATGATTTTATTAAAGGCACGGAGGCTAATATTATCCCACCTCTTACCCGCCCCTTTTTTAATGTTTGTTTATACTATTTTTTATTTAGGTTAAAGAAGAAGTCTTGGATTTCGGGGACAAGTTCGGGAGAGCGCAATGGTTTGGAACTTCTGGACCGACTGATGGATCTATGATGTTTTGGCCTCTGTTTATTTCGCAGCAGTTAAAAGAGGAAGATGGCTGCGTGTTCTATGAATTTATGCATGTTAAATGTTCTAGAGCTTATAAGTGTTCTGATTCTAGTGTTTGTTGCTGCTGTGTTTGAGGAGCAATAAAGGTATAGTGCATAATATTAGCCTCCGTGCCTTTAATAAAATCATGATTTTCTACCCATTAAAACTGTGGAAAATCTGCATTAGATGTTGTCTAAACTGTTCTTAATCTGCTAACCTGGCCACATTTCCTGGTAGCACTTAGATGCTTCTAAGTAGAAATGTATTGAATTGGGGGATCCAATCAGCTCACAGAGGGGCAGAGTCAGCAGGAGCTCTGTGGCCTCAAAAGACTGGCGGCAGCGCGGACGCACCAGTATAGTCAGCTGCATCTTTTAACTTAGCTGCTCGGACAGCTCACTGCTATTTTAACTGTCACTGTTATTTTGAATTTGATGCTGTCAAAACTGTTCTTAATCCACTATCCTGGCCGCATTTCCGGGTAGCACTTAGACGCTTCTAAGTAGAAGCTGATTGGATTGAGGGATCCAATCAGCTCACAGAGGGGTGGAGTCAGCAGGAGCTCCATAGCCTCAAAAGACTGGCGGCAGCATGGATGTGCCTTTATAGTCAGCTGCATCTTTTTACTTAGCTGCTCGGACAGCTCACTGCTATTTTAACTATCACTGTTATTTTGAATTTTATGTTGTTAAAACTGTTCTTAATCCACTAGCCTGGCCGCATTTCCGGGTAGCACTTAGATGCTTCTATGTAGAAGCTGATTGGATTGGGGGATCCAATCAGCTCACAGAGGGGCGGAGTCAGCAGGAGCTCCGTGGCCTCAAAGACTGGTGGCAGCGCGGACGCGCAGCGGACTTAGCGCACCAAAGGCAAGCCCGTCTGTGCCTGTCCTCGCCCGGATGGGTCCAGGGGCCAGGCACGGTGCCCAAAAATTAACCTATACATCACATGTATTAAAACTTCTCTCCCCACTAGGTAAGCAGCTGGAACCTTTGGTCAAATATAAACTTAATAAGCTAGGACTCTTCAAACCGAACCATGAAATAAATACACACACACAGAGCCTAGCCTAAACCACCTACTACATCCCAAAAGACAACCTCTACCTCTACCATTCATAAGACCAACAATCTAAACATTATATATCTTAACACACGCTTCATGGTTAAACATCAGCTGGAAATATTTCAGTTATTGAATACAGACAACCCAGACATACTGCTCGTGACAGAGACATGGCTCATGGATGACACCCTGCCTGATATATTAGTGGCACTTCCGGGAAACTACTATCTCCTGAATGCCAATAGATCTACTGGGAAAAAAGGTGGGGGAGTGACAGCAATCATAAATTGTGTGTCTTTAGCAATCATAAAAAAGCACCTGACTTTTACTTCTCTTACCTCGCTACATATCACCTCAATCAACAGCATTACGATCAAACTGGCCTCCCCTAGTGCTTCGCTGGCGTGTGCACTTCTCTCTATAGACCACCAAAGCCTATGCAGGAGTTCCCTAAAGGCCTAGCAGATTACATGTCCTCATTATCTATTGACCATGCTAAAATCTTGCTCATTGGAGACATGAACTACTGGGCAAATGAGGGAACGAAGAGCAAAGACTCTAAGGACTTGATTGATATGTTACATAGCCTCAATTTTGAACCACATATAAGGGGGTCCACACATACTAGAGGACACACGCTGGTCCAGGCTTGGTCCATCAACCTCACTATATCTAATATCTCCATCTATTCTGTATATGGTCTGACCACCATCTAATAAAGTTCACCCTTGGTGGAATCACTCTACCTAAACACATTATTCTCCCAAGGACTATGACTAGAAATTGGAATCGAATAAACACAAACCCCTTTTGCGACACATTAGCATCTAATTTACCCTCTATGACAGAGAACCTGGATACATTTGAGGAAGAAATCTCAAACTGGCAAAGAATGGCCAGCAATACTCACGCCGCCTTTCAAAAAACCAGTTCCACCTGCCAGCACGATGCATCAAGATGGTTCTCTGAAGAACTAAAGACAGCTAAATTAAAAACGCGACAGGCAGAACAAAAATGGCAAAGATCTTACTTGCCAGAAAATAAAGAACTCTTCATACAAAGTATGAAAGATTAGAAAAAAAACTATCCTTCAAGCTAAAATAACATTCTTCTCAAGCAAAGTGTTAATCTCCAACAGTAAAACAAAAGACATCTTCAAATTAGTGGGAGAACTATCGGCTCCAGACCGGGTAACACTACCGGTCATTCCAACACAGAAATTATGTGATGACCTAAACTACTTTTTCGCTGATAAAATAAAGAAAATACACAGTACTATTCCCCCCCCCCCCAGCAAATCAGACACAAAATTCTCTCCAGGAAATTGGAACCACACTTCCATTCCAACCTTTCCCTGCCTCAGCAAAGAACACCTAGCACAATTAATAATAAACGTAAAATCTGGTTCCCTCAAAGACGTATGCCCCACTCAAATACAAAAAATCATCTTCTCGACCTTCCCAGAGGTGATCCTTTCATTGTCATATTCATCGCTCACGAAAGGCTATGTTCCCCAATCACTCAAAGAAGCCATAGTTATCCCGCTACAAAAAACATACGGAGAGGACCCACAGCTGCTAAAAAACTACAGACCCATCTCCCTCCTGCCCTACCCAGCAAACATTTTAGAAGCACTTGTAGCAAAACACCTCCGTTCCTTCTTAAAAGAGACAAATTATCTTGACCCCCATCATGCAGGTTTTCGACCTTCCCACTCTACTGAATTAGTCATTCTCTCAGTGGTAGATGAGATGAGGAGTAGGGCAGACAAGGGCAGCATCCAAGTACTGGTCCTGCTGGATCTATCCGCGGCATTTGACACAGTGGATCATAGCATTCTGATTGAACGATTCGCCGAAGCAGGCTTAAAAGGACCAGCCCTACAATGGATGAAATCCTTCCTGAAAGACCGCACCCAGTCAGTTCGTCTCTCCCCATACTGCTCAACCAAAGTCCACGTGAACTGCGGAGTATCCCAGGGTTCCTCCCTATCCCCTCACCTCTTTAATCTCTATATTCGTCCCTTGATAAACACTCTCCAGCAGAAGAAGGTGAGAATATATAATTATGCTGATGACAAGCAACTGATTTTCACCATCGATTAGACACTGGACTCGAGGGAGTTCTTTCAAAATACAATGCTGTACATCAGAGACTGGATGAACGGCAATCAGCTAAAACCTAACTCTGATAAAACAGAGATTGTCATAACCAACAGCAAAGTAAACCTTTGGAACCCCGCCTAGTGGCCTACATATGGGACACCCCTGCCCTCATGACTGCGATAAAAGTTTAGGCGTCCAGATTGATAATAATCTGTCCATGAAACCTCAGATAGGCACTTTGATGTCTTCAAGTTTCCTTCAACTTAGGAAAATCAGGAAAGGCAGGAGATTCTTTTCAATGGAGGCTAGTATTCAAATTGTCATTGCACTAATCTTATCTAGAATTGACTACGCAAACGCTTTATATCTGGGACTCCCAAAAAATCTAAATAATAGACTCCAAATGGTGCCAAACCAAGCAGCAAGAATCATTTTTCAACACCCATGACACTGCCACATTAAGCCCGTAATGAAGAAGTTCCACTGGTTCCAAGTGACCCAACGCACCATTTTCAAAACAGGTTGCATCATCTTCAAATCTCTCCGGATGAGTGGGGGGTCTACTTCCTCCCCTGCGAAGACCAGTGAGCAAGAACCGGAGAAGGCAACCTGTGTCAGTACTGTACTCGCCAGCTCCAGCACGGGTTTACCACTGAGCACCCTATCTGTACCACCCTCATGCCTACAACTGGGTATAAGCAACATGGGTTCAAGAGTACTGGATAACACAGATGTTATCTTGCCAGCTGACCCTTCCGACGGCCAAGCGCCCCATCAGGTGCAGTTTCGACCGAGCCTCTTGTTACATCCATAATGGAGACTTTTGTGCTGGAAGTCACTTCCTCTCTAACCGCCCCTGATAATGTTCAAATAAAGCACTCCGAGCAGTACAGGGACCTAAACAGATAAGATGAGGCTCCAGATCTATACTGTATAAACGGCAACACTCCACTGGGACTTAAATCTTCAAGAGGGGAAGGAGTCAAAGGAGCTAGAGGAGGGAAAGGACGAGGAGGTCCAAAAACCCCTCTACTGTTTTTGCATAACGATCAAAAAACCCTGCTGGGGCCGGCACAAAGGTTGGTACTGGCGCTAGTCCTCTGTGCAAATGGGTGGCTTCTAAGAGAGAGATCAAAGCGATTGTCTTTCGACTGTCTAACTCTGGCAAAATAAACATCTCGGTATTAGAGGGAGGCGGGGGCTTCAAATCTATCTCAAATTGACCAATACCCAGTCACTTCTAGCCCCACTCAAATGGGTAGCCCAGACAGGACCCTGAATGGGACTCCCAATTCAGTGGACCTCCTGCCTCCACCCCCTACCTATGGATCAACTCAATTCTACAGAAGGGACTACAGCGGGAAACTCTTTATTTATTGAGTGCAAGGAGCCCTCTCTATGTAGAATTTTACAGGCATTAACTACTCAAAGAGCAGAGGCTCAAGAATACTATCTCCAAACCAAAGTGGATAGTCATGAGATTAAGCAGGCTCTGGCGGATGTCACTACTATGGTCACCTCACTCTCTTCGGAAGTATTGGACTTGCAACAGCGGGTTGCAGCAGTCGAAGAAGTAAACACCTGCGCTTCGAGATGCGTCAAAACTCGAGACCCAAATGGCTTTTTTACAGACAAAAGTTGAGGATCTAGAAAATTGACAACGTCGGAACAACTTGAGGGTCTTTGGTATACCTGAAGGGAGGGAAGGTTCGGACCCTATGGCTTAAATAGTTGGCCTATTCCAGCAGGCATTCCCAGATCTTGCCGACTGGGATATGGACTCGCAGGTCTAGCGGGCGTATCGATTACCCGCCTCTATCACACAAGGGAGCCAAGCTAAGTCAATTCATCCTCGCCCAATACTGGTTTTCTAGGCAACTTCCTGCTTCGCTAAGGAATCTATCTTAACCCGTTGCGTTCTCATGACGGCTCTACGCCGTCATGAGTCACGGGCGGCGTGTGCTCATGACGGCGTGGAGCCGTCATTCCGCTGCCGCTCCGCCCATGCGGCATTAATTCCCTGCCTTTGCGGGCGAATTAATGAGTGGGCAGGGTCATGACGGCTCCACGCCGTCATGAGCACACGCCACCCGTGACTCATGACGGCGTGGAGCCGTCATAAGTACCGGAGCACCACGCCCACCCCCTAGCCCCTCCCGCGCCGCGGCGGAATTCGCGGCGCAGGGAAGGGGTTAAAGCCTGCCCTTCCACTCCTGTTAAATTGGACTCAATTTATATCTCTGTAAGGTCAGATCTTTATAAATCTGCAATGGACAAGCCGTGGTAACTTCGTCAGTTAATCGATCCTTTTAAGACAGTCTGTTCACAAGTCATTCTACAGGAGCCAGCCCAGCAGAAGATACCCAAAGATGGACGGCATCACTTCTTTTATGCAGAGACTGAAGCTAAGCAAGCTCTCTCTAGGTGGCAGACCGACTCCACTGAGAGAATTCAAGAAGGAGTTACAATAATATACAAGGGGGGGCACAGACTCTTTCTGGGCAACTTCTCTTTTTCTTTCTTTCAGCTTCCTGATCGATTTTCTTTTTCTTTGCATACGGTGGTGGTAGTGATAGGATGGGGGTGGGGGTCTGGGATCGGGGGGGGTCGGGAGGTTGTTTTCTGCAAGCTGTCAGTCAGCGACAGCAGGGGCAGGGGATGATTCTTTTCCGCATATGTAGGGGGTGTGGGTTTAACTGGGTTTGGTCAGGGGTGGACATCACTGGAGAGCTGCTCTCCATCAATTCATCGGCGTGTTTGGGTGGGGGGTGGTTAGGGTGGGGGGGGTGGTTAGGGTGGGGAGGGTGGGGAAGGGGTTTAAATAGCCAGTCAATAGTTGGAAGTTTACACACAGATGATACTAGGCAGGATGACAGAACAAAGGGGAAGATAGCGGAATTTAACTTATGGAATGGCTGATAGGAAATATATGTGTTGGAACATTGCAAGATTAAATCAAGCCAGAAAGCGACAATTAATTTGCAAGGAACTTCAGGCATTCAGGCCACAGATTCTAGGCTTAACTGAGACTCACCTGGCTTATAAAGACAGGTCTGTGATGAATCATTGGGTTTGATGTGTTAATATGTACTTCTCAGACAGTTGCCATACTGAAATCTAGCAATCTAACAGCTACTGTTCTCCGCAAGTTAGCTGACTCTAACAGGAGATGGGCGATAGTCCAGCTGATGATCTCGGGTTATAAAAGCACGATCTGTGTAGTGTATGGCCCTAATTCCGACAACCCTGACATTTTTCACTATTTAAGCTCTAAATTGTTGGGGTGGGACGGGGATCTGATAATCATGAGGGATTTTAATTTCATTATGGATAAAAAGATCAATACTACAAACAAAAAAACACAGGCTAAAATGGTTAGGACCCGAGCAGCTATATTCAAACTTTTGCATACATCAGCTAGATGATGCTTGGAGGACATTACTTCCAACGTTGCCAGGGTTCACGATTTTACTCCTTCTGCACAAACAATATTCATGTATTGACATGATTTTTATAACAAGATCACTATTAGAAAATGCTCATGAAGAGGTCTGCCTTAAAATCACTTCTGACCACAACCCTGTGATGTTAACACTACAGATGCAGACAATGGTCAGAAATGTCCATCTTGCCTTTTCATTTCCCAGACACCTACTTAGTAATTTAGAGTATCAATCGTATCTTAGATCAGTATTGGGGGAGTACTTAGATAATAACAAGGGCTCTGCTCCTACTTCAGTGGTATGGGACTGTATGAAAGCTTTTATCAGGGGAGCCACTCAACAGTTAATTTTAGCTCAGAACAAGCGTGTAACTCGAGAAGCTGAACAGTGCTGTATTGATTAGTTAGATCTTGAACGACAGCACGCACAGGCGATTATCGCAAAGGATTCAGCGAAACAGCCAATATTTTTGAAGCTCTTAGAAGCACGATCAATGCTAAATAGAAGATTAAAAGAAAATGTAGCTGCTAACTACCACAAGTATCAAATGTTACAGTATGAATATAGGGAGAGGGTAGGGTGGCTCTTGGCTATCCAGATCGCTGATAAGAAGGCAAGATCTTATATCAAAAGTATCAAAGGGGAGGGTGGAGTGCTTTATTCTCAGCCACGGACATAGTCGAGCAATTTGGTCTATTTTATTCCAAACTATACTGTGAGTCAGCTCCTCATAATAACTAATCGCTCCTGGAATACCTGTGGGAGAGCCACTTACCACGGCTAGACGCCACTGAGTTGACAATATTACAAAAAGATATAGAGATAGCGGATGAAGAAGATGCAATCAGAACTCTGTCGTCTGGCAAGGCGGCGGGCGAGGATACTATCCCACTCAAATTTTATAAAATCTTTCGGGATATTCTGGTACCTGAGCTTACAAAATTAATTACCTATATCACTAACGGGGGGAAGCCCCTGATCCTGGAGTGTGACTAATATAGTGGTACTTCCCAAGAAGGGAAAACCGCCTGAAGACAGAAGCTCTTACCACCCAATCACTTTGATCAACTCTGACGCCAAAATTTTCCCTAAAAGATTGGCTACACGCCTGGCCTCCTTCATCCATCAGTTAGTCTCCAATCAACAGCACGGGTTTGTTGCCGGCAGAGATACTTTAGCAAATATCAACACTGCTATCGCAGCTTTCGATGTAGCTGGTAAACTGAATAAACATATCGGGATGATCATGTTAGATGCTGAGAAGGCTTTTGACAGAGTAGCTTGGGTAACACTCTGGACTACTATGACAGCACTTGGATTTGGCACTCAGTTTATCTCCCTGGTGAAAAAACTATAAGAATCCAGTAGCTGAACGGCATGTCATCAACGCACAAGGCAGTGTTGTCCACTTTCTCCCCTGCTGTTTGCCCTATACATCGAGTCTTTTATAAGACACTTTTTGCAGAACGTGGGGATCCCCTCAGTATGTTTAAATGGTACAGAATTAAAACTCACTGCCTATGCAGACAATATTGCTGTCTTTTCTGCCGATCCGGTTGAAGCCATAACCTGTATAACAGAAGAGGCAGAGCTTTTCGGCTCCTCTTCAGGATACAAGTTAAACCTGGCTAAAACCCAGACAATTCTAAAATACCAACCTGATATCTTAACAATATCCCTAGGCGTTACAGGTAGGCCTGGGCGGAAAACTACGCTACGCTCGCGTAGTTTGCGTAGTTTGAGCAACTACGCGCTACGCGAATTGCACGTAGCACAGTGCAAAAATGCGTAGCGTAGTGTAGCGGGCATTTTTTGCTTGCTCGCGGTCTTCAATGTCAAGTTGGCGACCGCGAGCGAGCAAAATGACATCCCGGCGAGACTTTTTCCTCGTTCGCGATCAGCAACGTCAAGTTGCTGATTGCGAGCGTGGAAAATAAACCTCCCGGCGAGATTCTCAACGCGGGGAGGACAGGTTTCTCATTGCAAGTGGTCGTGTATGCTCGCGACCGCTCGCGATGAGAAACTACCAGTCCGCGTTGAGAAAACTGCCGCTCGAGTACAAATCTACTCGAGCGGCAGAAAACGACTGCTTGCACTGTGCAAGATGCCGTTTGCAATGATTGCACAGTGCGGACAAGCATCCGGCACTGTGCAATCATTGCGAACAGCATTTCCTACCGCACTACGCAGTTCGCGTAGTGCTACGCGTAGCTCGCGTAGTGCGAAGTGCACTTCGCGTAGCTACGCGTAGCGCTACTACGCGAACTACGCCCAGGGTTAGTTACAGGTACGGCAACATACCTAGGTATTCGCCTCAGTAGTCAGGTAGAGGATATTATTAGTCAATCAAAAAGAGGGGAAAAGAACGAACGGACTAATCTTTAACCAGGTCCAGCATACATGTCCGTAAATGAACCTTTACACAAAAAGTATGCAGTTCCTAATATTAAAAAGCAGGAGGAAGTGTTTTTTACAATGTAGGAACTCCACATGGAAATGTGCGGTAGTGAAAAGTGGGGAGAAGGAACCTCTCCTCTTGGAAAAAGACCCTCACACACCCAGCCTGCTAGGTGTCATGCTTCATCATCGGGTCTGCTCCTTATCGGGTCGGCGCTGCAATCCCCGATCGGCACCCGTGATGGGGCCTCCTTGGCGGAGATCTTTATTCCATATGCCGGTGGGTGGAGTGCGTGTGAGGGCCCTAAGACAGTGTAGGTGATGTAAATGTGTAGGGAAATAAAAAAGGGGGAGGTGGTCCACTCAAAATAATTTTATTAAATGTGGCCCCTACCCTGGTTAAAAAGAAAACAAAACGCGTATCTAAACTCATAGGATGTCGAGATTTATGCGTTTGTTAAAAGGTCAACATGTTTCTTGCCTGAAAATGTATTAAATGGCAATTCTTCAGGACCAGTAATGATCTACCTACACTTAATGGTAGTGGTCAGCAATGAAGTGAAATAAAAGCAGTGACCACCGTTACAGCACCCTAAAAAGTGGTACCTGTAGATCAAAAAAACACAACCTGCAAGGGAAGCAGAACAACAACAATCACGTTAAATGTCGCGGTATTCTGTTCTAAATAAAAACCAAACACAAGCAACATGAGTGCCACACGGTGTTGTTGATGCGGCTCAAGCATGCTGGACACAAGTGACTCATGGCATGCTTAATGTGCGTATTCAGTATCATAGCAACTGGAAATGTATCCTACAACTGAGCAACTAAAAAGAGAGAGCACCATCTAGACACTCACCCTATTAGGGTCAAGGATGCGCGGCATCAGTACCGGCTGGTGTAGACACTAATATATAGTGTCCTGATGGAAGGGAAAAAGAAAAGGCATGAATAATCAAGTTTAAAATTGACATCACCCAGGTTCAATAGCCTGAAAGTAGAGCAAGCCAAACGGAGCACAAGGGCACCCGGCATGGCTACCCTGCATACAGCTCATCAAGTGACTGAATCAGGCAACCAAAAGGGGGCACATAAAAGATAAATAAATCTAAATATTGCCCAGGGTCTAATCAGCATAGCTGGAGCTCTAATCCGCGCTCCAGTCGGCGTCCCCGGCCCCCACCGAAGTGGAGAACGGAGTCGACCGCAGCAACTCGATCGGGCCACACAGCCAGTGCTGCAACAGGCGTCCGAACAATAACCAACCAACCTCGTGCTACAAGTGGAAAACAAGGAGTCAGAAGCGGGAGAGACGGGGACCCGTGCTGCCTGCGGAGCCACTACTCCTCCACGTGTGTTTTCCGGGCAAGGAGCACAAGGAACCACATATATCACCGCAACAACCAAGCTACGACCCACAGCACCGGAAGGGTGCCGGTAGTGTAAGGAGCCCGGGCGGCGTAGGAAAGCAGGCTCGCGTCACTTACGGTAAATCTGGAACAAGGCGGCCGAAGTCCTACCCTCACGCAGCCGGTCCGGGCAATGTACCCGATTGACAAATCAGCGCGTACAAATACCCGCGCTCGGCTAGCAGTGAGGGGCGGGACTTCCGGATAAACCACCGCTGTTTACAAACCGAAACTAGAACGCGAGCTTCATAGCGGGTGCCATCTTGAGTGACCCCCGTGCCCCGCAGATCACCCATGTCAGACCTACTTGGCCTAGGGTTTGCCATGTTCCCTACGATAGTAATTGTAATCAATGTGAGTGCCATATTGCTACTCTCAGGAACTAAAGGCATGAGATGGCCCAATGATGGTGCTTATAATGGCACATCGCGGAGGGGTTAGAGAGAAGGATAATGAGATTCTATAATTCTAAAAAACCAACTGTAGTTAGGTAACTAAAGTTGTACCCCTGTAAACGGGTGCTGATTCGTCTAAGGAGTGTACAGATGGACTGACCCAAGGAAACCCCTTATGTTTGATATGTGCCGTATATATACTAAAACCAACCACAGTTGTTGATATGTTTACATGTTGCTGGTATGTAACAATAATGGTGCTGATATTGTTGGATGTATGGTAACAGTTAGGTCACAAGGCTCCAAGGGATATTTTCATTGAGCCCTGATTGGTCAGTGGCCAATCGTAGGACCCACCGTTGTTCAATTCGGAGCAGAGCATTCTGGGAAATCCCTGGGTGTGCCTCTAGAACACCCCATTCAAATGAGTCAGGTGGATGTTGTACCTCTTTGAAATGGGTAGTCATTTTAGTGTTGTTCTTAAGACACCTAAAGTTGCTCCTGTGTTCCATTATCCGGATTTTAACCGGCCTTGAAGTCATACCGATATATAGCATGTCACACTTGCACTTCAATATATATATGCAATTATTGGTGTTACAATTAGTATGTGTAGTTATCTTCCAGCTGAACCCATTGGGAAACCTCATTTCTTTAGTGGCTTTTGTAAGGTGACACACGGAGCATGAACCACACGGGTGATGCCCCCATGACCGGGGGTAAATCCCACAAAGTTCTTTGCACTTTGTTCTGTTGTTTCTTCGGTCTCGTGTGGACTAACAGATCCTTGATGTTACTGGATCGTTTAAACGCAAACCTTGGTGTGGGTAAATTCAGAGTTCCTGTATTGAGGATATCCCAATGTTTGCGGATTATTTTCTTAATCCTGTTGGAATCTGGGGTAAATGTGGTAACACATGTGATGGTCGTGTCAGGTTCTCTAATCCTGTCTGCTAACAGGATCTCACGATTGTTGTTTCGAGCTCTTTTGTACGCGGTATCAATAACCTGTCTGGGGTAATCACGTTGGAGAAGGTCTTTCTTTAGTGTGTCAGACTCCTTTTTGTAGTCGATTAATGTGCTGCAGTTCCTTCTAATACGTAGGAACTGTCCAAAGGGCAAGTTCTGTCTCAGGGCCCTCGGATGGTGGCTACTAAAAAGTAGGAGGCTGTTCCTATCGGTCGAGTTTACGTATAGAGGGTGGTAGAGATTTTGTCACCCTCTAATCTGACCAGTAAGTCAAGAAAGGGAATTGCAGTCTCAGAGATTGTGTATGTGAATCTCAGATACGGGTTCAAAGTATTAATCCAAGAGCAGAACTCATCACATGTTGTTCGTTCTCCTGTCCATAAAATCAAGATGTCATCAATGAATCTTTTCCACATGAGCACATTGGTTGTATATGGGTTTCTAGGACTAAAGATCTCTCTTCCTCGAATGCTGACATGTACATACATGCCAGACTTGGCGCAAACGTACTGCCCATCGAAGTGCCCTGTGTTTGATGATATAGTTGGGTATTATATTCAAAGAAATTCTCTGTAAGTGCTAAAGTGGCACATTCCAGTATGAAGGCAACAGGTGTAGGTGAGCACCACTCACTGTTGACCAATGCGTCTTCAATCACCTCAAGAGTAGCCATTTGAGGGATGTTGGTGTACAGAGCCTCAACATCCAGTGTGACCAGTAGGTCTACTAATTCTGGATGTTGAGTGCCCTCGAGTAGACGTAGGACATCTGTGGTGTCCCTAATGAAAGAGGGAGTCGCCCTGACCAATGGTTGTATGAAGTGGTCAACAAATTTGGACAGAGGTTCCAAAATAGAGCCAATCCCTGACACAATGGGACGTCCCGGGACCGGAACAGTATTTTTATGGACTTTAGGAAGACAATAGAAATAGGGGATTATAGGTTCTTTTGTCACCAGGAAATCAGCTTCCTTCTTGGTGATCCACCCCTGTGATTCAGCAGTAAAAACCAAAGTGGAGATAATTCTACTCAGTCTCGGTGTAGGATTTTCGCTGCCTGTTGCAGCACTGGCTGTGTGGCCCGATCGAGTTGCTGCGGTCGACTCCGTTCTCCACTTCGGTGGGGGCCGGGGACGCCGACTGGAGCGCGGATTTGAGTTCCAGCTATGCTGCTTAGACCCTGGGCAATATTTAGATTTATTTATCTTTTATGTGCCCCCTTTTGGTTGCCTGATACAGTCACTTGATGAGCTGTATGCAGGGTAGCCATGCCGGGTGCCCTTGTGCTCCGTTTGGCTTGCTCTACTTTCAGGCTATTGGACCTGGGTGATGTCAATTTTAAACTTGATTATTCATGCCTTTTCTTTTTCCCTTCCATCAGGACACTATATATTAGTGTCTACACCATGCAGTACTGATGCCGCGCATCCTTGACCCTAATAGGGTGAGTGTCTAGATGGTGCTCTCTCTTTTTAGTTGCTCAGTTTTAGGATACATTTCCAGTTGCCATGATACTGAATACGCACATTAAGCATGCCATGAGTCACTTGTGTCCAGCATGCTTGAGCCGCATCAACAACACCGTGTGGCACTCATGTTGCTTGTGTTTGGTTTTTATTTAGAACAGAATACCGCGACATTTAACGTGATTGTTGTTGTTCTGCTTCCTTGCAGGTTGTGTTTTTGATCTACAGGTACCACTTTTTAGGGGGCTGTAACGGTGGTCACTGCTTTTATTTCACTTCATTGCTGACCACTACCATTAAGTGTAGGTAGATCATTACTGGTCCTGAAGAATTGCCATTTAATACATTTTCAGGCAAGAAACATGTTGACCTTTTAACAAACGCATAAATCTCGACATCCTATGAGTTTAGATACGCGTTTTGTTTTCTTTTTTAACCAGGGTAGGGGCCACATTTAATAAAATTATTTTGAGTGGACCACCTCCCCCTTTTTATTTCCCTACACATTTACATCACCTACACTGTCTTAGGGCCCTCACACGCACTCCACCCACCGGCATATGGAATAAAGATCTCCGCCAAGGAGTCCCCATTACGGTTGCCGATCGGGGATTGCAGCGCCGACCCGATAAGGAGCAGACCCGATGATGAAGCATGACACCTAGCAGGCTGGGTGTGTGAGGGTCTTTTCCAAGAGGAGAGGTTCCTTCTCCCCACTTTTCACTACCGCACATTTCCATGTGGAGTTCCTACATTGTAAAAAACACTTCCTCCTGCTTTTTAATATTAGGAACTGCATACTTTTTGTGTAGAGGATATTATTACTCTGAATCACGAGCCACTCCTAAAACTAGTCGTGGCTAAGCTACGCAGCTGGCATCAGTTTCCTCTTAGTATTGTAATGTAATTAAAATGTGCATCTTGCCTACGTTTTTATATCTATATCGTTCAATCCGCCTACGGGTTCCACAGTCTTTTTTTGAGTGCTTGGATAGTGCTAGAGGTAGTTCCATTTGTGGGTATAGATGTGCTAGAAAGGCCCTCAGCTCTATCAAACTGTCGTATAAACAAGGGGGCTATAAGCTCCCAGACTTCAAGATGTATTATTGGGCTGCATCCTCCGGGCGGATCCAGGCTTTGTTAAATGGGTCCGGAGCTGGCCTCTCCCCAATGGCGTATCAATTAGCTTGCGGACCATCTATTGGGTTTACCTTGTATAAGACCTCTGACCCTAACTACTACAAACAAGTTAGTTTCAAGGTAGTTAAGGACATCACCAGGATCTGGCATGAGAGATCTGTAAGGAATACTCCCTGCCGACATTGCATCAATACACTGTTCCATGGGGTAACCCAATATTTCCTGAAATATTTCAGGATTATGTCGGTGGAGTCTGCCAGTGTAAGGGCATCAACAGTCTAGGTCAATTATATGATGGTCAGGGGTTTCTCTCGTTCGCAGCATTAAAAGAGGAGTTTGGGCTTCCGCATAGCTCCTTCTTCAAATATTTACAAGTAAGGGATTATTTTTTGCATGGTCAGAAATTGTCAGCTATACCATACACGTCGGAAATACTGATGGGCGTATATTCGATTTCTGGTAAAGGCACTATTAGCACAACATATCAGAAATGTATTACATTAGCTTGTGATGACAGCCTGCAGATCTCCGCTAAACTAAGCAGTTTCCTCAAAATTCACATATCTGTAGAGGAAATACAGGAGGCATGGGATACTCTAGATCAATCAGTAACTTCCGTCAATCTGAAATTGCAGCAACACAGGATAATTTTCATGCTGTACTATTCACCTGAGCTCATATTTAGGTGGGCAGCACCTCGATTTTCTGCTAAATCGCACTGCCCAAAATGTAAGCTGTTCGCAGCGTATTTAAAGCACATGTTTATAGACTGTCTGATGCTGAACTTATTCTGGAACAAGGTATCCTCAATGCTTACAAGGCATCTTGGCCGCGAGTTCCAGCTTACGGAAAAGGAAATTCTTCTTGGGTTTAAACATGGGGCTAGCAACTATGAGATATCATTAAACTCTATAATCATTGTATGCGCTCGCCTGTGTATCACAAGAGCCTGGATAGATCCAATCAGCCCAAATGCCAATGAATTCTGGGCACTCCTCAGACAGGTGTTCGAGTTCGAACTAGCTCTAGCTAGGACTAGAGGCCCTCGCTCCTGGCTAAGATTTAAAAGGATCTGGTCTAGTCTCCAATGGATTTAATCCTGCATTACTATTTTACTTTTATTATTTTACTCTATGTATTATAATATCCTGTAAAATGGCTATACTATCTTTTTTTTCTCTCTCTGTATAATTCTCAAACTCTCTGATTGTGCTTTTTCGTTTTGGGCCGTATTTAATATTTGTATTAACTAAGCATCATGCGTACAATTCTAAGCATTCATGTAAATGCTCTCCTCTTTTTTTTCCTTTTCCTTTGTTTTGGTATTACCTTATTTTCTTCTATTTTGTCATACCAATGGCTAATGAAATTTTTTTGCAAAAAAAAAGGAATACTTTGCCAATCTATATAACACTGTGGAAGAAGGATCTGGCCTTGACGCCCCGTTGGATGATGATCTGGGCCATTTTCATGAAAACCACGAGCAATGAAATGAAGCACTGGCTAGTAAAGATAAGATTATACTAATACTGGCCTCAGTTTGATCGGCAGTGGCCCCGGGACCAAATAGTCTTCCAACCAGAATATTTAAATCAGCACCAGCGGAATGGGCCTCCCTACTAAACCCTCTTTTCAAGAACTGCACCTTGTCGAACGAAGTGCCGGACAGTTGGTGAGGCGCTATATTTAAGCTAATTCATAAGAAAGGTGCAAAGAATCAACCTGTACATTTTAGGCTAACTGCCCTCCTTGACATTGAGGGCACATGTTTCACCAGATCCCTGAATGGGCTAGAGGCATGAGTTAATTCAAAGTCTCTCATTCCCTTTACTCAGTTTGGTTTTAGACGTGGCCATGGCACTGAGGGTAATTTGGTAATTTTTTTATCCCTAATTGTAGGAAAGTAGGATCTGCTTCTATGGTTACCCCCATTTTTTGCTTGATGTAATGCTGTTTATGACTGGTCTGACTGGGATCCTGCTAACCAGGACCCCAGTCTCTCTGCTTTCTCCCCTAAATTGTCATGGTAAGTACTTAGGTACATCCCGGATTGGATACTGGGGTACCCTTATCAGTCCCTAGTATATAGTACTAAGGTACTCAGGGCATAGGTACCCCAGAGGTCCCGCATTGGCTGAAGCATGGATTATGCCACCTATGGGAGACCATGCAAACTATTTCTACAGGCCTGCCATTGCAGCCTGTGTAAGCTGGTGCTAGCACCACTTACAAAAGATATAGGTTTCCCTATATCTAAGGTCACTGCACTTAAAACCTATAAGTCACCCCTACAGCAGGCCTTTTCAATTCTGAAGGCAGGGTGCTTGGTTCTAAGTGTGAGGGTGCCCCTGCATGAGCAGGACATCCCTACAGCCTTCGGAGACTATTCTCCCTGGTTGTGAGTGAGACAGCCTTAGGACCATCTCAAAACTGGCTGTAACGAACCCTGTTGTGTTTGGTATCAAACATGTTGGAATCATACCCCCACACCGTAAACGGTAAGGGAGGTATGATTCCAAGCACTGTAAAGGCCCTCCGTTAGGCCCTCAGTGCTCCCGGCACCAGTCTTCTATACCCGGACAGCACAACATGGCTGCTGCTGACTAGAGGAACAATTCTGCCCTCCTGCTATGTAGCCAGGCTCAAGCAGGGGAAGGCAGAACAATAGGCATCCTGTCCCCGGGAGGTGTGACCACAGGGTTTAGTGTATTGGGGCAGGGTGGGAGCGCTTGCCAGCACCACATAGTCTGTAGACAGGGCACATTTGGTGCCCTCCATGCATAGTCCAGCTCAAACCAGTTCAGGGAGCCATTGGCTCCTGCTCTGGCGCGAAACTGGACAAAGGGCAGGGGAGTATCCTCCCCCTTGTCCAGCCCCTCCTTAGGGAGGGACACCTGTATGGTCCCAACCCTTTCCTAAGGGTACTTAAGGGCTTACCTGTGGGTGGGTCCCTAGATTCGTCGTGGGACATGATACAATTCAGACATCACTTGAACTTCGACCATCTGGGCACTCTGGACTTAGCTCTGGGCATCAAGGCTGCAACCGGGAAGACTCCTGCTGCTCCTGATCTCTTCGCCCTGCTCGTCTGCTGCAACATCCGTTTCTGTGCTCCATACAGGATCCCGTCCAGGACCTGTGGGCATCCACGTCACCTGAAAGAATCTCCCTCAAAGTGTAGGAGTCACTTCCCTGCATCTGCAGGCACCGCAACAAAGCTGACCGGTCTGCTGATCCTGGGCTCCTACGGACTCTGAAAGGCTCAGCAACACAGGTGGTGGTTCTCCACGTCCCTCAAGTCTTGCCCTGTCCTCTCACCAAGTTTGAGGCTAGTATCACTCGTCGAAGCCGTAGGAACTGAACCCCTGTGCACCGCATCGACTTGCAGTTGCAAAGACTTGTTGGCTTCCTTCCACCAAGATCTTCAAGCTACAAGTAGCTCAAACCTCAAGCATCTCCAGCGACCAAGAACTTTATCCTCACCACATCACTTGCACCGTGGGCCTACATCTTTGGTGAGCTGCATGAGGTCCTCTGCGACTCCAGTGCCTTTGGTCTGTGGATCTTCTTGAGGGTCACTTCTGAATTGTTTTGGGCTGCTCTGATTGCTCGGGGCCTGCCCTGACTCCCCTGCTTGTGGTGAGTCTCCTGGACCTTGCTGGTCCTGACATTGCACCTTCTCCTACTTCCATGTTGTTTGTAGTTGCCAAGGCTTGGTGGTGCTCCCGTCGCACACCGACCCCTCAACTCTCGACATCCGACGCGGGACAGCTCATGAACGGGTTCTGGTCTTCCACAGCATCGCCTGGTCCTCAAAGCTGCAGTTCCAAGTGCACCGTCGACTCTCCTACAACACCTGACATTGGTGGGCATTCGTCTTCCGTGCCTCCTGGTCACTTCCAAGTGGCATAGACTCTGTCCCCTCTGCTTTCAGGTACTTAACAACTTGAATCCTCCTTTGGGTTCTACTGGACACTTTCACCTTCTCCAGCAGCGGCATCTTCCTGAAGTCCTCCATTGGGTTCGACGGCGGTTTCCGACGCCACTTCACACCTATGCACCCGGCTCCCCTGGGGCAGGTATCCTGGTTCCTAAGGTATCCACAAGTGGGGTGGCTCTCCAACCTTCTGTCTTCCATGGGGTTTCTTCAAGGTCCACTGGGAAGGCTCCTTCTTCTTCAAAATTGCAACATCGACTTACACGTTGATTTGTACAGAGAACGCAGTCATGTTCCCACACTGCACAAGACCTCCGTGGGGCTCCTATATTCTCACCTTGGGTGGTTCCATGGGTCCCGGCACTTCTACGTCCTCTGAATATTGTCTTGACTACAGTCGTGGTTCACATGCCACTATTTTAGTATATGGTTTGGTCTCCCCCTGGGGACCACTGTGTATTCTGTGCTACTTACCTGTTTCTATTGCAAAGTATTGTGTGCATTGTGTATATCTCCAGCTAGGAGATATCTCTATGTGTTAGTGAGTGTCTTATAATAAAGACATATTTTTATAAATTCACAAGACCTCCGTGGGGCTCCTAGATACTCACCTTGGGTGGTTCCTTGGGTCCCCGGCACTTCTACGTCCTCTGACTATTGTCTTGACACAAGTCGTGGTTCGCATACCACTATTTTAGTATATGGTTTGGTCTCCCCCTGGTGACCACTGTGTATTCTGTGCTACTTACCTGTTTCTATTGCAAAGTATTGTGTGCATTGTGTATATCTCCGGCTAGGAGATATCTCTATGTGTTAGTGAGTGTCTTATAACAATATTTTTATAAATGCACTGTGTGGTTCTTTTTCACTTAATCTATACCTATAAGATTGAGTTCTGGTAAAACAAACTGCTTTACACCTCTTCTGGACTAAGCCTGAAGGCTGCTTTCCACAGCTACCACTTAGAGAGCTTTCTAAGGTTGTCTAAGACCACTAAATTCACCATAAGGGTTGCCTCGATCAGTGCAAGGTATCCACTTACATAAGCATAAATCATATACTGAGCCAGCCTCTCACACTAATCAAGGCTGCTAACATCAAAGACACCCCAGCACTTTATGTAGCATCTATTGATTTGACCACCGCATTCCATACAGTGGATAGATCGAGACTTTGGCAGAAGTTGTCCAATCGGGGCATCCTGGAAAATCTACTGAGAGCCTGGGTGATGGTGAAAATATCAGCAAACAGCTTCAATCTGTGCATTCCCTTCCAAATTTGTAGGCACATAAATCCATTGCCTCCATTATGCAGATGACACTTTATTATTTGACCACACTGCTAAGGGGCTCCAACGATCCTTGGAAGCCCTCACATTGTAATGCAAGGAAAACAAATTAGCAGTCAATCATTCAAAAACAAAATCATGGTATGTGGAGCTAGGAACAACATCACCACCAAGAACTTTAAATTTGCCATGAATGATGTAGGCTTAGAGCAAGTATCGAGCTTAAAGTATTTGGGCATTTACTTCAAATAGCGTGGCTCCCACTTAAAACAGCATTGCAACCTAAAAGAGATTACCTTGTTCATGATTATTAGCTTCAAAAACCTGGCAAAAAAGATGTGTGGACCAGACCTTACAGGAATTTGTAAAGTAATTGAAGCCAAGTTTGTGCCAACTCTAACTTAGGGCTCCCTGGTATATAAAGATCATATCACCACATGGCTAGACAAAGACCAAATTCAATACTACAGGCGTCCATTCCATCTTCCTGATGTCATTCTGTCTTCTCAAATACGACTGGAATTTGGACCATGCAACCAATCAGTTATGCTGCACGCTCTGTTTCTGCACTACTATGCTAAGCTCAAGATGACCCCCAAAGGATCCCTTAAAGAACTGATATGGCTCGGCATTCGGGATACGAAACTCTAATGGAAACCCTACATGAGGAACACAATTGAACTTTTGGGACGCCACAGAATCTTTGAACAAAGTCTGCCCCCACAGTTAACCTGCAAAATCATAGTTAAAAACACAAAAATAAAATAGGGAGATGAAGACAAGCAGGAGCTTGCTCGAAGGGCCCAGACAGAACTCTGTGTGACTTTTCATCAAGACCAGGGAAAGCTTTATACCTTTCCAGCCCTATATAACTGCCTTCACAAAAGAACTCATGAGGCTGAGATGCGGCCTAATTACTTTAAAAGCATATACATTTGAGCACTTAAAGGGCTCTACTGAACATAATTGTCAACTATGTAATTTTAAGAAGAAATCATTAATACATGTTGTCTGCCTTTGCCCCTGTTTAAAAAGTTTAAGGTGCTCCTGGTTAAAACCGATATTTCAACACCTGGGCATAATGCAATGGAACAATGCTATTACAGCATGTCTGAGTGGAGCCAATGGTGACTAGGCCCGGCAGGCTCCTTGCTACAACAAAATCACTTTGTGAATCGAATGGGAATCATCCTGGCCCTTGAAGCCTACAAAATGGTTCTAGACACGCTATTAATTGGTACAAGAATTGGCTGCTTCAGGTCAGCCAGGATTAGTGTGAGCTAAAATCAATCGGCCCTATGACATTGTAAAATGCATCTCATTAACTAGATTTTCTTCACAAGCTCAATGTAATCGCATAGTTCTTGTAATTCATCTTGCCACTATCATTGGACTTCTTAAGCCTGAAGTGATTGAACTCATTCCAGACTTTACTCATCGGCCTGCAGCCTTTCTGGTACAGATCTACTAGGTCCAGTGAGGATTAGGTGTGGCAGGCATTGGATCGCTGCAAAAGCTCCCTATGATTCCGAGAGGAGCCCACCGGTCCCCTGACGCCTAACAAGACTACTAAGTGCACCGCACCAATTGGTTCACGTATTAGCTCTCTCAGATTGAGAGACTGCACTGTGTAGTCCAATAACTAGCCCACAGCCTTCCCACTAAATCTTGGCTAGAACCAGCTGGGATTTGGTATTGCAGGCACCCTACTACCATTAAAGCACTTTAGGACTTTGAGGGGAACCCTCCTGGCTCCAGAAGCCCAATGAAATTGCCTTGTATGTGACAGTAATTAGCTAATGATTATATTTCTTCAGGCTGGCCAGGACTAGTGCGAGTCAGACTTGAAAGGCCATTTGACTTTGCAAAAAGTATGTTACAATTCGGATCAGCATTATATACGCTAATAAATCGCACAATGCACTTCATCTCCTCGGCTGCTATTATCAATCCCTCTTATGCCCGGGACGATTGCACCTTGCCCTTGTTTCATCAGCACGCAGCCCATTGCTAAGGCTAAGATAGGAGTAGTGTGGACAAGGTGTGGTTGGTCCCTTGCCACTGTAAAAACCTTTAATGAATAGTTGTTCATTGTACTTTATCGATTGGTTTACACACAGTTCCTCCAGGTTGGATGGGGTCAGTGGGAGTTAGGCCTGGTTGGCCGCTTACCCTGGTAAAGTGCACTACAAGAATCAGGATAATGCCCACCTGGTACTGGAAGCCCAACAATGATACTGCACAATTAACTTTTTCAGGTGGGCCACTCAGACCCCCTCATGCTGGCGGACAATGATTTTATACTCTACAGCCTTATATGCTTGGCTTTTTGGAATGGTCTACGGTAGGCCCCGTAGGATCCCCGTTTCTAAAACGTGGCTTACGATTTAGATCAGAGTCACGATCCATGTGATTTCACTGTATAGCCTACCCTGATATCAGGATTGGCTGCTAGGAATGCAAGCCCCTACTATTAAGGGCTTCCCAAACGTGCCCGTGCACACACGACTCCATGATAATACTTGTTAAACTCTCCAAATCTCCAGCGCAGTAATCTCGCAAACTTTTTGTCACTATTTTAAAACACATTGAGTGGGCAGACTAATGCTCTTTCTTATTGGAAGCGCACTTTATATATTATGATTTTACATTAGATTGAAAAAAGTAAAGTATAAACATTTATATGAAATATTTGAGTAAAAAGAGTTTATTTTATTTTCATCCAGGATTTTATTTTACTTTGATTAAATGGCATGACCATCTGATTCATTTATTGTGCCAAGTTATGGCAATTTAACAATGGATTAACTTGAAAAACATCATACTTGATAACCAAATTAGGAGGAATTAAGATCACATTACCAAGTCTGGCTTAGATGTTTTGTTTATCATCTGGAAAGTACAGAAGATTAATCGATTCAAAGTATATCCTAATTAAGCAATAATGAAATTAATCTGTCTTTTACTTATTACATTACTTCAATGGATGTACAGTTCTCAGATCTGAAAATGTATGCCGTAAATACAGAAATTATAGTTTTATGAGCAGATATCTTCAAATGAGTTTCTGTAAGTAGAAGCTGCCACCTAGAATATACTTTAAAAACATATTCCATAAGGAGAGATCCTTTGCAGTAAACACAACTGCAGTAACCATGAGGACGTTTTAGAATTGTTATAGACATAGCCAATACATTCTTGAAAAGAGGACACAGAGGGGAGTCTTAGACCTTTAATAATGTTTAGCAAAAAGTTTGAAAGATACCGAAAAAAAGATTTCCTATTAGATTTACCTAAACGTGCATACTTGAAGACAACAGCCCTAGACTTTGTAAACAATTTAGTAATTTAGGTGAGAATTTAATAAAAACAATAAACTCTCATTGGTCACTTTCAAACAATCATCCGTAGCTTTTAAACAGCCATTCCTTTTAAAAGAGCACCAAAAATCTGTAACTTATCTATTGGAAAACGCACTCAAAGAACATGTTTCAGCATAATGGTCATTATAAATGTTGTAATTTTAATATGTGTTCTTACACCTTATGGAAATAATTGCAGAGATGAATGAGAAAATAAGATATAAGTAAATAAGTTACATTTGATAAATGTAAAAGCAAGTTTGTAAACTATGCACCTTAGTTTCCATGTAAATTACTTTACGTAGGTACTACTATTTTTAATCTTATAACATGCATTTGTGATTAAGCATTCAGCTGATAGATAATGCCATGCAATTTTTAAAAAATCATAAAAGTGATCCAACATTTTGAAAATTTGCAGGAATATGCAGAATACCATAATCAAGTCTCCAAGGCAACAGAGAATTGTAGTTAAGACAGAGCTAATGGTCAATATATTATTGTCAACCCTTCACTTGAAATTGAGACTGGACTATTAATTGCTTTAAGACCACATTAGAGTTGGAAAACTGTAGCTGTTTAGTTACTTATTTCACAAACTGTACCATACTTCACAATCCACCAATGCTATGCTTAAATTGTTTAAAGCTTGGGCAGGAGAAAAACATCTTTCTGCACTACCTTAAAATGTGTATTTATGAGATTAGATGGCTTGCATTTTGAACCAAACTAGAATACAATGTTTGGGTTAATTATCATTCATTCAAATTTGAATTGACAAATGTTCTTTCACCTATTACAGCTGTATTACATTGTCCCAAATGATTACTAGAAAATGGTTTATCCTGCACCTTCTGTCAACCTCAACAAATCACGATTGTGATGTGCTCTCTCTACTGCCCACCTTTCTATAAAAATAGGGCTTGTCCCAGAGTCAGATGTCCTCACCCCATTACCTAATGTGTACCTTAAGATGCCACTATGCTCATTCTCGTTCACATAGCTCTTGCCTATCTGTGGTTTCCTCTGGTGCTTGACAACATTCATTCATTCAGGTATATTCTAAACTTCCTCTCCTATTCTCAGCCAACTACCCAATTACAATGGATGATGACATTTCACTAGTGGAGTCTGATTTTCACTTTTATTTTCACCAGTCTTCCTCCAGATGAATCCCTTTTTAACTTTATCTTTATTAGTTCGCTTGTATACTATTTACAGCAAATCAAAGCAAAACTGCAGAGAATCCCATGGGCATATGAACTCATACCAAGTGATTAAACAACATATGTCAAATTGTATTTGCCCTACACATACTTTATCAATCTGGCCCACTTCCAATATATTGGCTTGGTCAATGGCCTCAAGCTGTTACTTCAGTGCTTTGCAGTGGGCTAAACAAGCCCTTGTCCTTCAGTCCTGGCAGGTGTATCTTGCCCTGCTCTTGTTTTGTGAACCAGCTGATTTTCTGCAACTCTTTTTTCTCACTGCATTGTGCCTGACAATCAACCATAAGACAACCTGCATGCTTAGTGACATCTACAGTTTCAGGTGAGTAATATGGAACTCAAGATAAACCACAATCAGCCTGCCCCCCATTCAGTCTATAGGCCCCAGGAATACTCTTTCCTTGTACACTAGAGGGCCTTCAAACTGTTGGTCTCATGGATTTGTTTGGTTCTGTTAGTAATCTTCTAGGTGATTTATCTTTTGGCATAGGCTGAATGCTGTATACACAGTGCCACCCTGTGCTAAATATGCACATAAAATGTGACAGGCGCTGCCACAAGAAGGTCCCAGTTAGAAGGGAAAGCCATAAGGAGTGGAAAAGATAACACAATGCCATAATTGGTCGTTTTCTTGATTGAAGATAACTGATGATAAAGTAGCTGATAAGCAAGTAACCAAATTGTCCCTGAATTGAGGACAGAAGAATAGCCCAGAATAATGCCTTCCAGAAGAACGAATCCAACAAGAATTCTGCTACTGAAATATGGAACGACATTTAGAGACAAAAATGCATCAAAGAGGGTGATTAATGTGATGAAAAATAGGAGTATGAATATGCTGCAATACATTCTTCTCAAAGCCTCCTAATATGAACTAGTCATGACATTATATCACAAGAAGAAATGGTGGCACCATGTTTTATTAGGATCTACTGGTGAAGAACATTGAGAAGTAAACCATAATGGAAAGGAGTAGATCTAAGGCTAGCCACACCCACTGTTTCTGGAGATTTGTGGATTCCAGAATTAGCCAGCAATGGAAAAATGCAGTGATAGATATCCTTCCACTCTTCCACCCTTTCTCAATTCTCCTGCTGTTTCCATTACCCTATGCTACACATATAATGCAATCCCACAGACTGACTGATGGTGGGTTTCAAACGTTGGCTTGGCATAACGAAATAGGATGTTTCACCGTGAGCCAAGCTTGAGGACCAAAAACACTCTATCTCCTCCTCCTTGAGCGGTAGGTCCAGGGAGCGCACTACAACCTGGTGATTCTGGTCCCTGACTGTCACATCTTTAACTTTCTCTTCTACGTCTTTGCTCTCATTTTGTCAGCTGACTACCATCAAGCTCCACTTGTTGCAGTGGAAAAGTGCAATGGCTAAACCTCTCTTAAAAATGCTTCTCTCTCTATAGAAGATTCCAAAATTTTCACCCAATATCTTAAGGAAAATTCTAGAAAATATAGTACATAGACAACTACATAGTTTTATCGAGCAAAAGCATGTTACATCTTCTACAAGAAGATTTCAGAATAGAGCACAGCACAGAACCAGTTGTTAAATCAGTTCTGGATGATCTGAACAGATCAACAAATCAGTGCAAGGGTGGAGCACTAGTCTTCTTGGAACTCTCCACTGCCTTTGATACCCTTGACCATTACTACTGATCTCCATACTGGAAGATACTGGAATCAATGACCTTGCACTGCAATGGCTTCATTGATTTTTCCCTGATCATTACCAGACAGTCTTTCTTCCACCTCTTAAGTCAAAGTCCATTCAGGTCCACTGTGCAGTTCTACAGAGATAGTGCATTCACCCCTACTTTCCAACATTTATATGGTTCCTTTACCTTTCTTCTACATAACAAGGGAGTGCAGCTTTACATGTATGATGATGAGACTCAACTTTTATTCAAATTAGCATCTTGGCATTCATTTCATGCTCCTCAGGCCATATGCCGTCTCCCCCCCTTCCTGTTCCTGCAGAAGCAGATTGAAATCTTAAGGATATTCACTGACACTGATCTCTTCTTGAAAATTCAGATTTCTAAGGTATCAAGCACATGTTTCTGGTCGTGTGAATGACTGCAAAACATGCTGTCTATATTTCATCAGAAAACCACACATCTGTAGTTACAGTCCTATACAGTCAGGGCTGGACTAGGAAATACCATTTATCTTGGACTGACTGAGAAACTTTATAGAAGTCTCCAGCTGGGTCAAATGCTGCTGTCAGTCTATTGTCTGCAACTAGAAGCAGGAACCATGTCACCACTGTTCTTAGGTCACTTCAATGGCTACCGATCAAGATAAGAATACAATTCAAAGCTTTAATTACAGTGCACATGAGTATTCATAAATCCTCAGCCCTAATTCTGTCTCCAAAGTTGAATCTTCACATACCCCAGCACACTAGCCCGTTTTCTATGCAACATTCAAAAAAGAAATCTGTCAATTTTGGGGATAGGGCCTTCCCAGTGGCTACAGCCAACAAATGGAACAGACTCAATTAGAGTTATGTTCACCCTTCACTGCTTTTATTGACAAAAACACAGAAAAATGTCCTCTTTAAATAATAAAATTGTCTTCTTCTGGTTCTCAGCCGCTTGAGAATCTGATATTATCCTCTACAGAACCATGATATCTTGGGCATACGTGCACCCAACAAATGTTATTAACATAAAATTTACCATATTCTGGCCTCATACCCCTCTATTCATCAGTTGTTATTGGCCCATTATTATAATTTGGTTTCTATTCAGCTCTTCTGTTTCACTCTCCTATGCTGGTAGTGCCAAGTGACATGAAATGAATACAATTGCAAGTTTAAAAAATGCTTAACTCAACAACATGAGATGCATGGAATACATGGTCCATGTGTAATGCTAACTGCAAGAAAGGTTTTCTTTAACAAGAACAATTAAATGCTGTCACCTGCCCCAACCCCTGTATGTCGTCCAGTCCAGTTGCCACTTGGTAGCTATAGTTAAGACTGTGTTTCCATTGGGAATGCCTTTTTCGTGTTGCTAATAACTTTGGCAATGTTTGACGAATCTCCACAAAACTTTCCAAAACAGTGTTCATTTTTGACTAGTTTGCATACGGGAAGTTTCACTGTGATCCATCATGCAGTGGTCGAAAAATAGGGGGATCCCAAAGCACACTTTTCCGATTATTTTTCCATATGAATTTTCGACACAGCTACAGTCCAAATTATCACCAAATTTGTCAGAAAGCTAGATCTTGGTCCAAAAAGAATGCTTTTTGTGATTTGGTGTAAATCCGCTCAGTACGTTTCTTGAGCAATTCATGCTAAAAAAAAATTATATATCTAGGTATGCAGAGCCTCTGCGGATCCAAAAGATCTCCTGCAGAGATCTGATTGGCTGCCACCACATCAACCAGGAAGTGGTGATAGCCATTCTAAGAATCAGGACTGAATCCAGAATCCTAAAAAAACCCACAAAAAGACATAAGGGCAGTCTAGGGATCCCCTGATCCCCTAGGCCTCTTGGTGTTTTTTTTTTATTTTGCTGCATATTCACAGAGGATTTGTGAATTTATTGCAAATTTTTTATTTTTTTAAATACAGGATCATTTGCCTTTCCAAACCCCTCCCCTCCAGATGAACCAGGACTCAGGGGTGGAGTGTATAAATTACTTAAGGGGAGAGGGCACGTGGTCATGGTTCCCTTTAAACTGTTTGTTTGAGCTGGCATGCACACCTAGGTTTACCTCCGCGCCAACACCTGCAAGCGGTATGCACTACAAAGGATTACATCTGCATTCATTAAATGCTTCATGGAAGCCTTTGAAGTGCTGCTAATGGTGATGACATTGTACTTCTAAATGCATTTTTAAAGATCTGTTTCTTTTTCTTTAGAAATGCTAATGGAGGATGTTTAAATACCTGTGGGGCAGTCATGAAACAGCAGGAGAGAATTCCCAAAGCTTTCCCTGCAGTCTGGGCCCAGTCTGCCACATCTCTCTGCTCTCCCCCACAGAACAATGCATAAATGTGACAGTTTCATCAACCTCTAAGATTATTTTTTTTTCTAGTGTCTATCTGGGTCTCCCTCAAGCCCCACTTGATGTTCTCTTTTCTAAGTGGAGGCTGTATAAGGTGTGAGGTAGAGTGCATTTGCACCAAGTTTGAGATGATAATGAGTAGCATTACAAGCTACCTCTATTTGAGTTTACACATTCTCCTCTGTGTCATGATAAACTGAGGCACAGGAGTTTTCTGAATTTCTAATTTTGCGATGCTGAGCACAGCAGTTGTGTCTGTGCTGCTCGTGCACCGAGTTAATAGCCTCTCCTGCTGCTGGTGCTTCTGCTGATGTGCACTTTTTTATATTTTTTATTGGTGCAATAGGCTATTACCAACAGTATACACATGACAAAGCAAAAGATGAAAAATGAGGGCAACACGTTTTTAGGCTTAGCAAAGAATACACTTTAAGTATCGATTGAAAATACATGCCCAGACACTTAGTGGTTGAACGGTCATGATGCATTTAGAGAATGATTTTACAATATTACTTGCCTGATATGAAAACATGACTGCAAGTACTTCATAACGTGAGCCAGAAAGGAAGGATTCGCGATAGATGTCCCATACAATAGGCCCTTACCCACAAACCAGTTCCCCAAGTGCTCCTACTCACCTCACAGACAGTTTCAGAGAGCCCAAAATGGAAACCTGAAGGCCATCCCAGAGAGGCCAGCCCCCAGCGGGCTATCTGCCAGTTTATTCTAGAGATGTAACACTGTCACCCTCTGAGGCATTTCAGCTAGGACGTCATGGAATCAGATTGCCTTTTCTAGAAATGAGATTCACCACAGTTCATTCAGCTAGCTGACTGCAGACCAGTGGAAAAAAACAAACTTTTATCCTGGAACATTGCAGGTTTGATGAACAAGCTTGGTTGTCCGGAATGGGCCAATTTTATGGACCAATTAGAAATGTGTGCTTTCCAGGTGACTTGGGCAACAGGTTCCTTATTTCGAACTGAGTTTGTCTGCTTTGACCAACCTGCCCTATCAGGCAGGAGAGGCAGGCCATCAGGGGGCTTGGCGACATAGACTAATACCACTTTTTCATGTTCTCCTAGAATGATCGATCTAGGTTCCATTTGATGTTTTGTGTCTCAATCTGAAGTTTTCCAAGGGGGGTCTCTTTGGGGCTATATAATGTTTATTGCAGGAATGACAATCACAAGGCCAACCCAGCAGTTATTGATCTAGTTAGCGGTCATCTGGCATCTCTCTGACCTCATGTACTTGTAATAGTGATAGGAGACTTTAATTGTTGCTTTGAACCAATTGATGCAGGGTCTCGTCCCATTAGCGGCGAAAATATGCCTGCTAACATCTCGACAGCAGCATGGGTTAACCACCTTTATACATATATAACTTTATTCAGTTATTACAAACATCAAAGTGTACATCCATAAAACATTAAAAACTTATCATGTTTAAAAAACATTTTAAAACTCACAGGACATACATTCCAGTTGCTTATTTTAAACAACATTTCACAGCCCCCAATTAGATAGATCGAGCCAAAGTATAAGAGATATAAGGTGGCCTGTGCTTTACAAACAATCTGGTACCATTGGCGACTATGGTTACATATCGAAAAGCACAGTGGATTAAATCATAAGCGCATGAGCCAGATCGATTACCAAGGGGGATGTAAGTTACATATTAAGCATAAGAGACTGGAGCATGTAATTACAAAGTTAAAAAGCACATAGCGTTCATTCAATTACCTAACATATTAATAGATCTCAACCCCCAATGAGGTTGGGTCATACCAAAGTGCAAAGTGACCTGTGCTTCAGAACAGTGCAATTATGAGTAGCAGCAAGGGACAAACAGCAAAGGATACAATAAAAGGAAGTAAAAATCTCATCACAAGAATCAAATACCAAGATAAATATAAAATGCATATTCAATTTGAGTATTAGGAGTGTTAAAAAAATGATTCAATAAGTTATTACTAAGCAGCTTTTAAGATTGTGCTTCGGTTATGCCAAGATGCCTCTAGAAATTTGCTAATAGCTAAAACAATTTTAAAGGAGATGTCGGTTTTTAGGATCCTAAGAGCTACCTGGTGTCGAATTACTCCCAAGACGCAGCATATGGGAAGAATTCACTTACGACGAGAGATCAAATACACTGAGCAGAAGAACAATAAATGCGATTCGTTCTCTTCGCCCTGTCCACATATAGGACAAACCATAGGTTCCTGTTCTTTGCCCCATTTATGGGTGAACGATCTTAGCGGGAGAGTCCTAAAACGAAAACGTAAATGCAGGCTATTGGCTAAAGAAGAGGGTATTAAATCTAGATATTGCTCAAAGGAAGGTATAGGTTTATGGTCAAGAAACACATTGGTTAAGGAACCTTTTGAGCTTCTTTTGAAATGTTCTTCATTAATATGTGTCCAATGAGTAGCCTTCAGCACATTCATATCTGCTTTGTTAATTCCTGTGGGGTCCTACCAATAGCTATGTAGACCCAACTTCCCCAGCCATATACATGCAAATTTAACCCAGGGGAGTAACCTAGCACCTGGCATTTTTAGTAGTTCTGCAAGCGAAACCTTATAATCGACTAGCTCGGACATACTCCAAAGACGAACCCAATACACTAGTATTTTTAGGAGGGCCACATCTGCTATTCTTTTTAATCCCAATTCAAAATACAGTGGGATAAGGGGTGAGCTGGATGGGAGACAGACCAGTTTCCTTACAAAGTTATATTCAGCAATGGCCAGGAACTGATTATCCACATAGCCCCATATTTCGGCACCATAGAGCGCAGCACCTTGTGCCTTAGCACAATATATTTCCAAAACTGGTGATACTACATGTGACACTTTTCGCTTAAGCATTCTAATGATTGCGTTAGGCGTATTCTCAATTAAAAGGCTGCTCTTTTTTAAGTGGCCCAGCCACTTGTAGTTCTCCATAAGTAGGGCTCCCGGTTTTCCGTTTAAACGGATTTTTACATATAAATACAGACGGAAAACAAGTTTTCCTTTATCTGTATTTATATATAAAAACGGGAAAATACTAGTACATTTTGTCATTGACATCAATAGAATCACACCCCCCAACCATCTGGTGTCTCCCCCTCCTTAGAGGGTTAAGAGGTGTCAGCCCACTTCACAGGTCTTTGAAAGACCATTTACTTGTTAATGAGGCTTTGTTGTTCTTTCACCCCTTAACCCCTGCCTCTTCACTCTGCCGATTGCACCAGCACCCGTCTTTTCCTTGCAGACTGGGTTTTACAAGGGCAGCTTGCGATGCGCGCACATACAGGTGGTAGGTTAAAAAGGGCTGATGCAGTATATTAAACCAGCCAGTTTACAGTCCACACCCACGCTGCGAACTGCTTCAGTTACAGCCAGAGCAACAGCAGTAAGCAAATCACACCGGCACTCAGGGAGACGGGTCTCAGGGGCTGCCTGTGTGCTGGAGGCGAAGCCGTGAATAAACAAACTCTCAGTGTAGTCCAACCAGGAATGCGGGGGATTAAGAGAAGTTTTCGAGATAAGATTTTTTTTAAATGAGAAATAAACAAAGAGCTTTATTGTGCGTGGGCTGAGAAAGGAGACAAGAGGCGAGTCGATTTAAGCACCACAATTAAATGGATCCAAAAAAAGAAGAAACACTTTTGCTGCAAATGTCTTTGTCTGACATTTTTCTACTCCAAAATGCAGCCTCAGGAGGAGAGAAAAAAAAGTTTTACAATACAAACAATAAATACATAACTAAATAAAGCAAGACAGAGTAGTCACAAAGTGGCCAGATTGGTTTTATTTACACTGAAACACATTAGCGCCACCTTACAGATTTTGCCAGTGAAGCGCTACTTTTCTTTTCGTTCGCTTTCCAAGCAAAAACACTCCTTGATTTCTGAATAATGAGTGTAAAAGCTTTAAGTTGTATTCCCTATGAGTGTTTGCTTTTTCCAGTATGTTGTTACTTTTTTTCAGGCAGCATATTACTATAGTCTAGTGCATAATTTGAATTGAATTGCTTCCAGGTGTTTAGAGCAGGGCACAATTGGGTTGCAGCTGAAGGCAGTGTGAGTTTCTCTTAGTGGGGCAGTATGGTGTTCAGTGGGGAGAGGATGTGGCACTCTGCCGATGTCAGAAACTGGGAGGCTCTGAGACAAATGGCTTGTGATTGCCATTTGCAGAATGTCCCAAATATGCTTAAAAGTGCTAAGTTTTCAGATGAATGTATAGTGTTGACCAATAACAACTGAGCGCATGTGTGCATTGTCAATTTAAATAAATGTGGAAAAATACTAGCTGTAAGCGTCATCTTTTGCTTGTGGCAAAAATAAATGTGGATAAATACAGAAAAAATGCCCAAAAAATAAATATGGATAAATACAGACGGAAATGGCAAAAAATAAATACCATAAAACCGGGAGCCCTATCCATAAGTCACACCCCCAGATACTCAAAATCGTCTACCCTTTCTAATACCTCATTGTCAACTTGGATGACTGTTTTATTTTCCTTCTCACCCCCTTGCCCAACACCATAAATTTGGTCTTATTAATATTTAGTTCAAGGCCCCTAGACTTACAGAAATCTAAAAATCTGTTGCTTATGATTTACAGGCCCATGGGTGTCTTTGAAATGAGGAGGGAGTCATCAGCAAATAATAAAATAGGTACCTTCCTATTATTCAAAGTAGGGGAATCATTTCTACAATTTTCTAAAACGTCAACAACATCGTTCATATACAAGGAGAACAACGTGGGTACAAGGACACAGCCTTGGGGTACCCCACGTTCAATCGGGATACGTTCAGTCAGTTCACCATTTGGGCCCCAGTGGACCGGAGAAAAGTTGTTCTCGTGCAATTTACTTAGGAGTTGTACTAGGGTGGTGGGGCTCCTAGTTTAAATAGAGCATACCATAACTTTGAATGTGGAATAAGGTCAAATGCAGCTCTTAGGTCTATAAATGCCACATCGAGCTTTTGTCACTGTAATAAGACTATTTTCCAATATAAGATCCAAAATCTAAATATCTGATCCATAGTACTGACCTTTGGCCTAAAAGCAGCTTGGAAAGGTGACATTATTTTATTGGTGTCCGCCCAATCGATCAATTTATTCGGAATTTGCCTAGTGAAAATTTCTGCCCATTGTCAATCAAGCTTATTGGCCTATAATTAGCAGGGTTACTTGCGTCTCCCTTTTTGAATATGGATATGATCTCAGCTCCCCTCCATGATTCAGGTAATTCTCCCCCTGTAGAAATGGCATTTGATAGAATGTTCAGGTAAAACGACCAGATTTGTGGATCAGTCTTAAAGAAATCTCCGGGAATTTTATCTGGACCTGGTGCCTTAGCCATTTTTAGTGAGTCAATTGCACAAGCTGTTTCCTCTAGGCTAAAGGAAACTGGGGTAACATCAGCTTCCCGATCTATAGTTAATATCGTTGTAGGGCAGATCTGACTATTGTTTGCTCCATTGTCATTATTGTCTTTTATTGTATAAAGAGCGGAAAAGTGCACCACCCAATTTTCTGGGGATACATTGTAACAGGGGGATTTCGCACTTCCTGGCTTAGTTTGCACTACCAATTTCCAGAAAGTTCTATTATCTTTGATTTTACTGGCGACGAGGAGATCTTGCCAGAATTTTTCCTCCCATTCCCGTTTGGCCTGCTTCAATCTGGCTTTATTAGTATGTCTGGCTATACTAATTTTAGATCTATCGCCTTCTGTGATGGCCAGCCTTAGGGAGCTCTTAGCAATTTTACATGTTGTGTCAAACCATACTTTCTCAGTGGAGAGTTTAATATTTGTGACAGTCACCTCCTTGTAGAATATCTTTTGCATCTCTCCAAACAACTGGTTATGCACAGTTAAAAAAGGAATATCAGCTACATTCGTCCCCTCACATTGATCTAGAAAGGCAACAAACAGCCTGTATAGTTTTTGGTTTGACAGGACTCTGGGCCACTTAACAGAATGACGATTATTGGTTACAATAGAGGCTGGGGCAACTGAAGAAGAAGAATTATTCCATTGTTTCAAGGGCTCTCCAAGTAAAGTATCCTCCAGGGAGTTATGGTCGCTATCAGAACGCACGGTAACTTCCATATCAGCCAATAGCGACCATAATCTCACATCAATGAGTACATAATTAATGACACTAAAACATGTTCCCCTCTTAAAGGTTGATGCTCTGTCAGTACCGGAGATGGTACGTCCATTGCAAGCTCTGAGCCCTCTACTAGTTGTTAATGACGCTACTTGAGGTGCGGTCAAGGAAAGATTTTTTCTTGGCGGTCCTGACTCTGCTGGAATACCCCAGTATTCATCCTCCTCTCCAGTAATCTCATTTAAGAGTGAGCAGGGTTCATAAGAGGTATTAAAGTCCCCAGCCATTATTATTCTTGTGTCCTGATGTACAGTATCCAATGTAATGTCTAAAAGGGATATAGTTGGGCATTTATCTTTTGATTTTGTCGTTCTAACATAAATGTTGAGTAGGACCAAGAAAGTCCCGTAGATAGGGTAACTATAATCCCCATTAGATCTGGGCAGTCGATTATCAGAGGAATTATTGAGTTAAAGCGTCCATTCCTGACTAGAACTAAAAGCCCTCCAATTGCTCTTCCAAAGTGCTCAGCTGGTTTCGCTTCTACACTGAAGGAGGTAAACCTGTGTATAAAAGCTTTCTCAGTTGCCCATGTTTTTTGGAACATACACACATCATATTTCCCGATTTATAATAACCAATCTTGATCGCTCATCTTTGCATTCAACCCAGGTATATTCCAAGACAAAAGATTGAGACTAGGTAAAAACAAATGTTGCTATCAAATTTGGGCCCTGGATAATCACTAAGGCGGCCTAGCTCGTCAGGAGTTGTAACGAGATTACTATCATCCTTATTGTGCAATTCAGGATTACGATCAACCCCTTCGTGAAGATTAACCCCATTATCGCTACTGTTCTGAGTGAGTACTGCACTGCCTGTAGATTCAATACAAGAAATAGAATTTGTAGTTCCTTTTACTCTGGTTTTCTTTGGTATACACACTTTGGTCATTTTGATATCACCATTAATTATTATACAAGCTCTATGTCCTTGTTGGATGCATGTTGGTAAATGCGAGTTATTTCTTTGTCAATCAATTGCGTTCAAGGACGATGTAGGTGAAAACAGGGGGGTAGCAGTATCCCTTGAAGCCAAGATGGTCCAAGGCCCAGACCCTAGGAAGGCTAAAGTGGCCCTATGGTATACTAAAACTTGTTGGGCTGCCCGAAAAACACATTCAGATGACATTACGAGCTTCAAGACAGATTTATTCAAGGAAGCAAGGGCCTCTTATAAAGCCTCGCTAGGCTGGGCTAAATGCGAGTATGAGATGGGGAATTGGGAAGTCCTGCTGAATGCTGTAAAACTGAATTATCATCAGCTGTTTCGGCACACTCTGGCCTGTAGGACTCAAGGTTTAGCCGCTCCGGCAAACTCTAACATCTTGGCAGCAGCATTGGTTAACCACTTTTTGGTGCTGTTTGATGGGAGGGAAATGAACGAGGCAAGTAACCGTTCTGGTAGTATAGTGGGTCTCACTGCTATGAGAGTAGAGTCCTGTAGTGTGGAGAATGACCTACACAGGGTGCCCCGTTTGAACCAACCGTATGTAAATTTCCCCTCATCACTGAAAGGGAGGTTATTAAAGCTATTGACTGGATCACTCCAGGAAAAGCGTTGGGGTTAGATAAGGTTCCTGGGGACCTGTTTAAGGCAGATAAGGCAATTTGGGTCCCATATTTTGCTAAGTATTTTAATTGGATTCTGGAAGGATTACCCACTCCCCCTACCTGGGCAGGGGCCGAGATCGTACCAATTTACAAGAAAAGCTCATGGTCGCTGCCATCCAATTATTGGTCAGTCAGCCTTATTGACAGTCCCAAAATGTTTTCCGTCATATACTGTTGGATAGGCTGTGTGAGTGGGTTGAGGGCACAGGTCTTATAACCGCCCTCCAAGCAAGGTCAGATCAGGGACCAGTACCATCAACCAAATATTTTGACTATAACTTATATACTAGAAGTAAGTTATTCTAGGAGGTGCTCAGCTTTATGTAGTCTTTTTTGACCTCCACACTGCCTTCGGTAATCTGGTAGCCCAATTACAGAAGTGTGCCCATAATGCCCCGAGCCTAGCCGAGCGAGCCCCGAGCCTAGCAGGTATGAAGATCCCAACCCTCCTATTCACAGATGACACCCTACTGGTTTTCAAATCCCGTATGGGTATCCAAAATCTCCTGCACCAATTTGGTGTCTTCTGTGAGCAGATAGGGCTTGAGATCAACCTACAAAAAACCAAGTACATGGTCTTTAATTACTGTCACATAAGCACCCAAACGCGTCTCTGTACGGTGCTCCCTTTGAGAGTGTCTGCCCCTATGAGAATTTGGGCCTCACTCTGACTGAGAATTTTTGCTGGTCTGCTAAGATCCACAAGAGCAAGTTGAAGCTTGAACATTATGCAGGGGGCATCTTGAGGGGTTTCAAGGGTTCCAGCTTTCGACCTGTATCTCCGGCCATCCAAGTTTTTAACCTGCAAGCATTAGACGGGTCCCTGTATGGGAGAGAACTGTGTGTACATGAGAAGGCTACTGTACTGGAGGTGGGTGAGAACCAATTTATACGATCCTTGGCAAATCTATCTACTAGTACCCCATTCTTGCCATTACGGCTGGATCTAGGCCAAAAGTCAATTGCCCATAAAGCAACCCTTAGACCTTTGCTGTATTGGAGATGACTATGGGTCTCAGTGGACCTAGTTACATATTGGGCGGGTTTGGAGGAGCTACTTAGGCAGCCTGGAATCTCCAGGATCTGCTAGTTTGGGCATATCAAGACCTTCCTGGTAAAGATGGGATGTGAAAACCTGTGGACTAATCTGGGAGCTATGACCGGTAGGCCAAAAGCAGTACTCAAGTGGATGTATTGGAGGTATATAGATGGAGAATTGAGTAGGAATAGGAGAATGGGCACTTTGATACTTGCCTTTCTGGCATTTAAAGATGCCTTCCTTATGGATGAATACACAGACTCCATTCATCTACAACTTACAACAACCCTGTACATTAAATTTCATTTCCGGATTCTACCATTGCGCACTTTCACTGCTAAATGGGGGCAACAAGACAGCGATCCAAACCTGACCTCTCCTTTTTGTCCCCTGGTGAAAGAATGCATCAAACACACATTGTTTTCTGTCAGTTTTATCAAAACAACAGAAAGAAGTGGATACTACCACTCTGTCGGAGTATGGGGCTTAAAGACTTTTGAGTTGTTTGTAGAATCCTTAGATTCAACACGACACCCTTGATTGTGTTTGCACTGTCCCTCTTTTTAATGGGAGTATGGAGAATCAGATAAGGTAGTCTTGAGCCCTGAGAACTGTACTGTATTGTCAATTGTTGTCGGTAACGTGACCCATTAAATGTTTTAGCCCCATCCTCTAATTTATTGACCTTCCCTAATGAGGTGCTACTGGAATGCAGAAGTAGAAGCCAAATGGCTCCAGCCGCATTGTGAAATTTCACGACTAGTAATGTCTATTTATTAAGCTGTTATATGAGAAATGCTTGTTAATGGTTTTTATGATGGTCTTTGAAGATTTTATTAATTTTATTGTTTTCAAGTTTTTATGTGAACTTTTATGGCAGTATTTGCCCAATAAAGAATATAATGATTTCAAACCCCTCCCCAGCCCCTTCATAATATTTGCAGGCCAGTCGAGAATGGACAGAACTAAAGATGAATACATACTGTATTTATCCCTTCCATTAGAAACTTAGCACATCAAAATATTTCAAATAATCATCATTTTTATACAGTAACTTGATTTGAATGAATCAATTAGTGAGTATGGAAGTTAAACAGTGAATGAGTGGTGAAAGAATGGTAAATGGAGTGAATGTATGAGTGAATGGCAAGTGAATGGATTTGTGGGTTTTTGAACAAGCATGTGACTGTCAAAGCAAGTAGGGGAATGAATAAGTAAGTAGATAAGTGAAACAGTGATTGAGAACGTTATTGAGTGATGAGTGAGTGTCCAAGTGATTGGACAAGTGAGTTGGTGAGTATTTGAATGTGGGAATGAGCATGTGAAAGAAGCAGTGAGGGATTTGATGGCAAATATGCAAATTAGTGAACGAATTAGCAAACGAAAACAGCCAAATTGTGTGCAGCAAGTAAGTAAACAAGTGAAATAGTATGGATGCCATTAAGTGACTAAATGATTATGTAAGTGATTGAGGTGAGTGAAGGAGTGAGCAAATGAGTGACTGAGCACATGATAGTGGCTTGGTGAGTGTGAGTTTACAAATGAGTGAATAAACAATAGAGTGAGTGAAGTATCAAGTGAGTAAACAAATGACAACCAAGATTTTGAAGCGGTGACTGGGAAAACAAGCATTGGCAAAGCCAATAATTTTCGCCTATGCAAGAGGCATAGGCTTTGCCAATTTATTTTAACCATGTTGTACTCCAGCGTGGCTGCTGTTCAGCATAGCTTAAACTTAGTGGCATAGAGGCAAGTGGCATAGTGTGTCATAGAGTGGAATGGCGAAGAGTGGAGTAGAGTGTTGTAGAGTGGATGGCATAGAGTGGAGTTGTGTACAGTGGAGTGGCATAGAGTAAGTTGAACTGGTGTAAAGTTCATTGGCATAGAGTGTTGCAGAGTTTAGTGGCGGAGAGTGCAGAGGCATAGAATTCAGCAGCATACAATGCAGCGTTGTAGAATGCAGTGGCGTAGATTAGAGTGTTGCTCAGCAGAGTGACATGGCATAGAGAGCACTGGTGCAGAGTGGAGTGGTGCAGAACAGAGTGACATAGAGTGCAGTGGTGTAGAGTGGGCACAGAGTGAAGTCACATAGAGTAGTGCAGAGTAGAGTGGTACAGAGTAGAATATAGTGCCTTAGAGTGCAGCTGCAAAGAGTGCAGTGGTGTAGAGTGGAGTTCTGCAGAGTGCAATGGTGTGCGGTGGAGTGCTGCAGAGTGCAAGGGTGTAGAGTGGAGTGCTGCAGAGTGCAATGGTGTAGAGTGGAGTGATACAGAGCAGAATGCCATAGAGTTCAGGGTCATAGAGTACTATTGAAGGGAAATTTCACAAGCAGTGTTTTGATCTACATAGATCATTCTGCACCAAACACTCAATCACATTTTTTTGTCATAAATATCTAAAAATATTTCAATGATTTCATGGATTGGATGTGCGCCACTCTAGGGCAGCACTAGCTCCACATAAACACCGGGAAGCTTATGTCTTTAATATGAAACCAAAACTACATGTCCCAGCATGCTTAGAGTTATTGGAAGAAAAAGGCAGGGCTATCTACTGTTGCACATTATATGAGTTACTTGGGAGCTATGCTATAACACCTCTCCAAAAAAGTGACTGTGTACAATGTGCAGTAGAGTAAAAACTTGTGAAAATTGTGTCTGCACTTGTTCTAAATGACTTTTTACATTTTGGTATTTTTGCATAGAGATAGATATTTAGCATCAATATTTCCCCGTGGCGGCCAGCAGAACTTCGACCCACACTCCTACCGGCAACCTAGGTGAAAAACCTAAGGATAATGATTGACAACCAGCTTGCCATAAACTGCCAAGTGAACGCAGTCTCTGCCTCAAAATGCTGAAGAAAATCTTCAAGTTGCTCCCAGTCAACACATGCTTTCATCACCAGGAAGCTGGACTATGGCAACGCTCTCTATGTGGGAATAAACACCCAACTGACCTGGAGGCTCCAGACCATTCAAAACCCAGCACCCAGGATCACACTCAAGCTTCCTTCCTGCACTCACACTACCCTGCACCTCAGAGATCTCCACCGGCTCCCTGTCCACAAACGTGCACTCTTCAAACTCCTCACACATGGCTAGATGGTGCTTGCGTTCACTGCCAGGATACCCTCCTGGATGAGTTGTGCGCTCTACAAATACCCATACCATAACATCCCGACTGTAGCATCCCAAATGACATGACTTTGGTGCAGAAATGACAGAAAATTGCTCTAGGATATCAAGGTCTCCTTCATACTTCCAGTCATTTGAGTCCAGACTTACGACGTAAAGTTGTAAATGTGGACAATGGAGAATTTTATATAAATGGCTCGAATAGTGAAAAACAAAACTAATCTCATTAGACTTGTCACCATAGAGAAGGGGAATCTCAAGGAAAAGGTAATTATAAAGTCGACAATAATTGTGACTCGAGGAAACATTTGCATGTCTGCATTTTGCAGATGCTCTTTGTCCAAGAACTCATTTGTGATAAGATTGTACACAAGTACAAATTAAAGGGAATATTCGGAGGTGAAAAAAGACAACGGGGCATATTAGCAAGACCGGCGATAAAATTATCGCCGTTTTAGCGGCAGGAAACTGCCGCTAAAACGGCGATAATGGGCTTGCTAATATGCGTTATAGAATTCCAATAGAAGCCCAGGTTAGATGTCCTGCACATCTAACCTGGGCTTCTATTGGAATTCTATAACGCTTATTAGCAAGCCCATTATCACCGTTTTAGCGGCAGTTTCCTGCCGCTAAAACGGCGATAATTTTATCGCCGGTCTTGCTAATATGCCCCAACATTTTTTTTGTGCCAAGCATCATTGGCAGTCGTGTGTTTTTCAGAAGCCGTGTTTGTCAGCTTTCTGATGTCACGCATTTAGCATATTTAATCGTGTCACCGGATCCGGATGCCTGCCAGTGGTTTCTCTTCCATCCTACGATAAAGACAATAGAAATATACATTATAATTGCAGACACTTTTCTGTCTCAACAGTTGTAACTTATTCAAACAAAAGTACTTTTTTATAATCTATCCAAGCTATTTTATACCACTTGATTTAAAAGAGGAGAGTTATGAAGTATTATGTGCAACACTGGTTTTTCAATACTCTTTTTTTTTTGCATTTATATCAAACCCCATTCCGGTTACAAAATAATTTAGAATTTTTATAATGTATTGTGCATTTATTAATAGGGGTATTATGGGTTGGATTTTGTATATTGATCAAAATGTATCAGCTTTATGCAATGCCGTACTGCACAGAATTTATCAGTGCTGCCTTGCGTGAAAATTCAAAAATATTGCAAAGCCATATCTAATACGAGTTGGGTGCTGATGATCATTAGCCATGAGCACACACATAATGCAGTGATAGCTCAATATTAAGGGCCTGATTACGAGCTCCTCGTAATATTCTGTCCCATGCGTAAACTCCTGTTTACGCATGGGTCAGAATTACGAGTTTCAGGGAATTTAACGCATCCGACAATTATAAGATGCATTAAATAACTCATTCTTCGTTAAATTTAACAGGGGAAAACATATGGTAGTTACCGTATCATGCGGATTTTGATGTGTTAAATACCGAAATCCACATGTTATTCCCAATGAACTCGTAATGGGTATTATTTATTGCACCTGATAAATAACGTACCCTGTGGTATCGTTATTTATCAGGGGCAATTAATAATGCCGTAGATCATAAACTAGTCAGGCATTTTTTTCCGATCTGTGAGTAGCACAGGATGGAATTACAAGTTGAATGTTATTTAACACATCCGATAATTATCGGATGCGTTAAATACCTCAACCTTCGTTAAACTTTGGAAGCTCAAACCTGCCAAAGTTGACAGGGGGAAACCATACAGTAATTACCGTAACATGCAGATTCATTATTTACCAGGTGTGATAATTAACACCTTAGATCATAATCAGGCCCTAAGTGTAGACAATTTCCCAAATGTCAATGCAGTGGTGTAGCAAGGGAGTCAAGTGCTCTGGTGCAAGAACAAAATGTGGGCACCCTGTAACTGGCAAGTGTAAATGCAACAAGCCCAGTTTTCAGATGAAGAACTTTACAGCACAGTTTACCTTTGAAAGTACCTAAAAGGTCGGTCAAGTGAGCCCAAACCTTTTTGTCTAAGAACCTCCACCCAAAATGTGTTTGATAGCAAAAGTTTTAAGACATTGCATAAAAATTACTGACCCAGTCTACACAGCACCAAGATGGCCATGTTCCGTCGAGGTGTCTTGTTCACAGCGCATGTTTCCTGGCCCATTTGTTTGCACTAGTTTCTTGAGAAGCAGGTACAGTGTGTGCACGGATGTGGCAATACTCAAGGTTCACCCTGGACACTTGGAGCAGTGTAATTCTGGCTCCATCCTTTCATGTATGATCAGGCCACATATATATTTACATATGGCCTCATGTATTAGTGTGACTTAATATAATTAGTATGAAGTGGTGCACGGAACAGCTACAGAAAGTGCATTTACAGAATAATCTTACATTTAAACAAATGTGCATACTAATGTTTTCCTTGCAGTAACATCGAATTGCAGTTCCCATATATATATGTATTTATGTGGTTTAAATAATGTTAACTCTTATGTAACCATGTATTCATTTTAATAGTACTCTGCATCTATATTGCAACTATATGCGTATCCATAATCATGCATTTAAATGTGTACTGAAATACTTGCTCTATTAATTGGGCCAAGGGCAATGTTTTTCTCTCCTCTGTAGGTGCAGTTGTATGATCTCAAGAACGGGGAAAGGCACATTGTGTGTGAGAGATAGTAAGTTTCAGGAGGAGTACTTTTGGCAAGAATGAAAAGCCTTAATGAACAAAGCGAGGACTACTGTGTGTACAGAATTGGGAGACATGAGGAATCCAAGGATTTTTCTAATATGCGGACCAAAGGAAAGAAGCTTCAAAAGTAGTTGTCAAATTTTTCTTTGCTAAGGTGGAAATGATGAAACTTGTGATATGAGATTCTCAAATGTTCTTTTGTGCGGTTTAATTGGAGCTCACACTTCAGCTTTAGTTAGATTCCTTTTAGTCTCAGGGGGGTATAGACCTCTTCGCGATATCTCTGCTGTGTGGCTTTCTGCTAAAAAATACTCTCTATTTTGGAGGATTTCTACAGATGTTCCGCTATGCTAACACCTTCCTCCTTCACTGGATCTAATTCAGGATTCCCCAGTCAGATGAGATTTAGATTTCCTCATGCATAATAGGCAAGAGAACTGCAAAGTTTATACAGATCATCAGATTTTATTTCTGATTTTCTGCATTGCTATCACTGAATTCCTTGTATGTTTCATGTTATTGAGGCTAAATGTTGTGAGATGATTTGGTCTCTCAGTAGTGATTTTGTGTTTTTACAATATATTCTTAAGACTTGTGTACATCAGTCTGGCTTTTAATTTGTAGCAAACCCATGCCAAATCTCGTTTACCAACTTTGGGTTCTCACTGTGTGGCCGAAGTGCTTACACTGTTAATTGAACTTCTGGTTGATTTTAACTCCCTTTTATTGCTTAGGCACCTAAAAAGGTCTGTTGCAGGGAAATTTGGACCGAGGACTCAGTGCTCTAGCAGATGGTAGCAAAACAATCATGGTTAGGTCGTAGAATAGGGGGAGTTAGGAAACTTTGTTAGAGCAGTTCAGACCCAGGTTCACTTTCCCTCTTTGCACCATGGCGTACTGTCAAACAGGGATACCGGGTGCAAACAGAGAAAGTGAGCCTTACTTTGTTGAATGTGCTGCTCTCAGGGCAGCTACCAACTCATGCTGCCGTGGGGGCAGCGCATGTCAAGTGAAATACGGAGCGATTGCTTCAAAGTCGCTCCGTGTTTCATAGTGCAGGTGGCAGCCGTCCCTCACTTTCAAGCATGATTAGAGATACTTTTGTAGGCAGGTGCAGTGAGTGACTACACTCATCAGCAAGGGGATGTCTGGGGGGTCCATGGGAACTCTTACATTCCTCAGGGACTGCCCTCAGGGGTCGCACTGATAGTGCGCCACCTTTTTGTGGTGCAATATCAGTGCACCTCCTGAAGGCATATTTGCCTCTGCGTCCACATCTGTAATACAGCACGGGCGCAGAGGCAAAGTGATTCCCTCATTTGTATGGGACCACACCCCCATGCACATAAGGGAACGCCCTCTAGTGATAGCACCAGTGCTACATGTGTGACAGATCTATCAGTATTACAGAAGGGGCTGCACAAGCATATGCGGCCCCTTCTGTAATACCACAGTGCCCCAGGGGCACACATATCAGGTGAACATGCCCATTGTGCCCCCGGGGCACTTTCTGAAATACAGCTCTTGATGTTATTTTATTTACATTAGTGGCACAGTGAGGTGAAACAATAAATACCTGCGAATATGCATGCATTTCATGTTTAGAATGCTACTGCAGATGTGCCAACGTTTATAGCTTCTGTTGATTTTGAACCCTAGCATGTGAAGAAGAAACACAGCTTTGAGGTGTTGTGACAGACAAATAATACAAGAATCAGGAGTATCACTGTACTGTACATTTTGCCTGGAATTGATTAAACTTCGCTGTAGCCCCTTTATATGCATCTTTTTTATGTTTCACTTTCCTGCATCTTTGAGCACTGCGTTGTCTGCACTAATGTAAATATTATAACACCTGTTTGGCAATAAATGCAAGGAGTCATTGTTGATTTTGAGGAAGACTGTATTGCATCATTTAATTGTATCTTCAGGGGGTTACATAAAGGACACCCACAGAATCTTTTGGTTAATTCTAGAGTCCAAGTAACAGCACATGCTCTCTCATATAACTGAGCAATTTGGAGAGTGGCACTAATTTTGGAGTGAGAGGTGATTCTTTCTATGGGGCGACGTAGGGGCAGTTTCGGTAGACGTGGCATAATTGGCGTGGTTTTCACCCTAACTTTTTGCCTTCCAACCTCCAGTTTTGTTGACTTTTTTTTTGCTGTCTTTAGGACTCTGCACACTGCCCCTTGTTCAACACAGGCAGGACCTAAAAAGGAGACATCTAAATGGGCCACCGGTTTGCTGTTACTTAAAATATTTTTAAAAATTGATTAATTAAAAGACACTGATATAAATTTTGGACTTCAGACACCAACTTTTCAGTACACTTCTGGACCTGTGAAGACTCTGCCAGGAAGAAGGACTACAGTGCTGTTGAAAGGACTGTCACTCTGATGGACTGTTGCCCTGTGGGACTACTGCCTTGCTGAACAGCTGTACTGCTGCCCTCCTGCCAGAGTCAGAGGGTGTAGTGTAGCTCCTATTTCCCTAATAGGCTCTGCGCATTGGAATAATATATCGTATAGGTTTGACATAGGACTAAGGTCAGTATGTCCCTATCGAGTATATTAAACTTAATTACTTGTGCCAGCTAGCTCAGAGGCCACTAGAAACTCCTTGACAACAAGAAGGGAGTAGTTTCTGGCAGCCGCAAAACATGACCACTGTGTTTCCCTTTAAAATCAGAACGTGTCCCAGAGTCGTGGAAACAATAGATAACTATTTCACTCAGCTCAGTCGTGCATGCTTAGTTTTCTCCAAGTTACACAGAAAGAAAATAGACGGGCGTTTCGATAAAGGATTTATTGAACAGTCTTGTTTCTGGTGTAAGTAAAATGTGCTGTTACGATCACAAGACAGTATGCGAGATAAATAATGTACAGTGTGAGCAGTAGAAATAAATAATACTGAGAGAGCATTATCTTTTAGTACATATGCTGTTACATAAATAACACAGACTAAAAATGCGAGTACTCATACGATGCGTTTCTAATCTAGTTCTACCCCAATGTACCTAACCTAACCCAGGTGTAGGACGAGGTATGAAGTAGGTGAAGTATTCCTTACTATAGTATACTAAGAGTACGCTCACCCCAGTATGCCTAGTATGCCAAGAGTCCCTCTAGGTTCTTGTCAGCTCCATACCTGAAGAATGAGAGAGCTAGGAATCTCTTTGCCAGACTCGAACTCCAACACCCCGCAAGGGAAGTCAGATCACTGGAAGCTGGACTCTCTGTGTGCAGGGATGACAGCGTCTTCTCAGTGCATCAGGCCGGGAAATGGGCTCCACTGAAGTCAAGGTCTCCTCTGATTTACAGGGGCTAGGGAAGGTATATTTATACCTGAGAATTACCTCAGAATGTTAGCATTGACGTGAGTCGGACAGCGGAAGACGTCATGAATGAACCCCTAAGGAATAATGGGTCATGCATAATATATGAGTCCTTGAAGAAATCAATAGTCCTGGACTAGGGAAACTCCTGCAGCCTAAGGGTCTGTTCTTCAAGAACTCGTTGTGACGTTAAGGTGGACGGATGTCGGAGACCATGCCTGTATTTGGAGTGCACGGTTAATGCCTAAATAAGGGCTGGGATGTTATGCCTATATAAGGGCAGGGCGAATTATGCCTATATAAGGACATGATACTTGAAAGCCCGTTTATGGACACCCTAAGAGGAATACAACACCCACTCCACTTTCGTGTGTACGATAATACTAAAATGCTAAACATTTAAAATGCTAAACATTAAAATGGAGTACCGCATATTTCTAAAATATTTCATAAAACCATTTTAAAAAGGTATTTAAAAAACCAATTAGAATGCAAAAGGTACTGTACATATTAAGCATAGCCTTTCACTTCAGGCATATATTTAAAATAAAATGCAACATGAATGAAAAGAAGCAGTAATATTTACATGTGACAGAAAATGATCGATAAGTTGTTCAAAAGTAAAAGTCATTTCATGTCATGAAAATAAATGAACTGGTTTAGACACACAAGATGACTAAGTGTTCGTGGAAGTACCTTGAAGTCTGTATTATAAGGCTAGTTCTACTTTAAGCAGATTGTAGTGCCATTTTCTTTCGAAAAATGGGAAAAAGTTCAATTTTGGTAGAGTTCCAAGTTGTTTTGAAAAAAAATGAAGGCCAAATTGTTACTGCATCCCTGGAACACTGTATGCTGAATCAGAGTCAGTTTACGGGTCTGGTGTAAACATGAGATCATCTATTTCTATAGACAAAACATCATCCACTGTAGTTGGTGTCAGTTGGAACACCTCGTGTAGTAGATTAATTGCACAGAGATGTGAAGCATTGCTTTCAGCATTGGTCGCAGCAGCAATGTTCGCTTCCGTTGTTACCTGTGTGCCTGTAGTTCTTTCTCGTACCTCAGCAGCAGCCGGAAGCGTCCGTGAGATCTCAATGAATGCTGACATCAGGATTGGTAGCCTCTGGGGACAACACAGAGCATGGGCCGTTATCGGGTCCAGCAGAGTATCGACATCCGTTGGCGTAGCTGATGGAAATGTTAGACAGGTGTCCAACACGCATTCTTCACCGCATAGCAGGCATCGTAGAACAGGTAAGATGCAATCTTGCCAGATTGGTCTGAATGACAGGAACCAAGTTGTATTAAGGTCCCGTAGACGAGTCATGCCCAATAGCTATACTATTCGCTCACTGCACTTTCGTTCAAGGAGAGCTTTCTCCATTTCGCTCGGAGTGATGTCCGCGAATAGGCTGACCATAGCACAATAGCAGGAAGAGAAATAGAATTCCGGCAACAAGTGCTAGAATTAATGGTATGCCACCAAACACCGAATGTGCAAAGTTCGGGATGATTCCGAGTATTGCCTGGAAAGGTGCTAACAGACCGGAGCAGATGCTCTTAAATACATGTATAATGCCAGTTGTATCAGACATGTTGAAGATACGTGATATCATTTCTACGAAATGTATAGGGCAGTTTGTACGTATTAAAGTCTGTATCTCAGCCGAAGTCCTTGCTACTTGTAGATCATAGGTTTCTTTGGCCGAGGTCAAAGGCACTGTTTGCTGTAAAAGCATGGCTTTCATTCTGCTCAAAGTATCAAATCTTATAAAAGAGACGTTCAGCGAAGGCCATAGAGGCAACTCCCTGACTGTGTCTATTGGGGCAAACAATACTTGCATACAGCAAGTGACCCTGGAGTTGACCGTTACTAGATATGGGATGCCTGGCAACATGCCGCAGCAACTCTGATCATTCAACATGAGGTAACTCCCATTCGAAAGTTGTCCAAACGTTGGATTAATCACAGCAGCTGGTGTATCCTGCTGATGGCAAGACAAATTTGCCACAGAACCATTACAAGCCCCGTGTAAAGAAATGTCCTGACATATAAGTGAACCGCTTAGTGCAAGTTTACAGTTTGTACCGCTCAAAAACACTTCACGATCCCCACTCCAACATCTATATGTATACGGTAAATCCCAAGATGTCTTAATGTATTCCTTACCCAACCTTTCATATTTGCCTGCTTGCATTTGTCTGAGGCAATACTGAAACTGAAAAGTACTCACAGGTAATGTTATTTTGCCATGAATAAGCCATTCTGTAGCTGTTTTTTCTGCCACTGTGAATGGTAACTTTTCCAGTTTTTCAATGCTCAGCACTGTATACCTTGCTCCTCTTTGTGCCAGTTCGATCTGTTTATCAGTTAGATTGGATTCTGCAAACAGAGCCGTTGTGTTGATAAAACGCCAAGGCACATAGCCCGCTCGCAAAGATTGCAGCGTCCAGCTTAATAACATAATAGAACGTAATTGAGACTGGCCTTGCTGTAACATCGCCAAATCTTGTTCTAGTATGTCGATAGCAGAGGATACAATGCCATCCAATGAATATATTCTGGAGGACAAAGTTGTTAACCCATTGTCGACCACAGAGAGTGTTTTCTCTAAATTAATACGATCAAGTTCACGTATTCGTTCTGCGGCCTCCATCTGTGATACTTTCCATGCTTCATTATAAGCAGCATAAATGCCGGCATATATGAAACGTTTTTGATGCGGTTTTCTTGGTCCAAGCAAGAATTCCCTAAGGTCTGCGTCCTTTTAAGTAAGGTTAAGTGTTGTTTCACATCCTGTAGTGTAGACTTATGCAGCCAATCGAGGCATAATTTTCCTACACTGTATGTTGTTACTACCCCCGGATGTTGTCTTTGGACGTATCTTGGGTCTGGCCTATTAATAGTAAAGCCCTGAGTTTTATTCAGGAATCTTTCCTGACAGTTATTCGTGTCTGTGGGCCAGATCAACCATTTTTTCCAATCAGGATTAGATCTGTTGAGTTGTAGTATATTGTCAACTGTCACCACTGCCTGTGTATCGTTATCTCTGGCAGGTGTCGGTACAGAAGGTGTGTTCATCTCTTTGATCTTGGCTAATCCAAGACAAGATGTTTGTTGGATGGTTTCATTCAAAAACATTATTTGTTCAGGGATGATGCAGGCTCTAAATAAAGCTTCTATCCCCTGCACTTGCCAATCTTTAGTACCCCAGACTGTTTTGGTGTCTATTGTGTCTTTCCAAAAGTCGAAACCCTGTCTAGACAGTTGGGCTTTAAATAACGCAGAGTAAATCTGTTTTGTATTTGTTAACATAATTTTCAGCCCTGTCTTGTTTACATTTTTAAAGTAAAACATTTCTGGTTCAGATGTATTGTATCCTGAAAAATATGGAAACTTACTAGCAAATGTTGTCGAACTACCTTTAGGTGGTGTAGGACAATGTTCCCATTGGTTAAACATAAACACATTTCTTGGATATGCAGATTTATGCAAATAATGATGACCATAGTGGTTATAACAATACATTTGTTCATAGTCTGATGAACCCTCTAAATATTCATGTTTAAAAAATGCAGCAGATTTTTCTAGGTCAAACATTATATCATTGACAGTCTCAAAGTCCCAATCATCTGAATAGATACTGGACGTAATTAGATCACTTAGTGAAATTTTAAACAAATGTGGAATGTTCAATTGTTCCGTCGGACCGAAGATTTCAAAATCTGTTTTGTCCCACACTTTACCATCCTGTATAGGAACAGCTGTGATGTTCACTGATGACAAGTCTCTTGCTTCATGATGGGAAGATTTATGAGGTTTCAAAAGTACGTTCACGTCTTTTCCTTCAGTGTTCACATGGATGTATCTGCCACTTATAAGCACGCTCACAGTTGTAACCAAATCTAGCCAGAGCAGGAAAACAAAAAGTCCAGATGTAATCCAGAGTTCAATCCATGGAGAAACCAAATAAGTCTTTTTCAGAAAGTGAAAAAAGTCTTGTACTTGCTGCTTGAATTTCAATGATGCTGGCGTTGTTTCAGGTTCACTCGGATCTTCTGAGAACGTATCAAAGTTAATGAAATAGCCAGAAGCAGTTCTGTCAATTGTTGGAATTGCATCAGGATTTGTAGAAATCACTGGAACCAGTTCATCACCTGCCACGTTGGTGTAGACAGCTGTATTTGGACGAACTGTTATTTGGTGTTCAAGAGGGATGAGTTCCATAGCGTTGTTGCTTAGTCCTCCATCTGTTACAGCTGAATTCTCGATTGTTATCAGTCTTTCAGTCTGAACCTCTTGGATAGTAGCGAGAGGAGTGCGTCTGCTACTAGGTCGGAGTCCACGAGGCCTACTGTTTAGTATCTGTGAGAAGTTGGCCTGGCATATGCTGTCCACTAATTATAGTGGGCACCTTGCACCAGTCCAAATCGACTCTTATGGTAGGTAGGTTTAAAGACAACCTTATTGAAAGCTATCCTAGTGGTAGCTATGGAGAGCAGCCTTCAGGCTAAGTCTTGAAGGAATGTAAAGCAGCTTGTTTTACCAGTCTATAATCTCTTGAGTGACCAAATGAAAGAGCACCACACCAGGTATATATTCAAAATATATGTATTTATTACTAAACACACCCCTCTAGTCTCTTTATGAGGCTAGAGTTCGAAGTACATAGGTTATAAGATCTTAAATCACAGTAATAGCACAAATACACGTTTGGGCCCTAGGGGCGTACCAAACCATATACCAATAAAGTGGTATGCGAACCACGACTGAACTAGACACTAGGCCTAGAGCCTCTAGAAGTGCTTGGACCACAAGGAACCACCCAAGGTAGTGACACAGGGGACCCACGGGAGACGCGTGCAGTGTAAATACACAACCGCGATACGCCGTTAACTTCTATGGAGAAAGTCGGGATCGGGAAAATAGAGGAAAGGGACACTTTAAAGAGGACTAGGACAAAACCCTTTGAGATCTAGGACTTTGAAGAGTCTCTACCCACGGGAGCACCGGAGTACTCGTGTTACCTCACCCAGGGAAGCCGGGTGCATAGGTGCCTTTCGGGGTCGGGTTTCGTCGTCGGTTCTTATGGCGATCTGCTGCAAAGTGCTGCTGGCGACCAGGAGAAAAGTGTCCGGGTGGATCCAAGAGTGGATCGGAGTTCTGAAGAACCTGAAAGCAGAGGGGACAGAGTCTGGGTCACTAGCCAGTGACCAGGGAGGTGATGGACAGATGCCCACCGATGTCGAGTGCTTCAGGTTCGATGACGGTCGTCTTGACTCTTCAGCCACGAGGTCCGGGAGGCGTTGTCGGCGACCAGGAGCAGGATTCGGGCTGTTGCTCGATGTCTGTCGAGTGCAGAGGTGTCGGCGACCAGATTGGACCCAACAAGCCTTGGCAACGGCAAGTCTCGAGTAAGATGTGGATCGTCGATGATGCAGACCAGCAAGGTCTGGGGAACTCACCCAGCGAGGGTAAGTGAGGGCAGGCCTGGAGCAACCAGACTGCCAAGTAAAGAAAAGATTGGCCTTCGTTAAGGGCTACTAGCCAACGGGCTAGCGACCGCGAAGGAGCCTCGTGACGCCGCACGTGGAGCTGGCTTACAGGACACTCGTGGAGTGGGGGCCAGTGATCTTCGGTGCAGGTGGTGCTGGAGGCTAGGGCTACTCGGAGCCCAAAGCACGACTTCTTGGGAGACCCAGAAGATGGTGCACTTGCAAATGTGCTCGGTGTCCAGGGGTCACGGTCTCAAGTCACCCACGACAGCCACGGGCCTCAGCTTTGCTGGGGACTCAGGGTAGCCTCGGGGAAGTCTGAGAATCCACCTCTGGTGATGCGATGACTTCAGCGTCCGACGGGAGCTTCAGTGATGCGAACCGGACAGATGCTTCTTTGGTGCCTGCCAAGCAGGGGAGTCACTCCTTGACCCCAAGGGAGATTCTTCAGTCCTCTAATCGTGAGTAGAGCGTCGAAGGTCCAGGATTCTGTTTCAGAGTTTCGTCCAGGTATATCTAAAGTCCTAGGGACTGGGTTCCTACCTTTATTCTAAAAATAGGGGATGGACTACTCTGTGGCCCCACCTATGGGTGGGTCAGGGCAGAGGGGTGGCTACACCCCTTTCCCTTTGTCCAGTTCGCGCCAAAGCAGGGGCTGCAAGCCCCTGATCCGGTTTGAACTGGGGTATGCACAGGGACACCAAATGTGCCCCCAGTGCAGGACTTCAAAGCACCCGAAAGTGCTCCCGCCCAGCCCCAATACACATTGTCCTGTCTGGGGAGGTGGTCACACCTCCCTGGGACAGGAAACCTATTGTCCAGGCCTCCCCTGCCGGAGTTTCGTCCAGCAGCAGGAGGCCAGACTCGTGTCTGTGGCAGCAGCATCCATTTTGTGATGCCAGGGCTCTGGAAAGAAGTTACCGGACTCGTCAGAGTTAACATGCCTTTCCCTCTAGAAGGGTGGAATGCTACCCCCGCCGCCAGGATTGGCGGGGGGTAGTATTCCAAGATGTTTGACACCAAACACGACATGTTTAGGTGCAGCCATTCCATAGTTAGCATTTTACCGCGAGGATATAATGCGTTTAAGAGTATATGGTCAGGCTGCACTACAAACAGCATCAGAGATGGTCTCCGAACGCTGCAGAGGGGCCCTGCTCATGCAGGGGCACCCTCTCACATAGGAACCATGCACTCTGCCTTTAGGATTGATAAGGCCTGCCTTAGGAGTGACTTATAGGTTTATATGTGTGTATGCTTTTAGTGATATAGGTAACCTATACCACAGCAAGGGGTGCATGCACCACCTTACCCAGGCTGCAGTAGCAGACCTGTGGTGTCAGTTTGGATGGCCTACCAGGGGTGGCATAATACATGCTGCAGCCCCTGGCAGGCCTCTGAGGTACCTATGCCCTTGGTACATAGTATACCATATACTAGGGACTTACAAGGGCACTCCAGATCCCAATCAGTGATGTGCCTAAGGCACATGGAGACCCTTTTAAAGAGGAAACAGCTAGGCTGGGGTTCTGAATAGCAGGGCCCCAGCCAGACTAATGTCGAAAACCAGTGAAGTATCAGCAAAAAGTGGGGGTACCCCTGTGAAGCAGATCCTACTCTCCTACACAACCCCCCCAAACGTAGGGACATTAAACTAACCTTGCCCAGTTAAGTCTTCATGTTCTAAGTGGAAATACCTAGAGAGTCCATCTGCATTCGCATGGTTACTCCCAGGCCTATGTTCCACTGTAAAGTCCATCCCCTGTAGGGAAATGGACCACCTAAGCAGTTTGGGGTTTTCACCCTTCATTTGTTTTAGCCATAAGAGGGGCTTATGGTCTGTCTGAACCAGGAAGTGTGTACCAAACAAGTATGGCCTCAACTTCTTCAGAGCCCAGACCACAGCAAAGGCCTCCCTCTCTATGGCTGACCAACGTTTCTCTCTAGGGGTCAGCCTTCTGCTAATAAAAGCTACTGGCTGATCCTGACCTTCTTCATTCAATTGTGACAGTACAGCCCCTACCCCCAATTCAGATGCATCAGTTTGAACAATGAACTTCTTGGAGTAATCAGGACTCTGCAGAATTGGAGCAGTGCACATGGCCTGCTTGAGGTCATCAAATGCCTTTTGACAGCTAACTGTCCACTGAACCTTTTTGGGCATTTTCTTAGAAGTTAAGTCATTCAAGGGTGTCACTATTGATCCATACCCCTTGACAAATCTCCTATAGTACCCAGTCAGGCCTAAGAAGGCTCTCACCTGAGTCTGGGTAGTGGGAGCAGTCCAGTCCATGATGGTCTGGATCTTGCTCTGCAAAGGTTGAACCTGGCCTCCACCCACAAGGTGGCCCAGGTACACAACCTGACTCTGCCCTATCTGGCACTTAGTGGCCTTGATAGTCAGGCCTGCCTTTTGCAGGGCCTGTAAAACATTCCTGAGGTGGACCAGGTGATCCTCCCAGGTGGAGCTAAAGACAGCAATATCATCTAGATAAGCTGCACTATAGGCTTCCAGTCCTGTGAGAACTGTGTTCACCAACCTCTGGAAAGTGGCAGGTGCATTTTTCAGACCAAAGGGCATCACCACAAATTGATAATGCCCACTAGGGGTTGAAAATGCTGTTTTGGGCTTTGCAGTATCAGCTAGTCTGATCTGCCAGTAGCCAGCTGTTAGGTCAAATGTGCTGAGATATTTGGCAGAGGCCAAAGTATCTATGAGCTCATCTGCCCTGGGTATTGGATGGGCATCAGTCCTAGTGACTGCATTGAGGCCTCTGTAGTCTACACAAAACCTCATCTCTCTTTTCCCACCACTGGTGTGAGGTTTAGGTACTAGGACTACTGGACTAGCCCAAGGGCTATCTGAGGGCTCAATCACTCCCAATTCCAACATCTTCTGGACTTCAGTCCTGATACAGTCCCTGACATGGTCAGGTTGCCTATAAATCTTGTTTTTAATAGGCAGACTGTCCCCAGTGTCCACTTCATGAGTGCACCAGGTGGTCTGACTGGGTGTCAGTGAAAACATATGTCTAAACTGATTGAGGACTTGCCTGCAATCAGTTTGTTGCTGGGTAGTGAGGCTGCCTGCCAAGGCTACACCATCAACTGACCCATCGTCAGGGTTCTGTGAGAGCAGGTCAGGGAGTGGGTCACTCTCTTCCTCCTGCCCTTCATCAGTAGCCATGAGCAAGCCCATGTCTGCCCTGTCTACATATGGCTTAAGTCTGTTGACATGGAGAACCCTGTGGGGACTCCTGGGTGTTCCTAGGTCCACTAAGTAAGTGACCTCACCCTTCTGCTCAACAATAGTGTGGGGTCCACTCCATTTGTCTTGGAGAGCTGCTGGGGCCACTGGCTCCAACACCCACACCTTCTGTCCTGGCTGGTAAACAGTCAGAACAGCCTTTGGTCATGCCAGGCCTTCTGAAGTTCCTGGCTAGCCTCAAGGTTTTTGGTTGCCTTTTTCATGTACTCAGCCATCCTGGAGCGGAGACCAAGTACATAGTCCACTATATCTTGCTTTGGGGGCTTGAGAGGTAACTCCCATCCTTCCTTCACCAAGCACAGTGGACCCCTCACAGGGTGGCCAAACAGAAGTTCAAAAGGGCTGTAACCAACCCCCTTCTGAGGCACCTCCCTATATGCGAATAAAAGGCAGGGCAAGAGTATGTCCCATCTACGCCTAAGCTTTTCTGGGAGCCCTTTAATCATGCCCTTCAAGGTTTTGTTGAATCTCTCAACTAAACCATTGCATTGTGGGTGATAGGGTGTGGTGAACTTATAAGTAACTCCACACTCCTTCCACATTGCTTTTAAGTAACCAGACATGAAGTTTGCACCCCTGTCTGATACTACCTCCTTAGGAAAGCCCACTCTGGAGAAAATCCCCAGGAGGGCCCTTGCCACCACAGGTGCTGTAGTGGTCCTAAGGGGTATAGCCTCTGGGTACCTGGTGGCATGATCCACTACCACCAGTATAAATCTGTGCCCAGATGCTGTTTGGGGATCCATGGGACCAACAATGTCAATCCCTACCCTCTCAAAGGGCACCCCCACCACAGGTAGTGGTATCAGGGGGGCCTTTGTAGTGCCACCTGCTTTGCCACTGGCTTGGCAGGTTACACAGGAGCGACAAAACTCCTTACTGTCTTCAGACATGTGGGGCCAGTGAAAGTGAGGGACAATTCTGTCCCAAGTCTTGTTCTGGCCCAGGTGTCCTGCTAAGGGAATATCATGGGCTAGGGTCAATAGGAAGCCCCTGAACTTCAAAGGTATTACCAACCTCCTGGTAGCACCAGGCTTGGGGTCTCTACTCTCTGAGTACAGGAGTCCATCATCCCAATACACTGTATGGGGACCACTAGCTTTCCCAGCAGCCTCAGCAGCAGCTTGCTGTCTGAGGGGTTCAAGGGAGGGGCAGCTCTGCTGCTCCTGGCTCAGATCTGCCCTAGAAGGTCCCCCTGTCCCCAAGAACTCAACCTGGTCAGGTTCAAGTTCCTCTGGGACAGTTCCTTCTTCAGGGCTGAGATCATCCCCCTCAAGGGACTGATCTTCCTCCTGAGCCAAGGGGAAGGCACTGCCTTAACCCTACTACTCCTCCTCTTGGAAGGCACTTGGTCCTTTCTTCCAGAATCCAAGGCCTGTTCAGTTTTAGACAGTTTAGCTTGTGACCTGGTCACAGCAAACACATCTGCAGGGATCCCCAGCATTTCTGCATGGGTCCTGAGCTCCACTTCTGCCCAAGCAGAAGTCTCTAAGTCATTGCCAAGCAAGCATTCGACTGGTAGGTTTGCACTTACCACAACCTTCTTAAGGCCAGTTACCCCTCCCCAGGAGAAGTTAACAACTGCCAGAGTATGGTCTGTTCTGACATTGCTAGCATTGGTCACTTGGTACATCTCACCAAGCATAACTTGCCCAGGTAGCACAAGGTCTTGTGTCACCATTGTGACACTTGCCCCTGTGTCCCTAAATGCCAAAGCCTCTCGTCCATTGATTAAAGGCTGTTGTCTGTACTTGCCCAGATTACTGGGACTCACAGTGGAGGTCACATCCATGCCTCCATCACAGACTAACACAGCCTGAGTCAGTTCCCTGACTAAGTCAGAGCCCAACTCAGTTCCCAGGGTGAACCCTACTAAACCCTTTGCTGGAGCACTTCCACCAACTGTACTAGGGGGAACAGGTGCCTTAGGGGCATTGGTGGGTGCTGGACTGGAGTCTTTGGACTTGGTGCAATCACTGGTCCAGTGGGTCTTTTGCTTACAGACCTTGCACCATGGTTTTCTTTGGCCTTTACCCTTGGTAGACTGGGAATCCCCACCAGAAGAAGATTTTTGGGGGCCTGATGAAGACTTTTGATCTTTACCCTTCTCCCCACCCTTGTCAGAGTTCTTAGCATCTTGCTTCTTGGTTTCCCCACCTTGGTTCTGTACCTTCTGCTTCACCCTGGTTCTGACCCATTTGTCTGCCTTCTTTCCCAATTCTTGGGGAGAGGTCAGATCAGAGTCAACCAGGTACTGATGCAACAGCTGGTTTTGACAGTTATTAAGAATCTGCTCCCTCATTATCAGATTATACAATCCTGAGAAGTCACACACCTTACTGCCCATCAACCAGCCTTCCAGAGCCTTGGCAGAACAATCCACATAGTCTACCCAGTCTTGAGTCTGTGCTTTTTGGGTGTCTCTGAACTTCAACCTGTACTGTTCAGTGGTTAGGCCAAACCCATCAATAAGAGCACTCTTCAAGACCTTGTAATTGTCAGCATCCTCCTCTCTTACAGTGAGGAGCTTGTCTCTACCTTTGTCAGCAAAGGAGAGCCACAAGATTGCTGCCCACTGCTCCTGAGGGACCTTCTGTACTTTACAGGCCCTCTCTAAAGCAGTTATCCATTTGTGGATATCATCCCCACTCTGGTAGGGAGGGACAATCTTGCTCAGGTTCCTATGGTCATAGGACCTTTCCCTATCTCTAGGGACATGGCTGCCACCATGGGACTCTAGTCCCAACTTTCTTCTCTCTTTAAGGAGATCTGGGGATTCTCTATCTAAAGCCAATTGCTTCTTCCTGATCTCCAGTTGAGTTTCCTCATACTGGACCAGTCTCTTTCTTCTCTCATGAGAGGATTCCCTCCTGTGAGAAGAAACAGAGCTCCCTATGGAGGTGCCAGAGTGGTTAGACTCCTGAGAAGGAGACCTAGACTTTCTGAGCACACTCATAATCCTTCCTGGGGGACAAAGGTGTGGTTCTCCAGATCCTCATCTTCATCTTCCCCAGAAGGGATTGGGTTTTCCAGGTCAGGGTCATTGTCACCCTCCTGGTCAGTTTCAGAGGGGGGCTGGGGGTAGTAGTACCCCTGGCCCCTTCCTCATCTGCTGGCCCACCCTCTGCTCCTACCCCTTCAGTCTCTGAAGACTTACTAAGATCATAAGCCACCAACAACTCCTGGAGGTGTTGGGTGGTGGGACTTTGGCCTGTCCTTAATTTCCTCACGTTACACAAAGCTCTCAGTTCCAAGAATGGGAGTGTGTCATACTTGGAGGGGGAAGCTCCATGGCTTCCTGCAGGGCATCTTTGGATCCTGCTTTTAAAGACATTACTAGTGTGGTGTGGTGTATGCACTACCTACTCTAGTGTGGCCTACTAAACTCTCTTGAGTTGTAGAAAGGGTTGTGCTATCCCTTAACACACAACTCTAAGTTCAGTAGAACTTACTGATATTCTAAGCTTAAATTATATGTACCTTAGGTACCTTTAGTGGTTTTCAGTTGATCAATTCAATTGAGATTATCTGGTAAAACAATAGCAAGCTGGAATCCCACACGCTGCACACCAATGTGAGAAGTTGGCCTGGCATATGCTGTCCACTAATTATAGTGGGCACCTTGCACCAGTCCAAATCGACTCTTATGGTAGGTAGGTTTAAAGACAACCTTATTGAAAGCTATCCTAGTGGTAGCTATGGAGAGCAGCCTTCAGGCTAAGTCTTGAAGGAATGTAAAGCAGCTTGTTTTACCAGTCTATAATCTCTTGAGTGACCAAATGAAAGAGCACCACACCAGGTATATATTCAAAATATATGTATTTATTACTAAACACACCCCTCTAGTCTCTTTATGAGGCTAGAGTTCGAAGTACATAGGTTATAAGATCTTAAATCACAGTAATAGCACAAATACACGTTTGGGCCCTAGGGGCGTACCAAACCATATACCAATAAAGTGGTATGCGAACCACGACTGAACTAGACACTAGGCCTAGAGCCTCTAGAAGTGCTTGGACCACAAGGAACCACCCAAGGTAGTGACACAGGGGACCCACGGGAGACGCGTGCAGTGTAAATACACAACCGCGATACGCCGTTAACTTCTATGGAGAAAGTCGGGATCGGGAAAATAGAGGAAAGGGACACTTTAAAGAGGACTAGGACAAAACCCTTTGAGATCTAGGACTTTGAAGAGTCTCTACCCACGGGAGCACCGGAGTACTCGTGTTACCTCACCCAGGGAAGCCGGGTGCATAGGTGCCTTTCGGGGTCGGGTTTCGTCGTCGGTTCTTATGGCGATCTGCTGCAAAGTGCTGCTGGCGACCAGGAGAAAAGTGTCCGGGTGGATCCAAGAGTGGATCGGAGTTCTGAAGAACCTGAAAGCAGAGGGGACAGAGTCTGGGTCACTAGCCAGTGACCAGGGAGGTGATGGACAGATGCCCACCGATGTCGAGTGCTTCAGGTTCGATGACGGTCGTCTTGACTCTTCAGCCACGAGGTCCGGGAGGCGTTGTCGGCAACCAGGAGCAGGATTCGGGCTGTTGCTCGATGTCTGTCGAGTGCAGAGGTGTTGGCGACCAGATTGGACCCAACAAGCCTTGGCAACGGCAAGTCTCGAGTAAGATGTGGATCGTCGATGATGCAGACCAGTAAGGTCTGGGGAACTCACCCAGCGAGGGTAAGTGAGGGCAGGCCTGGAGCAACCAGACTGCCAAGTAAAGAAAAGATTGGCCTTCGTTAAGGGCTACTAGCCAACGGGCTAGCGACCGCGAAGGAGCCTCGTGACGCCGCATGTGGAGCTGGCTTACAGGACACTCTTGGAGTGGGGGCCAGTGATCTTCGGTGCAGGTGGTGCTGGAGGCTAGGGCTACTCGGAGCCCAAAGCACGACTTCTTGGGAGACCCAGAAGATGGTGCACTTGCAAATGTGCTCGGTGTCCAGGGGTCACGGTCTCAAGTCACCCACGACAGCCACGGGCCTCAGCTTTGCTGGGGACTCAGGGTAGCCTCGGGGAAGTCTGAGAATCCACCTCTGGTGATGCGATGACTTCGGCGTCCGACGGGAGCTTCAGTGATGCGAACCGGACAGATGCTTCTTTGGTGCCTGCCAAGCAGGGGAGTCACTCCTTGACCCCAAGGGAGATTCTTCAGTCCTCTAATCGTGAGTAGAGCGTCGAAGGTCCAGGATTCTGTTTCAGAGTTTCGTCCAGGTATATCTAAAGTCCTAGGGACTGGGTTCCTACCTTTATTCTAAAAATAGGGGATGGACTACTCTGTGGCCCCACCTATGGGTGGGTCAGGGCAGAGGGGTGGCTACACCCCTTTCCCTTTGTCCAGTTCGCGCCAAAGCAGGGGCTGCAAGCCCCTGATCCGGTTTGAACTGGGGTATGCACAGGGACACCAAATGTGCCCCCAGTGCAGGACTTCAAAGCACCCGAAAGTGCTCCCGCCCAGCCCCAATACACATTGTCCTGTCTGGGGAGGTGGTCACACCTCCCTGGGACAGGAAACCTATTGTCCAGGCCTCCCCTGCCGGAGTTTCGTCCAGCAGCAGGAGGCCAGACTCGTGTCTGTGGCAGCAGCATCCATTTTGTGATGCCAGGGCTCTGGAAAGAAGTTACCGGACTCGTCAGAGTTAACATGCCTTTCCCTCTAGAAGGGTGGAATGCTACCCCCGCCGCCAGGATTGGCGGGGGGTAGTATTCCAAGATGTTTGACACCAAACACGACATGTTTAGGTGCAGCCATTCCATAGTTAGCATTTTACCGCGAGGATATAATGCGTTTAAGAGTATATGGTCAGGCTGCACTACAAACAGCATCAGAGATGGTCTCCGAACGCTGCAGAGGGGCCCTGCTCATGCAGGGGCACCCTCTCACATAGGAACCATGCACTCTGCCTTTAGGATTGATAAGGCCTGCCTTAGGAGTGACTTATAGGTTTATATGTGTGTATGCTTTTAGTGATATAGGTAACCTATACCACAGCAAGGGGTGCATGCACCACCTTACCCAGGCTGCAGTAGCAGACCTGTGGTGTCAGTTTGGATGGCCTACCAGGGGTGGCATAATACATGCTGCAGCCCCTGGCAGGCCTCTGAGGTACCTATGCCCTTGGTACATAGTATACCATATACTAGGGACTTACAAGGGCACTCCAGATCCCAATCAGTGATGTGCCTAAGGCACATGGAGACCCTTTTAAAGAGGAAACAGCTAGGCTGGGGTTCTGAATAGCAGGGCCCCAGCCAGACTAATGTCGAAAACCAGTGAAGTATCAGCAAAAAGTGGGGGTACCCCTGTGAAGCAGATCCTACTCTCCTACAGTATCGGCCACATACTGTGGTTTGATGAGGTCGATGGACACAAATCTTTTCTCCTTTCTTCCAGCAAGGGGCGGCAGAAGTACTGTTCTTGTTCCTTGAACTGCTAGGACAGGTACTGGTTGTCTGTAAGAAGGTCCAAATTCCTTCTTGTCCGCAATCTTTTCTCTGACTAGATCCCCAACTTTTGGAATCCAGACAGGCCTTGCTGGGACAGCCGGTTGATCCCCAGTGGTGGCTGGCTGTAGGAATACGTTGCTTTGTTTCGTTCTTAACTTGTTTAGTTCCTGTAAAACAGCCAAACGATCTTTGATATCAAAGGGTTTATTTTCCACCACTGTGCCTACGTGTTCAAGGTCTGGTACCCACATTCTTGTCCCAAATAGGACCTCATATGGAGTGACCCCCCCTAGAGAACTTCTTGGCAGGTTGTTCAATGAGCGCTGAACCCCACTAAGGTGTTTGACCCACCCACCACCCGAAACTAATACCCTAGCTGTTATAGACTGCTTTATGTCCCGGTTTTTCCTTTCCACAACCGAATTTCCCTCAGGATGGAATGGAGAGGAGTACCGCAATGCAACGCCCAGACTGGCCATGGCTTCTTTGTAAGCCCTAGAGCTAAACGCAGGACCCTGATCAGAATGTAGCGTGCCTATTGCGTATGTGCCGATAAAGACTCGCAAATCTTTTATAACAGTTCGAGCGTCAGCCGAGCGCTGAGGCCATAACCATAGGAACCTAGAGCATGAATCCACTGCAACCATGATGTATTTATAGTTACCGTCCCTTTGCAAGGGACCGCAGTGGTCCAGGTAAACACAAGCTAATGGTTTGTCTGAAATTAACAGGGGTGTCTGCGCAGGACGTTTCACTGTTGAGACTTTCATCTGTTGGCAAATATCACATTCTAAAACATAGTTTTTAGTTTGTTTCCGAATGCCAGGCCACCAATATCTTTGCTTGAGTAAAGATACTGTCGCTGAAACACCTGCATGGGCAGAAGCTATCCCTTCGTGTGCTGCTAGGATTAGTCCTAATCTGCGTTCCTTGTTTGGAATTACCCTATCCCCACTCCAGGGATTCGAGCAAAGGAACGTTGTTCGCATCAATTACATAAGAGTACTTGAGTGGAAACTTTTTGGGTAACGCTGCACTGCTGCCTTTGCTTGAAGTATTGACAGCCAACATTATCTCACCGTCTATTTTTGTTTTTGAATGAGTGATCGCAGCTACGGAAGCGGTCTGAACAGCCCCCTTTGCGGCTTCGTCAGCCAATGAATTCCCTGCAACGTGAACGCCATCACGTTGATGACTCAGTGTGTGGATCACGTGAGCCTTTGGTAGTTCGTTCTTCAACTGAACTACTTGTTCCCAAAGCATTTTGTGCTTTATTGTTCCACCTTTCGCATCTTTGAAACCATTTTCAAGCCAGTTTTGTATATATTCATTATACGACTGAACACAGTAAAAGGAATCGCACACTATTAGTGTGGGGAATTCTCGATCTGTACTTTCAAGTGCCAGTTTGAATGCTTGTAGTTCAGCTCGCTGAGCCGTACAATCTCCTAGAGATTGTGTTTTAGTGACCATAGGTCTGAAGATGCCATTTCGCATGCAACCTTTAACGATTGCACACGCTGCACTGTAAGCTTGCTTACTCCCTGTTGCGGGCTGTGCGGATCCGTCAGTGTAAATTATGAATTCGTACTGATCGAGAGGCAGAATTTCATTAGGCAGAGGACATTCTTGTTCATATTACAGGAATGCTTGTGTTTTTAAATCTGGATCAAAAACATATTCAACATCTGTTGCAGCAAGAGAATTAACCCATTGTATCCATCTTGGATGTAATGCTTTAGCATTTGGAATGCTTGATTTTGTGACCGCTTCTAAAGCTGGTACCGGGGTTACGACAATAATGCGTTTCCCTTGGGATAAGGCTCTTTCTTTTGCTACAGCGGTTTGAACTGCTGTTAGAATTTTTTCAGTTGAACTGAAGCGCATTTCCGCTTGTGTGTACAAATGGGATTTGTATGCTATTGGTATCTTCTCACCCTCATTGAAGGTTAAGTAGGTGAATCCACATTGACCCAAAATTATTCGGATCACCAAATTTCGTTGACTTACACGTGTTTGTAAGTGATTTGTTGCTAACATGTTAGCCTGGAGTGAACGCAAGATTTCTGTGTGTTCGTTCGTCCAGTTTCTGATCGAAAAATCAGGTTTGATTAATGCGTAGAGAGGTTTAACCCTTTCTGCGTAATTTAGAATGTATGTTCTTCCAAAATTCAGGAAACCCAGGATGGATTGTAAGTTTTTTAGCGTTTTGGAGGTTGGAGCAGCGCACACTTTTCTAAAAGTTAGCTGCCAAGCTCTTGCCTTCACTTGAAAGCTCATATCCCAAAAATAGGACATTGAGATGGGCAATTCGGGACTTTTAAAGTTGAACTTGTAGCCCTCAGAGGCGAATCCCAGTATAATGGTGCTCACCCTGTTCAAGTGTTTTTCCAGGTCATCGTCTGTCAGATAAATGTCATCGACATAGGACAATGCCTCATTGTCATAAATTTGTAGTAACTCCGTTACCCTCGCTGAGAATAAACCTGGGCTGTTCTTGAACCCTTGTGGGAGTCGACAAAAGTGACGCTGGGTCCCCATTATGGAGAATGCTGTTAAGTACCTGCTTTCAGGTGCTATGTTTTGACAAAGAACCCATTTGAGATGTCTAATGTTGTTTTATATTTTTTACGCAAAATGTTATTCATTAATGCTGTGCTATGTGCATTTTGCACTGCAAAAGTTTTAGAACAAGTGTTTAGGTGTCTGTAGTCCAAAACTAGATGATATGTATTGTCTGGTTTGGAGACAGGAAACAAAGGATTGTTCATTGAGGAGGTGCATGTTTCAATCACCCCTTGATATTCAAGTTGATCTAAGATCTCCTGACCTGTTTTTTAGCTTCTTGCTTTATTGGGTACTGCCGTTGTACAGTTGGTTCATGTTTCAGATGTATTTTATGGTGAGGTGAGTCCTCATCCCATCCTACATGATTTTTATATAATGCTGGGGCCTGGGCCACTGCCCATTTCCTGGCATATGTATATCTTAGATGCATTGGTATATGGTTGGAGAAGGCAGGCATAATTATGTCCTCGCCATGTGGGCACTCCCTGACAAATTGTGGTGGCCAGTCCCTTTCTGCTAGAAGTATGTCATAGCCCTTTGATAGTCTTTCCCAAAAAGTGCTTTCACCTGTCTTGGTTTGTCTCCCTCCATCCGGAGTGTTATGTCATATAACTTTTGTGGAGTACTAACCCTGGTGTCTACAGTCTCGACTGTATTGTACTCATTCAAGTCCACTATCTCCAGAAGTTCCTTCAGGTTCTGGCGAACTATTGTGACTTCTGCTGCACTGTCCAGCATTGTCTGAGCCCATTCTCCGTTCTTGAGTTGTGTTCTCAGTATTCTCGGCATGTCTGATCTTTAGACCTGCTACTTTCTTTTTGGAGAATTGAGGTTTTGCTTTTGTTTTTGGAGCATGTTTGTCGTCTTTCGATTTCACGCGTTCTTCTCTAAGTTCTGATCGTCCTCTTCTTTCCGAAGTCTGTGATGAGATCTGAAAGGGACGAGAGGAACGTGTATCAGTATCTTGATACCGGTCAGGTTTTCTCAAATTATCCCTATTCCTGAGGTTATACCTCCTTTCAGAGGGCTCCTTTTGAGGAGACCTACCTCGGGATTGAGAACGTTTCTCGTTTGATTTTTGTTTATTAGTCTCCCACTTCTTTTTAGAAGATGTAGGAGTTTGTTTAATTGAATCCTTCTCAGGACTTTCAGATAGCTTAGGTTTCACTGGTCTTCCACCCAAACTATCTCTGCCTAATTCTGCATAAGATTGTTCTATTATTCTGGGTAGCTCAGTTTGATGTTCAGTAACATCAAATTCCCTTAATTTTTGGCGGATCGCCACTGCTGCTGTCTCCCCTTTAATATTAGATAATATTATTGTTGAGACCTGGTCGAAATTTTTCAGTAATTTCATACCTAAATTTAGAGCAGGCTCTGCCCCGTATTCGTTTTGAATTTGTTTCAGGACATCTGGTATTACCGCAATTGACGGAATGCCATGTGTTTTAGTATAGATGGCAGCAAAGACTGAGCCCCAAGTGGTGCAGTCTTCCAATTGTGGTGTGATCCCCATCGGTAAACTGATTGTCAGTATTCTGTGTTTCTCATGCGGGCTAGTATTTGGAAATACTGCTTCGATTTGAGTAATTTTTTGAACTATCCAAAATGGAATTTGCTCACGTTTTGTGGGCATTTTACCCATGACTGCGTATAGAGTCTGTGGTGTAATTTTTAGTGTATTCCCCTGTTGGGGAGTTGGATTTGGAAGTGTTAATGGTTGCTGGACTGTAAAAGTCTGCATGACATATTGGACCAATTGTCTGTAGATTTTTATTAATTCTTGTATTTGAACAAGTAAGTCCTCATCTGACATTATATCCAGTTCAGGATGAGGTGTGTAGCCGGCTAGAATCGGCCATGTTGCTCCTGGTCTACCTAGTGGACCGAGCCTGGTAATGTTTTTGTGATGTTTTAGGGCGCCTTTAAACCAGAGCTGATGCTCCTGGTATGTTAATGGAATTTCAATATCCTCAAAAGGAATGTATTCCTCTGGTGATTCATCTTCTTTGTAGAAGTGAAACGTGTGTGTTACTGAATTGGATTCAGGAAATATTACCCATGAATAGAATACCTCTGTCTGAAAGGATTCGTGTGCCTCTATCACGAAAACTGCTCTACCTCCTCTTGGTGGTAGGCCATGTTTTATAAGTTTTAGAGTAATGGCTCTTCTTAAGTTTGGAGCGATGTTTATGACACCCTCCTCGGTTTCATTTAAACCTGTAATGTTAAAGGCTGCTGCTTGGGCTGGATCAGCCGCAGCTCCACCGTTTCCGGTCTCAGTGTCGGAGCCAGGCATTTTGTTGTTTGAAAAATGTAGAACAAGTTTCAAGGAAACAAAGATTAGGTGGACAATATTTTGGAACACTGTATCCTTCAACGTTGAGCAAACCAAACAGCTAATATATAGGGTACTGCCCTATGTAGCCGTGGTGGATACTTAACCCTGCCCACTCCAGACGTCTTTTGGAGTATATGGGTAGGGGTCTTGAGAGAAAAAGCACGGCTGAGTTACTCAGTATCTAACGTTGAATTACTGCCTTACCAAACCGTTGGGCGCCATGTAGTGTAGCTCCTATTTCCCTAATAGGCTCTGCGCATTGGAATAATATATCCTATAGGTTTGACATAGGACTAAGGTCAGTATGTCCCTATCGAGTATATTAAACTTAATTACTTGTGCCAGCTAGCTCAGAGGCCACTAGAAACTCCTTGACAACAAGAAGGGAGTAGTTTCTGGCAGCCGCAAAACATGACCACTGTGTTTCCCTTTAGAATCAGAACGTGTCCCAGAGTCGTGGAAACAATAGATAACTATTTCACTCAGCTCAGTCGTGCATGCTTAGTTTTCTCTAAGTTACACAGAAAGAAAATAGACGGGCGTTTCAATAAAGGATTTATTGAACAGTCTTGTTTCTGGTGTAAGTAAAATGTGCTGTTACGATCACAAGACAGTATGCGAGATAAATAATGTACAGTGTGAGCAGTAGAAATAAATAATACTGCGAGAGCATTATCTTTTAGTACATATGCTGTTACATAAATAACACAGACTAAAAATGCGAGTACTAAAGATGCGTTTCTAATCTAGTTCTACCCCAATGTACCTAACCTAACCCAGGTGTAGGACGAGGTATGAAGTAGGTGAAGTATTCCTTACTATAGTATACTAAGAGTACGCTAACCCCAGTATGCCTAGTATGCCAAGAGTCCCTCTAGGTTCTTGTCAGCTCCATACCTGAAGAATGAGAGAGGTAGGAATCTCTTTGCCAGACTCGAACTCCAACACCCCGCAAGGAAGTCAGATCACTGGAAGCTGGACTCTCTGCATGCAGGGATGACAGCGTCTTCTCAGTGCGTCAGGCCGGGAAACAGGCTCCTCTGAAGTCGAGGTCTCCTCTGATTTACAGGGGCTAGGGAAGGTATATTTATACCTGAGAATTACCTCAGAATGTTAGCATTGACGTGAGTCGGACAGCGGAAGACGTCATGAATGAACCCCTAAGGAATAATGGGTCATGCATAATATATGAGTCCTTGAAGAAATCAATAGTCCTGGACTAGGGAAACTCCCGCACCCTAAGGGTCTGTTCTTCAAGAACTCGTTGTGACGTTAGGGTGGACGGATGTCGGAGACCATGCCTGTATTTGGAGTGCACGGTTAATGCCTAAATAAGGGCTGGGATGTTATGCCTATATAAGGGCAGGGCGAATTATGCCTATATAAGGACATGATACTTGAAAGCCCGTTTATGGACACCCTAAGAGGAATACAACAAGGGGTTGAACCTGCACCTGAACCCGGTACTCCCAGAGTCACTCCAAGGGCTAGTCTGCTGGCCCTCTGTTCAGAGACACTGGAATACTGGAATATAACAGGCTCTCCACCGCCTGAACCAGCACCCAGATCCAGCTGGAGTAAGCCTATGACTCCCAAGAGGTGCCCTTAAGCCCTGGACCCTTGGTGTGGCCTCAGCAGAGCTAAATTGAAGTGTTTGGGCTCTTTGGGACTGCGAACAGGCCAGTTGGCACCAAACATTGTCGCTCGCACTATCCGCCAACTTGCAGTTACGTGAGCCCAACTCTTCACTCTAAAGCAATAACCGCTCTTGGAAAGCACAATCACAAAGCTCCGCCCTGACCATTCACGGTGACAACAGGGTCTTCTCAGTACAGCGATGACCATCCACTACACCAGCCTGCTCTTTGTGATACATCGATGACAGTCTGCAATGCTTTTCTGCAGCCCCCTCCACTGCAAATGCAACTCTTTGCACTAGACTGAGAAGGTATCTTTTCAGCGGGACTAACCTGGTCCCTCCATCATGGTCGGTCTCCCGGTCTCTCACGACTAGATAGCCATGAGTGGTGCTTTGGGCTTTTTGGCACTACTTTCACTTAAATATTTAAAAACAACAATTGGAAGTGCTGCATAAATACTTTACACATTGCCTCTAAGTTAAGCCTGACTGCTCTGGTCCAAACTACCAGATGGTTGAGCACAGGTTAATTGGGGGTTTGCTTGCGCCTCACCCTAACGAGGATTGTGGTTGCTGCTGGAGTAGGGTTTCACCCCCCTCAAGCAGTAACCCAACTTCTCACAAGTTTGTACAAAAGGCGGAAGATTCTGGGATCTCAAACCCAAGTTTCTCAACTTGGGCAAGTCGCTGAATGTCTCATCTGCGTGTAACCAGAAGCATTCACAGAGCTATACAGAACAAGCATTGGTAAAACAAACTGGCCTGACCTTCACAATCTAGTGTGATGGTTATTTCTATAAATATATTTCATTGCAAGCACATGCTACAAAATGAAAATTCAACATGCTGCTACCTTCACATGCCTGCCATATGCATGCAATGAAAACAAATGTCATTAAAAATCTTCACGGATTTTGGCATTTTACTTTTGATGTTAATTAGATAACAAACCTTTTAGTTGTGCCATACCATCATAAAATCTTTATTCAGTCGAAGAAACCAACCATAAAAGAACAACATACATTACAATAGCAATATAAGAATAAGACACAATTACATAAAAACAGCATAAAATACATAACAAAAACAGGGCTAAAAAACACAATATCTTCTGCATACACAAGGTCGCCAATCAGGCCTCCAGTGTGTAGATGCCAAGGCTGCCCGTAGAAAGCTTGACACGGTAAGTACAACATATTCGTTGAGAAGCAATTGTAAGTACATAAGAGTAGGGTTTACTTGGTTAAAGTTCAGAGACCTCAGCAGTGGTAGCAGGAACCTCTTTCTGGGCCAACTGTAGTAATTACAAAACATGACATAGTGTAAGGTGTCCTGCGAAGTCCTGTTGTCGCAGCCTCAGGACAACCTATCACCAGTGTGCGCACAGCCAACGGGCGAGGCCAGTAAATGGTGAATTTGTTTAAAATGAAACCTGGCCAGGAGAAATCAGTCATGCCGACTGGTAGCCTGCACAAATTATTGCTCCATTGCCCGAACAATTTTTAAAAGCATATGGTCCCTCACTAGAGGTTTCAACATTTCTACCCCCTCTCTATTTGACATTGCCCGCTCAAAGAACAGTGACTTTCCTTAGATGATGGACACTCATCCATGTTGTCAGCAGCATTCAACACCATCTCTCATGTGGTCTTAATTAAAACACTGAGAGAGATTGGTGTTGGAGGAACAGTCTTGGAATGGTTGAAGAATTTTCTGAGTGACCACACCAGTGCAGTGCAATTCGAGTCCTTTATCCAACGAACCATAGTCTTTGATCAGAAGTGCCACAGGGATCAGTATTTAGTCCCACTCTTTTCAACATCCTATGGGTTTGATGTCATCTCCCACGCAGATGACACTCAGATAGTCATCACTATGGGACCCAATCCAGAATCCACCAAGGTAAGGTTCCAAGACTGTATGAATGATATCGCCATATGGACGCCATCATGGTGGACGTGGATCTTTCCATGAAAGAACACGTAAATGACATCACTGGCACAGGCTTCAGAAAAATGCGCCCGCTCGGAAAGCTATTTGTGTGGCTACCACTTCAATCAAGAAAATCTCTAGTCCAAGCTTTGATAATCATTTTCCTTGACTATGGGAATACATTAATGGCCTCTATGAATGAAGGACTGTTTGCTAAACTTCAGGTGGTTCAAAATACGGCTGCACGGTTAGTTTATCATCTTCTACCTCAGTCGCCATCTGAACACATTCTTAGAAGCCTGCACTGGCTACCCATAAGAAAGCAATCATTGTTCAAACTAACTCCTTTGTTTGGTACATAAATCTCTGTATGGTAATGGACCCCAATATCTACGAAGTAAACTGAAATGGTATGCCCCCACTAGGAGCCTTAGATCTAGTTGGGAATGCCTGCTACAGCCTCGCCATAATTTCCATGGCCAGATATGGCGGCAGATCCTTTTAGCTTTTGGCTCCTTTGCACTGTGTAAGCACAAATTTTAGATCATTTAAAAAGATCTTAAAACATTGTTGTTTTAGCTCTTAGTTTTAGCTCTTATTTTTAATTGTACCATATTTTGCTGTTACGACCTGTTGAAAAGAGCAGCGCCTAGAGACCCTGTCAGGGTGACTTGTTTCGCTTAATAAGAAACAATAACATAACATTCCCTGTAAATCACGTTGTTGCAGAGAATAAGGGGTCAGATAGGCATCTGCTCTCCGTAGGGCTATAAGTGCCATCTTAATATAGGCAATCCATGGAATTCTAGATGCACCGCTCAGTGCCAAGCAATCAGAGAGGATCAATCTATTTAACTTGAGATCCTGTCTGGTCCAGATTTTTACCCAACAAAGTAGAGGGCTGAGGACCACTAGTTCAGCAAGAAATCTAACTCCAAGCTCAGCATGTACAGACCAGGCCTGTGTACATTGCGGTACATGCACCAATTGCCTGAGAAATTTATTTTCTACGGTTTGGATTAAGTCAGTCTTCACATAATCCCAAACCTCACTACCATAGCAGACCTGCGAAACAAACTTAGCCACATACATTTTATGCAAAACTTGCAGGGACCAAGAACCCAGCCTTTGAGTGAAGCAGGCCAGGGCCCCAGTCAATTTATTAAGCTCTTTTCTTCTCCAGCAGGATATGCCAGTTATTCTTAGTATTAAAAAAAAAAAAAAAATAAGGAAAAGCTGGTACTTGCCCACAGTATGCTGGCCCTCCTTAAAAGTTTTGGAGCTAGTGGACCATGGGCCTACAACTATAACATAAGACTTTTTATGGCCAGGTCAAGGCTATCCATAAAAGCAGCAAATTTATCAAGGAGAATCGCCAACCCCCTAGACATTGCCTTTAAGACCACGTCATCGGAACACAACAACACCGAGAGCAACTTTGGGCCCCCTCGGGGCAATCGCCCTGAGCCGCAAGAAGGGCCTCCTCAAGCCTATTAACATATAGGCTGAACAAAAATGGTGGAAGGATGCTCACCTGCCTCACCTCCCTCCCAGTGGTGAAAGACCTGGTGGTAACAGCATCGGGCAAGAAAAGTACTGAAGATGAAGTGTATGTAGGTCTTCAAACAGAGTCACTATATTGGGCTCCACTCCTAACTCGAGCAACAGGGCCCATAGTTTAGCTCGGTCGACCCTATCGAACACAGACGTAAGGTCCATAAATGCCAAATGTATGCTCTTTGTCCTTCAGAATATCGTTAGCATCCAACCATTCTATCAATCTATTATGTACAACCCTCCCAAGGACCTTAAATACCGCCAGGCGCGGTCGGTGGTAGGAGTGCCGGTCGGGCGGTGACGTGGGGCGGGGGAGGGGCAGTGTGGGGGGTAGTAAACTACGGATTAAGGCCTAATACAGGTAAGTAAACATTTAAATAAATAAAACGAATTTCATTGCGCGCACTGCATCGCATTTGGCGATGCAGCGCTCACAACAAAATTAGTTTTATTTATTTAAATGTTTACTTACCTGTATTAGGCCACAATCCGTAGTTTACTACCCCCCACCCTGCCCCGCCCCCGCCCCACGTCACCGCCCGACCGGCACTCCTACCACCGACCGCGCCTGAATACCGCGTTGATCAGGTGGATAGGGAGATGGCATTGGGGATTGTCCTTATCCCCCTTCTTAAACACAGGTACTATCACCGGAGAAAACCAAGAGCATGGCACCCCATGACATGCAGCGCATTCAATACCTGGGTCAGGAGTGGGACCCATAGCTCCACGTCCAGACACAGCAGGTCTGGAAGAATTTCATCGGGTTCAGGGGCTTTATTTCTGGTTAAATTGTTAATTCCTAATGTTACCTCTTCCAGAGCAAAGACCATAGGAGCATGCCCCATCTCTCTTACTATCACCCTCACCTCCTTTGCCATCTTGCCAAAATTGTAAACCCTGGGACGTGGTCTACCCCATGTTGCTCAGATATGTGGGTACAAATAGCTGGATCTGACTCATCTGCAAAAAGGGATTTGTTCACTGCCTTGCAGAAAAGAGAGGAATCTAGTTTCACTGGCTTGGATTAACTCATCCCAGACTAAGGCCTGAAGAGTAGCCCTGCATTTACTTACTGCCTGTTGTAGGCCTGCCTACTGGGCACCACCCGGCTCCTGTCTCTAGGGACCTGTTTCAAAGCTATCTTCAATTGCCACAAGCACTTGGAGCATTCCCTGTCAACCATTTTGGGTCTTGCCTACTTGCTTGAATTAGGGGAGTAGTCTGTAGATTCTTTGCCTTATAGAAAGGCTCGCAAAATATCCGTGTCAGGCTGCTGAATCTAAACAAATGACTATCTCTTCAGATGCCTGGGAGAAAAGGGATGCCTTAAAAGAGACGGGTCAACCTAAGCCCAATTTATTCGCCTGTCTTGATCCACACGATAGAGTTGTCTAATGGTCCCCTCACAGGGGCATGTACTGTCCCTGTGACCCTCAAGTTCCAAAACCTTGGGGATTATGGTTGCTAAAGGGGCCATTAACAAGGTCAAAATTGTCAATACACAAAAATAAGGGGGCTGAAATAAAGCAAAACATCTATGAAGGAAGTTCAGCCCCTCCCCTTGAACGTAGGAACAACACTAGGATTAGGTGAACTAATCAACTTTTCCAAGGCAAACAACAAGTAATGAGAGGCTAAGATCTCATCCAGCTTCTGACCTTTGATAAAGTACACCTCGACCTGTTGTCATCTAACAGCAATGGACAATCACAGAGATGACAATTAAAATCCCCCGCTAACACAGTCACCCCCTGACCAAACCAACCGCCCTGCTCTCCCAGGGCATTCAGGGTCCCCTTAAGCTTTGAAGACTCGGGACCCCTTCTAAAAGTTGTGCCACACAATTATTTTTCTTATTATCTGTGAAAGAGCTAAATCACAACCAAATCAAAAACTCAATCTACAGGTATCTACAATATAACAATGTCGATTAAACACTTTATAGCATCTACTTAAACGTGCATTGGCAAAGCTAATAGGTCTCTTCTATGGGTGAGTTATTGGCTTTGCCAATTGGATGAGGGTGGGGGATGGAAGGATAGAACAGGATGATTGGTGGGGGTGGAGAACAGGAGGGTGGGTGTTAGCTAAGAGTGTGGTAAAAAATGCTCTGTGAAGCAGCCAGCGCTGGTCAAGACATAGCTCTTTTAGATCCTTCTGTTGGTTAGGGGGAATAAAAAGCATGGACTTTGTGCCAGTGGGAGGGGAATAAGAAACACTGACAGGGGTGAGAGTTGAAGAAGCAACACAGAGATGAGAGCGAAAGAAGCAACACGGAGAGAGGCTGGAAGTGGGAGAAGGAAGAAAATGAAAAATAGTACCTCATCACAACACCAACAGAGGAATGTCTCTAATCCATATGACGCAATCAGTACTTGGTCCATGCTCCAGCCGAAAAAAGGGCAAATGAAGGCGGCTAGCACAAATGAGAGTGACAATGAAGGACATGAATGCTAAGCAATGGGAGGACTCCAAGACCCTTGTTCAACATACACAAGTGAGACATAAATAGGAGATGTCTAAGGGGGCAACCAAATTGTTGCAATTTAAAATAATTTAAAAAAAAATTAAACAAACTCAGAAGAACAAGATTTGTCACTGAAGAGAAAGGAAATTCATTTAGGTGGGTGTGTAAACTATACACAGGCTTTGTGCAGTCACTCTAAATGAAGGTAGCCAATGGGGGAAGCAGGCTGACCCACTGCCCCATGCAGCATGCAGTAGTGGGCAGAAGCAAAATGTGGCTGACAACTTAACTGGCCAATCATGAAGCCCACTGACCAAAAGCCCCTCTATGTATGTGTATTATGTATGATTTTTCTTTTAGAAAAACAATATTCTATTGAATCAGCTGAGGCTGCATCAAATGTCAGACCAAAAGATTAGTGTTATTACATCTCGATTACCCTATGTGTTTATCAGTACTGCAGTCACTCACTATAGAAAAAGCCAAGCTAACAGTCACAGCCTGTCATTAGGTGTAGCGGGTCCTGGCCCCATCCCCTTTTCAAGCATGATGAATGCCTGCTTGGATGAGCAAATGTCATCCTGGCAGACACTCATAATTTTCAGGTCAGGTAGCCATGTGCTTTAAATGCGCTAATGCTCAAGTGTCTGGCAGCTTGTCCCAAGCTTTGCTAGGCTGAAGATTTCACAGCCCTGACGGCATCAGCCCAGCAAAGTCTTGTGAGAGATTTTCCCTCATGACAAGGGGGGCATCACCGATAGAATCATACCTCTGTGCTTCAGTTTTTTAGCCCTGAAAGTCCCAGGGCTGTCTAGCTATCAGTGACACCTCGTCAAAGAGTGGGATCCTGGAACTGTCATTGCCCCCATCCTACTCTGCGAAAGGTTAGCAAAGGTCCTCCTCTTATTTGCTGACTCATGACAAGGTCAGCCAATGAGAGGAGGCAGTGGAATCTTCCGTCAGTACCTTCTTTATTCAAAGGCTACAGGAACACAGAGGCCTTAATTATTCTCTACCAGAAGTCACCACCACAGGCTGGTAAGTGTTTGTTGAATGATGGGTGCGTGTGTATATGCATGAATGTTTTTGCATTTGCACATGCGTGCTGTGAATGGGTTGTGCATGTGTTTGTGCTTGTGAATGGTGGGTGTATGTGCGTAGCTTGTGCAAGGATGAGTGTGAGTGAGTGTACATGTAGATGGGTGGGTGTATGTGTGTGCTTGTAAGTGGATGGGTGGAAGTGAATGTGCGTGTATCTGCCTGCCCCACTGCTCAGCCGCATTATGGGCCGCCACTGCATGCTAACTTCAAATGAGGAGTGTCAGGACTGCATGCAGTCAGATTCCATGTAAAATAAAAACAAAGACCAGCACAATCTGGTACTTATTTTTTTTTTAAATTCACAGTCTAATGGATTTGGTCTTCAAACAAAACTTAAAGAATGTGACTGCAGTTCTTTTTGTTGGACTAATTTATGATGCATTTCACCTGAATCTTGGGAATGGTCCAATGAATAAATGGTGTTGCCTGGCAGGTGCAAATTTCAAGCACAGAAAACGAATTCATTTTTGGAAGATTTTACAGGACTATGTCAATGGGGCTTGGGGTGGAGCTGACCAAGAGGAGTGCTGCCCCTCAGGTAATTTTGCTATTGGCGCAGTCCATGAGCTGTACTGGCTATTTTGAGCTAGTTTGGGCTATGGATATAGCCCATCATATAAGATGGACATTTTGGGACACTTCCACAATTTTGTGGTTTGTGACATGGTGACTGGGCATATAAAAGCTTTTTTCCCGCCCACCCACTCCTTTGTTTCTGGGTTTCGGTTTTCATGCTGGTTTTGCTTTTTCATGGGCTAGTTTTCATTGGAACAGGTACAAGGGATGGGGCATATGTATTCGTGGTTGCATTAAAGCAGGTGCAGAGGCGATGGGCTAAAAAGTTGGCAAGGGTTAGCGAATGTTGCTGTTGTTGACTGCAGCTATCCAGGTTGAAAGGGAACGTGTAGATAAGCTCACTCCAGGATGAAGCAGGAAGTTAAATGTTCATTAGGAAGTTAAGTTAGTTAAAGGTTAATAGAGGCAGTAAACCTGGATGCGAAGTTAAAGATCTCAGGTGCAGAAGATCAGCACAGGAGAAAGTGCAGACTTGCAGATTTAAGGTTTTTGGTTAGTGGGTCATTTAGGGAGGGAGGTAGGTTAACATAGGTGAACATTTGTGTATAGTGAGGTTTCATTTTTGTAAGGCAAAAGGCCTAGGGTCGTTTATGTGATGTTCACCTGTTTCAGTAAAGCAGCCTTTTTCACACAATCGTGTGCCAGTGGTATGTGCTGCGCCTCCTCTGCCCCAAAAGCAAAATCACCGTGAGACAAAGGTTCTGGCCTAGGGGGGTCTAGACCATTAGAGCTAGTGCACCTGCTGCATGTTGTTCTAGTGACAGTGCTTACTACCCCGCCCAATGTCCTCGTGCCCGTCAAATGTCTCTAGATTATTGCTCTCTAAAAAACCAACAAGCTATCCATAAAAGCAGCAAGTTTATCAAGGAAAATCGCCAACCCCCTAGACATTGCCTTTAAGACCACGTCATCGGAACACAGCAACACCGAGAGCAACTTTGGGACCCCTCGGTGCAATCACCCTGAGTCGCAAGAAGGGCCTCCTCAAGCCTATTAACATATAGGCTGAACAAAAATGGTGGAAGGATGCTCACCTGCCTCACCTCCCTCCCAGTGGGGAAAGACCTGGTGGTAACAGCATCGGGCAAGAAAAGTACTGAAGATGAAGTGTATGTAGGTCTTCCAACAGAGTCACTATATTGGGCTCCACTCCTAATTCGAGCAACAGGGCCCAAAGTTTAGCTCGGTCGACCCTGTCGAACACGGACGTAAGGTCCATAAATGCCAGATGTATGCTCTCTGTCCTTCAGAATATCGTTAGCATCCAACCATTCTATCAATCTATTATGTACAACCCTCCGAAGGACCTTAACTACTGCGTTGATCAGGTAGATAGGGTGATGGCATTGGGGATTGTCCTTATCCCCCTTCTTAAACACGGGTACTATCACCGCAGAAAACCAAGAGCATGGCACCCCATGACATGCAGCGCATTCAATACCTGGGTCAGGAGTGGGCCCCATAGCTCCAAGTCCAGACACAGCAGGTCTGGAAGAATTTCATCGGGTTCAGGGGCTTTATTTCTGGTTAAATTGATAATTCCTAATGTTACCTCTTCCAGAGCAAAGACCATGGGGGCATGCCCCATCTCTCTTATTATCACCCTCTCCTCCTTTGCCATCTTGCCAAAATTGTAAACCCCTGTGACGTGGTCTACCCCATGTTGCTCAGATATGTGGGTACAAATAGCTGGATCTGACCCATCTGCAAAAAGGGATTTGTTCACTGCCTTGCAGAAAAGAGAGGAATCTAGTTTCACTGGCTTGGATTAACTCATCCCAGACTAAGGCCTGAAGAGTAGCCCTGCATTTACTTACTGCCTGTTGTAGGCCTGCCTACTGGGCACCACCCGGCTCCTGTCTCTAGGGACCTGTTTCAAAGCTATCTTCAATTGCCACAAGCACTTGGAGCATTCCCTGTCAACCATTTTGGGTCTTGCCTACTTGCTTGAATTAGGGGAGTAGTCTGTAGATTCTTTGCCTTATACAAAGGCTTGCAACATATCCATGTCAGGCAGCTGAATCTAAACAAATGACTATCTCTTCAGATGCCTGGGAGAAAAGGGATGCCTTAAAAAGAGACGGGTAAACCTGAGCCCAATTTATTCGCCTGTCTTGATCCACACGATAGAGTTGTCTAATGGTCCCCTCGCGTGGGCCGTACTGTCCCTGTGACCCTCAAGTTCCAAAACCAGGGGATCATGGTTGCTAAAGGGGCTATTAACAAGGTCAAAATTGTCAATATACAAAAATAAGGGGGCTGAAATAAAGCAAAACGTCTATGAAGGAAGTTTAGCCCCTCCCCTTGAACGTAGGAACAACACTAGGATTAGGTGAACTAATCAACTTTTCCAAGGCAAACACCAAGTAATGAGAGGCTAAGATCTCATCCAGCTTCTGACGTTTGATAAAGTACACCTCGACCTGTTGCCATCTAGCAGCAATGGACAATCACAGAGATGACAATTAAAATCCCCCGCTAACACAGTCACCCCCTGACCAAACCAACCGCCCTGCTCTCCCAGGGCATTCAGGGTCCCCTTAAGCTTTGAAGACTCGTGGCCCCTTCTAAAAGTTGTGCCATACAATTATTTTTCTTATTATCTGTGAAAGAGCTAAATCACTACCTAATCAAAAACTCAAACTACAGGTATCTACAATATAACAATGTCGATTAAACACTTTATAGCATCTACTTTAACATGCATTGGCAAAGCTAATAGGTCTCGTCTATGGGTGAGTTATTGGCTTTGCCAATTGGATGAGGGTGGGGAATGGAAGGATAGAACAGGATGATTGGTGGGGGTGGAGAACAGGAAGGTGTGTGTTAGCTAAGAGTGTGGTAAAAAAAGCTCTGTGAAGCAGCCAGCGCTGGTCAAGACATAGCTCTTTTAGATCCTTCTGTTGGTTAGGGGGGAATAAAAAGCTTGGACTTTGGGCAAGTGGGAGGGGAATAAGAAACACTGACAGGGGTGAGAGTTGAAGAAGCAACACAGAGATGGGAGCGAAAGAAGCAACACGGAGAGAGGCTGGAAGTGGGAGAAGGAAGAAAATGAAAAATAGTACCTCATCACAACACCAACAGAGGAATGTCTCTAATCCATATGACGCAATCAGTACTTGGTCCATGCTCCAGCCGAAAAAAGCGCAAATGAAGGCGGCTAGCGCAAATGAGAGTGACAATGAAGGACATAATTGCTAAGCAATGGGAGGACTCCAAGAGCCTTGTTCAACAAACACAAGTGAGACCTAAAAAGGAGATGTCTGAGGGTGCAACCAAATTGTTGCAATTTAAAATCATTTTTTTTAAATTAAACACACTCAGAAGAACAAGATTTGTCACTGAAGAGAAAGGAAATTCATTTAGGTGGGTGTGTAAAATATGCACAAGCTTTGTGCAGTCACTCAAAATGAAGGTAGCCAATGGGGAAGCAGGCTGACCCACTGCCCCATGCAGCATGCAGTAGTGGGCAGAAGCAAAATGTGGCTGACAACTTAACTGGCCAATCATGAAGCCCACTGACCAAAAGCCCCTCTATGTATGTGTATTATGTATGATTTTTCTTTTAGAAAAACAATATTCTATTGAATCAGCTGAGGCTGCATCAAATGCCAGGCCAAAAGATTAGTGTTATTACATCTCGATTACCCTATTTGTTTATCAGTACTGCAGTCACTCACTATAGAGAAAGCCAAGCTAACAGTCGCAGCCTGTCATTAGGAGTAGCGGGTGCAGGCCTCATCCCCTTTTCAAGCATGATGAATGTCTGCTGAGATGAGCAAATGTCATCCTGGCAGACACTCATAATTTTCAGGTCAGGTAGCCATGTGCTTTAAATGCGCTAATGCTCAAGTGTCTGGTAGCTTGTCCCAAGCTTTGCTAGGCTGAAGATTTCACAGCCCTGATGGCATGACCTCATCATCCCAGCAAAGTCTTGTGAGAGATTTCCCCTCATGACAAGGGGTGCATCACCGATAGAATCATACCTGTGTGCTTCAGTTTTAAGCCCTGAAAGTCCCAGGGCTGTCTAGCTATCAGTGACACCTCGTGAATGGTGGGTGTATGTGCGTAGCTTGTGAAAGGATGAGTGTAAGTGAGTGTACATGAAGATGGGTGGGTGTATGTGTGCTTGTAAGTGGATGGGTGGAAGTGAATGTGCGTGTATCTGCCCGTCCCACTGCTCAGCCGCATTATGGGCCGACATTGCAAGCTAACTTCAAATGAAGACGAATTCATTGTTGGAAGATTTTACAGCACATGCTGGCACATGCATCAAGCTAGGATTTAGCGAGTCCTTAATAGCGAATATTAAGGATTCGCAATTAAGGATTCGCAAAATCCTATGCATGTAGGAATCGCTATAATTATAGCGATTCCTTCACATTCCTTATTTGCGACTCGCAAATTGTGAGTCGCAAATAAGGAATGGCTTCCCATTCATTCCTGTGGGCCTACAGGCCCATAGGAATGAATGGGAAATTGCGAGCGCTATTTGCGAGTACCAATAGGTACTCGCAAATTGCGCATGCAATTTCAAGGGTGCAAGGGTGTCAAAGGGACACCCTATTGCACCCCTGAAATTGATCCGTGCACATATGTTGCGCACACACATGTCCCAAGGACATGTGTGTGTGTAACCTTCAACTTTGAAAAATTCACTTTAGTGCATTTCTCAAAGTTTTTGCAATTTATCATGAAGTTCTACTTCATTGAAAATTGCGCTCCCTAGTAGCGAAATCGCTAATTTTTTTACTTTGTTGCATTGCATTTAAGGAATCTCAATTTGCGATTCCTTAAATGCAATCGCAATTTAAGTAATCGCAATTTAGAGATTACTTAAATTGCGATTTTTGCATTTGGGATGATGCATCCCAAATGCAAAAATACCAATCATAAAGGGCAGATTCTGAGAATCTGCCCGTTTGTGACCGGTTTTTCTTTTGATGCATGTGCCTGTATGTCAATGGGGCTTGGGGTGCAGCTGACCAAGAGGAGTTCTGCCCCTCAGGTAATTTTGCTAGTGGTGCAGACCATGGGCTGTACTGGCTATTTTGAGCTAGTTTGGGCTATGGATATAGCCCATCATATAAGATGGACATTTTGGGACACTGCCACAATTTTGTGGTTGGTGACACGGTACCTGGGCATATAAAAGCTTTTTTCCCGCCCACCCACTCCTTTGTTTCTGGGTTTCGGTTTTCATGCTGGTTTTGCTTTTTCATGGGCTAGTTTTCATTGGAACAGGTACAAGGGATGGGGCATATGTATTCGTTGTTGCATTAAAGCAGGTGCAGAGGCGATGGGCTAAAAAGTTGGCAAGGGTTAGCGAATGTTGTTGTTGTTGACTGCAGCTATCCAGGTTGAAAGGGAACGTGTAGACAAGCTCCCTCCAGGATGAAGCAGGAAGTTAAATGTTCATTAGGAAGTTAAGTTAGTTAAAGGTTAATAGAGGCAGTAAACCTGGATGCGAAGTTAAAGATCTCAGGTGCAGAAGATCAGCACAGGAGAAAGTGCAGACTTGCAGATTTAAGGTTTTTGGTTAGTGGGTCATTTAGGGGGAGGTAGATTAACATAGGTGAACATTTGTGTATAGTGAAAGTTTCATTTTGGTAAGGCGAAAGGCCTAGGGTCGTTTATGTGATGTCCACCTGTTTCAGTAAAGCAGCCTTTTTCACACAATCGTGTGCCAGTGGTATGTGCTGCGCCTCCTCTGCCCCAAAAGCAAAATCACCGTGAGACAAAGGTTCTGGCCTAGGGGGGTCTAGACCATTAGAGCTAGTTCACCTGCTGCATGGTGTTCTAGTGACAGTGCTTACTACCCCGCCCAATGTCCTCGTGCCCCTCAAATGTCTCTAGATTATTGCTTTCTAAAAAACCAGCAGGCAGTGCTATCATTATACGCTGCTGTTGAGAATTGACAGAAGAGGAGGACATCCACCCTTCACCCGCCCTTTCCTAACTCAAATGATAGCGAGGACATTCTATGGCACAAAGAGACCGACTGAGACACACAGCGTGCACTGCTCCATACAGGCAGACTGCGCGTTGGGACCCCTCGGCTCTGGGCCCCAGTGCCATGGCGCCGGCTGTACCGTTGAGTAGTTATGCCATTGGTCAATGGCACATAGGTATGAGGAAATCATGTGATTTACCTTTCCCACATTGTTTTAACATATTTTCATTTGGTGCTAGAATTCCACTCAAATTCAGGGCTTCCTATTTCACTGAACAGACGTTGCGTAAAAAATCTCTGTTTTTTTTTTGCACTGTTTCAGCCTTGTTATGCCTACTTTGAATTACATTTCTGCCCTTAAGTTCTAACCCATACAAAACATTTCGCACTGTGCTTGAATCAATTTTCTACCAACAAAAATGTATGTATAAAAGTTGATTGACGTTGCATCGCACATCTAAGAAACTGATTCTGATATGGGTTGAATATATCACATTGCGAGACTGTTTTGGTCTAGTAAATGTGTTTATTGGAAGTCATTGCACACTCTGCCAAAATCTGGTTATGCCATTGTGACAGACTAAGAGATTTCCCTCTTTTGCAGGAGCACATTTGTTTTCTTTCACTTAAGATAGAAAGACCCTTTTTTAAAATTGGGAGAAGTTTTTTTCCTCCAACAATGTATTAGTAAGTAGTATTATTTGGACATGTCTGACTGCTCTCTTTTGTTGCTCTCCTAAAGCTTTTGTTGAACTTCCTGCGGTTTACCACGGAATTGAAAATGGAATATGAGCCATGTCTGTCAGCATCCCATATTCTTGCTAAAAGATTTCAACCTTATTCTGCTGCAAATAAGCCCATTCACAGAACTGCAAACGATTGTTTTCAATAAACATCTAAATTAAGGAGGCGTTAATAGTCCTTCATCTTAATACATGATTTGGAGCATGCTCAATTTTCCTTTTACACAGAAAATGTTTTGAAGTGAGATCTTAATCTATCACTAAAACAAATCGTATAAATATGAATTACTCAACATACCTTTAAAAAGAGAGGGGCACACGATCTGCAAACAATTTAGCGCGGTCAGAAAAATATTCACAACATAGGACAATTTAGGTAATCCGACATACATTACAACATATCACCATGGACACCATGTCCAATGCTGGGCTTTCCTTCTATAAACCTTTCTTTGCTGATCGATTAGGTCATTTGAAAGAACAAACGCTACAACTTCCAGAAAGCAACAGATTGTGAAATGCAACCTAAAGCCTGGAAAATGGCGACTCATATATAAAGCCATCTGCTACCCTGCAATTTAGGCTGCATCACTTTCTATAGGTAGAAAAATACATTGTTCTTACCAGGGGATTTTCAACAATGAATCCATAGTCTTCAGAAATATGAAACCTGCTTAGCTTAAAAGGCAAGAGGTTTCTCGAATCTAATTTGTGGTTTTCCATTGTTATGGTAAAGGTGTTTCGTCGCCAGATGAAGTCACTGAAAATTCGCGCAAATTCCTTCAATTTTTATAAATCCGAATTCTCCTTGAGCACATAAAAGCCCGCACATCAGCAGAATGGGCTGCAAATGTATGCTGCAAAGACACTTTAGTACCTTTCAGTTCCAAAGTACAGCAGTTTAGAGCTTTCTACGATTACACAGACTCGGTCAGAATGTGCTTTAAAATAGGTGACCCTGTGTTGATTCAGCAAACTAGGTGTTGCCTAACCTTGCCCTGTGGGCTTCCTGCTAGCATCCAATGACATGTAAGTAAACAGAGTGAAGGACTTGAATATAGATCCAGTGCAACAAAGTTGACGCCCAAACAGACATGTCGGCTTTAGGTTTAAACACCAGCTCATATTTGAATTATTGAGTTATCACTGAGTCTGTACAATGATGGCATCGGTTCATTGTACAATTACACCGTCTCTTGAAAAAGCAAGTTACATTACATGACTCCGAGCTATATGAATTTATAACAGGGTGTAGCTTGTTTCAACTCAGCCATGATCAGTAACAGGTTTTTGAAAGATAAGCAAAATGGATCGAATTCAATTACAATGTAGATTTGAATGTATGTCAAGGGGGGAAATGTGCTCGAATTCTCAAATGCATTTTGTGCAAGTACAATAGAATGTCTGGATGTACGCCTTTAAAACCCTCACAAAATATGGCCTTTTAGGAGTACATTCAAAATATTAGCCCATAGTCACATTATATTACTAGAGGGTATGTGAAATGTGTGTAATTTACGTAATTACGGCAAAATTACTTGAAATCTCATGTAATTACACAAAATGCGTCCTTGCGTAATTGTTTTGTGCAACAACACATTTAAACAAAAGCACCTCGAACAATAGCTGCTGGTGTTCTGTTGTTCCCATACATTTGCAGCAAATTAAAAAATTTGTACTGGAAAGTGTGCATTCACCGTTAATTTGCACCTCAAATGCTGTGTAATTACTCGAAGTGACGCAATGGCGGAATTTCACATATGAAGTGTGATGTGAAATTCCTTGCAGCACACAGTATGCCAGTGTATGCACCATTTCTTGGAAGATATGGTGCAGATTTTCTCCCCACAGGTGATGTAACACGGCAACTTTGCTCTCTGCATTCCACTTGTCCCATGAAGTATGTTGTGGAACTGCGTATGTCGCAAATTGAAGCAATACGTTGTTTTTTTGTGTGTGTCTTTTTTAGTGTCTTTGTAGAAGGTGCAGCAGCACCGATAGTATAAGTGCTTTTTTGATATTTACACTTTGTTATTCATATCTTAAAGATGCACTCACTTACCCATTGATTTAGCACCCTATATCTGTCCTTTACGTAGGGCACAGTATTTCTGAAGGAAGGTTTTAGGCAGGTTTTAGACAGTTTTTAGGCACTTAGTAGAGATGGTGTCTTGGTGGATGACTGCTACCCAGGCACTAACTCGAGTTATGGTGGACAGCTCTGAGACAGGATCATATACTGAGAGAAGTATCTGAGGGAGAAGAAATTGAAGCTGGAATCTGGAAGCAATTTATCAGTAGGCCACTTTCATCGAATGACTTGTCTTCCGGTGATTCTGAGGAACATGGTCACAGAATTTGTAATGTCCCTTTGTAAGCATAATCTGTGCTGCCAAGAGGCAGTAGCAGTATAGCAAACACAAGGAGATGATGGACGGAGCGCTGAAACTTTCCAGACACTCACCCCCAGTCACAGATCTGGGTTAAATCCATCATCGTTCTTTAGCTCACTTCACCACCAAATTCATACACAGCCATATGCAAATCAGTCTTGACCCTGTGCCTCATAGGAACAGTCCAACCCGAACTGCCAAGCCAGGTCTTCACTGGACCGGAAACAAGCATCCTGGGACCGGTTTCGGGGTAACACCCCTCATCAGCCAGGCTAGCTTGAATCCAGTGGCAACATCTGGGCATACCCTGCTACCGTGCTCTCCATGACACTGGAGTCAAGCTATCCTGGCTGATGAGGGGTGAAACTCCGAAACCGGTCCTAGGATGCTTGTTTCCAGTCCAGGGAGGACCTGGCCTGGCAGTTCGGGATGGGCTTTTCCCATTGGGTGCAGGGTCAAGACTGATTTTCATATGGCAGGGTTCAAACCGGAATGGCATGGGGAGCAAAAAAACGATGGATTTAGGCCCGGATCTCTGTACTGGGGTGAACGTATGACATTGTTCTGCATTCTGTCCATCAATTGCTGTTTTTTCAGTAGCAGTATAGACGATCCCAAAGAGCAGGCATGTGCAGTAGCAAGCCCAGACAAAGTGCTTTCTTGGTAGCCCCTCAATTTAGTGCAACCCCAAATTCCCCCATTCACTGCAGATGCTGGATGTAAAGTTAATACAGCAAATATTTTGCATATTGACTGAGTCCATCTCTTTTTGGATGTTGATTTCCTTTAGGAAATTGTGCACCAAACAAGATGTTGACTTCCTAGAGGAAATTGTGCACCAAACAAATTTGCATGCCAAATATTTTCTGAGGGAGCATGAGGCACTCTTAGGCTTTAATCTAGGACACAACAGCGGACTCACACTTCACTTGGGGAGTTGAAGAAATCAAAATTAGGGATAGTGTATAAATCAAGTGATCAGTCCTACTGGTCTACTTGCATGGTTTGATTAACATACAGTTTTGTACCGGTCATGAGCAGAGAATATTTTTTGCTATTGCAGCATATGCGCAATTTCAATGATAATTTTGGTTCATTGCCGTGGGACAATCCAGACCATGACAGGTTGTTCAAAAACAGCCTGTTGTGAAACATATGTTTGCAAGGTTTTTAGAGATTTATACTCCTGGAAAAAATATAGCTATTGATGAGTCCTTGATTATTTACAAAGGACAGCTGCTGTTCAGGCAGTATATACCGAGCTTGTTGTGTCCTTCCACACAAGGAATCACAACAAAGAATATACAGGAGCTTGTCCAACCACAGCTGTTCAAAGAGATGTATAAAGTTCGCACTGTGGCATAAAGTACAGTTTGATGTAGCTGTAAAGGATTACCACAGGGGCTTGTTTGTAAGAAGCTCTAAAAATCCCAGACCACTGCATTGCGCTCCAACAAACTGCTTGCAGTCAAATTCTCTGATAGGCAGGATGTGTACGTGCCCACTATAATCCATGATAGCACTTTCCTGTCACTATTTGGGGTCAGTTGTCCAAAGTTCACAAACCCACCTGTATACTTGATTACAATAACTACATGGGCAAAGTGGATAAGAATGACTGGGTACTTCAGCCATGCAAAGCGAGTTGTAAAGCTCACACGTGGTGTAAAAAGCTGTTCATCCAGCTGGCAGCATACAATGCGTATGTTGTTAACGTCAGACTACCAATGAAGGACTGATGTCTTTCCTTGACTTTCAGTTGACCATAATTGAAAGTCTTACCGCTAAAGAAGTAGTAGCCTTTACTTCATCTGCTTTAGAAGATATGGCAAGGCTGCAGGATTGGCAGCTTGCCAACCGCATTCTCGCAACAGCGAGAAAGACTCGTCCATGTTGTTGTTGCAAAGTCTGCCCTAAGCAAGGTAAGAGTCAGGAGGCTTGCAGTTACTGTCCCCATTGTCCATCTTAGCCAGGCCTATGTTTTCCAACTTGCTTTACATTGTACTTTGCAAAGTGAAGTATTGGGAAATTGAGAGAGGAGGTGCTTTTTGTGCATATACCTTTAAATGGCTGTGCATGGATACATACACTCATGGGCCACAACTTCACTATGCAAGCAGCCTTTCAAATTGTTACCTCTAGTTGAGAAAACCTTTGATTTGCTTAAAGTCAGCTTGACACCTTTATCACCTTTTATAATTAGTATTTGTTCTTTGAAGCTAGCACTTCTGGAAGTGCTGAAACCACCCTGTATAACCTGTGAGGGCGCTTGAGTGCCTGGCCCCAAGATAGTCATATCTATGTGAGGCTCCTTGTACCGGAAGCAGTATCCAACATTCATCCGGGGAAAGGAAGGTACCACCATGAGCTAAATGCCTGAGTTCCTCTTCATAAAAATACTGCAGGCCTGCTGAGCCCTGGGCGAGTGCCGAACTAAGAGATTATGTCTGGGCCGTGAGAACCCTTGTGCCTTGCCTGGGCCTCAGCAAGATGGGGAACCCTGCAATGGGATCAAGGCATGGTACCTAATTAAAGGAGCGGACCTGGAGCTGGGCAGGCTGGGCAGGCTCGTACATGAATGATGGCAGGAGAAGACAGCTGGTAGACATCTGGGTTGGAATGGACTGAAGTGAGTCCCACACAGGTGAGGCCTGACTGTGAGAAGCCAAGCTCATAGAGATGAGGCTGAGACACGAGGCTCGGGACCGCTGAAACACTTAGGCCCCCCTGGACGAGAGGAGCTGGCCTGCGGCTACGGGGCATAACCAGTAAATCATCCCCACTGGAGAGGAACTGAGCAGCGCCTACACCCTGAGTGGGTGGAGGGCCTACACCTGCATTGCCAACATCCCTGGTGAGTAGAAGGCCCAGAGGTAGCTGCTGACACTGAGTGACAGGCTACTCGGTTGCCCGAAATCACTGGTATTGTGAAGCAGCAGTATGCACATCTGGCAGACAGCAGAAGGAGCTGACTGCATTGGGACCACAAATCGGGAAGGAAGACCATAAGCAGGCCAAGCTGCTATTCGACATAAACCACAGCATGAATACCACGGTGGAAAGGCCATAGTCCTCAAGGGCCACCAGGGAGGCCGAGGAGGACCCTGCTATAAAAACACTCATGAAACATGCAAAAGAGCCTAACCTTCATTGATGGAAAATTGGACATGCTTATTTCCAAGGTGGACAAGATATCTGCCAAGCTGGACAAGCATTAGGAGTGTCTATCTTATGCTGAGACCCAAATCTCAACCCTGGCAGATGATACAGTGAGCCATGAGGCAAAGAACAAAGATCTGGAGGCAAAGTCTTGCCGCAACAACCTTAGACTGCTTGGCCTGCCCGAATCCACTAATACCGGAAATATGGTGGGGTACATTGAGTCCCTCCTCAAAGCACTATTTGGAGTGGAATGCTTCTTGTTCCTCTTTGCAATAGAGAGGGTGCATCACTGGGCCGGAGGATTTCCCCTCCGAGCACCACCGAGTCCAATAATAGTAAGTCTTCTAAACTATAGGGATCACAATACTGTTTTATGAAAGGCAAGGGAAAAATAGGATCTGATCCACTAAGGAAACACCCTCTCCATCTTCCCCGACTTGACCCTGGCAGAGCAGGCTGCAAGAAGAGAATACCTGCCAACAAAATGGAAACTCCAGAGGACCAACATCCCCTATGCCATGCTCTACACAGAACGCCTCAAGATCACTGTTAGACCTGGGGGTCTCTAGTAGGCTGAGGTATGTACCTTAGGCCAAATAGGGACCCTTGCTTCTACGTCAGGGTAAGGCGGACACACCTTTAGATAACCCCTGCTCACCCCCTGGTAGCTTGGCACGAGCAGCCAGGCTTATCTCCAAGGCAAATGTGTAAAGTATTTGCATCCATGCTCTCAGTGACACAGTGATAACACCACAAATAGACTCCACACGAGTTTCATAAAAACAATTATATGTTTATAAAAAAAGATATACGATGACACCACATGATAATAATCCAACATATGCGTATTTGTAATATTTCACCGTGCCGGTTATTAGGCCAGCATGCACTGGTAGGTTCTTGCAGTATTAATGAGCAATTCTCAATGATCCAATGCAGTCCTAATGCAATGCTATGCAGTTCGTAATGCAAGAATCAGGCACTTTGTAATGTAAAAATAATGCAATTCGTAATGCAACAATCAGGCAGTCCGTAATGCAAAAATAATGCAATGCGTAATGCGACACTCAGGCAGTTCGTAATGCAAAAATAATGCAATTCGTAATGCAACAATCAGGCAGTCCGTAATGCAAAAATAATGCAATGCGTAATGCAATAATCAGGCAGTTCGTAATGCAAAAATAATGCAATGCGTAATGCAACAATCAGGCAGTTCGTAATGCAAAAATAATGCAATCCGTAATGCAACAATCAGGCAGTTCGTAATGCAAAAATAATGTACTCCGGCACCGGTCGTGGTGCTCTGGACGGTCTCTATGCCACTCTTACTGACTCACGGTCAGCTACTGCCAAAATATGCCCCCAACACTGTTATGATGGAAAACAAAGTGCCACTCCACACTCCGGCCCCGGTACTGCCACTCCTCGGCAAGTACGGGCCGCGATACAGACTTGAGCGGGGGCTTGCGCTGCAAAGATGGGAAAGGCCGAGAACGTTTCCCTCGGAGCCCGCACCCCGCCCCAGGCAGCGACACACGCACGCTCGCTGAGCGTTACCTGGGGGGTGCGACCTCACTCTCCTCTCCTCTCCTTACGGCTTGGGCCTCCAGTGCGACTTTGTTGATCTTGGGCAGTGGAACTCGGACCCCTGACGATGATGATGGTTCGAGGTCTCTCCTTGGCAAAGGCAGGCTTGGGCCGGCGGCGGTGAATTCCCACAGCTCCTCTGGGGATGCCGGTCCGGGCCGATGGCAATGACGATCACAGCAGTTCTGCCCACGCTGTTGATCGAAGCAGAGAACACGGCTGCTCCGGGACACACAGTCACAGGGCAATTTCTCACGAAGGTCTCAGGCTGCAACAGGGCAGACGCACACAGCGTCGCTGAGACACACTTGGATTCCGGGTGCCCACAATCACAGGGCAATCTTCACAAAGGTCTCAGGCTGCACAAAGCACAGGCACACAGCGTCGCTGAGACACACTTGGATTCCGGGTGCCCATGATCACAGGGCAATCTTCACGAAGGTCTCATACTGCACAAAGCACACGCACACAGCGTCGCTGAGACTCACTTGGACTCCAGGTGCCCACGATCACAGGGCAATCTTCGCAAAGGTCTCAGGCTGCACAAAGCACACGCACACAGCGTCGCTGAGACTCACTTGTACTCCGGGTGCACACGATCACAGGGCAATCTACACGAAGGTCTCAGGCTGCACAAAGCACACAGTGTCGCTGAGACTCACTTGGACTCCGGGTGCCCACGATCACAGGGCAATCTTCACGAAGGTCTCAGGCTGCACAAAGCACACGCACACAGCGTTGCTGAGACACACTTGGCTTCCGGGTGCCCACGATCACAGGGCAATCTTCGCGAAGGTCTCAGGCTGCACAAAGCACACGCACACAGCGTCGCTGAGACTCCCTTGGAAACGTTTATGTTCCTGAGTTTCCACAACAGGGGGCCAGCTCTCCTCAGGCCTTGGAGACACGCTACTTCAGGACACAGCACACAGCAAAGTCCTCACAAGCAGGGGTACACAGCACACAGCAAAGTCCCTTGTCCTCTCCTTAGTCAAACCACCAAACTGCAGGCCAGCCCCAGAACACACAGCAAGGGTCAGTCCTTCTCTTCTGTCTCTTCAGCTGTTCTTCTTTGGCAGAGGTTTGTCTTGAGCACCAAGTAGGTTCAATCCTTTTTCAATATGGATTTCAGTCTAAAGTCCAGGGGTTTCAGCTCTCATAGTTATACCCTTAAATGTATTTGAAGTATTTGTGTTCAGGGGGCACTGACCCCTGTCCAAACCACTTCTGGGTGTCTCCCTGCCAGGGACACCTTCTTCCTTTGATAGTGGGGGTCTGGATCTTCAATCACTCAGCAGGAGATGGAGCCTTTGTTTTATGGCAGCAGCCCAGGCCTCTTCACATCCAGGGGCTACTCCTCCCCCTACACTCCAGATGCAAGTCAGCCTGTTGCTGTCTCACCTCCCCTCCCTGGGTCAAGACATTTCCCAGATCCTATCACATTCAGATCCAGACAGTCAATCCACAACCAGGCAGAGACACACAGAATAGTTAGAACAAAAAAAACAGCCACTTCTAAAAGCGTGGTTTCTAAACACAGAATTCAAAAACCACCTTCACAAAAAATGTGTTATTAAATTGTGAGCTCAGGCACACTAAACTTCCCCTCTCCATCTTAAAGCTATGGGAAGATAGGCTGGAAACATATTACACAGCCTTCCCCATTCTGTCCTATGGGCAAGATGGCCTTGCAACAGTGAAAAACGAAATGGAGAGTATTTCACTGTTAGGACATGGTACACACCTCAGTACATGTTTTACCTTTCACAGACACTGCACCCTGCCCAGGGGGGTACCTTGGGCCTACTATAGGGGTGTCTGATGTGCATGGAAAGGGAAGGGTAAGGCCTGGCAAGTGGGTGCACTTGTCAGGACAACATGGCAGTTTAGCAAACTGCGCGCAGGCACTGCAATGGCAGGCATGAGTTCCCTTTTTAGGGCTACTTGTGTGGGTGGCACAATTAGTGCTGCAGGCCCACCAGTAGCATTTGCATTACCAGCCCTGGCACACATAGTGCACTTTACTAGGGACTTTACTAATAAGGCAAACATACCAATTATGGACAACCAATTACCATTACACTTTACACAGGGAGCACTTGCACTTTGACACTGATTAGCAGTGGCAAAGTGCCCAAAGCATCTAAATTGGCAACATCATGTCAGAAAAAAGGTCTAGGGGGAAGGCAAAAAGTTTAGGGAACTTTAGCCAAAAAGGGCCAAGTCCAACACAACCCCCTCCCAGCTTAAAGCCAGGGTAGACCAATCAACTACCTTGATGGACTTCCCTGCTTTGGGCGATAGAACACGGACGCGGGTCCGCTATCGCAGGGACACCCTCCTGTTCTATGCCTTCCTGACCCCAGGGGGTTCTCTTGGTCACTACTCCCTGGGCCAACTATGCTGCTCCACGGGTACTTCCTGGCAGTCGGGGACCCTCTAGGGGTGCTGGTCCCTTGTCAACTCCCACCCAGAGCGGTACCCTTGGAAGACCCATCGGCCAGGATACTGTCTCCAGTTATCCGGCCCTCCAGGTTAGAGGTGGGGTTACCCCGGTCACTTTTAAGGGACCTAGCCCTACTGGCTGGGCACGGTCCCACAGGTTCTCCCAGGGGGGAACACCTCCCCTCCTTAACCTTCCATTTAGATTTTTGGGCCTGCCACTTTGGAATGGCACCCACAAACTTCAGGACCGCGGGAGCTCTGGTTACAGATGCCCCGCGACCTCCTGACGCTAGGTGTTTCTCCTCACACTGCTGGCAGGTAGGTTCTAGACCTCCACCCCGGTGCTCCTCTAAGGATCCCTCCAGTCTTTGGGGGGGTTGGGGATCCCCGGGGACGCTGCTTACACTCTCTCCCTCTCCTTTGAGACAGGGTGCTAGCCTGCACGCCCCCCCCACTTCTCTGGGCCCTGACAGTGCCATTCTGTCCTTCTTCCCTCCCACCGGACTGGAAAATCCCTGAGTTGCTGCTGGGGTTCCCCTTTGGTGTTTCTTCAGACCCCCTTGCCCATGACCAGGGACCTGTCTTGGGGGCAAGCTCCTGGGAATCAAAGAGCTCGCAGTCTAACAGGTGTTGGCGCAACTCTGAAAAATGTTTACTGAGCCTAGGCTCCCTGGAGCCCAAATTGAGCAATCTTTTGTAATCATTAACCATGCTAACCAACACCCACTCATCCAGTGCACGCGTGTACTCATCCAGATCCTCCACCCGAGTACTGGATTTCAATCTCTGGAAATCCCTGAACTTCTGCAGGTACTGTTCAGGAGTGAGCCCATACCTGAGGCATAAAGCCTCCTTCATATTGGCGTAGGTCAGGGTTCACGCCCTCTCTAAAGGTGGTAAAATATCCCTCCCAGAAGCCTCAAAGTGTTTCCATAGGCCCGCCCCCCAAAGCTTCTCAGGCACCTCATTCATCCTCAGTGCGATCTCATATGCCGTGAACCACGCATAAATATCATCACCCCTTTGGTAATCTCGCACTAAGTCTTTGGGAATGTACACCTTACCCGCTGGCACTGGTTGTGTGCTGCCACCATTCGAACTGGACTCCTCCTGTTTAGCCTTAAGGTCCAGTTCCCTCATGCTTAACTCATGAGCCAAGAGAATCTTCTTCTCTTCCAAGGCGAGAGCGTACTTGCTCTCCTCTGCTCGGTTTTCACTTTCAATGAGCATTTTTTTTCTCTTCTGCTTGAGCCTTAAGTTTTAAAACCTCCAACTCATGCTCTCTGACCCTTTGGTTTTCCTCTAGCTCCTCTGGGGAAAAACTCCTCCCTGAATGGTTACTACCAGTCCCTGAGGCTGGTCCTTCCACAGGCAAATCCTGTGGACCAAATCCATTCCCTGGGTCATCCTCAACCACCTCAGCATCACCTGTCTCCTGAGCCCCTTTGGCTTCCCACCAGGCCCTCAAGGCCATTTGCAGCTCCTACTTCTTGGTGCTACTTCTCATGGGACATCCCAAAGCTCTGCAGAATTGCCTCAATTGATCAACTTTGTAGGTAAGCAATGCTTCAATGTCGAACACTAATTCTGCAACCTCACTGGCTACTTGACTCCTCTGAGACATGATGTGTGGCTTAAAGGTCGCTCAAAAAGAGAACCAAAAATCAAAACACAATATGTGGTTGCGTCATGGGGTGCGCTAAACTAGTGATGTACACCAATCACTGTGAGTGAATTTGCAAATACACGTTCCAATCCCACACCGCTGACCACCAATGTTAGACCTGGGGATCTCTAGTTGGCTGAGGTATGTACCTTAGGCCAAATAGGGACCCTTGCTTCTACATCAGGGTAAGGAGGGACACACTTTTAGATAACCTCTGCTCACCCCCTGGTAGCTTGGCACGAGCAGCCAGGCTTATTTCCAAGGCAAATGTGTAAAGTATTTGCATCCACGCTCTCAGTGACACAGTGATAACACCACAAATGGACTCTACACGAGTTTCATAAAAACAATTATATGTTTATAAAAAAAGATACACGATGAGACCACATGATAAAAATCCAACATATGCGTATTTGTAATATTTCACCGTGCCGGTTATTAGGCCAGCATGCACTGGTAGGTTCTTGCAGTATTAATGAGCAATTCTCAATGATCCAATGCAGTCCTAATGCAATACTATGCAGTTCGTAATGCAAGAATCAGGAACTTTGTAATGTAAAAATAACGCAATGCGTAATGCAACAATCAGGCAGTTCGTAATGCAAAAATAATGCAATGCGTAATGCAACAAGCAGGCAGTTCGTAATGCAAAAATAATGCAATGCGTAATGCAACAATCAGGCAGTTCGTAATGCAAAAATAATACAATCCGTAATGCAACAATCAGGCAGTTCGTAATGCAAAAATAATGTGCTCCGGCAACGCTCGCGGTGCTCTGGACGTTCTATATGCCACTCTTACTGACTCGCGGTCAGCTACTGCCAAAATATGCCCCCAACACTGTTATGATGGAAAACAAAGTGCCGCTCTACACTCCGGCCCTGGTACTGCCACTCCTCGGCAAGTACGGACCGCGATACAGACTTGAGCGGGGGCTTGCGCTGCAAAGATGGGAAAGGCCGAGAGCGTTTCCCTCGGAGCCCGCACCCCGCCCCAGGCGGCGACACACGCACGCTCGCTGAGTGTCACCTGGGGGGTGCAACCTCACTCTCCTCTCCTCTCCTTGCGGCTTGGGCCTCCGGTGCGACTTCGTTGATCTTGGGCAGTGGAACTCGGACCCCTGACGATGATGATGGTTGGAGGTCTCTCCTTGGCAAAGGCAGGCTCGGGCCGGCGGCGGTGAATACCCACAGCTCCTCTGGGGATGCCGGTCCGGGCCGATGGCAATGACAATCACAGCAGTTCTGCCCACGCTGTTGATCGAAGCAGAGAACACGGCTGCTCCGGGACACACAGTCACGGGGCAATTTCTCACAAAGGTCTCAGGCTGCAACAGGGCACATGCACACAGCGTCGCTGAGACTCACTTGAGCTCCGGGTGCACACGATCACAGGGCAATCCTCGTGAAGATCTCAGGCTGCATGAAGTACACGCACACAGCGTCGCTGAGACTCACTTGGACTCCGGGTGCACACGATCACAGGACAATCTTCAAGAAGGTCTCAGGCTGCACAAAGCACACGCACACAGCATCGCTGAGACACACTTGGATTCCGGGTGCCCACGATCACAGGGCAATCTTCACGAAGGTCTCAGGCTGCACAAAGCACACACACACAGCATCGCTGAGACTCACTTGGACTCCGGGTGCCAACGATCACAGGGCAATCTTCACGAAGGTCTCAGGCTACACAAAGCACATGCACACAGCGTCGCTGAGACTCACTTGGACTCTTGGTGCCCACGATCACAGGGCAATGTTCGCGAAGGTCTCAGGCTGCACAAAGCACACGCACACAGCGTCGCTGAGACTCACTTGGACTCCAGGTGCACACGATCACAGGGCAATCTTCACGAAGGTCTCAGGCTGCACAAAGCACACGCACACAGCGTCGCTGAGACACACTTGGATTCCGGGTGCCCACCATCACAGGGCAATCTTCGCGAAGGTGTCAGGCTGCACAAAGCACATGCACACAGCATCACTGAGACTCCCTTGGAAACTTTTATGTTCCTAAGTTTCCACAACAGGGGGCCAGCTCTCCTCGGGCTCTTGGAGACACGCTACTTCAGGACACAGCACACAGCAAAGTCCTCACAAGCAGGGGGACACAGCACACAGCAAAGTCCCTTGTCCTCTCCTTAGTCAAACCAGCAAACTGCAGTCCAGCCCCAGAACACACAGCAAGGGTCAGTCCTTCTTTTCAGTCTCTTCAGCTGTTCTTCTTTGGCAGAGGTTCCTCTTGAGCACCAAGTAGGTTCAATCCTTTTTCAATAGGGATTTCAGTCTAAAGTCCAGGGGTTTCAGCTCTCATAGTTATACCCCTAAATGTCTTTGAAGTCTTTGTGTTCAGGGGGCACTGACCCCTGTCCAAACCAGTTCTGGGTGTCTCCCTGCCAGGGACACCTTCTTCCTTTGATAGTGGGGGTCTGGATCTTCAATCTCTCAGCAGTAGATTGAGCCTTTGTTTTATGGCAGCAGCCCAGGCCTCTTCACCTCCAGGGGCTACTCATCCCCCCTACACTCCAGATGCAGGTCAGCCTGTTGCTGTCTCACCTCCCCTCCCTGGGTCAAGACATTTCCCAGATCCTATCACATTCAGATCCAGACAGTCTATCCACAACCAGGCAGAGACACACAGAATTGTTAGAACAAAAAAAACAGCCACTTCTAAAAGCGTGGTTTCTAAACACACAATTCAAAAACCACCTTCACAAAAAGATGTGTTATTAAATTGTGAGCTCAGGCACACTAAACTTCACCTCTCCATCTTAAACCTATGGGAAGATAGGCTGGAAACATATTACACAGCCTTCCCCATTCTGTCCTATGGCCAAGATGACCTTGCAACAGTGAAAAACGAAATGGAGAGTATTTCACTGTTAGGACATGGTACACACCTCAGTACATGTCCTACCTTTCACAGACACTGCACCCTGCCCAGGGGGGTACCTTGGGCCTACTATAGGGGTGTCTGATGTGCATGGAAAGGGAAGGGTAAGGCCTGGCAAGTGGGTGCACTTTTCAAGGCAACATGGCAGTTTAGCTAACTGCGTGCAGGCACTGCAATGGCAGGCCTAAGTTCACTCTTTTGGGCTACTTGTGTGGGTGGCACAATTAGTGCTGCAGGCCCACCATTACCAGCCCTGGCACACATAGTGCACTTTACTAGGGACTTTACTAGTAAGGCAAACATACCAATTATGGACAACCAATTACCATTACACTTTACACAGGGAGCATTTGCACTTTGACACTGATCAGCAGTGGCAAAGTGCCCAAAGTATCTAAGTTGGCAACATCATGTCAGAAAAAAGGTCTAGGGGGAAGGCAAAAAGTTTAGGGAACTTTAGCCAAAAAGGGCCAAGTCCAACAATCAAGTATCGCAATAACCTACATATATTCCAGTATCCATCCAATGTGGCCCCATTCATGAAGCATTCTGTTGGTGCCACATCATCAGCTTTCTCACCTGACCCAGAGGACTGCCTGAGTGAGGTGGATTAGAGTTGCCCAACGGTGAGGTGATGTCCCACTGGCATGGACAAATCTACTTGTGAAGCCATCGGATGGACGAAGGGATCTGTAAGGTGATTTTCCCTGGGCCCCTCAGGCTAAACCGGTATTGATCATGGATGCGGGCCACTGGTGGTCCAGCTTTTGACTAGACGGTTGCCCTAAACACTTCGCAATATAAAACTTCTCTTCCCGCAATTGCTCTACTTCAGGGCATTGGTATGGCAGCACTCTGGTTTCCTACCAGGGGTAAGAACCATATGAGTTGGGTTATGTCCTTCTTGATACATGTAAGGGAGGCTATGCTACGTTGGCATTGCTTGGGTGGGGCGGGAGGTGAATGGTTCACTGGCAGGTAAGTTGATCTGGTGTGGGAGGAGGGAGAGTGGGGTACATGGGTAAAAAAACTTTTGTGCAGCACTATACATGATTGTGACATGGCGCACAATGCATTTCCCTGGGAACTCAAGGGGATGGGGGATCGTGAGTGCCATCCACATGGGGGTGTACAGTTCCATACTGACTGATACAGTCACATGACTGACAGGAGAACCAGCACAATGACTAACTTACATCTCCACAGTTGGAATGTCTGCAAGCTCAATAAACACAGAAAAATTAGGCAAGTGCTTGCTTAGCTAGGCAAACATCACATAGATGTGGCACTACTTCAAGAGATGCACCTGTCTCCTAGGCACGCCTCCCATTTCACCTCGAAGTGGTGCGCCTGTAAGGCAACAGCTGCATACTCGTTATGTGCTAGGGGAATGGCTATCCTTATCATACATGGTGTGCCCTTCAGTATACTGTCTGTACTGAATGATGCTAAAGGAAAGTTCAATTTTGTTCAGACGACGATTAATGGGAGGCACATCACGTTAATGAACTCTTACAGCCCCAATACCAATGACGCTGCCTCTATAGAGCAGGTCTGGAGCCACTGTACATCACGATCCCTGCATCACAAAATGTGGGGTGGGGATTTCAACTCAGTCCTGGAAGGTAAAATGGACTGCTTGAACCATGTTATTAGATCCCATCATAAAGTAGTGGCTACTTTGACCGCTGCCATGGAAAATGGGGAACTGGTGGACATATAGCACCTCAGACACCCGGGCATCAAAAATGGGACACACATCTCTACAGCACACGCCTCTTGGCTGGGGGTCATGGAAACATGCGCATTGATGAAATAGATTGACCATTTGCCCACACACTCTCAGTTCACTGACCAGTTAAACTCACCTTAAAACTCCCTGCCCTGGCCCACAGGCCTTTCACCTGGCACCAGTCCTTGACAGCCTTGTTGGCTCAGGTATTTAAAGAAGATGTGAGGTCTGAAATCTCACAGTTTCTCTGGACAAAAGAGGGCTCAGTAGAGTCGACTTGTACAATCTGGGAAGCCATTAAGGTGTATGTAAGGAGAATATGCGTTGCAAAACAACACAGTGTTTGAGAGGCCATAACACACAGATAGACCAAGTCAAATCTGATCTCAAGTCCCTAGAGGACCAATTGGCAGAGCACCATAACTCACAAGATTTGGTTAAACTGTGGGCCAAACTAGACTAGTTAGTTGAACTCACCGACCAGGAACAAAAACATGCTTATATGTATACCCGAGCCAGAGCTTATGGTGCAGCCGAACCGCCCAGCAGGATATTGGCAGCACTATGTGGTGCACGTATGACATTATTATACCTGTCAGCCTTACGGTGGTCTTCCCCCAAACATTTTGCCTTTACCCCTCCTATTTTTGCTGATCTGCACACTTTACCACTGCTAACCAGTGCAAAAATGCTTACGCTGTATCCTTAAAACATAGAGGAATTGGCTTATACACAATTGGCACATTTAATTAACCTGTAAGTCCCTAGTAGAGTGGTACCATATGCACCCAGGGCCTGTAAATTAATTGCTATGGGTGGGCCTGCAACACTGATTGTTTCACCCTCTAAAACATGTCTCAGTCCAGTAATTGCAGACTGTGGGGCATATTCACAAGGAGCCATCGCCGAATTAACGGCACTTTATCGCAGCCAAAGTCGTGATAAATTTACCCCTCCATTCACAAGCCGGTGTTAACAGCCCACAACACCAGTATACCCGCGATAGCAGCCGCAAAAACATGGCCACAGAGGACCCTTGCAAATATCGCTACGGAGATGCAGAGTAGGCGTTCCCGTGACAAAAGCCGAGACAACAGCACACCTCAACATTCACAACGACCAGCCACATCCGCGATAAAAACACAAAACAGGCGATAAGGCGCGTTAGCACCAGGAAATCTACACCTGCTCTGACCTGGTGTAAAGTCGGACGGCAGCCAGCACCATAAAAGGGAGCACAGCCCAGGGCCACAACCGAAGGGCAACAGATGCCATAGAGCCACACATCATGCAGCCCGGACACCCAAGAGGGCCACAACACCCACCACCACCACCCCAGGACCCCATCCCACACCCTTAACACCCCCCCGGACCAACACAGACGCAGCGCAGACAAAGACAGCGGAACCCACAATCACTGCAACAGGAAGCACACGTCTCACACCAATGTGCAGGCAACAACAGAACACCGTGGAACACCCAACAATGTCGCCTACAAATACACAGCCAGTGTGCATGATACCTTCATCCTCCGACAGTCCATCATCAACCAGCGTTCCCAGGATGGGAACAAGGGAAATGTACAGCCCCTTGGCAATATACAAATGAACACCCCACACACCTCAACACCACAACCATGCAACTCACAACTCTGGCAATGCACACGTCACAAAATCACATACAACAGGCACAACAATATGCCCACCCACCAGACACGACAGAACAACTTACAATGTCCACATGGGCAAGCCCTGAAAATGAGCCAGCAACGGCATGGCACCTCAGCCACATACTAGCCGAATGTGGGGAGAGGTGGCAACCAGGCATGTGTGAAGGATGCAGTAGAACCATGATTGGGAAAGTACACAATGCCAACAGTGCCGGAGATGTGCTGGACACCTCGCAGTATGCAGAACACACCCATATCCATGGCGACATACACTGCTTGCGTATGGAGTGTAGTGGACAGTGGACGTCACCATGTCACCACAGCCAGTGGGGGACCTTGCGGAAATGTTGCCTGTTACACCCCCCCTAAGCGTAAGCGGAGTGGGATGGCCCGGCGTACGCCACGCCAGCGTAGGGGTGTGAATAAAAACCACGTAGGCCTGGGCGTGGTCCACTTCCGGAAAGACCCACGTCTCTGCCAGGGCGGCGCCTCCCACCTCGCCACGAGGCCGACGCCATCCTCGTGAGCGGAGTTGCCTGAGATGCTGTGCGCCTGCCGGACCCCGGCACGCTGGACCACGAACCCATCAGGCCAGCCCCTGCGCAGCCACGCCACACTGATCACCTTCCGACACCGACGTGTGTCAAGGAGGGCCCACCACGTGCCGGCGCAAGCCACAAGCCCGAGGCCCGAGACCTTGGCAGCCACCTCAGACCATCACGGCCGCCACAACACCGGCCCTCCTTATTCCTTTTTCGTTGACGTACTCCACTGCCGCCCCCGGCCTACTCTTCGGACCAGTAGGTCCCACATGTGGAACTGTGTCTTGAGTCATGAATGGCAGTGACCCCATATCCCGGCCAGAGGCCACAGCACCAGACCCCCCCAGTTCAGTGAGGCATAGTTCCATATGGGCATCTTGCGACACGTGGTGCCACTAACCCTGTTCAATGACGGCCTGCTATACGTGGTGCCACTAACCCTGTTCAACGCCAGGCTGCTACACGTGGTGCCACTGAACCTGAACTACGCAGGCCGGTGGGGCCATCCAACCTATGCCGGCGACACTCGGTGAATGGGCCGTGCTGACCGCTGCCTCAGGCCTACACCATGGTCAGGTAGGTCACACATTTGGAACTGAGTCTTGATTACACTATGGCAGTGAACATCATTTAAGGCAGAGAACAATACACTATACACCCTCCGATGAGGTGGCAACGAGTCTGTGCATGGCATCACAACCACACGTGTCTGTGGGCCTACGCGGACCACTGCCCTCGGCCTACGCTGCGCACGAGTGGGATCACTGATTTCTAACTGAACATCGGCAATTCAGAAGGCAGAATACATTTCCTTGCACGCACGGAGGGGCATAAGAGGATGACACGTTGCAGTCCGGAGGGAACAGGATCAGCGTCACGGAGGTGATTGAACACTACCAACAACTGCCACTGTGTCACCAACTCTGTGCCTCACGAGCCAACGACCCGTGGCTGTGGGCCACTGCTGACCACTGCCTCCGGCCTACACTGCGGTCCAGTAGGTCACAGAGCCTTGATTTGGCATTCTTGGAGTTCACATCTGTGTACGGGCATCATCGCAGACTGCATCCCCTCACAGCATCTGTGCCACTAAGTTTGTTCCCCGACATTCATGGACACTCACTGGTCGGACATTGGTGGCGTTTGAGCCCATGGACTAGGGGCTAGTTTTCATCCTCATGTAGCTGATCCCGAATTGTTGGTGAGGACGAGGGTTGCGCTTTCCACTCCTCCATTTGCTGCTTCCAGATAACATCAGACCTTCCCCATCATGCCCTGGAGGACACCTTCCACTGTCCCCTGAAACCCTCCGCAACATACACCTCGGACATTGATAGGGACCCACTCAGGTCGCATGGCCCATCTGACTGCACCACAAGTCACCGTCCCGTGGCTGGGTGCCTGTGCCGGCCGCAGTGCATCCGGGGCCACTAACTCTGTGCTGCTCAGGCCTGGGACCCCTTCTTCTGAGTCATTGAATGGCTTCTGTAGCGATGGTCTTGGGGTCATCAACGCCATGTGTCTGTGGCCCTGCGCTGTCCGCCTCCTCTGGCCCCAACTGTGGTCCACCAGGGCCCACACATGGCATTGAGTCTTGACCGGCCCGGACGTCGCATCACCGCAGGAGGCACACGCCACCACCCCAATTACCACCTTCAACCACCATCTGCCAGAGTCGAAACGGTGGTCGTGACAGAACTAAGGAGTTGCTCAGACCTGTCATGGATGCCATCATCGGACTGATACCCTGCTCAGCACTCCAGGTGCCAGTGACTCAGTGCACCGCAAGCCATTGTCCGTTACTGATTGAGTTTTGTGCTGTTGTGAGGTTGCGCAGCAATGTCACCTCATGCAGTGGGGAAGACCTGGGTCTATGATGAGGAAGATGTGTCAAGTGTGCGGAAGGGAGAGGGCACAGACAATGGGAGGGCAGGAGGCAACAGCCCCACGGCAGGAATGCAGACTGGTGGTGGTAGTCAAGCTACACACCCAGATCTATTTCTGGGTATTGCGCTGTGGACTGCGGACGCAACTGTCACCTCAGGCAGTGTGGGAGACCTGGGACGTTGATGAGGAAGTTGATGCAGGTGTAACACACCCCACTGCATCTGCATCAGGACTGATCCGAAGGGACACAATCCTAGCAATTTCTTCACATGAGCGCGCTCTTCTCTAGTGCCCCTGCCTCAGTGCACTGCAACTCAAGGAACGTCCAGACTGAATATTGGGTGACCTCTGTCCTTACTCCGGATCCCTCCATGTTGCTCTGCATTTGACTCTGTTATGCTGGTGTTTTCTGTTTCTATTGCACTGGTGTCCACTGTTCAGGTTGTTGGCAGCACCAAGCACTCCATGCGGGCTGGCTTATACTCACCCCACACACATCCAGCACAGGCGTCACTGTACATGTGGCCCTGCCAATAAAGGGGCCGGGCGCACGTGCCCATGGGCAGCTCAACATGATATGTGCATGTTTCTCTGTGGAGGTGTGGGTCTCCTGTGTGGGGTGTGGGGGGTCCCTGAAGGGTATTGGACACCCACGTATGTGTTCTAGTTCGCATTCCATGGGTTCGGCAACACCCTCACCTGTTGGGCCACCTCCTTTTGGCGTTCTGCCACCTGGCATTGGGATGCCATGTGTGGGTGGGTGGAGTGTTGTGAGCCATCCGTGATTGCGGGTGCTTCATGCTGTGTGGTCTGTTGCAGGGGCTGGGTTCTCCTCTGAGTGGCTTGTCTGCCCTGGTCCTGGTGGTGGGTTGTGTGGGATGTCCATGGGCTGTTGTAGGGCGTCGGTGTCTGGGCTGTGGTGTTCTTCTCGGGCATCACTGATGGGTTGTCTGTTCTGACCAGCTGGAGGTGTTGTTTGTCCCTCTGCATTGTGAAGGGGAGGTGCATGTTGGCATTGTGTTGGCGCCTTGTTCTTGTCGACATGCAGACTGTGTGACGATGTACATTGTGAGTGTTTGGGCGGTGGTGGCTATTTGAGTTGGGACAGTGTACATTTGGCCTACATGGCTGATGTGGGGTTGTAGGGGTAGATGTGCATCTCACAGTTCCCTGCTCTGTCCGATGTGATTGTTCTGTTACTGTGCCTGGTTGGACCCAGTTGTGTCCCCTGTTCTGCAGTGTGGGTGTTGCACTTTGTGCCACATTGTCATGATATGTGCTGTGATTGCTATGTGTGTGTGCTGCAGTGTGCCACGGGGATGGGGGACATGTCCCTGGGTAATTGTGGGTGCGCAGTGTGTTACACCTCATTGTGCATGTGTGGCATTGTGCCCAACACCCACCGTCCCCCCAGTCCCTGTTGGATCCTCACCCTGTTGTTGTTGTGTCAGGTCCTGTCGGACTGTGTCCGCACTCCCTACTCCTTGCACCCTCTCCACACTGATGACTGTGGCCTGGGTTTCCTCCTGCTTCTCCTGTGGCGCTGGACTGCCACCTCCTGTCGCCGTTGCTGCCTTCCTGTTGGCAGCAGGTTTGTACCTGGTTTAGGTTGCCAGGTCCTGCCGGCGCCTCTTGGCCTCCTGGATTGGCCTCCTGGACTCTGCGACTGCATTCCAGGCGGTCTGCTTGTGGGTCATTTGCTGGTAGTGTTCTGTCGCCTCCGTGGCCTTGGTCTTGTTTTCCTGCGGTCTGCACCCCGTCTTCCTCTCCATTTTCTCCTTGGCCTTCCCCGACCCACTTGTTCCTTGCTGGTGGTCTGTGGGGGTTGTGGTGTTCGCGTTGCCCTCTGCGCTGGGTCAGGGTGCATGGATGTTGCTACGTGCTTTGGCTTGTTTCTGGTGTGTTGTGCCTGTGGTTTTTATGGTGCAATTGCCCGCCAGACGCGTGGGAGTTGCAGGCCTGAGGCTGCTTTTCGCAGCTTTTTGTACCGCGATTGGCCTCATTGCATGATTTCTCGCGTTCGCGTTTCGCATTTTTTGGGCGTGATGTTGATTTACGCGCTGGCATTTGACGCGTTATCTGGTGACGATCGCATGCTACCGCCTTGTTGTGAATTCCACGTTGACACAGGGTTATTTTCCCGTGATAGGCTGCGTTATTGAAAGTTGCGTTACGCTACTCTTGCGGTAGTTATCACGCGTTCTTGTGAATATACCCCTGTGTGTGCAGTTTTTAAACTGTTATTTTAACTTGGCAAAATAAGCCTTTTGCCAGGCCCAAGCCTTCCTTTTTTAAGACATATGATTCACCCCTCGGGTAGACTCTGAATAGCCCAGAGGGCAGGGTGCAATGTATTTAAAAAGTGGGAGATGCACTTTTAAGTTTTACATGTCCTGGTAGTGAAAAAGTCTTAAATTTGTTTTTGCTACTGCAAGGCCTACCTCTCCTATAGAATAACATTGGAATTACCTTATTGCATTTGATAAGCTGTAGCTTTCAATTGGGAGCATATAGGCTGGTCGAGTTTGGTGACTAAATAATTGTAATTAAAAGCCCTCTTTAATGGTAAAGTTGAACTTTTCATCACAGTTCTGAAAATGCCCCTTTACGAAAGATGTCACTGTTTTGTCCCAACCATTTGGTGTCTTCTGCCTGTATCTTGGGTCACAGTGAGACAAAGGGAAGATAGATGTTGGCAAGATGGGCCACTCTGAGTTTACAAGGGGGAGGAGCTGTCACCTACCACATTTGCACATGACAAATGCCCTACCTGAGCACTCTCACAAAGGGATTTGACACTAGTATATTGAGACCCCAGACAATCTGAGGCCAGGGCAGTAAGGCAGGACATTTCAAGCACCTCTGGGAGGTAGAATATTCTGGAAGTGTCACCCACTTCAAAGTTGGCAACAGATATAAATGTTGAACCTCAGACACCAACACTTCAGTACACTTCTGGACCTGTAGACTCTGCCAGGGAAAAGGACTGCTGTGCTGCTGAAAGGACTGCCACTCTGCTGGACTGATGCTCTGAAGAACTGCTGCCCTGCCCTCTTGAATGAGTGACAAGGACTGGACCTGCAACTCTAAACCCAGGACCCCAGAGTGATTCTTAGAGCTGGTTGGCTGGCTTCCTGATCAGAAGCCTCAGGGACATAACAGACTTCCAACAACCTTGAACCCAGCACCTGCCTGAACTATACCATCTGTAAGTTCTACCCTAGTGGTGTCACGCCGGTCATGAACCCCTGGAAGTGGGCTTGAACATGCTCTGCTAGCCCATCTGTGGACCCAGCAGAATTGCTGCATCTCCTCTGCTGCGCAGCGCAACCCTGAGCAGAACCCAAGCATCGCCTCTCCTGCATGGACTTTCCAGGCGCAAGGACTTCGCATCACCCTTGCAGCCTCATGGGAATGAGCTGCTGCGTGATGCACCCCGTACACACGCCCTTCCAACACAAGCCTCTCATCTACAGCAGCCTCTCTGACAACGCAGGACACCACTTCGTAAGCCCAACAGCTTCTGTGGAACCAGTTGGTGTGCAACATATTCTCGTTTCAGGAATTCACATTGCAAGCCCCTTTGTCAACGGCTTCCTTGGTGACAACGCAGGACCTTGCATCACTGCCTCACAGCTCCTCGGAACCAACGTTGCGCAATGCATCTTCAACCAGGCCTCACATCACCTCAGCAGCCTAACACATCCTTGACACCGTATTCTGCAACTCTTCGCAACCAGGATTTAAGGTACTTTAATTCAGTGGACGTAACTGGATCCCTGTAGCCGGTCTGCACTCTATCCCTGTCGGACTGAACTTATGACCTTGTCCAGGTCCATCACGACCAGATAGCCACAGTTGGCACTTTGTGCTTTTTGCCGCAACTTCACTTAAATCTTTAAAATTGCAAATCTCTGTTTCTACTGATTGGATTTTTGTTGTTTTGGTCTTAAATTAGTCATTACATTTTTGTCTATTGTTACTAAATTGGTGTGGGATTTTTCTTGTGTGGTGTTTTCACTTTATTATTGTTTGAAGTGCTGCATAATTACTTTACACCTTACCTCTAAATTAAGCCTGACTGCTTTTAAGCGAAGATACCAGAGGGTTGAGCACAAGTTAATTTGGAATTTGCGTATGACTTTATCTTGACAAGGATTGTGGTTGCTGCTTGAGTAGGATTTCACCCCCCTAAACCAGTAACCAAATTTCGTACACTGGTGATCAGCAGGGACGATTTGGACTTGTGTTTGTGCAGTGCTATTAAGTGATTTTGTGTTACAGTAAAATTCCAGATAAGTAATCTGGGGCCAATTTGAGCCTTTTTTAAATATTCCTTGTGTCTAATTGGCTGTTTTTCCTTTTTTTCTAAAGTTAAGTTCCATAACTCTTTTTCTCATACCATGGAAGTGGGAGGCTCAATGTGGATACCCTCAGCAGGACAGGAAGTCAGAAAGGGAGCTCAAATAACTCAATTTCTTACAGACACCAACTATAACCCAGCTACAAAGTGGCACAGGACAAACACTACACAAGGCGGGCCATATCCTCACCAAATTCTTTAAATGCTACACCACAATATACACCTCACACACATGCTGCTCCTTAGAGGACTGTAATACATAGTTTGATTGCATAGCCCTGGCTTGGCTAGAGGGCCCACAATGAAAATTCCTAGCCACACCTATCACCAACGGAGGAGATTGCTGTTGTAATTGCGGACTACCCAACCTGAAAGCCTGCTGGCAGTGACGGCTTTCCAGCAGAATTCTACAAAGCCTACTGCCACCTCCTTGCTCATTTGATCCTTAAAATATACACGGAGGCATTTGAGAAAGATATTCTACCCCCTTAATTAGAGAGGCCATTTTTATAGCGCTCTTCAAACCAGGCAAGCTTGCCGATAACTGCAAATCCCACTGCCCTCTGTCACTCATAAATGTGGATGCAAAAATCCTTGCCAAGGCGCTCGCAAGCAGACTGCTCCTCCTGCTACCGGACTTGGTCCTCCATGAGGAAGACGGTTTTATACTCTGTAGCTCTAGTGTTCATAATCTCTGCACCCTTTTACCCTCATGCATCAACTAAACCCAGAACTGCAAGCAGTTGCAGTCTTTCTCTATGCCACAAAGGCGTTCAATTCACTGGAATGGCCCTTCCTCTTCACTGTCCTCAACAGAATGATCTTTCCAGACAGCTACTTTAGGTGGGTCCAGCTCCACGGCACATTCCATGGGATTGTTATGACTAAATGGTCTTCTTTCTGATCCCATACTACTGAACAGAGGCACTGCACAGGGATGCCACCTTTACCCGCTTCTTTATGCCATAGCTTTGGAGCCCCTTGTGTGCGCTGTGCGCCAACTTCATGCACAACGCTGCTTCACCTTCTCACTCCAAAATCTTATTTCACTAAATGCAGATGATGTCACCCTATATCAATGTGACCCGGCTCTCATCCTCAGCCCAGTCATTAGAGAATTCACTCTATTTAAAGTTGTAGTATGTATCTCCATTAACTGGAACACTTCAACAATATTCCCTCTGACTCCTGGCACTAAGTCAGCTGTCCTGGAGTTCCCGATCCTGTGGTGCACTGCATCAGTAAAGTACTTGGGGGTGTCGGTCAGCCTAGACAAAAATGTCATACTGACTGAAAATTACAGCGTGGTCATGTCTAAGATAAAGGACCAAGGGCCATATGTATGAACACCACGTTTTGCGATTCTCAAATTGCGATTTTTAAGGAATCGCTAATTGAGAATCGCAAAACACTATGTATGTAGGATTTGCAATAAATTTTGCGAATCCTACATATTCCTTAATTGCGAATCGCAAATTGCGATTCGCAATTAAGGAATACCTCCCATTCATTCCTATGGGCCTAGAGGCCCATAGGAATGAATGGGAAGACATTCGCAATTTGCGATTCCTTAAATGCAATCGCAAAATAGGGAATCGCAAATTTTGCGATTCCTTATTTTGCGAGGCAGTTTTGACTTCATACATACCTCTAAGCAAAATTGCATTCGCAAACGCCGAAATTCTGCGAATTTCGGCGTTTGCGAATGCAATTTGGCTTGATACATATGGCCCCAAGTAAATAAGTGGCGTTGTATACAATTTTGCGAATCGGATGTCTGGCCCTGATGAAAATGTTAATCCCTGACTGCTGTATCTTTTCTATAACGTGCTGCTGGCTGGGCAGTGGGTGGCATGAGCCTGGGGGTGGGGGAGGGACAGGGCCCCCACAACTAAACAATGGCTATTGGATATGGGTTACTGCCTAAAGCCACTGGAAATTTATTATACAATGCAGTCGCCTGTATCTAGACTCAAAGATATATGGCGCAGCAGACCTCCTTCTTAATAACCTCCAACATACCGGCAGACTAAGGTGGAGATCACCATAGCCCCCCTGGCTGGGGTACAGCAGCATTGGTCACAAATGCTCCCTCCTACGGAAAGAGCTGCTGTGGTCTGCCTGGGGTGAGAGGGAGATCAGAAGTTGTCCAAAAGATGCTCTAGAACTGCGGCACACCTCCCTCCATCCTTCTAGAACAGAACTGCCATCGTACTGTCTGGTACCAAGATTCCCCAGACCTAATATTACTGTGAAGGTAGAGGCTTAGCGGCACCTGCATGTGCCATGTCGTGCCATTCCATGCACTCTAATGTTGTTGATTACCGATGTTGCCAAAAGAAAGTAAAAAAAACAAAGGTTCAGTAACAACCCCTTATTTATTTGAGAACGTAACACCCAGAGGTGTCAGGGTGGTTTAACTTGCATTGATTCCACTCAATTTCCCACAATGCCACAAGAAAAAAGGTCAATAGGAGCCCTCGCAGGGGGTTTTTCATTGATCTTAGTTTGATCTGTTCCTGTTACGGGCACTAGGCTTAGCTGCACAAGTGGGGCAGAGTTTTATTCGAGAAAGTGGGTTAACTCTTGGTGGTAGGAATGTTGTGGATTCCTGCTGATTCTGGAAGTTCCCATCACAGAAATGTAAGAAAAATGTGCGGTTTTATGCAACGTTTGAAGCTTGCAGGGCATTGTGTGGCAGAAAACCTATTGAATTCCACACGAGGCACACTATCCTGGAATTTCTTGGGTGTCTAGTTTTTAAAAATGTCTGTGGTTGATAGGTTTCCATAGGTGATGGCTGAGCTCAGTCTCAAACACTAGCTATCCCATCACTACTCTCTTTATGTGGAATTTTCAGGCCTGTTGTTTCTCTTGGCACTCCCACACAAGTAGTAAACAGTTGTTATAGGAAGACATGGGTGAAGTCTCAGTGATAGGACATTCGTGGATCCCCAAATATTCTGGAGCTTTCCTGCACATATATATGAGGAGAATTAGTGTTTTTAGCCAAAGTTTGAGGCTTGCACAGGCTTCTGGGTAAAAGAAGTCATGTCATGCCACCCGTACTCTCGCGGTGTCTAGTTTTCAGAAATGTACAGGTCCGATAGGCTTCCCTAGTTGCCGGCTGATCTACGGTCCAAATTCTATAGCTTCCCAAATTGCAAAAAAGGGTTAGCTTTCAGTGGAAAAAGTGACGTGTCCATGTTTCCTTATGGCAGAAGAGCGAGGCCCGCCCACACTAGTCAGGTACCATTTTTATGGGTGACTTAGCGGAATGCTGGGTGGTACAAAATGTGTGACTCCTTGCAGATTCCAGAAATTTGAATCACAGAAATGAGAGGAAAATGTGTGCTTTTACCTGGTGAGAGCCACACTAGTCATGTCACCCTCAGCTCTCCTGGGTGTCTAATGTTCAAAAATATATGGGTTTGGTAGGTTTTCCTGGGTGTCAGCTGAGCTAGAGCCCTAAATCCGCCAATACTCACATTGTAAAAAATGTATGGAGTTGGCTGGGTGAAATAGAATGCCTTTATTTCCATTTTTCTAAAAACCTGAAATATAACTATATTTTGGCTTTTTTCTTAGTGTTCTCCTAGGAAACTAGCAAATCCTGGGTACCTTTAGAATCCATATGATGTTGGGGGAAAAAGGGTGTACAGGTTGTGTGGATGTTTTATGTGGAAAAAACGTTATGAGAGCCTTAGCGTGAATTACCCCAAATTACCAAAAAAGGGCTCAGCACTGTGGTGAAAGAGCCTCAGCAGTTAAGATGAAGTCTTTTCGGACTGAAATGGATTTCATTGCACTTTTCCTTGTGTGGGTTGTGTTTCTTAGCCACTGGTAGATAAAGTGATTTTGTCCAGAATCACAGAATGTTGAGCCTACGCTGAAGACTCTAATCTGGTTTCACATTTTCAAAGTCAGCAGATCTGGCAGTAACACCACATCCTCTCCCTGTTTACCATTCTAGATGGTTACACCCTCATTACATATATGGTGAATTGTGTGGCTCCTGTATTTTGTGTGTAGAACTGCGCCTCTTGTTAAGTTACAGGGTCTACCCTCTTGTGCTGGGTTATTAATCAGTCTTAAGGACTTTTCTGTCTGGGAGAATTATATTGCAGTTTGGCATGGGGGATCACTTGATGTGGCAGGGCGCTGGCAGCAAATGTTTGTTAGTTCTTGTGTGGCCACTAATGCGCAGGGAACAAATTACAGACAACATGTTGGCCATTGTTTAAATAGGGTTCAATCTTGAGGTCCTTTCTTTATGGGAGGAAACTTATTCTAAGGAACACAAGAAGATTCTGCTGTTCTGAGGGGCAGAAGATGACAAGGCCCACGAGCACTAGTGCCTGAAGGTGAGTAAGGGTGAGAAGCACTATATTGAGCACATTCAGTTCCCTCCGCACAGGATACAAGGAGACGTTGCTGTTGTAGGGGTCAGAGGACTCTATAGCCCACAAACCCCACTGCCTGCAGAAGGACAAGGAGGGGCGACATAGCGCAGTTCCAATTCCGGCAGCGCGACATATAAGGACACATTCTGGTGTTGGGGTCATAGAACTCCAAGGCCCACAGGCCCCATTGCCTGCAGGAGGAGGAAGTGGAAGAGGAAGGGTAAGAAGCACTACATATCAAGCTTCCAATTCTTGCAGTGCGGGACACAAGGAGACTTTGTTCTTGTCAGGGACAGAGGACTCCAAGGCCCACATGTGCGGTGCCTGCAGCAGGAGGGGCGTGAAGCACTACAAAGCACACTTTCAAATCCTGCAGTGTAGGAAACGAGGAGACTTTAAAAAATAGTAGGAAGGATGTATTTTTCCCATTGACTGAGATTGAAGCAGAGGCAATCTGCGTGAATCGGGTCCCTTGTCATGTGCTAATACAAGTTTATTTATTTATACAAACTGATTTTATTAAAATACAATGTACAGAATTTATGTTTAAGAATGAAGTAGGCTTTAATGCAAAAATTGTGTAGTAGGCAGCATACTTAGAAACTATGGGCCCGATTCACAAAAGTATACTGAGACAAAATCATAACTTTGCGACTTTCGGTATTCACAAAGCACACTTAGGAGTAGTAAAGTTAGGAGTTTGTCTCAGTTAAACTTAAGTTTTGGGCTTAAGTTTAACTTAAGACCAAAACTTAGGTTTAACTGAGACAAAGTTTTGGTCTTAAGTTTAAGGTTTGGTCTTAAGTTTAACTTAAGACCAAAACTTAAGTTTAACTGAGACAAAATCCTAACTTTACTACTCCTAAATGCCCTTTGTGAATACCGAAAGTCGTAAAGTTAGGATATTGTCTCAGATTACTTTTGTGAATCGGGCCCTATAGGCCCGTAACCTAGTATTAAGGCCTGGACTCTTAAACTGACATATGTAATATGCCATGTTTTAACGTGAAGGCACATTACAATGGAAATGCTTATTTTAACCTTTAATCTACAGTTGAGGAAGTTGTTTTTCTTCTTTTGCTGCAGACTTTGCAACTTTGAAAGCTATTAATAAATGAATAGATTTTGTTGTATTAGGCGGCTGATAGTGAAGTTCACACCACAGAAGATGTTGACGACAGGCAGGATGATTGATGGGAAGGAGTTTAGTGAAAAAAGAAAGGATGTGCCCTCAACATTCAAGGACGCATTGTTAAAAGACAATTGTACTTTGGTGAGAAGATGGAGAGTAGACCTGTTCCTAGGGGTGTGCTGAAATCCTATTGGTCAACGTGAAGAAAAAAAATCTTATGTTGCAGTAGAGAAAACGCGTGTTTATATTAGTCTGTGTTCCTATCTTAGTCCCCCATAACCTAGATTACATTTTTCCACAGAGCACATAGTCTCTTTCTGACTCTCTGAGGCGACACTCTGTACTAAGTTTCTTGGACATCCCTTTATGAGAAGTCCTAGCTATTCTTTCATCTGCAGTTTTTTGAGCTGAGAATACTTTCTAGGCCTGGGCAGAGTGGTTAAAAAAACTCCGTCACACTACATGGAGCTCCGCTGGTGGGCGAAATTTTCCGGCACGCCCTTTCGCATTGCAAAATGCAATGCGAAGTACGTCTCGTGTTCCAAATCACACGCGAACAGTAGCATGTGTTTTGCATGGGTGCAGCCTACTTGTTTTCTACTCTGTTTATGGTGCTAGGCCTAATTTTAATCCCTTGGTAATCGGATCACAGCAGGTTTGTGCTAAGAATGAAAATGAGATTCGGGTTTCATCTGATGGAAGACATGTGTTATCAGACAGTTTGTTGTTTCCTATTGTAGGAGAGTAGGATCTGCTTCACATGGGTACCCCCACTTTTTGCTGATGCTTCACTGTTTTTCGACCTTAGTCTGGCTGGGGCCCTGCTAATCAGAACCCCAGCCTAGCTGCTTCCTCTTTAAAATGGTTTCCATGTGCCTTAGGCACATCTCTGATTGGAATCTGGAGTGCCCTTATAAGTCCCTAGTATATGGTATACTATGTACCCAGGGCATAGGTACCTCAGAGACCTACCAGGGGCTGCAGCATGTATTGTGCCACCCCTGGAAGGCCATCCAAACTGACACCACAGGTCTGCTACTGCAGCCTGGGTAAGGTGGTGCATGCACCCCTTACTGTGATATAGGCTACCTATATCACTACATACCTACACACATATAAACCTATAAGTCACTCCTATGGCAGGCCTTATCAATCCTGAAGGCAGAGTGCGTGGTTCTTATGTGAGAGGGTGCCCCTGCATGAGCAGGGCCCCTCTGCAGCGTTCGGAGACCCTTCTCTGATGCTGTTTGTAGTGCAACCTGACCATATACTCTTAAGCGCATTATAACCTCGCGTTAAAATGCTAACTTTGGGATGGCTGCACGGAAGCATGTCGTGTTTGGTGTCAAACACCTTGGAATACTACCCCCCGCCAGTTCTGGCGGCGGGGGTAGCATTCCACCCTTCTAGAGGGAGAGACATGTACACACCGACCTGCCCGGTAACTTCTTTCCAAGCCCTGGCATCACAAAATGGATGCCGCTTCCACAGACACAAGTCTGGCCTCCTGCTGCTGACCGAAACTCCGGCAGGGGAGGCCTGGACAATAGGTTTCCTGTCCCAGGGAGGTGTAACCACCTCCCCAGACAGGATAGTGTGTATTGGGGCTGGGCGGGAGCACTCTCTGGTGCTTTGAAGTCCTGCACTGGGGGCACATTTGGTGTCCCTGTGCATACCCCAGTTCAAACCGGATCAGGGGCTTCCAGCCCCTGCTCTGGCGCGAAACTGGACAAAGGGAAAGGGGTGTAACCACCCCTCTGCCCTGACCCTCCCATAGGTGGGGCCACAGAGTATGTCCAACCCCCTACCTTAGTATAAGTATGGGACCCCAGTCCTTAGGACTTTAGATTAACCTGGACGAAACTCTGACACAGAATCCTGAACCTTCGATGCTCTACTTCAAGATTAGAGGACTGAAGAATCTCCCTTGGGGTCAAGGAGTGACTCCCCTGCTTGGCAGGCACCAAAGAAGCAATTGTCCGGTCTGCATCGCTGAAGCTCCCGTTGGACGCCGAAGTCTTTGCATCACCAGAGGTGGATTTCCAGACTTCCCCGAGGCTGCCCTGAGTCCCCAGCAAAGCTGAGGCCCGTAGCTGTCGTGGGTAATGGGGAACCGTGACCCCTGGACACCGAATGCATTTGCAGTTGCATCCTCTTCTAGGTCTCCCATGAAGTCGTGCTTTGGGCTCCGAGTAGCCCCAGCCTCCAGCACCAACTGCACCGAAGATCGCTGGCCTCCACTGCACGAGTGTCCTGTGAGCCAGCTCCACGTGCATCGTCTCGAGGCTCCTTCGCGGTCGCTAGTCCGTTGGCTAGTAGGCCCTCCCGAAGGCCAATCTTTTTCTACTTGGGCTCCCTGGTTGCTCCAGGCGTGCCCTGACTTACCCTTGCTGGGTGAGTCCCACAGACCGTGCTGGTCTGCAATATCGTCCTTCTTCCATTTTCACGAGACTTGCCGTTGCCAAGGCTTGTTGGGTCCAATCCGGTCGCCGACATGTCAGAAAACGACAGACGTCATGGGACAGCTCGATTCCAGCTCCTGGTCATCGTTGACACCTCCTGGACCTCGTGGCTGAAGAGTCAAGACGACTGTCAACCTACCTGAAGCACCCGACATCGGTGGGCATTCGCTCATCGCCTTCCTGGTCACTGGCCAGTGACCCAGACTCTGTCCCCTCTGCTTTCAGGTTCTTCAGATCTTCGATCCACCTTTGGATCCACCCGAACACTTTCGACTTGGTCGCCAGCAGCACTTTGCAGCAGATCACCATTGTAAACGACGACGAAACCCGACCCCGAAAGACACCTATGCACCCGGCTTCCCTGGGTGAGGTAACTCGAGTACTCCGGTGCTCCGTGGGTATAGACTCTAGAACGACCTAGTTCTAAAGGGGTTTGCTCCAAGTCCTCCTCTAAGTGTCCCTTTTCTTTTAAATTCTAATCGCGACTTTCCCCATAGAAGTTAACGGTGGTTCGCGGCTGTGTTCATACACTGCACGCGTCCCCCGTGGGTCCCCTGTGTCACTGCCTTGGGTGGTTCCTGGTGGTCCAAGCACTTCTACAGGCTCTAGGCCTTGTGTCTAGCTCAGTCATGGTTCTTATACCACTTTCTTGGTATATGGTTTGGTACGCCCCTGTGGCTCAAACGTGTATTTGTGCTATTACTGTAGATAACTAACTTATAACTTATGTACTTCGAACTCTAGCCTCATAAAGAGACTAGAGGGGTGTGTTTAGCAATAAATACATATATTTTGAATATATACCTGGTGTGGTCCTCTTTCATTTGGTCACTCAAGAGATTATAGACTGGTAAAACAATCTGCTTTACATTCCTTCAAGACTTAGCCTGAAGGCTGCTCTCCATAGCTACCACTAGGATAGCTTTCAATAAAGGTTGTCTTTAACCTATCTCCAATAAGGGGTTGTTTGGACTGGTGCAAGGTGCCCACTATAATTAGTGGACAGCATATGCCAGGCCAACTTCTCACACCTATGACACAACATTTTCATGGTCCTATACATATTGGAAGAGATGCGGTGGTTAGGCTGTTTAGACAGAATTGGTTCAATCCTCAATTCAGAGCTCTACAAGAGGAACTGTACAAAGATGTGTAACATGTACAGATGAATGTAGGGGGCAGAACACCTGTAACCATGAGTCATGTAGGTAGATCAGGTGGACCATTTAACAGGATGCAGTTGGACTTTATCAAGATGCCAGTATGTAGCGTGCTGAGATATGCCCTGGTTATAATGTGCATTTTCTCTTGATGGGTGGAAGCCAACTCAACACAGAGGTATAGATTTCTGGGTTTTTCTAAAGTCATACCAAGGGACTCATTTTAATAATGAGGTCCATAAAGTGCTCTGTGTAGCTCTTAAAGTGGAACAGAGTTTACACTGAAGCTATCTTCCAGAGGCTTGAAGAATAGTGGTGCAGGTAAATGGAATCTTAAAGTCCCGATTGGCTAAAGTTTATGCCTCCACTTCCTTGAAATGGCCAAATGCATTACCATTGGTTCTGATGAGTCTACGAAGCACTCCTGAAAGGAAAACTGGATTATCGCCTCATGAAAACCGCATGGGCTGCGCAATGAGACTGCCTGCTGTGCCTGCAAATGCACATATAAACATTATAGATGATATGATACTCAATTACTGCAAAGGACTGGCTGATGTGGTTTCTCACCAGGGTGGAGCTGCCACTGCCATTCCACATCAGGAGCAGTGTCATGACCCTAGTCCTAGTGGCTTTGTTTTGGTGAACAAACATGTGTGGAATTTTTGTTTGGAGACAACTTCGAAAGGCCTCTACCAGGTTATTCTGATCACAAACTCTGCTGTCAAATGTGCTGGGGTACCAAATTAGGTGCATTCTTCACACACTCAGAGAGTAAGTTGAAATGTTCAAAAGAATGACAGATCATGGCATTAAGTTAAGCAAAACTTGCTAAGCCATGCTCCGCTATTCTGAAAACGCAGGGATGCACCGTATTTACAGAGATACGGTTCACCCCTTTGTTTCCCTTAGCACTGGCGCTAAATTAAGCTGCCTAGTGCCAATGCAGGCACCCTTGCACCATAGTGCGAGGGTACCTGCATTGGGGGAAATTATTGTTTATCAGCAGGAAGGTGTCCCTTCCTGCACATAAACAATCACAAATGGTGATATGTAACTCCTATGTGTGAGCATTGTGCAGCACACATAGAAGTTGCAGATTGTAATTTTTTAAATAATTGTTTATGTGCAGGAAGGGATACATCATTCATGACGTTTTGCTGTTTCATGTGTGCTGCACAATGCAGCACACATAGAAACAGCAAAAACAAGGACAAATAAATCATTTCTCCTCGTTTCGCCACGTTAAGACCAGTTATTCCCTGGCCTTAATTTTGGCACTGCCCCATGTTTACACCACCCTTGTAAATATGGGACAGCGTCAAAATCAATGGGTGCTGTGGCAGAACGCCCACTGCAACACCCATTGCCCGCCTCATTGACACTAAATATAGCATGAAAGGGTGTCTTATTTACAAGGCAGCGTTAAGCCACGTTAAGTGGCTTAATGCCACCTTGTAAATAAGGCGAAGCCCCTATCGCCACAGGAATGTTGTAAAAAGTGATATTCCTGTGGCAGTAGGGGCTTGTGCATATGCCCCGGTGTTTTCTGAGATAGGTCAGAAAGCACCGGTGACAGCACGATCAGAAGAACAAGAAAGGGGTGAAGAACAACAAGATCTCACACCAGTGCAAGTTTCTGAAATAGTGCAGGTTTGTGTGGAAGTACCCTCTGGAGAAGCTGTTGGAGTTTCGCAAGGACAGCTGACTGACCCAGATGAAGGAAAAAGTGTGAGACAAGAAGGAAGAATCTGGAGAATTGAATGGCTAAGTGGTAAAAGACAACTGAGATCAGCGTATCAATCGAATGTATACCGCTAACAATCATCAAAGGACCTGCGTTTAGCGATATAAGTGACACAGAAGAGCATCAGCGGACACTAAGGGGGTGATTACGAGTTTGGCAGTCCATAGGGAAACCAAACCCGAGGTCTAGCCGCCTTATTTTGAGATTGGCAGTTAGACCACTGCAGGCCCACTGCAACCACCAGGGAACCGCCGTTCCAAAGCGATGTTGCAGCAGTGTAAGGCAGTAATATGCTGGCAGTGCCATTGTGGCACCGCCAAGCAAACTGTGAGTTTCCTCAGTGCCAGCCTTTTCATGGCAGTGAGCTAGCCTACAGGGACCCCTGGTACCTCAGGCCATGGGAATGCATGCAGGGGGGGGCACATGTGATGTCCCCCTGTGTGTATGTACCCCCTTACCTTCATGGCATGGACTGAGAGTCCATGCTATGCAGGAACAGGCTTTGGCACTCCCATTGCGGTGCCTTTTTCAAAAGCACCGCCATGGGACCGCCCACCAGCAACGATGTAGTGGGAAATAGCCTATTTTTCCTTTTTTTTGTGATTTCAACCTCCTTCCAGTTAGTGGCAGAAATGGGTGTGGAACCAAAAATGGATCTCGAAAAGCTATACATCTCTAAAACAATTTGACAAAATTCTGAATTCAGCAAGAGGTCATTTCTGTAGATCCTTCAAAGTTTTCCTATAGAAAGTAACAGTTGAAATGAAAAAATTGAGTTGAAAAAAACAGCCTTTTGTGCATTCTTTTTCACCTGTAACTTCTTGTAAGTATGGCAGATTTTTTTAAAACAATATACCGTTATGTCCAGAGGACACTTTTGGTTGTGGGGATATATAGGACATGTATGTTCACTAAGAACCCGCGGTACCCAGAGCCAATAACCAATAACTACACTGTACCTTGCAATGGTTTTTCATTGTGTACAGGGTATACCACAATTCATTTGTGTAGGAAAGTAGGATCTGCTTCTTATGGTTACCCCCACTTTTTGCTTCATATGATAGCCTTGGAGCCCCTTGTGTGCGCTGGATTCAAGTTAGCCTGGCTGATGAGGGCTGTTAGCCCGAAACCGGTCCCAGGATGCTTGTTTCCAGTCCAGGGAAGACATGGCTTGGCAGTTCGGGCTGGACTGTTCCCATGAGGCACAGGGTCAAGACTGATTTGCATATAGCTGTGTCTGAACTGGGGTGGCGAAGTGAGCTAAAGAACGATGATGGATTCAACCCAGATCTGTGACTGGGGGTGAGTGTCTGAAAAGTTTCAGCGTTCCGTCCATCATCTCCTTGTGTTCACTTTAATTAGTGGACAGCACATACCAGGCCAACGTCTCACATTGGTGTGCAGCCGTTGCGATTCAAGCCTGCATTGTTTTACCAGATAAATCTTTGTATTGATTATCTGAAAACCACTAAGTACTAAGTACATATAATACTAGCTTAGAATAAGTAAGTTCTACTGAACGTAGGATTGGGTAAGTCAAGGGTCTAGCACACCCTTTCTCTAACCTCAGGCAGCTTAATTCCCACTAGGTTAGGTAGGTGCAACACCTCACCACACTTAGTATGTCTACTAAAGGAGATGCCAGTGTAGGAGAGTAGGATCGGCTGGGACCCTGCTAATCAGGGCCCCAGCCTCTCTGTTCTCTCTAAACGATTTGGAGTGCACTCTAGGTGCACTAGTGATTGGATACTGTGGCACCTTATGAGTCCCTAGTATATGGTACCTTAGGTACCAAGGGCATAGGTACTTCACAGGCCTACCAGGGGCTGCAGCATGTATTATGCCACCCCTGGGAAGCAGACTAAATCTGACACCACAGGCCTGCTACTGCAGCCTGAGTGAGAAAGTGCTAGCACCCCTCACTGAGATATAGGTTCCCTATATCTCTCCTACACACACATATAACCCTATCAGTCACCCTAAGGCAGGCCCTATCAATCCTGAGGGCAGGGTGCTTGGCTTCTATGTGAGGGGGTGCCTCTGCCTGAGCAGGGCCCCTCTGCAGCTCTCAGAGTCCATTCTCTGGTGCTGTTTGTGGATGCGGATTAAACCATATACTTTTAAGTGCATTATATCCTCGCGGTAAAATGCTAACTTTGGAATGGCTGCATCGAAACATGTTGTGTTTGGGGTCAAACATCTTGGAATACTACCCCCCCGCCAGTCCTGGCGGCGGGGGTAGCATTACACCCTTCTAGAGGGATAGACATGTACCTACTGTGGAAACACGGTACAATCCTGAAGAGCCCTGGCATCACAAAATGGATGCCACCAGTCACAGACACTGGGCTGCCCTCCTGCTGATGACCGAAACTCGCAGTGGAGGAAGCCCAACAAAAGGTATCCTGTCACAGGGAGGTGTAACCACCTCCCAGACAGGGTTTAGTGTATTGGGGCTGGGTGGGTGCACTCTTAGAGTGCTTTGAAGTCCTGCACTGGGGGAGCAGAAGGCTCCTCTGTGCATATGCCAGTTCAAACCGGCTCAGGGGCTACCTGCCCCTGCTCTGGCGCGAAACTGGACAAAGGGAAGTGGTTGTAGCCACCCACTCCCCTGACCCTCCCATAGGTGGGGTCATAGAGCTAGTCCCTCCCTTCTTTACAGTATAAGATAGGGAGCCCTTGAACTTGTAAGTTAGATATCCCTGGATGATGCTCTGAAGAAGAATCCTGGCCCTTCGACGTTCCACTACCTTTGGAAGACAGAAGAATCTCCCTTGGAGTCAAGGAGTGACTCCCCTGCTTGGCAGGCACCAAAAACTACAAACGACGGTCGCAAACTACGCCGCTCCCGCCGGAGTCCGAAGTCCCTGCAGCCCAAGAAGTGGATTTCCTGACTTCTCCAAGGCCATCGTGAGTCCCCAGCGAAGCTGAGGAAGTGGACCCCAAGAGTAACGAGGAACCGTGACCCCTGGGTACCGTGCACTATTGTCAAGTGCAACCCCTTCACAACGTTCCACGAACTTGTGCTTTGGACCACGTGTGGTTCCAGCCTCCAGCAGGAATCCCTCCTAAGATCAGCGGCCTACACCGTCCCGAGTGACCGTGGGCCCCTGTGAGTGAATCCTCCCGAGGCGTCTTTGCGATCCCTTGCCAGCCGGCTTGTGGGTCCCCAGAAGACTTCCTAAAGAAACCAAAGGGCTCCCCTGGTTGCTCCAGGCCTGCCCTGACTTACCCTTGCTGGGTGAGTCCCTCAGACCTTGCTGGTCTGCGCCATTGCCTTTTCACACTTTGCACGAGACTTGCTGTTACCAAGGCCTGTTGGCTCCAATCGAGTTGCCGACACCACAGTAAGCTGCAAACATCGTGTGACACACCGAATCCAGCTCCTGGTCATCGTCGACGCCTCCTGGACCTCTTGGCTGAAGAGTCAAGGCAACCGTGAACGACCTGAATCCTGCGATGACGGTGGGCATTCATCTTCCTTGCCCCGAGTCACTGCCAAGTGACTTTGAACACTGTCCCCTCTGCTTTCAGGTCATCCTTCCACCGAATCCAGGCTTGGATTCCACCGGACACTTCTTCAAACCATCACAAGCAGCAAGTCTTCTTTGTTCGCCATTGAAAACGACGCCGCGACCCGACACCAAAGGACACCTGTGCACCCGGCTTCACTGGGTGAGGTAACTCCAGCACTACGGTGCTCCTGTGTGTGTGGGCCCTAGAACTACTTACCCTGTAAGTGACTTGCTTGTAGGTTCACCAGAGGTATCCTAAAACTCTTATTCTCCCCGTGCGATTCTCGCACTGACTCGTACAGGGTTCGCGGCTGGGTTAGACACACCGCGTCCAACTCCTAGTAAATCTACCAGTAACCGCGTCCTTCGACTCGTACTGACCGATCGGTGTGTTCGCCTCGAACACGCCAGGGGCCTGTAACATTGATAACTCAATCGCGTCCGCTTACATAGACTCGTACAGGACTCGCACTAGTGTCTGAACACCGCGTCCGTCCCCTGTGGGTCTCCTACAACTACCTGGGTGGTTCTCTGGGGGTCCCTCGATTCTATGTACCCTAGACCCCGGTCTAGCCAAGATAAGATTGTGATATTTACTGTGCTAACTTATTTTGATAACAATTGACTTGTACATATGTTCCTGACTTCTAATCTCATAAAGAGATTAGTAGAGAGTGTTTATTAATAAATACATATATATTTGATATATATACCTGTGTGGTGTCTTTTCATTTAGTGATTCAAGAGATTGTGTGGTAAAACAAGCTGCTTTACATTCCTTTAAGACTTAGCCTGAAGGCTGCTCTCCACAGCTACCACTAGGATAGCTTTCTATAAAGGTTGTCTTAAACCTATCTACCATAAGAGTCGATTTGTACTGGTGCAAGGTGTCCACTTTAATTAGTGAACAGCATATACCAGGCCAACTTCTCACAGCCAGTGGCTCTCTGCCCTCTAGATACAGTGAGCTTTCATTCCAAGAATTGAAAGCCCTGTGTGCCTCTAGAAAGCTGAAGACAGGGAGAAGTGCCAACACTCAACGTCTTATAGAGATGTTACTGTTAGATGACCTAAGGAAGACTCCTGGGTCAGATGAACAGGACAGAGTGGGTGGGAAAGGGAATGAAGATAGGTCAGGAGGTGACACCTTTTATGACCTGGAATCTAACCCCGACCAGGGGGGATCAAGATGCCTCCCACCTGGATAACTCAGATCTTCCAGAAGGTAGTGGAGAAGGCCAGGATGGCCCCCTCTTAACCCCTCCTGGCAGAGTGCAGAGTTTACAATGGAGATCCAGATCGCCCTCTGCAGAGTCAGATCACTCAGGACAGTCTGGAGGGACCTCTGTATCTAGCAAGAGGGACCACTCTTTTGATAGGAAATACCAATTTCTTGAACTTGAGAAAGCTAGGCTTAGGCTCAGGCAAGAGCAATTGGCCCTTGATAGAGAGTCCATAGAAGTCCAGAGAGCTAGAAAAAAGTTGGGCCTAGAGTCCCATGGTGGCAGCAACAGTGTCCCTAGAGTTAAGGAAAATTCATTTGACAATAGGAAGCTGAGCAAGATTGTCCCTCCCTACCATGTTGGGGATGACATCCATAAATAGATAACTGCTTTGGAGAGGGCCTGTAAAGTTCAGAGGGTCCCTCAAGAGCAGTGGGCAGCTATCTTGTGGCTCTCCTTTGCTGACAAAGGTAGAGATAAGTTCATCACTGTTAGAGAAGAGGATGCTGACAACTAATCAATCTTGAAGAGTGCTCTCATTGATGGGTTTGGCTTAACCACTGAACAGTACAGGATTAAGTTCAGAGATACCCAGAAGACACAGAATCAAGATTGGGTAGACTTTGTGGATATTGCGATTAAGGATCTGGAAGGCTGGTTGCTTGGCAGCAAAGTGAATGATTTTAAGGGATTGTACAATTTCATTATGAGGGAGCAGATCCTTAATAATGGCCAAAATCAGTTATTGCATCAATACCTGGTTGACTCCGATCTGACTTCTCCCCAAAAATTGGGAAAGAAGGCAAATAAGTGGGTCTGAACCAGGGTGAAGCAGAAAAACCAGAACAATAGTGGTGACCAAAAGAAGCAAGATGCTAAAACTCCAGATAAGGGTGGGGACAAGAGTAAAGATCAGAAGTCTTCATCAGGGCCCAAAAACCTGCATCTGGGGGGAGTCACAATCCTACAAAGGTAAAGTCAAAAGGAAACGTTGGTGTTACTTGAGTAAGGTAAAGGCCCATTGGACAAAGGATGCTGATTGTCCAAAAGCCAAGGAAAATCCTCCTACCACGACTGCCCCTAAGGCAACTGCGCCCCCTAGCACAAGTACAGGTGGTGGTACAGGGAACAAGGGATTAGTAGGGTTAACCTTGAGCTCTGAGATGGGTTCTGACCTACCCAGATCTCCAGCTCAGGCTGTGCTAGTCTGTGATGGTGGCATGGATATTGCTACATTATTTGTCAGTCCCAGTAACCTGGGAAATACAGACAGCAGCCTTTGATCAATGGTAAGGAGGCCATGGCATACAGGGACACAGGTGAAAGTGTCACTATAGTGACAGGGAATCTTTTGGGCCCTGACCAAATCATACTTGGTGAAATGTACCAAGTGACCAATGCTAACAATGTCAGGACTGATCATTATTTGGCAGTTGTTAATTTCAGCTGGGGAGGGGTACTGGCCCTAAGAAAGTTGTGGTTAGCTCAGACCTTCCAGCGGAGTGTTTGTTGGGCAATGATTTGGAAACTTCAGCTTGGGCTGAGGTAGAGTTAAGGACTCATGCAGCAATGCTGGGCATCACTGCAGATGTGTTTGCTGTGACCAGGTCACAGGCCAAGCTGGCTAACACTGAACAGGCCTTGGATCCTGGAACAATGGACCAAGGGCCTTCCAAGAGAAGGAGAAGGAGGGGTAAGGCTGTGTCTTCCCCCAGACTCAGTGTGAAGATCAGTCTCTTGAGGGAGATGATCTCAGTCCCCATGAAGGAACTGTCTCAGATGAACTGGAACCTGATCAGGTTGAGTTCTTGGGGACAGGGGGCCCTTCCAGGGCAGATTTGAGTTTGGAGCAGCAAACCTGCCCCTCTCTTGAATACCTCAGACAGCAAGCTGCTGCTGAGCCTGCTGGTAGTGTCACTGGATCCCACAAGATCTATTGGGATGAGGGACTCCTATACTCAGAGGGTAGAGACCCCAAGCCTGGTGCCACCAGGAGGTTGGTCATACCTCTGAATGAAGTTTAGGGGCTTCCTACTCACCCTAGCACATGACATTCCCTTAGCAGGACACCTAGGCCAAAGTAAGACTTGGGACAGGCTTGTCCCTCACTTTCACTGGTCTCACATGCCAGAAGACACAAAGGAGTTTTGTTGCTCCTGTACCACCTGTCAAGCCAGTGGTAAGTCAGGTGGTACCACAAAGGCCCCCCTCATTCCCCTACCTGTGGTGGGGGTTCCCTTTGAGAGGGTTGGGATTGATATCATTGGTCACATGAACCCTCCTACTGCATCTGGGCACAGTTATATTCTAGTGGTGGTGAACCATGCCACTAGGTATCCAGAAGCAATTCTCCTTAGAACCACCACAGCTCCTGTAGTGGCCAGGGCCCTCCTGGGAATTTTTTCCAGAGTGGGTTTTCCTAAGGAGGTCTTAACTGACAGAGGTACAAACTTCATGTCAAGGTATATTACCAGCCACGGCCCGTGCAGGTAAGAGCAGTAGGGCAGTGGGGTCGGGAGAGGGGGTATTTCGACAGATGACGACGACGAGGGGAAATTAAATAAATAATTAGTTTTCCCTCGTCATCGTCTGTTGAAATCCCCTCTCACCCGGCCCCACCGCCCCACTGCTTTTCCCTGCACGGGCCGCGGCTGTATATTACTGCAATGTGGAAGGAGTGTGGAGCGAATTACAAGTTCACCACACCCTATCAACCACAATGAAATGGGTTACTTGAAAGGTTCAACAAAACTCTCAAGGGCATGATCATGGGCCTCCCAGAAAAGCTTAGGCGGAAATGGGATGTCCTGTTGCCCTGCCTTCTCTTTGCCTACAGAGAGGTTCCACAGAAGGGGGTTGGCTACAGCCCTTTTGAACTTCTGTTTGGGCATCCAGTTTGGGGTACCTTGTGTTTGGTGAAGGAGGGATGGGAGTTACCTCTCAAACCTCCTAAACAAGACATAGTGGACTTTGTACTTGGTCTCCGCTCCAGGATGGCTGAGTACATGAAGAAGGCCAGTAAAAACCTTGAGGCAAGTCAAGAATTGCAAAAAGCTTGGCATGACCAAATGGCTGTTCTGACTGTTTATCAGCCAGGGCAGAAGGTGTCGGTGTTGGAGCCTTTGGCCCCAGCAGCTCTCCAAGATAAATGGAGTGGACCCCATACCATTCTTGATCAGAAGGGAGAGGTCACCCACTTGGTGGACCTTGGTACTCCCAGGCGCCCCCGCAGGGTTCTCCCATGTGAACAGGCTCAAGCCATACATTGACAGGGCTGACATGGGCTTGCTCATGGCAACTGATGAGGGACAGGAGGAAGAGACTGACCCACTCCCTGACCTCCTCTCACAGTACCCTGATGATGGATCAGTTGATGGTGTAGTCTTGGCAGACAGCCTAACTGGTCAACAGCAGATTAATTGTAGGAAAGTCCTCAATCAATACAGGCATTTGTTTTCTCTGACACCCAGTCAAACTATCTGGTGTGCCCATGAAGTGAACACAGGTGAGAGTCTACCTGTCAAGAATAAAATCTACGGGCAGCCTGACCATGTCAGAGATTGCATCAGGACAGAGGTCCAAAAGATGCTAGAACTGGGAGTGATTGAGCCCTAAGATAGCCCTTGGGCTAGCCCAGTAGTCCTGGTACCTAAACCTCACACCCAGGGTGGTAAGAGAGAGAGGTGAGGTTTTGTTTGGACTACAGGCGACTCAATGCAGTCACTAGGACTGCTGCTCACCCAATTCCCAGGGCAGATGAGCTTATTGATACTTTGGCCTCAGCCAAGTATCTAAGCACATTTGACCTAACTGCTGGCTATTGGCAAATCAGACTAGCTGAAGATGCCAAACCAAAAACAACATTTTCAACCCCTAGTGGGCATTATCAATTTATTAGTTTAATGACTTTTCATTTGAAGAATGCACCTGCCACATTCCAAAGGCTGCTGAACAAAGTCCTTACAGGCCTGAAGCCTATAGTGCAGCATATCTTGATGATATGGCTGTCTTTAGCTCCACCTGGGAGGATCACCTGGTCCCACCTGAAGAATGTTTTGGAGGCTCTGCAGGCCTCACTATCAAGGCTACTAAGTGCCAGATAGGGCAGAGCAAGGTTGTGTACCTGGGCCACCTTGTGGGTGGAGGCCAGGTTCAACCATTACAGAGCAAAATCCAGACCATCATGGGCTGGGTTGTTCCAACTACCCAGACTCAGGTCATTGCTTTCTTGGGCCTGACTGGGTATTACAGGAGATTTGTTAAAGGATATGGGTCTATAGTGACTCCCTTGAATGATCTCACATCAAAAAGAATGCCCAAGAAAGTTCAGTGGACAGATAGCTGTCAGAAGGCATTTGATGATCTTAAGCAGGCCATGTGCACTGCTCCCATTCTGCAGAGTCCAGACTACTCCAAGCAATTTATGGTCCAAACAGATGCATCTGAGTTGGGGGTAGGGGCTGTGTTGTCACAACTTAATGCAGAGGGTCAGGATCAACCAGTAGCTTTTATCAGCAGAAGGTTGACCCCCAGAGAGAAACGTTGGTCAGCTATAGAGAGGGAAGCCTTTGCTGTGTTCTGGGCCCTGAAGAAGCTGAGGCCATACCTGTTTGGCACTCACTTCATTGTTCAGACAGACCACAAGCCCCTCCTATGGCTAAAACAGATGATGGGTGAAAACCCCAAACGTTTGAGATGGTCCATTTCCCTACAGGGGATGGACTATACAGTGGAACATAGACCTGGGAGTAACCACTCCAATGCAGATGGACTCTCCAGATATTTCCACTTAGAAAATGAAGACTCAACTGGGCAAGGTTAGTCTCATCTCCTTACGTTTGGGGGGTTGTGTAGGAAAGTAAGATCTGCTTTTTATGGTTACCCCCACTTTTTGCTTCATGTGATACTGTTTTTGACTAGTCTGACTGGGATCCTGCTAATCAGGACCCCAGTCTATCTGCTTTCTCCCTAAACTGTCATGTTATGTACTTAGGTACACTCCAGATTGGATACTGGGGTACCCTTGTCAGTCCCTAGTATATGGTACCCATGTACCCAGGGCAAAAGTACCCCAGAGGCCTCCCATGGGCTGAAGCATGTATTATGCCACCCATGAGAGGCCATACAAAATGGAACTACAGGCCTGCCATTGCAGCCTGTGTAAGTTAGTGCATGCACCACTTACTTAAGATATAGGTTTACTTTATCTAAGGTTCACTATACTTGAAACCTATAAGTCACCCTTAAAGCAAGCCTTAACAATCTTGTAGGCAGCGTGCTTGGTTCTAAGTGAGAGGGTATCACTGCATGAGCAGGACACACCTGCAGCCTACGGAGTCCATTCTCCCGGGTCATTAGTGCTGCATCCATTTATGACATATAGAGTGGCATTATGCGACCGCGTGATGACCAACTCTAAAAGGGCTGAAAGTAACCCTATCATGTTTGTGTCAAACATTGTGGAATCATACCCCCACACCGGTAACCGGTGTGGGAGGTATGATTCCACCGCTCAGAACGAGCTTTGTGAGGTCCCTGGTGTTCCCGGTACCAGCCTTCTAGTCCCAGGCAGCCCAAAATGGTTGCTGCCGACCAGAGACACATTTCTGCCCTCCTGCTGCTGAGCCAAGCTCGAGCAGGGGAAGGCAGAACAATAGAGCATCCTGTCACAGGTAGGTGTAACCACCTCCCAGACAGGATTTAGTGTATTAGGCATGGGTGGGTATGCTTGCCAGCGACTGAAAGTCTGCATGAGGGGCACATATGGTGTCCCTGTGTATAGTCCAGTTCAAACCAGTCCTGGGAGCCGTTGGCTCCTGCTCTGGCGCAAAACTGAACAAAGGACATGGGAATAACCTCCCCACTGTCCAGACCCTCCCCTGGGAGGGTCCCCTGAATCTGTCCAACCCTCTCCCGTGGGTAAAAAGGGCTTGCCTGACTGTAGGGCCCTAGATTCGACGTGAACAAGATTCTGTTCAAGAAACCACTGAACTTCGACCGTCTGGACACTCTGGACTTCGCTGGACTTCATTTGGGCTCGACTTTGTCTCCCACTCTGTCCAAAGCATCGTTTGTGCCTGTGCACCATACAGGCTCCATGCAGGACCTGTGGAGCATCAAGGACAACTGAAGATATCTCCCTTGGAGTGAAGAAGTCACTCCCCTGCAACCGCAAGCACCAAATCTCAACACACCAGTCTGCTGCTCCTGAGCTCCTATGGACTCCCTCTATGTCCAAGCTGCCCTCTCACCAAGTCTAAGGACAGAATCCCTTGTGGTGGCTGCAATACCCGTACCCCTGTGCACAGCGTACTTTTGCAAGTGCATATGCTTGTTGGCATTTCCAAAACAAGTGCACTGGGCTCCTAGTAGCCCCAACCTCTGGCACCATTTCCTACAAAGAACTCCAGCCTCCTCACACCGAGTGCTCCGTGGGCTGCTGCTTTGTGAACCTGCTCAAGGTCCCCTCGCGACTCCTGTGCCTCCAGCCTGTGGGTCCTCTTGAGGGTCAACACTGATTTTCTTGAGCTGCCCTGATTGCTCCAGGCCTGCCCTGACTCCCCTATGTTTGGTGAGTCTCATGGACCTTGCTGGTCCGAACCCTAACCTTTCTTGACCTTCTGCATGGGTTGCCACTGCCAAGGCTTGTTGGTGCTCCAGCCGGACACCGACCCCTCAGCACTCAACATCCTTTGTGGGAAAGCTCACATCTAGCTCCTAGTCTTCCTCGATGTCTCCTGGTCCCTGTGGCTGCAGAGTCAAGAACCCCCTCAACGCACCTAATGCATCCAACATTGGTGGGCATTCGTCTACCGAGCCCCTGGTCACTCCTGAGTGACCCAGACTCTGTCCCCTCTGCTTTCAGGTACTCTTCAACAAGAATCCACCTTTGGATTCCGACGGACACTTTTCTTCCTCCCAGCAGTGGCACTTCTTTAAAGTCCTCCATAGAGATCGACAGCGGTTTCCGACGCCACTTCAGACCTATGCACCCGGTTTCCCTGGGATAGGTAACTCTGGTACTGCGATATCCATGGGTGGGGTAGCTCTCCAACCTACTAACTTCCACTGGGTTTCTTCAAATTCCACTTAGAAGGGTCCTTAAACTTTAAAACTGCAACCACGACTCTCCCATAGAATTGTACGTAGCACGCAGTTGTGTTTCCACACTGCACCCGTCCTCCGTGGGGTCCCTACTTACTCACCTTGGGTGATTCCTTGGGGTCCCAGTGATTCTACATCCTCTAGACACTGTCTTGACTCGAGTCGTGGTTCTTATACCACTATTTTAGTATATGGTTTGGTCTCCCCTGGAGCCCACTGTGTATTAGTGCTATTTACTATTGTTTCTGTGCTACAGTATTGTGTGCTTTGTGAGTATCTTCGTGTAGAAGATACTGTGTCGTACTTTTAGTGTGTTATATTAATAAATACATATTTTTATAACTACTGTGTGGTTCTCCTTTCATTTAATCAACACTATAAGGTTGCATTCTGATAAAACAAGCTGCTTAACATTCCTTCCAGACTAAGCCTGAAGGCTGCTCTCCACAGCTACCACTTGGCTAGCTTTCTAAGGTTATCTTTGACCTCTTAAATCACCATAAGGGTTGTTTGGACTGGTACAGTGTGCGCACTTTAATTAGTGGACAGCATATACCAGGCCAACTTCTCACAATTTGGTAAAATATAAAGAGTGAAAAATAGGTATCAAGGAAACCTATGTATTTCCAAAATAGGAACAACATATGGAGTTTAGAAGCAGTGGTTATTTATACATCTCCGAATTTGTGGGTATCCGTACTAGCATGTGAATGAGAGGCCATTTTTCAAAATGACTTCTTTTTTACATACTTGCTTAGATTTGGAAGAAACAAATGCATGGATAGTCAATTGGTAATAACACTTGTTATACTAGACTGTATTCCACTAAGTCTCTTGATAAAAATGGTGTCTCTCTTGTGTGGGTAGGTCCAGTCCCCGCATCAGGAAATGGCCCAAAACACACCCAAGACACATCACATTTATCCAGTGAAAACTGACCGTTTTTTGCAATGTGCCTAGCTGTGGATTTTGGACCCTAGCTCAGCCGGCAACTAGGGAACCCTAGCAAACCTGCACATTTAAAAAAAACTAGGGGGCAGATTTACAAGAAAGTGACGCATCTGTAGAGATGCGTCACTTTCCCTGCGCCACACTGAGAAACCCTTGCGCCACCATGGATGCGCCGTATTTACAATACGGCGCACCATGGCGCAAGGATTGACAGATGCGTCAGAAATTCTGACGCATCTGTTGGCGGAAAAATCACGCATTGCTGAAGTCGTGTCGCAAGCACGACGCAACTCCAGCAATGGGTGTTGAGGCCTATTACCAATACACTGCGTCACTCCGTACGCCTGCTTCAAGCAGGTGTAAGGTTTTGACGCAGTGGCGTCCTAAAGTGACGCAGTCAAATCTTGTAGATTTCATTGCGTCACTTTTACGAGGCCTTCCTGCGTGGGAACGCCCACCCTGCATACATTACACCTGGCGCAGGTATAATGTGACGCAGAGCTTTACAACGTGACGCATCTCCCTAGATGCGTCACGTTGTAAATAGGCCGCATTGTTTGCGCCGCTGTTGCGTCAAAAAAGTGACGCAACTGCAGCGCAAAAGTCACGCAAGGGGCTTGTAAATCTGCCCCCGTATATGCAGGGCAATCCAGGATGGGGTGACTTGTGTGGCTCTCACTAGGTGCTGTTACCCAGAATCCCTTGCAAACCTCAAACTTTGTCAGAAAAATAAATTTTGTTCACAATTCTGTGATGGGAAGTTCTGGAGTCTGTGGGGAGCCAATAACTTCCACCCACCCTGCATATCCCCAAGTCTCTCAATAAAAAGGTAGCTCATGTTTGGTGGGGAGGGGTAGGCGTAGTGCCCACAACAAGAAACAGCCCAAAATACAACATGGACACATCACATTTTTCCATTGAAAACAGAATCTTTTTTTACAATGCGCCTAGCTGTGGATTTTGGCCCTAGCTCAACCGGCACCAATGGAAACCTAGCAAACCTGTACATTTTTGAAAACTAGACACACATGGGAATCCAGGATGGAGTGACTTTTGTGACTCACTCAAGGTTCTGTTACCCAGAATTCCTTGCAAACCTCATACTTTGTAAAAAAAAAAATATATTTTCCTTATATTCCTGTGATGGAAAGTTGTGGGATCTTTGGGGAGCCGCAAACTTCCACACACCCAGCATTTCCCTAAGTCTCCCAATAAAAATGGTTCCTCACTTTTGTGAGTAGGCCTAGTTCTTGTGACTGGGAAATAGCCTAAAAAACAACATGGCCACATTACATTTTTGCAGTGAAATCCAACCCTTTTTTTGCAATGTGCCAAGCTATGGATTTTGGACCGTAGCTCAGCCGACACCTAGGGAAACCTAGAAAACCTGTACATTTTTCAAAACAAGACACCCAGGGAACACCAGGATGGCATGACCTGTGTGGCTCTCAGAAGGTTATGTTACCCAAAATCCCTTGCAAACCTCAAACTGTATAAAAAAAAACCATTTTGCTCACGTATCTGTGATGGAAAGTTCTGGTATCTGTGGGGAGCCAAAATCTTCCACCCACTCAGCATTTCCCCAAGTCTCTCAATAAAAATGGTACCTCATTTGCATTGGTAAGCCTAGTGCCCGAGACAAGAAACAATCCAAAATGCATTGTGGACACATAACATTTTTCCATTGAAAACTGACCCTTTTTTGCAATGTTCCTAGCTGTGGATTTTCGGCCCTAGCTCAGCCGGCACCTATGGAAAACTACCTAACCTATATATTTTTAAAAACTAGATACACATGGGAATCCTGTATGGAGTGACTTTTGTGACTCACTCTAGGTTCAGTTACCAAGAATCACTAGCAAACCTCAAACTTTGGGAAAAAAAAGAATTTCCTCATATTTCTGTGATGCAATGTTCTGGAGTCTGCGGGACGCCACAAACGTCCACCTACCCAGAATTCCCCCAACTCCCTCAATAAAAATGGTACTCACTTGTGTGGGTAGGCCTAGTTCCCACAGCAGAAAAAGGACCAAAATGCAATGTCAACACATCACATTTTTCCAGTGAAATTTGACCCTTTTCTTGCAATGTGTCTAGCTGTGTATTATGGACCCTAGCACAGCCGGCACCTATGGAAACCCAAGAAACCTGTACATAATGGAGTGGACCCCATACCATTCTTGATCAGAAGGGAGAGGTCACCCACTTGGTGGACCTTGGTACTCCCAGGCGCCCCGCAGGGCTTCTCCATGTGAACAGGCTCAAGCCATACATTGACAGGGCTGACATGGGCTTGCTCATGGCAACTGATGAGGGACAGGAGGAAGAGACTGACCCACTCCCTGACCTCCTCTCACAGTACCCTGATGATGGATCAGTTGATGGTGTAGTCTTGGCAGACAGCCTAACTGGTCAACAGCAGATTAATTGTAGGAAAGTCCTCAATCAATACAGGCATTTGTTTTCTCTGACACCCAGTCAAACTATCTGGTGTGCCCATGAAGTGAACACAGGTGAGAGTCTACCTGTCAAGAATAAAATCTACGGGCAGCCTGACCATGTCAGAGATTGCATCAGGACAGAGGTCCAAAGATGCTAGAACTGGGAGTGATTGAGCCCTAAGATAGCCCTTGGGCTAGCCCAGTAGTCCTGGTACCTAAACCTCACACCCAGGGTGGTAAGAGAGAGAGGTGAGGTTTTGTTTGGACTACAGGGGACTCAATGCAGTCACTAGGACTGCTGCTCACCCAATTCCCAGGGCAGATGAGCTTATTGATACTTTGGCCTCAGCCAAGTATCTAAGCACATTTGACCTAACTGCTGGCTATTGGCAAATCAGACTAGCTGAAGATGCCAAACCAAAAACAACATTTTCAACCCCTAGTGGGCATTATCAATTTATTAGTTTAATGACTTTTCATTTGAAGAATGCACCTGCCACATTCCAAAGGCTGCTGAACAAAGTCCTTACAGGCCTGAAGCCTATAGTGCAGCATATCTTGATGATATGGCTGTCTTTAGCTCCACCTGGGAGGATCACCTGGTCCACCTGAAGAATGTTTTGGAGGCTCTGCAGGCCTCACTATCAAGGCTACTAAGTGCCAGATAGGGCAGAGCAAGGTTGTGTACCTGGGCCACCTTGTGGGTGGAGGCCAGGTTCAACCATTACAGAGCAAAATCCAGACCATCATGGGCTGGGTTGTTCCAACTACCCAGACTCAGGTCATTGCTTTCTTGGGCCTGACTGGGTATTACAGGAGATTTGTTAAAGGATATGGGTCTATAGTGACTCCCTTGAATGATCTCACATCAAAAAGAATGCCCAAGAAAGTTCAGTGGACAGATAGCTGTCAGAAGGCATTTGATGATCTTAAGCAGGCCATGTGCACTGCTCCCATTCTGCAGAGTCCAGACTACTCCAAGCAATTTATGGTCCAAACAGATGCATCTGAGTTGGGGGTAGGGGCTGTGTTGTCACAACTTAATGCAGAGGGTCAGGATCAACCAGTAGCTTTTATCAGCAGAAGGTTGACCCCCAGAGAGAAACGTTGGTCAGCTATAGAGAGGAAGCCTTTGCTGTGTTCTGGGCCCTGAAGAAGCTGAGGCCATACCTGTTTGGCACTCACTTCATTGTTCAGACAGACCACAAGCCCCTCCTATGGCTAAAACAGATGATGGGTGAAAACCCCAAACGTTTGAGATGGTCCATTTCCCTACAGGGGATGGACTATACAGTGGAACATAGACCTGGGAGTAACCACTCCAATGCAGATGGACTCTCCAGATATTTCCACTTAGAAAATGAAGACTCAACTGGGCAAGGTTAGTCTCATCTCCTTACGTTTGGGGGGTTGTGTAGGAAAGTAAGATCTGCTTTTTATGGTTACCCCCACTTTTTGCTTCATGTGATACTGTTTTTGACTAGTCTGACTGGGATCCTGCTAATCAGGACCCCAGTCTATCTGCTTTCTCCCTAAACTGTCATGTTATGTACTTAGGTACACTCCAGATTGGATACTGGGGTACCCTTGTCAGTCCCTAGTATATGGTACCCATGTACCCAGGGCAAAAGTACCCCAGAGGCCTCCCATGGGCTGAAGCATGTATTATGCCACCCATGAGAGGCCATACAAAATGGAACTACAGGCCTGCCATTGCAGCCTGTGTAAGTTGGTGCATGCACCACTTACTTAAGATATAGGTTTACTTTATCTAAGGTTCACTATACTTGAAACCTATAAGTCACCCTTAAAGCAAGCCTTAACAATCTTGTAGGCAGCGTGCTTGGTTCTAAGTGAGAGGGTATCACTGCATGAGCAGGACACACCTGCAGCCTACGGAGTCCATTCTCCCGGGTCATTAGTGCTGCATCCATTTATGACATATAGAGTGGCATTATGCGACCGCGTGATGACCAACTCTAAAAGGGCTGAAAGTAACCCTATCATGTTTGTGTCAAACATTGTGGAATCATACCCCCACACCGGTAACCGGTGTGGGAGGTATGATTCCACCGCTCAGAACGAGCTTTGTGAGGTCCCTGGTGTTCCCGGTACCAGCCTTCTAGTCCCAGGCAGCCCAAAATGGTTGCTGCCGACCAGAGACACATTTCTGCCCTCCTGCTGCTGAGCCAAGCTCGAGCAGGGGAAGGCAGAACAATAGGCATCCTGTCACAGGTAGGTGTAACCACCTCCCAGACAGGATTTAGTGTATTAGGCCTGGGTGGGTATGCTTGCCAGCGACTGAAAGTCTGCATGAGGGGCACATATGGTGTCCCTGTGTATAGTCCAGTTCAAACCAGTCCTGGGAGCCGTTGGCTCCTGCTCTGGCGCAAAACTGAACAAAGGACATGGGAATAACCTCCCCACTGTCCAGACCCTCCCCTGGGAGGGTCCCCTGAATCTGTCCAACCCTCTCCCGTGGGTAAAAAAGGGCTTGCCTGACTGTAGGGCCCTAGATTCGACGTGAACAAGATTCTGTTCAAGAAACCACTGAACTTCGACCGTCTGGACACTCTGGACTTCGCTGGACTTCATTTGGGCTCGACTTTGTCTCCCACTCTGTCCAAAGCATCGTTTGTGCCTGTGCACCATACAGGCTCCATGCAGGACCTGTGGAGCATCAAGGACAACTGAAGATATCTCCCTTGGAGTGAAGAAGTCACTCCCCTGCAACCGCAAGCACCAAATCTCAACACACCAGTCTGCTGCTCCTGAGCTCCTATGGACTCCCTCTATGTCCAAGCTGCCCTCTCACCAAGTCTAAGGACAGAATCCCTTGTGGTGGCTGCAATACCCGTACCCCTGTGCACAGCGTACTTTTGCAAGTGCATATGCTTGTTGGCATTTCCAAAACAAGTGCACTGGGCTCCTAGTAGCCCCAACCTCTGGCACCATTTCCTACAAAGAACTCCAGCCTCCTCACACCGAGTGCTCCGTGGGCTGCTGCTTTGTGAACCTGCTCAAGGTCCCCTCGCGACTCCTGTGCCTCCAGCCTGTGGGTCCTCTTGAGGGTCAACACTGATTTTCTTGAGCTGCCCTGATTGCTCCAGGCCTGCCCTGACTCCCCTATGTTTGGTGAGTCTCATGGACCTTGCTGGTCCGAACCCTAACCTTTCTTGACCTTCTGCATGGGTTGCCACTGCCAAGGCTTGTTGGTGCTCCAGCCGGACACCGACCCCTCAGCACTCAACATCCTTTGTGGGAAAGCTCACATCTAGCTCCTAGTCTTCCTCGATGTCTCCTGGTCCCTGTGGCTGCAGAGTCAAGAACCCCCTCAACGCACCTAATGCATCCAACATTGGTGGGCATTCGTCTACCGAGCCCCTGGTCACTCCTGAGTGACCCAGACTCTGTCCCCTCTGCTTTCAGGTACTCTTCAACAAGAATCCACCTTTGGATTCCGACGGACACTTTTCTTCCTCCCAGCAGTGGCACTTCTTTAAAGTCCTCCATAGAGATCGACAGCGGTTTCCGACGCCACTTCAGACCTATGCACCCGGTTTCCCTGGGATAGGTAACTCTGGTACTGCGATATCCATGGGTGGGGTAGCTCTCCAACCTACTAACTTCCACTGGGTTTCTTCAAATTCCACTTAGAAGGGTCCTTAAACTTTAAAACTGCAACCACGACTCTCCCATAGAATTGTACGTAGCACGCAGTTGTGTTTCCACACTGCACCCGTCCTCCGTGGGGTCCCTACTTACTCACCTTGGGTGATTCCTTGGGGTCCCAGTGATTCTACATCCTCTAGACACTGTCTTGACTCGAGTCGTGGTTCTTATACCACTATTTTAGTATATGGTTTGGTCTCCCCTGGAGCCCACTGTGTATTAGTGCTATTTACTATTGTTTCTGTGCTACAGTATTGTGTGCTTTGTGAGTATCTTCGTGTAGAAGATACTGTGTCATACTTTTAGTGTGTTATATTAATAAATACATATTTTTATAACTACTGTGTGGTTCTCCTTTCATTTAATCAACACTATAAGGTTGCATTCTGATAAAACAAGCTGCTTAACATTCCTTCCAGACTAATCCTGAAGGCTGCTCTCCACAGCTACCACTTGGCTAGCTTTCTAAGGTTATCTTTGACCTCTTAAATCACCATAAGGGTTGTTTGGACTGGTACAGTGTGCGCACTTTAATTAGTGGACAGCATATACCAGGCCAACTTCTCACAATTTGGTAAAATATAAAGAGTGAAAAATAGGTATCAAGGAAACCTATGTATTTCCAAAATAGGAACAACATATGGAGTTTAGAAGCAGTGGTTATTTATACATCTCCGAATTTGTGGGTATCCGTACTAGCATGTGAATGAGAGGCCATTTTTCAAAATGACTTCTTTTACACACTTGCTTAGATTTGGAAGAAACAAATGCATGGATAGTCAATTGGTAATAACACTTGTTATACTAGACTGTATTCCACTAAGTCTCTTGATAAAAATGGTGTCTCTCTTGTGTGGGTAGGTCCAGTCCCCGCATCAGGAAATGGCCCAAAACACACCCAAGACACATCACATTTATCCAGTGAAAACTGACCGTTTTTGCAATGTGCCTAGCTGTGGATTTTGGACCCTAGCTCAGCCGGCAACTAGGGAACCCTAGCAAACCTGCACATTTAAAAAAACTAGGGGGCAGATTTACAAGAAAGTGACGCATCTGTAGAGATGCGTCACTTTCCCTGCGCCACACTGAGAAACCCTTGCGCCACCATGGATGCGCCGTATTTACAATACGGCGCACCATGGCGCAGGATTGACAGATGCGTCAGAAATTCTGACGCATCTGTTGGCGGAAAAATCACGCATTGCTGAAGTCGTGTCGCAAGCACGACGCAACTCCAGCAATGGGTGTTGAGGCCTATTACCAATACACTGCGTCACTCCGTACGCCTGCTTCAAGCAGGTGTAAGGTTTTGACGCAGTGGCGTCCTAAAAGTGACGCAGTCAAATCTTGTAGATTTCATTGCGTCACTTTTACGAGGCCTTCCTGCGTGGGAACGCCCACCCTGCATACATTACACCTGGCGCAGGTATAATGTGACGCAGAGCTTTACAACGTGACGCATCTCCCTAGATGCGTCACGTTGTAAATAGGCCGCATTGTTTGCGCCGCTGTTGCGTCAAAAAGTGACGCAACTGCAGCGCAAAAGTCACGCAAGGGGCTTGTAAATCTGCCCCCGTATATGCAGGGCAATCCAGGATGGGGTGACTTGTGTGGCTCTCACTAGGTGCTGTTACCCAGAATCCCTTGCAAACCTCAAACTTTGTCAGAAAAATAAATTTTGTTCACAATTCTGTGATGGGAAGTTCTGGAGTCTGTGGGGAGCCAATAACTTCCACCCACCCTGCATATCCCCAAGTCTCTCAATAAAAAAGGTAGCTCATGTTTGGTGGGGAGGGGTAGGCGTAGTGCCCACAACAAGAAACAGCCCAAAATACAACATGGACACATCACATTTTTCCATTGAAAACAGAATCTTTTTTTACAATGCGCCTAGCTGTGGATTTTGGCCCTAGCTCAACCGGCACCAATGGAAACCTAGCAAACCTGTACATTTTTGAAAACTAGACACACATGGGAATCCAGGATGGAGTGACTTTTGTGACTCACTCAAGGTTCTGTTACCCAGAATTCCTTGCAAACCTCATACTTTGTAAAAAAAAAAATATATTTTCCTTATATTCCTGTGATGGAAAGTTGTGGGATCTTTGGGGAGCCGCAAACTTCCACACACCCAGCATTTCCTAAGTCTCCCAATAAAAATGGTTCCTCACTTTTGTGAGTAGGCCTAGTTCTTGTGACTGGGAAATAGCCTAAAAACAACATGGCCACATTACATTTTTGCAGTGAAATCCAACCCTTTTTTTGCAATGTGCCAAGCTATGGATTTTGGACCGTAGCTCAGCCGACACCTAGGGAAACCTAGAAAACCTGTACATTTTTCAAAACAAGACACCCAGGGAACACCAGGATGGCATGACCTGTGTGGCTCTCAGAAGGTTATGTTACCCAAAATCCCTTGCAAACCTCAAACTGTATAAAAAAAAAACCATTTTGCTCACGTATCTGTGATGGAAAGTTCTGGTATCTGTGGGGAGCCAAAATCTTCCACCCACTCAGCATTTCCCCAAGTCTCTCAATAAAAATGGTACCTCATTTGCATTGGTAAGCCTAGTGCCCGAGACAAGAAACAATCCAAAATGCATTGTGGACACATAACATTTTTCCATTGAAAACTGACCCTTTTTTGCAATGTTCCTAGCTGTGGATTTTCGGCCCTAGCTCAGCCGGCACCTATGGAAAACTACCTAACCTATATATTTTTAAAAACTAGATACACATGGGAATCCTGTATGGAGTGACTTTTGTGACTCACTCTAGGTTCAGTTACCAAGAATCACTAGCAAACCTCAAACTTTGGGAAAAAAAAGAATTTCCTCATATTTCTGTGATGCAATGTTCTGGAGTCTGCGGGACGCCACAAACGTCCACCTACCCAGAATTCCCCCAACTCCCTCAATAAAAATGGTACTCACTTGTGTGGGTAGGCCTAGTTCCCACAGCAGAAAAAGGACCAAAATGCAATGTCAACACATCACATTTTTCCAGTGAAATTTGACCCTTTTCTTGCAATGTGTCTAGCTGTGTATTATGGACCCTAGCACAGCCGGCACCTATGGAAACCCAAGAAACCTGTACATAATGGAGTGGACCCCATACCATTCTTGATCAGAAGGGAGAGGTCACCCACTTGGTGGACCTTGGTACTCCCAGGCGCCCCCGCAGGGTTCTCCATGTGAACAGGCTCAAGCCATACATTGACAGGGCTGACATGGGCTTGCTCATGGCAACTGATGAGGGACAGGAGGAAGAGACTGACCCACTCCCTGACCTCCTCTCACAGTACCCTGATGATGGATCAGTTGATGGTGTAGTCTTGGCAGACAGCCTAACTGGTCAACAGCAGATTAATTGTAGGAAAGTCCTCAATCAATACAGGCATTTGTTTTCTCTGACACCCAGTCAAACTATCTGGTGTGCCCATGAAGTGAACACAGGTGAGAGTCTACCTGTCAAGAATAAAATCTACGGGCAGCCTGACCATGTCAGAGATTGCATCAGGACAGAGGTCCAAAAGATGCTAGAACTGGGAGTGATTGAGCCCTAAGATAGCCCTTGGGCTAGCCCAGTAGTCCTGGTACCTAAACCTCACACCCAGGGTGGTAAGAGAGAGAGGTGAGGTTTTGTTTGGACTACAGGGGACTCAATGCAGTCACTAGGACTGCTGCTCACCCAATTCCCAGGGCAGATGAGCTTATTGATACTTTGGCCTCAGCCAAGTATCTAAGCACATTTGACCTAACTGCTGGCTATTGGCAAATCAGACTAGCTGAAGATGCCAAACCAAAAACAACATTTTCAACCCCTAGTGGGCATTATCAATTTATTAGTTTAATGACTTTTCATTTGAAGAATGCACCTGCCACATTCCAAAGGCTGCTGAACAAAGTCCTTACAGGCCTGAAGCCTATAGTGCAGCATATCTTGATGATATGGCTGTCTTTAGCTCCACCTGGGAGGATCACCTGGTCCACCTGAAGAATGTTTTGGAGGCTCTGCAGGCCTCACTATCAAGGCTACTAAGTGCCAGATAGGGCAGAGCAAGGTTGTGTACCTGGGCCACCTTGTGGGTGGAGGCCAGGTTCAACCATTACAGAGCAAAATCCAGACCATCATGGGCTGGGTTGTTCCAACTACCCAGACTCAGGTCATTGCTTTCTTGGGCCTGACTGGGTATTACAGGAGATTTGTTAAAGGATATGGGTCTATAGTGACTCCCTTGAATGATCTCACATCAAAAAGAATGCCCAAGAAAGTTCAGTGGACAGATAGCTGTCAGAAGGCATTTGATGATCTTAAGCAGGCCATGTGCACTGCTCCCATTCTGCAGAGTCCAGACTACTCCAAGCAATTTATGGTCCAAACAGATGCATCTGAGTTGGGGGTAGGGGCTGTGTTGTCACAACTTAATGCAGAGGGTCAGGATCAACCAGTAGCTTTTATCAGCAGAAGGTTGACCCCCAGAGAGAAACGTTGGTCAGCTATAGAGAGGAAGCCTTTGCTGTGTTCTGGGCCCTGAAGAAGCTGAGGCCATACCTGTTTGGCACTCACTTCATTGTTCAGACAGACCACAAGCCCCTCCTATGGCTAAAACAGATGATGGGTGAAAACCCCAAACGTTTGAGATGGTCCATTTCCCTACAGGGGATGGACTATACAGTGGAACATAGACCTGGGAGTAACCACTCCAATGCAGATGGACTCTCCAGATATTTCCACTTAGAAAATGAAGACTCAACTGGGCAAGGTTAGTCTCATCTCCTTACGTTTGGGGGGTTGTGTAGGAAAGTAAGATCTGCTTTTTATGGTTACCCCCACTTTTTGCTTCATGTGATACTGTTTTTGACTAGTCTGACTGGGATCCTGCTAATCAGGACCCCAGTCTATCTGCTTTCTCCCTAAACTGTCATGTTATGTACTTAGGTACACTCCAGATTGGATACTGGGGTACCCTTGTCAGTCCCTAGTATATGGTACCCATGTACCCAGGGCAAAAGTACCCCAGAGGCCTCCCATGGGCTGAAGCATGTATTATGCCACCCATGAGAGGCCATACAAAATGGAACTACAGGCCTGCCATTGCAGCATGTGTAAGTTGGTGCATGCACCACTTACTTAAGATATAGGTTTACTTTATCTAAGGTTCACTATACTTGAAACCTATAAGTCACCCTTAAAGCAAGCCTTAACAATCTTGTAGGCAGCGTGCTTGGTTCTAAGTGAGAGGGTATCACTGCATGAGCAGGACACACCTGCAGCCTACGGAGTCCATTCTCCCGGGTCATTAGTGCTGCATCCATTTATGACATATAGAGTGGCATTATGCGACCGCGTGATGACCAACTCTAAAAGGGCTGAAAGTAACCCTATCATGTTTGTGTCAAACATTGTGGAATCATACCCCCACACCGGTAACCGGTGTGGGAGGTATGATTCCACCGCTCAGAACGAGCTTTGTGAGGTCCCTGGTGTTCCCGGTACCAGCCTTCTAGTCCCAGGCAGCCCAAAATGGTTGCTGCCGACCAGAGACACATTTCTGCCCTCCTGCTGCTGAGCCAAGCTCGAGCAGGGGAAGGCAGAACAATAGGCATCCTGTCACAGGTAGGTGTAACCACCTCCCAGACAGGATTTAGTGTATTAGGCCTGGGTGGGTATGCTTGCCAGCGACTGAAAGTCTGCATGAGGGGCACATATGGTGTCCCTGTGTATAGTCCAGTTCAAACCAGTCCTGGGAGCCGTTGGCTCCTGCTCTGGCGCAAAACTGAACAAAGGACATGGGAATAACCTCCCCACTGTCCAGACCCTCCCCTGGGAGGGTCCCCTGAATCTGTCCAACCCTCTCCCGTGGGTAAAAGGGCTTGCCTGACTGTAGGGCCCTAGATTCGACGTGAACAAGATTCTGTTCAAGAAACCACTGAACTTCGACCGTCTGGACACTCTGGACTTCGCTGGACTTCATTTGGGCTCGACTTTGTCTCCCACTCTGTCCAAAGCATCGTTTGTGCCTGTGCACCATACAGGCTCCATGCAGGACCTGTGGAGCATCAAGGACAACTGAAGATATCTCCCTTGGAGTGAAGAAGTCACTCCCCTGCAACCGCAAGCACCAAATCTCAACACACCAGTCTGCTGCTCCTGAGCTCCTATGGACTCCCTCTATGTCCAAGCTGCCCTCTCACCAAGTCTAAGGACAGAATCCCTTGTGGTGGCTGCAATACCCGTACCCCTGTGCACAGCGTACTTTTGCAAGTGCATATGCTTGTTGGCATTTCCAAAACAAGTGCACTGGGCTCCTAGTAGCCCCAACCTCTGGCACCATTTCCTACAAAGAACTCCAGCCTCCTCACACCGAGTGCTCCGTGGGCTGCTGCTTTGTGAACCTGCTCAAGGTCCCCTCGCGACTCCTGTGCCTCCAGCCTGTGGGTCCTCTTGAGGGTCAACACTGATTTTCTTGAGCTGCCCTGATTGCTCCAGGCCTGCCCTGACTCCCCTATGTTTGGTGAGTCTCATGGACCTTGCTGGTCCGAACCCTAACCTTTCTTGACCTTCTGCATGGGTTGCCACTGCCAAGGCTTGTTGGTGCTCCAGCCGGACACCGACCCCTCAGCACTCAACATCCTTTGTGGGAAAGCTCACATCTAGCTCCTAGTCTTCCTCGATGTCTCCTGGTCCCTGTGGCTGCTGAGTCAAGAACCCCCTCAACGCACCTAATGCATCCAACATTGGTGGGCATTCGTCTACCGAGCCCCTGGTCACTCCTGAGTGACCCAGACTCTGTCCCCTCTGCTTTCAGGTACTCTTCAACAAGAATCCACCTTTGGATTCCGACGGACACTTTTCTTCCTCCCAGCAGTGGCACTTCTTTAAAGTCCTCCATAGAGATCGACAGCGGTTTCCGACGCCACTTCAGACCTATGCACCCGGTTTCCCTGGGATAGGTAACTCTGGTACTGCGATATCCATGGGTGGGGTAGCTCTCCAACCTACTAACTTCCACTGGGTTTCTTCAAATTCCACTTAGAAGGGTCCTTAAACTTTAAAACTGCAACCACGACTCTCCCATAGAATTGTACGTAGCACGCAGTTGTGTTTCCACACTGCACCCGTCCTCCGTGGGGTCCCTACTTACTCACCTTGGGTGATTCCTTGGGGTCCCAGTGATTCTACATCCTCTAGACACTGTCTTGACTCGAGTCGTGGTTCTTATACCACTATTTTAGTATATGGTTTGGTCTCCCCTGGAGCCCACTGTGTATTAGTGCTATTTACTATTGTTTCTGTGCTACAGTATTGTGTGCTTTGTGAGTATCTTCGTGTAGAAGATACTGTGTCGTACTTTTAGTGTGTTATATTAATAAATACATATTTTTATAACTACTGTGTGGTTCTCCTTTCATTTAATCAACACTATAAGGTTGCATTCTGATAAAACAAGCTGCTTAACATTCCTTCCAGACTAAGCCTGAAGGCTGCTCTCCACAGCTACCACTTGGCTAGCTTTCTAAGGTTATCTTTGACCTCTTAAATCACCATAAGGGTTGTTTGGACTGGTACAGTGTGCGCACTTTAATTAGTGGACAGCATATACCAGGCCAACTTCTCACAATTTGGTAAAATATAAAGAGTGAAAAATAGGTATCAAGGAAACCTATGTATTTCCAAAATAGGAACAACATATGGAGTTTAGAAGCAGTGGTTATTTATACATCTCCGAATTTGTGGGTATCCGTACTAGCATGTGAATGAGAGGCCATTTTTCAAAATGACTTCTTTTTACACACTTGCTTAGATTTGGAAGAAACAAATGCATGGATAGTCAATTGGTAATAACACTTGTTATACTAGACTGTATTCCACTAAGTCTCTTGATAAAAATGGTGTCTCTCTTGTGTGGGTAGGTCCAGTCCCCGCATCAGGAAATGGCCCAAAACACACCCAAGACACATCACATTTATCCAGTGAAAACTGACCGTTTTTGCAATGTGCCTAGCTGTGGATTTTGGACCCTAGCTCAGCCGGCAACTAGGGAACCCTAGCAAACCTGCACATTTAAAAAAACTAGGGGGCAGATTTACAAGAAAGTGACGCATCTGTAGAGATGCGTCACTTTCCCTGCGCCACACTGAGAAACCCTTGCGCCACCATGGATGCGCCGTATTTACAATACGGCGCACCATGGCGCAAGGATTGACAGATGCGTCAGAAATTCTGACGCATCTGTTGGCGGAAAAATCACGCATTGCTGAAGTCGTGTCGCAAGCACGACGCAACTCCAGCAATGGGTGTTGAGGCCTATTACCAATACACTGCGTCACTCCGTACGCCTGCTTCAAGCAGGTGTAAGGTTTTGACGCAGTGGCGTCCTAAAAGTGACGCAGTCAAATCTTGTAGATTTCATTGCGTCACTTTTACGAGGCCTTCCTGCGTGGGAACGCCCACCCTGCATACATTACACCTGGCGCAGGTATAATGTGACGCAGAGCTTTACTACGTGACGCATCTCCCTAGATGCGTCACGTTGTAAATAGGCCGCATTGTTTGCGCCGCTGTTGCGTCAAAAAAGTGACGCAACTGCAGCGCAAAAGTCACGCAAGGGGCTTGTAAATCTGCCCCCGTATATGCAGGGCAATCCAGGATGGGGTGACTTGTGTGGCTCTCACTAGGTGCTGTTACCCAGAATCCCTTGCAAACCTCAAACTTTGTCAGAAAAATAAATTTTGTTCACAATTCTGTGATGGGAAGTTCTGGAGTCTGTGGGGAGCCAATAACTTCCACCCACCCTGCATATCCCCAAGTCTCTCAATAAAAAGGTAGCTCATGTTTGGTGGGGAGGGGTAGGCGTAGTGCCCACAACAAGAAACAGCCCAAAATACAACATGGACACATCACATTTTTCCATTGAAAACAGAATCTTTTTTACAATGCGCCTAGCTGTGGATTTTGGCCCTAGCTCAACCGGCACCAATGGAAACCTAGCAAACCTGTACATTTTTGAAAACTAGACACACATGGGAATCCAGGATGGAGTGACTTTTGTGACTCACTCAAGGTTCTGTTACCCAGAATTCCTTGCAAACCTCATACTTTGTAAAAAAAAATATATTTTCCTTATATTCCTGTGATGGAAAGTTGTGGGATCTTTGGGGAGCCGCAAACTTCCACACACCCAGCATTTCCTAAGTCTCCCAATAAAAATGGTTCCTCACTTTTGTGAGTAGGCCTAGTTCTTGTGACTGGAAATAGCCTAAAAACAACATGGCCACATTACATTTTTGCAGTGAAATCCAACCCTTTTTTTGCAATGTGCCAAGCTATGGATTTTGGACCGTAGCTCAGCCGACACCTAGGGAAACCTAGAAAACCTGTACATTTTTCAAAACAAGACACCCAGGGAACACCAGGATGGCATGACCTGTGTGGCTCTCACAAGGTTATGTTACCCAAAATCCCTTGCAAACCTCAAACTGTATAAAAAAAAAACCATTTTGCTCACGTATCTGTGATGGAAAGTTCTGGTATCTGTGGGGAGCCAAAATCTTCCACCCACCCAGCATTTCCCCAAGTCTCTCAATAAAAATGGTACCTCATTTGCAATGGTAAGCCTAGTGCCCAAGACAAGAAAGAACCCAAAATGCATTGTGGACACATAACATTTTTCCATTGAAAACTGACCCTTTTTTACAATGTTCCTAGCTGTGGATTTTTGGCCCTAGCTCATCTGGCACCTATGGAAAACTAGCTAACCTGTATATTTTTGAAAGCTAGATACACATGGGAATCTAGGATGGTGTGACTTTTGTGACTCAATCTAGGTTCTGTTACCCAGAATCACTAGCAAACCTCAAACTTTGTACAAAAAACACTTTTTCTTTATATTCTTGTGATGGAAAGTTGTGGAATCTGTGGGGAGTCCCATACTTCCACAAACCCAGCGTTCCCCAAGTCTGCCAATAAAAATGGTACCTCACTCATGTGGGTAGGCCTAGTGCCCCCGACAGGAAACAGCCCATAACGCAACGTTGGCACATCACATTTTTCTAGTGAAAACTGACTCTTTTTTTACAATGTGCCTAGCTGTGGATTTTGGACCCAGGCTCAGCCGGCACCTAGGGAAAACTAGCAAATCTTTTACATTTTTTAAACTAGAAACACAGCAGAATTTAGGATGGAGTGGCTTTAGTGACTCGCTCCAGGTTCTGTTGCCCAGAATCCCTTGCAAACCTAAAACTTTGTCCAAAAAAACCCATATTTTCATCATATTTTTTGATGAAAAGTACTGGAATCTGGGAGGAGACAAAAACTTTCACCCACAGATCATTTCCCCAAGTCTCCCAACAAAAATGGTAGCTCACTTTTGCGGGTAGGCCTTGTGCCCATGACAGGAAATGGTGCAAAATGCAACATGAACACATCACATTTTTCCAATAAAAACACCTTTTTTTACACAATCTGACCAGCTGTGGATTTTGGACCCTGGCTCAGCCAGCACCTATGGAAACCTAGCAAACATGTACATTTTTGAAAACTAGTTTGCTAGGAGAATCAAGGATGGGGTGACTGGTGTGGCTCTCACTAGGTACTGTTACGCAGAATCCCTTGCAAACCTCAAACTTTGTATTAAAAAACATATTTACCTCATATTTCTGTGATGGAAAGTTCTGGAATCTGAGGAGAGCCACGAACTTCCACCAACCCAGCATTACCCGAAGTGTCTCGGTAAAAATGATACCTCACTTGTGTGGGTAGGCTTAGTGCCCGCAACACGAAACAGGCCAAAACGCAACATGGACACATCACAGTTTTCCACTGAAAACTGACCTTTTTTACAATCTGACTAGCTGTGGATTTTGGGCCCTAGCTCAGCCAGGACATATGGAAACCTAGCAAACATGTACATTTTTGAAAACTAGATCCTGAGGAAAATCCAGAATTGGGTGACTTCTTTGGCTCTCGCCGGGTTCTGTTACCCTGAGTCCCTTGCAAACCTCAAACTTTGTTAAAAAGAAACACATTTCCCTCACATTTCTGTGATGAAACTTTTGGAATCTGTGGGGAGCCACAAACGTCCACACACCCAGCATTCTTCCAAGTCTGCCGAAAAAATGGTACCACTCTTGTGTGTGTAGGCCTAGTGCCTGAGACAGGAAACGACCCATAACGCAACGTGGACACATCACATTTTTCAAGTGAAGACTGACCCTTTTTTGCAATGTGCCTAGCTGTGGATTTTAAACCATAGCTCAGCCAGAACCTAGAGAAACCCAGCAAACCTTTACATTTTTGAAAACTTGACATACAGGGGAATCCTGGAAGGGGTGACTTGTGTGACTCTCACTAGTTCTGTTACACAGAATTCCTTGCAAACCTCAAACTTTGTAAAGAACAACAACAAAAATTCCTCTCATTTCTGTAATGGAACATTCTGGAATCTGTGGCGAGTCCAAAAACTCCATCCACCCAGCATTTGCACAAGTCTCACAATGAAAATAGTATCTCACTTGTAGGCCTAGGTCCCACGACAGGAAAAGAGCCAAAATGCAACGTGGACACCTCACATTGTTCAACTGAAAATTGACCCTCTTTTTTTACAATGTACCTAGCTGTGGATTTTGGGGGCCCTAGCTCACCTGGCACCTATGGAAACCAAGCAGAGCTATACATTTTTTAAACCTAGATTCCCAGGGAAATGTAGGATGGGTGACTTGTGTGGCTCTCACCAGGTTCTGTTACCCAGAATCCATTGCAAACCTCAAATTTTGGAGGAAAAAAACAAAATTTTCCTCATATTACTGTGATGCAAAGTTCCGGAATCTGCAGGTAGCCACAAACTACCATCCTTCCAGCATTTCCCCAAGTCTCCCAATAAAAATGGTACCTCACTTGTGCGAGTAGGCCTTGTTCCCGCGACAGTAAATGGCACAAAATGCAATGTTGTCACATCACATTTTTCCAGTGTAATCTGACCCTCCTTTTGCAATGTGCCTAGCTGTGGATGTTGGACCCTAGGTCAGCCAGCACCTACGGAAACCTAGCACACCTGCACATTTTTGTGAACTACACAGCCAAGGAAATCCAGGATCGAGTGACTTGTGTGGCTCTCACCAGGTATGCAGAATCCCTTGCAAACCTCAAACTTTGTCTAAAAAACATATTTTCCTCATATTTCTGTGATGGAAAGTACTGGAATCTGCAGAGAGCCACAAACATCCACCCACCCAGCATTCCTCCCTGTCTCCTGATAAAAATGGTATCTCACTTGTGTGGGTAGGCCTTGTGCCTGCGACTAGAAACGGCCCAAAGCGGAACATGGAATGGCCCTTTTTTTGCAATGTGTCTAGCTGTTGATTTTGGACCATTGCTCACCTGGCACCTAGGGAAACCTAGAGAACCTGTACATTTTTGAAAACTAGACACACAGGGATATCCAGGAAGCGGTGACTTGTGTGGCTCTCACTGGAATCTGTTACCCAGAATCCGCATGCAGCCAAAACAATCCACCCACCCATCATTCAATTGAGTCTGTCGATAAAAATGGTACCTCAATTGTGTGGGTAGGCCTAGTGCCCATGACAGGAAATGGCTCAAAACGCAATGTTGACACATCACATTTTTCTAGTGAAAACTGACCCTTTTTTGCAAAGGGCCTAGCTGTAGATTTTGGACCCTAGCTCAGCCGGCGCCTAAAGGAACCTAACAAACCTTTACATTTTGCAATGTACCTAGCTGTAGATGTTGGACCATAGCTCAGCCGGCACCTAGGGAAACCTATCAAACCTGTAAATTTTTTTAAACTAGACACCCAACAAAATCCAGGATCGGGTGAATTGTGTGCTCTCACCAGGTACTGTTACCCAGAATTCCAGGCAAACCTCAACCTTTGTAAAAAAAAACACATTTGCCTCATATTTCTGTGATGGAAAGTGCTGGAATCTGCGGGGAGCCAGAAACTTCCACACACCCAGCATTTCCCCAAGTCTCTCAATAAAAACTGGTACCTCACTTGTGTGGGTAGACCTAGTGCCCGCAACAGGGTAACGGCCCAAAAAACAACGTGGACACATCACATTTCTCCAGTGAAAACTGACCCTTTTTTTGCAATGTGCCTAGCTCTGGATTTTGGACCCTCGCTCAGCCGGCACCCAGGGAAACATAGCAAACCTGTAAATGTTTTAAACCAGACACCCCGGGGAATCCAGTATGGGGTGACATGTGTAGCTCTCACAAGGTGGTGTTACCCAGAATCCATTGCAAACTTCAAAATATATCTAAAAAAAATATTTTCCTCACATTTCTGTGATAGAAAGTCCTGGATTCTGTGGGAAGCCACAAACTTCCACCCACCCAGCATTCCCCTTAGTCTACTGATTAAATTGGCACCTCACTTGTGTGGGTAGGCCTTGTTCCCGTGACAGGAAATGGTCCAAAATGCAATGTTGACACATCACAGTTTTCCAGTGAAATCAGACCCTTTTTTGCAGTGTGTTTAGCTGTAGATTTTGGACAATAGCTCAGCCTGCACCAAGGGAAAGCTTGAATACCTGCACTTTTTTGAAAACTAGATACCAAGGGGATACCCGGATGGGGTGACTTGTGTGGCTCTCACCAGGGTCTGTTACCCAGAATCCCTTGCAAACCTTAAAGTTTGTAAAAAAAACAAATTCTCCTCACATTCTGTGATGGAAAGTTCTGGAATCTGTGGGAAGCCAAAAACTTCCACCCACCTAGCATTTCCCCAAGTCTCTCGATAAAACTTTTACCTCACTTGTGTGGGTAGGCCTAGTGCCCGTGACAAGAAACGACCCAAAACGCAACGTGGATCCATCACATTTTCCAGTGAAATCTGACTCTTTTTTAGCAATGTATCAAGCTGTGGGTTATGGACCATAGCTCAGCCAGCACCTATGGAAATCTAGCAAACCTGTACATTTTCTAAAACTAGATACACATGGGAATCCAGTATGGGGTGACTTGTGGTGCTCTCTCCAGGTTCTGTTACCCAGAATCTCTTACAAACCTCAAACATTGTAAACAAAACAAAAAAAAACGTTTCCTCACATTTCTGTGATGGAATGTTATGGAACCTGCAGGGAGTCACAAACTTCCACCCACCCAGTATTTCCCCTTGTCCCTAGATAAGAATGGTACCTCACTTGTGTGGATAGGCCAAGTGCCCGCTATAGGAAATGGCCCAAAACGCAACGTGGACACATCACATTTTTCCAATTAAATCTGACCCTTTTCTTGCAATGTACCTAGCTGTGGATTTCGTGTAGTTCCTATATATAACCTATACAGAATCTGCGCGTTCGGATAACATGAACTGTGGGCTTGGTGGCAGACTGATTCTGAACACCCCCCCGAAAATGTTAGCCTGTTCGGATTAGCTAGCTCACAGTGCCACTAGTGTCTCCTCTTATCGGGGAGAGAATAGTTTCTGGCAACCTTAGAACATGACAACCCTGATCCCTCAGGATCGTGGAAACAATGTACTACCTTTCGCTCAGTCACTCGTACTTACTTATTCGGTCTCAGAGAATTACACAGAAGAAGCAGTCGGGCGTGTTACAATAAGTATTTATTGCACAGTTATTCTTCTAGTGTAAAGTAGATGTGCTGCAATAATTGTTAGACAGCAGCAGATATATATAATCAGCAGTATGGTGAATATAAATGGATAGTACAGTTCTACCATTTTGCAATATTCATAAATGCATACATGGATATAAAATGCATGATAAAAGAAAGCGCGTACTCCTACGATGCCTATCTAGATGTACCTAAGTGTACCTAGCATGTGAGTAGGTGTGAAGCCAAGAATCCCTCTAGGATTTGGTCGGACCCCATTACCTGAAGTGAGAGAGTGTGGGACCCCGTCCTGTTCTCGGGTTGGACACCCCGCAAGGGATGTGTTAGACCACTGTCAGCTGGAGCGTCTGCATGCAGGAGCCTCAGCGTCTCTGGTCAGTGTGTTGGCCTGGAAGTCTTGGTTCCCTCTGAGCAACACTAGGAAGAGATGCTGTATTTATACAGAAAGTATCTAGGGTTCCTTTGTCCCTTGTTGCTTGTATTAGCCATTGTTGGATTTGAGGATGACATATGGGATGAACCGTGTGCGTAGATATGGGGAGGAAGGTGGTGTAGCCCCAGCCTGGTTTCTAAGAACCCTTATGAATATTCATTCATACAGTGTGAGTCTATTGATGGAGTTATAGGACTCTATTGTTTAGGAGAAACCCTCCTTCTGCCCCCAGGACTAGAACTAGGTAAAGGTTCAATCCTAAAAGTTTCGTTACAGGGTAGTGTAGGGGAGGTAATGTAGGTGAAGGGGTATGATGTTACCCGGGCCTATATTAGGGTACCTATATGGAGCATAACACTAGCTCAGCTGGCACCTACAGAAACCTAGCAAACCTTTACATTTTTGAAAACTAGACACACAGCAAAATCCAGGATGGGGTGAATTGTGTGGCTCTCACTAGGTTTTTTTCCCCCAGAACCCCTTGAAAACTTCAAACTATGTACAAAAACATTTCCTTACATTTCTGTGATGGAAAGTTCTGGACTCTGCGGGGAGTCAGAAACTTTCACTCACCCAGCATTCCCTCAAGTCTCCCAATAAAAATGGTACCTCACTTGTGTGTGTGGGCCTTGTTCCCACAAAATGAACCGGCTCAAAATGCAATGTGGACACATCACATTTTTGCAATGAAATCTGACCCTTTTTGCAATGTACCTAGCTGTTGATTTTGGAACCTAGCTCAGCTGGCACCTAGAGAAACCTAGCAAACCTTTACATTTTTTTAAACTAGACACAGCGGAATCCAGGATGGGGTGACTTGTGTCGCTCTCACTAGGTTTTTTTTACCCAGAATCCCTTGAAAACTTCAAACTATGTAAAAAATAAATTCCTTACATTTCTGTGATGGAAAGTTGTGGAATCTGTGGGGAGCCACAAACTTCCACCCACCCAGCATTCCCCGAGTTTTCTGATACAAATGGTACTTCACTTGTGTGGGTAAGCCTAGTGCCCGCTGCAGGAAATAGACCTGGTTTTGAGAGGGAGTCACATGCGGTTTTTTTCAGGCTTGGCGGGCATCTAAGGAATCCTACCAAATCCAGACATTTCTGAAAAGGAGGCTCCCTGGGGAGTCTAGGGAGTTGTGGCTTGTGTGGGTCCCTCAATGTTTTCCTACCCAAAATCCCCTGCACACCTGAAATTTACCTAAATAAATCACATTTTCCTCACTTTTCTGTGAGGGAAAGTTGTGGGATCACCCAGCCGTCACAATTTTCCTGCCACCCAGTTTTCCCCCAGGTCTCCCGATGAAAATGCTACCTCACTTGTTGGGGTGGGCCTATTACCTGTGAAAGGGAAGGGAAAAAAGGGAAAACATATTGTGGAGACATCAAAATTATTGATTACAAAACGACCTGGTTTTGCAAGAGGGTCACCTGCGTTTTTGATCCCGGGATCAGTAGCCATATAGGGAACCTACCATACCTAGACAGTTCTGAAAACTAGACACCCAGGGGAGTCCAGGAAGGTGTGGCTTGTGTGAATCCTCCATAGTTTTCCTACACAGAATTCACTGCAAACCTCACATTTAGCTAAACAAATCAAATTTTCCTCTCATTTCTATTTGGGATCACAACACCAGCACAAAGTTCCTACCACCCATCGTTCCCCTCGGTCTCCCGAGTAAAATGATACCTCACTTGTGTGAGTGCCTAAAGCAGAGTCAGCCTAATAATGTATAAAAAAATCATTGCTGTGATCCCCTCAATCTCTGCACATTTTTTACCCTTCACTGTCACAGGCACTTGGCCCACCTACACAATTAATGTATAATTTTACTCGGTAGACCGAGGGGAACGCTGGGTGGTAGGAAATTTGTGCCAGCATGGTGAACCAACACAGAAATGTAAGGAAAATGTGATTTGTTAACTAAATTTGAGGTTTGCAGGGTATTCTGGTTAGGAAATTGTTGTCAGATCCATGCAAGCCACACCTCCCTGGACTCCACAAGGTGTCTAGTTTTCAGAACTGTCTGGGTTTGGTAGGTTTTCCTAGATGGGTGCCAAATCAGGGACCAAAAACGCAGGTGACCCCCTTGCAAAACCAGGTCATTTTGTGATAGATAATTGTGATGTCTCCACAATACATTTTGGCCTCTTCCCTGTCGCGGGTACTTGGCCCACCCACACAAGTGAGGTAGCATTTTTATCGGGAGAACTGGGGGAACACTGGGTGGTAGGAAATCTGTGTTGGCCCAGTGATCCCACATCTTTCCCTCACAGAAGTGTCAGGAAAATGTGATTTGTTTTTTAGCTAAATTTGAGGTTAGCAGGTGATTCTGGGTAGGAAATCTTTGGGGGATCCATGCAAGCCACACCTCCCTGGACTTCTGTGGGTGTCTAGTTTTCAGAAATGTCTGGGTTTGGTAGGTTCTCTTAGATGGTCACCGAACCCGGGACCAAAAATGCAGATGAACCCCTTGCAAACCGAGGTTGTTTTATGATAGATCATTTTGATGTCCCCACAATACGTTTTGGGCCCTTCCCTGTCACAGGTACTTGGCCCACTCACACAAGCAAGGAAGAATTTTTATTGGGCGACCTGAGGGAACACTGGGTGGTAGGAAATTTGTGGTTTCTTTCCGAGTCTGGAAGATTATAGATAGAGTAATGCATGGAAAATATGTGACTTTAGTCACATTTTGAGGTTTGCAGGGCATTGTGTGTAAGAAAACTTGTTGGGATCCATGAGAAAGATACCACCGTGTACTCCCCTGGGTGTTTAGATTATGAAAATATCTAGAGTTGGTAGATTTTCCCTAGAGACAATGTACACCTTGGCAGAGACCGTCAAAAACGACAAATATTACTACACAACCATCTATTTATCAAGTACATACACATATTGGTTGGATTTGGCAAGAGGGTGAGCGATGGTTCAATATATAAAATTTTATTAAGAAGAGATTATCAAAAATGAAATGTACTGTTAACAATTGAAAGGTCAAAAAACTGAACCAGTGACTTACAGCTCCTGAGCTGAAAAGCTGTGTAAAGGCCCCAACCGATTTACAGTCCATTCACACACCGTTTATGAGTGACACACACCACATGACCATTCACCCTGTCAGCCATGGGCCCATCACATTACAACACTCACATCAACAGACAGCACCATTAAAGGGCCCATCACTATAATATGCCCACATGCCTGACACAGCAACCACACCGGCTCATGGAGTGTGTGGACTGACGTTTTGCTACCAGTGTGTGTATTGACCAGTAGCAAGTCACTACTCGCACACCGCCAGCCAAGCGCCAGTCCAAACACATCGCCAACCAAGAGACAGTCCATGCACACCACCAGCCAAGCCCCAGGCCACGCACAACTCCAGCCAAGCACTAGTCCACACCCACCGCCAGTCAAGCGCCAGTCCAAACACACAGCTACCCAAGCACCAGTCAACGCACCCTCCACCAGCCAAGCACCAGTCCACACACACCTCAAACCAAGCGCCAGTCCAGGCACACCGCCATCACATTTAGTTTTTTATAAAAAACAAAACACAAACCAATTGTAAGTAGATACAAAATTACAAACACTAAAGCTCTAACTAAATATATTACACTAATGCCAACCTTTAAACTGAACATAAAATTTAAAATAGTACAGACCAGGCACTTCACTTTTACACTCATGGATGCTACCAAAAACTATTTTGCATGTGGTACATTCTAAAACAAGTAGGCACACACAGCGCAGGTTTAGAAGGACACTCGGTGCAGTATATAAGAGTCTTCTTCCACTCACCTTTTCGCATATAGACTCTACATTCCCTACTAGGAATGTCTGTTTTGGCCCTGGGAAGATGTGATCAGCAAAGTCTCAATCTTTCAATCTAGCCACATCATCCACCACTCCAACTCTAGGAACAGTTGCCTGTTCCACTACAACAAGGCTACCTATCACAGACTCCTGAAACTTAACAAATGTCATCTTTGACTCTGGAAAACAATCCTTAAATACAACAAAAGCATTCAAGTGGAAAAGATGGATAGCCAACTTCTTATACCAAATGTAAGTCTTACGAAGACCACTGTAAGGTTCCAACTTCTGATCTACTCTATCAACATCACCCATGCACCTATTATAGCCTAAAATGCACACAGGTTTGTGCACTTCAGCAACCTGACCCCAAACAGTCACAAGTGAAGTACTTTCATCATTGACGGTAGTCAGCATGTAGACATTTCTCTTGTCTGCAAACTTCTCAGCTAGAAGTTCATCACTGCACTGTCCCCTCTAAAGTTTTTGACAAACAAGTTATTTTGGGTAACATTTACGGTTAAGCGGACTGTGCCACAAGCAACAGTCTACTTTGACCATTTTTGAACAATTGCACACCAATGTAGAAGTTCTCTACATATAAATGGTGACCTTTGTTAAAAAGTCCTCTACCAAGTTCCCAAGCAATTTTCTCACTAACTCTGAAAGTGGACGGACAACCAGGGGCGCAATCGTGGAATCCCTACCGGTGTGCACCCTGAAATTATAGACATATCCAGTCCTACTCTCACAGAGCATATACATCTTAATTCCATAATGTGCGCTCTTTCTAGGAATGGACTGCCTAAAAACCAAACAGCCCTTGAACAAGACCAAAGATTCATCCACAGCTATTTCTTTCCCTGGGGCATAGATCTCTGAAAACCGATCAACAAAGTGATTAAGGACAGACCGAATCTTAAAAAGACACCGATCTTGTGGCAATGCTAAACCATTATCAACATAATGCAACATTCGAAGCAGAAGCAAATACCGATCACATCTCATGATTGCAGGAAATAAAGCCTTCGCCATCAAGGGACAAGTAGACCAATATGAAGACATCAACAGCTTCCTTATCAAGCCTATCAAAAAAGTTACACCCAAGAACTTCTTCAACTCACCCAGATTTGTGGGAGTCCAGCGGATAGTTCTAGAGTGGGGCTTCCATCTGCCACTGTTGTCCCTCAAATACTGTTCAGCATAAGTCTGCTCAACAATCTCATCCAAAAATTCATCATCCATAAACAAGTGAAACAAATGTATAGGCAAAGGTTTTTCAGCATACACTCTACACCCTGCCACACCAGTAAAGGCAGGAAATGCCGGCTGCACCATGTTTGGGGCAACCCAGAGGTCAGCTCTTCCAATGGGAAGCCTTGCAGCCCCAGGCTGCAATCCAGATGCCTCTTGCTGCACTATCACCACATCAGTGTCCTCCTCTGAAACAGGCCCTTCATCGGCACTTGGAGTGGCTTCATCATCAGATTATTCCTCTCAGACAGAAAAGTCACTGACGGAATCTTCTACACCCTCCTCTACCTCAGATGCAGAAACAAAAGGAACAAACGATGTACAGAATGTAGAACAATGCAAACATTCACCTCCAGTCACAAAGATCTGGTTTTAATCCATCATCACCCGAGTTTGGACCCATCCATTTGCAAATCAGTCTTGACCCTGTTCCTCATGGGAACAGTCCAGCTGGAACTGCCACGCCAAGTCCTCCCCGGACCGGAAACAAGCATCCTCTGACCGGTTTCGGGGCATCACCCCATATCAGCCAGGCTAGCTTGAATTCAGTTGTGGAGTGATCACCTGACCCACGTCTGGTGGACATACCCTTCCACTTAGGGTGACAAAAACAAAAGGAACTTGAGCCTCCATAGATGGCCAGTCTGCCTTGGGCTGGGGGGGGGGGGGGGGGTAAAATGTGCCCACAAGTAAATAAAAAGTAAATTAAAAAAAAATCATCCCCAATTTGGGGCGACCTTTGCCCAAAGGCCTCCCACAATGAATAATACACAACCCTGCACTAGAGGATTTTCTTGCCCCCCCTGGGGCAGATGGGCCTCCAAATAGGCCCAATCTGCCCCCGAGGGGCAGAAAACAGCCACAAGTAATTAAAAAAAATTATTATCTCAAAAGGGGTGATCCTTGCCAAAGGAACCACCAGCAAACATAATATAAAAGCTTTCCTGGTGCTAGTGGGTTTTCTGCACCTTTGGGGGCAAATGGGCCTCAAAATAGAACCAATCTGCCCCCAGGGAGGACAGGAAACAGCCAAAAGTAATTACAAAAACAATTATTAGACCTAATAGAGGCGATACATGCCCACCCCAGAGGCAGATGGGCCTCCAAATAGGGCCAATCAACCCCTGGGGGAGCGGAAAACAGACAAAAGTGAGTTAACAAAAATGATATCCCCAATGGGGCGATCCTTGCCAAGGGACCTCCCCCATGCATAATATAACAATAAACCCTGGTGTAAGTGGGTTTTCTGCCCCCCCTGGGGCAGATGGGCTTCAAAATAGGCCATATTTGCACCCAGGGGGGCAGAAAATAGCCAAAGGAAATTGAAAAAAAGTATTGGCTCCCAATAGGGACGATCCTTGCCCAAGAAATTGCCCCAAAACTTAAAATGACAATATCCCTGGTGCTAATGGGTTTTCTGCCCCCTGGGATCATATGGGCCTCCAAAAGGGGCCAAATTGCTCCCAGAGGGGGCAGAAAATGGCCCAAACTTATTACAAAAATTATATCCCCAAAAGGGCGAACTTTGCCCAAGGTTCTGCCCCCATGCATAATGTAACAATATCCCTAATGCTAGTGGGTTCTGCCCTCCCCGGGGGCAGATGTGCCTCAAAATAGGGCAATCTGGGGGGGGGGGGGGCAGAAAATGGCTGAAACAAAATGCCACATTTGGAAGCGACCCTTGACAAAGGCCGCTTCCATTTCTGGAAAAGAAATCCTTAGTGCTAGTGGTGGCATTCCTGCTGCACGATTGTGACACCATACGTGATCGTGCAGCAGGAATGCCCTGCAAGAGACATTGGGGACAGGAAAAAATCTTTCCTCTCCCCGATGCCTCTGTGCATGCTATAAACTAACCCCGGCTAGAAAAACCTACCTGGCCCACCGATGCCTTGGAAACAAATGGCTACCATAGTGTCCGACAGCTCTTCATGATGTCAGCGCAGGCCGTGCACGCCATTTTATCAGATTGCGGGGGGGGGAGGGGTTGGAGGTGGCAGTGGAAGCCCTTCCACTTCCATCCCTGTTTGGAGGTGTTAAATGTGCGGCCCTTAGGGGAAGAGCCATCACTTTTCCCAAGGGCGGGTGCGAGGACGGAGCAGTTCCATCCTCAGCACATTCCCACCATGGCTCAGGAAGGAATTGTTCGGTCCTGAGCATGCAAGGTGTTAAGCCTCCATGATTTGCCACACTTACAAACAGCATTTATTAAAGCAAAATATTAAAAGTAAATATTGCAATTGACGAACATTGTTATTTGCTTTGTGCACAAGTAAAAGTTAAGGCAGACGACTGAATCTGCTAGCTGATATATTTTAGTCAAAGGTCTGACTGTAGACAAACGTGTTCCTTTACCAAAGCTAGATGTAGGATAATTTTAGGTGTTACACTAATAGTTATATTATTAGTGATCATAACATTGTTCGTAGGATTTCATTTTATACCAGAGATAGAGATGCCTGTATCTACGCCTGCAACTACAGCATCTGCACACCAATAGATGAGGCAAAATTAAAGGCTTCATTTGTAGATTATTGTAAAAAGATTTCTCAACTAATGTTTATTCTAGATTAGATGAAGAATGCACACAAGCTTTAGACAGCAAGGATTGCTACGTCTGTGCTCATATACCACCTTCAGCTGCAGACAAGGTGACTTACCACCACATCCCACTGTCATAAGCAATTAGAATTAGCATACTGCTTAGCTTATTTTATAGAAGGGAACATTTTGAATATTATTTTTCCAATTATAAACTGATTCTTTCATAAGTACCCCTTCAGAAAAGCATGAATTTACATGCCCAGGTGAAAGATCACAACACTGTATGGTATTTCTTTAGATCATCCACTGTTATAGACAGCGTTAAGACATACAAAAACAATTTGACCTGTCTGATGAGAACATTAGAATAGACATACATTTTTGTTTTTTGCGTCTGGGTCATGACACCTTGAAAAGATATACCTGATGACATTAGAGGAACAGCGATCTCATATCTTTCATAGTAAAGACAAAGATGACATTCATAAGAATGTTTGGAAGAAAGAAGAAGATGAATACAAAAAGAAAATTATATATCCAAAATTGAAATTAGACAGACAAGGGAAATTTGTGTTTATAAAAGGAGAAATCAACTTAGAAAAAGACAATTATATCAATAGTTGTCTACACACATTTGAGTGTTTTGGGAGGACCTATTCAAATTCGTACAGGGGAAGGAACAGTTAATCCAGGGGTTTATTTTGTTTATGGGCAAGATACTTAGTTTCAGTCACTTGTTGTTTGGGAGGGAATTTGCTGTTTAGCCTTATTGTTTCCTAATGTACCATGTAAACAGTATAGATGCTTAAACCATGACCCCCATCTCATAGACATGAATGAAGTGTTTATGATGGAACACAGTTAGTGGGAGAAAGTTTTGGAGCTATTATACCACTTGTAGGAGTAGTTTTGAATGATGAAAAGATAAGAAAACTGCCAACAGTAGTGGGCAAATTATCAACCAATGCATCTGGTGCTTTGTAGGCTGTTAACACAGAATTAGTGGCTATTAGATCAATGGTTTTACAAGATCAATTAGCTTTAGACATTTTGCTGGTAGAGAAAGAAGGAGTTTGCAAGATGCTATAAGCATTGCTGTTCATATATACCAGATGAGAGTAAAAGGATAGAAGAATTTACAAAGAAAATTTCTGACATGAAACCTGAATTAGAGCCATTAGAAACTGCTGGGATATTAGAAAATGTAGGCAAAGGAGTTTCTGCTATTGGAAATTGGTTTGCAGCAGTAGGAGGAGGAGTTTTTAGAGATATTATTGAACATGTATTTATTATAGGTGTGTGCTTGATAACCTTATATGCTGCATATAAATTTGTTAGATTCTGCTTAAACATAAGAAAAAATAGAGAAAGAAACAGAAAACCCAGGAAAGAATTTAAATTGGAAGAGGAAATGAATGAAGAATACAAGAAACATAGTGAACTTGGAAAACGTGAAGGTGTAAAAGAAGGCTCAACAGAGAGTGAGAACAAACTTTAATGATTAATTTGAGAAGAAATTGTGATGGTTTTGAAGCCATCAGAGGGGGGAAAACTGCTAACTTGAATTTATTTATTTACAAAATGCTTTCCTTAAAATACAATGTGCAGAATTTTTCTTTGAGAATGAAGTATGTATTAATGCCAAAATTGTAGGAGGCAACCATACTTAGAAACTATAAGCCTATAACCTAGTAATAAGGCCTGGACTCTTAAATTGACATATGTAAAATGCCATATTTGAATGTGAAGGTGCATTAATCCTGAAATTCTTATTTTTCACTTAGACAACAGTTGTTTTTCTTCTTTTGTTGTAGATTTTGCATCTTTGAAAGCTACTGTTTATTAGTTAATGAATAGATGCTGTATTAGACGACTAACAGTGAAGTTCACATCACAGAAGATGTAGACAACAGGGAGGATGAATGATGGGAAGATGATTTGCGAAACATGAATGGATGTTCTGCAACATTTTAGGACACATGTTTTTTTTTTATTTCAAAGAACTTTATTGAAGATAAAGCATGTTACAATGTAGGCATTCAATTGTACATTTTGACATTTGGCATTTCGCAGAGTAAACATGTGAAGCACAGAGAATATGTGACATCTTAGTAGTTATCCGGGCATGCAAACATCGTTTTTAGGCTGGCATGGACACAAGTCATAGAATCTCACAGTCATGAAGTTACAGGCCTGACATTATCGGGGATTGTGCAGAGGCTCAGGGCCGCAGGATTGGCGGAGGTATGTCACCAGGGAGCCCAGATATCATAAGGCCTACTTGCCAGGGGCATCAGGTTCCAGTATTCGCTCAAGTGCGTCTTGCAGTGTGCTGCGTCTGCAAGCCAAGTTTTGGCCAGTGGTGCTGGCTTGCGGCCCCAGTGGATCGCCACCCTACGTCTGGCCAACACCAGCAGCATTGCGACCAGTCTACGGCTGGTATCCGGGACCTCCTTGACATATCCCAGTAAGCATGTGAGGGGGTCTGGTGTGATGGTGTCAGAGGTGATGGCGATAATAATTTTGCACACTTCCTGCCAGTAGTTAGCATTTCTCAAGCATGTCCAGTCCAGGTGTCTGAATGTTGCGTCTGGTGCCGAGCAGCGTGCGCATCTCGCACCCACAATCAGGCCCTTTCTATGGAGTGCCATTGGGGTGCGATACAATCTGTGGAAAAACTTTAAGTGTATCAGTCGCAGTGGGTAGTTGGGGGAGAGTCTTTCGGTCTGGTTGCAACAGTATTGCCACTGTTCTGGTGATGGTCCCTCAGCTAGGTCTGAAATCCATGCGCAACACGCGTGCTCAGTGTCCGTCGGAGAGGCCGCAAGAGTAAGCGCATACAGCCTGGTGACAAGTTTATGAGAAGATGTAGTGGTGTGGATGTATTCAAGTGCTGTGTTTGGCGATGTGGAGTCTGGGAATGTGCTGTTAATGTTTCTGCAGGTCGCTCTGATTTGATAGTATAGCAAGTTATTGAGTGGTGTGGCGCCCTCGGGAAGGGAAAGGAACTGCCCATTGGGGTAAAGGTTGGCACAGCCTGGCGCGCCATCTCACTGGTCTGCAGTGGAGGGAAATAGGGATTGCTAGCCAACTGCATCGCCGGCGCATATAGAGTGCTGTCCCCAGTGTGTCTGCGGACACCCTCCCACGCCCAGCGCACACACTCGACTGTGTTAATTTCGTGCCTAGGAGCCGTATACGGCAGGAACAGTGCCATCTGAAGCGGATAGGGGGAGGCAAGGTCCGTCTCGACTGCCACATGCGGTTGGAAGGGCGTTGGGTGCAGCCAGAAGTGAAGGAAGCTAGCCTGGGTGCAGTGTGCATAGAGCTTGAAATTTGGAGCTCCCATTCCGCCACGCGAGAAAGGTAACATCAAGGTTTCATAGGCAATGCGCGGCTGCCGACCAGCCCATATTAAAGTGATCATGTTTGAGCGCAGCCTCTTGAAAAAATGCAAGGTAAGGGGTATCTGAATATTCAGGAACAGGTATAGTAGTTTCGGCAGAACTACCATTTTGGCTATCGCAATGCGACCCGCCAGGGAGAGAGGGAGATGCTTCCACATGAGAATTTTAGTTTCCAGCGATTCCATAGTTTTACCGAAGTTTGCTTTCCAAAGCTCCTCCGTCTCCCTGCTCAGCCAAATGCCAAGATACTTGGTCGGTCCCATAGCTCACTTTATCAGGTAGTCCATGGGGAAGGGCAGTGGCGCATCAGTTAAGGGAAAGAGGATGGATTTGCTCCAATTTATTTGTACCCCATAATAGCCTCCAAACCGTATCACCTCTCTCGTATATATAATGCAACGTCGTCCGCATACATAGAGGTCACCAAGCTGCTGGTCGAAAAACCAATGCCTCGCTGCGTATGGTGCTGGCGCAGACACGCTGCGAGTGGCTCCATCTCGATGGCGAACAGCATCAGCGAAAGCGGGCAGCCCTGCCTTGTGCCCCTAGCGATTGTTATGAGATCTGTAATTTGTCCATTAATTTTAATAAACGCTGAGGGCAGGGTGTCCAGCAGCTTGATTTTATGAATGAAGGCTGGGCTAAAACCCAAGCAGCCAAGCAGAGAGAAGAGAAAAGACCATTCTAGTTAATCAAATGCCTTGGTAGCGTCCAGCAGGGCTGCCACCTTAGGCAGAGAGGGGTTGATTTGGACCATTATAGAAAAAATGGTACGCAGGTTGTGCGACGTAGTGCAGCCCGGTATAAAGCCAGATTGGTCTCGGCGGATTATTAGGGGCATGAGTGGGAGGAGTCGATTTGGTAACAATTTCGCATATTTCTTATTGTTGGTGTTGATTAACGATAAGGGACGATATGAATCGCAACACTCTGGTTTGAGAATAAGTGTGATTAGTGCCTCACGGAGGGTGGGGGGAAAGTGGCCACTAGTAACAGATTCATTGTATATTTCAGCAAGGTGGGGAATGAGGATAGAGGCGTATTCTTTATAGAACGCGGGCGTAAGCCCATTTGATCTTGGTGCTTCATTGCCTGGAAGGCCAGCGATGACCTGTGCGATCTCCTCGGTAGTGAATGGTTCATCTAGGTATTCTCGGTGTCCATCACTGAGCCATAGCAACTCGATCGAGTCGAAATATTGTTCTATAATATCATGGGGTGTCTGCGCCCCAGCGGTGTATAGTTTGGAGTAGAATAATGTTATTCTAGTAATTATTCCACTGGGGGACGTAGTTCTTCCCGCAGTGTCATCCAGTAATTCTGTTATATATGAGGAGGCAAGGGGCCTCCTCAGTAGATTCGCCAGAGTTTTGCCAGGGCGATCTCCCTCTCCATACCGGCGGGCCAGCGCCTCACGGCCAAGACATGCCACCTCGCGTTCGACTTCGGTGTGGTATTAGGTCAGCTTAGCCCTTATGTCTGCCAGCGCAGTGGGGGAAGGGTCAGTGATATATCTTTGGTCGAGTGCCTTGATTTCTGCCTCTAGCCACTCCAGGGCACCCCGAATAGATCGAAGCACTCCTGATTTCTTAGCGAGTCATACCCCCTGGATCACCACCTTAAAGGTTTCCCAGAGGACAGAGGGCGATTCCACCGAACCAGTGTTCAGCTCAAAGAAGTCAACAATGGCAGCACGCAGTTCCTCCTTAAATGCAGCATCACGAAGCGCAAAGGGGGGCAGGTGCCATGCAAACATACGCTGGGAAGTGAGTGGAATCCGCAAGGTCTGGCGCACTGGGGAGTGATCAGATAGGGTGCACGCCATATGTTCGACGGATGAGGCCCAGCATGCGACATCCTGAGTGACCAACCACAGGTCAATGCGGGACCAGGAGCCTTCGCGTCCATTAGGGTGAATATGTCACCAAGCATCCACTAAAGTGTTATCTTGCATAAGGGTGAGCAGTGTAGCGGTGGCCTGAGGGTGCTGTAAATGCGCGCCAGAGCGGTCTAGTGTGCTTTGTAGTGCAATATTAAAATCCCCACCCCCATACCAGTGGGCAAGGGCCAATTGAGGAAATCAGTTTCCACATATGGAGGTAGAAGTCCGAATTGTCCATGTTTGGGCTGTATATGGCCGCCAGGATTACAGGTTGGGCATAGAGAGTCCCCGCCAGCACCACATATCTGCCCTCAGTGTCTATATCGGTTTGTGTAGTGCGCCATGGTAGGTCCTTCCTAAGCAATACAGTGACGCCTCTCGCTTAGCTAAAGTAGAACGAAGAGTAGGAGTTGCCCCAGTATCTTGTGTGCAACTTAGCTGTGTTGTTGACTGTGAGGTGTGTCTCTTGTAGAAAGCAGACGTCAATCTTGTGACTAGCGAGATATGTATGTATGAGTCGTGCTTTGCAGTGGTCGTTCATACCTCTAATGTTCCATGTTAAAAATGTCACCTCAACCATGTGCGGGGTCAGGTGAGAATATAGTGTGTCGCCTTCTGTTGTCAGTCTTAAAGCGGGGAGATAATGTATCATGGAGCACAGTTTAACTCTCATTGAATGCAATCAGTATCATATTCAAAGTCAAACAGGTACAAAAATTTAACAAAACCCAGGGATATGGGTTAGGCACCTCATACCCTCTAAGAGCTGCCCGTCCCTTCCCACCTCCCACTCCAACCCCCCAATTAGGTTGAGAATTATTCCACCCCCCACCCAAGGAGCCCCAACTTGGAAGATGCCAGTAGAGCATGGGAATTATCCCTATTGGGTGTGTGGGCTCAGCCAGACTTCCCCCTTGCCAATGAGGCATTGTTCTCAGACAGGAGGAGTGTGTATGAGTCTAGTTAGCAACAATTAAACAGAGGCAAGACAATTATATAAATCAATGGCACTGCTACATATCAGTTCCGTGGCCCACCGCGGGTGGGACAGCGTCCATTGCACTATTTTCCTGCCAATAAAGTCAATCATTGTCACTAGTGCGGCCATCTTCAGACGATGCAGGTCGGTCACGAGGAGGGGATTTCTGCAGTTGTTTGGCGAATGCTAGCGCAGCTTTCAGGTCTGTAAAGTATTGGGTATATCTCCAGAGTCGATTCGCAGCTTGGCAGGGTATAGGAGAGCGTATGTAATGTGTAGTTGCTGGAGCAGCCATTTGGCAGGCAGAAAGTCCCTCCAGGCAGCTTGTACAGTCAAAGTGAAGTCAGGGTAGAATGAGAGTGCATTGCCTTGGTACCTGACTCTACCCATTTTCCTTGCCTTCCGAAGAATGGAGTTGCAGTCTCGATAACTTAGTATGTGTGCTATTATTGGACGTGCGGGGCCCCCGGCAGAGGCCGCGGGCGAGGGACTGATGCCCCCACTTAACAATGTAGAGGCCGGATAGGACTGTGCTAAAGAGTTCGCACAACAAAGATTTCAGGTAGTCCTCCATTTTAACAATTGCTGTGGATTCAGGGATGCCTGTGATGCAGATATTGTTCCTGCGGGATCGGGATTGAAGATTTTTGTCCCTTGCATGGATTAGCTCCAGAACTTTGTCCATGTTCAGAAGGTGTTGTCGATTCTCTGCGCCAGTGTCATCGGCATCAGAGACTCTGGCCTCTAGCTTTGTAATACGGGTATCATGTGAGTCTACCTGCTGTTTAACTTGGTCGAGGCAGGATGCCAAATGATCAGTTTTAGAGTCAATGGTTTTCAGGCTGGATTTAACCTTGAGAAGCAAGGATCGTATATCTTCATCCTACACCTCCGGTGCGTCAGTCTGCGTAGCCTGCTCGCCAGCCTCATGGGGTGGGTCTCTACACCTGCCGGTCCTAAGGCCCTCAAAGGTTAGCTTAGGCTGTTTGGCATCAGCCTTCCCCATTGTAGCAGTAGTTAGAAGGTCACAGCCAGACAGAGGGATATGCAATGACCGCAGCGTGTCGCAATCGCGGGGCAGATGTTTGTTTAGTGAGGTCCACCCAGCAGGTCTTGCATATTCAGATGGCGCCCAGAGGATCCGAGCCCAGCAGACTTTGCTAGCAGCCCCGGCAATCAGGACCCGCGCTGCAGGTGTGAACAGCGGGAGGCGGCGGGGATTGACGTGCGCTCAGTGTTTCACAATCAAGGCCTGCCCAGTGCCCTGCCTCATAGGCCGCCACCCGCTGTGTAGCGGGCCGAACGTGTTCGTCCCATCTACTCAGCACCAGCCAGGCAAGGAATGGATAGTGCAGGCAGAATTTATGGCCTTTAGACCCTCGCGCCCCAGCACGTCAGGCTATGGCACATTCCGGGGATGAGAGGAGGAGGCATCCCACCCCTGCGCAGGGAGAGTTGGAAAACAAGCAGTCTCGCGAGAGAAACAGTCACATATCGATGGAGTTGCATCCAGTGGAGTGCTGCAGTGTCATGTGCCACTCTCATCAATCAAGGGCAGCGCAGTAGTCACGGGGCCCCCCCAGTAGCGAGGGCCTCCGGCGTCATCGCACTCAAGTCCCTCTGGGCTCAATTGGCCCAAGCACTCCACCTGCCGAGACCCGCACACATCCAAGGCACGGAGCACCGCCGAGGGGCTGTCGAATCCCAGCAGTTAGTTGCCTCCCCACGGCCGCACCTTACTTGTACTGCAGAGAGGAATCCTCCAAAGCAGGCCTCAGTGTCCTTTTTGTGGGTCAGCCGCAGCCCTAGGGACAGGCTGCCATGACGCAGGGCCCAGCCGCTCAGCAGATAACAGGATCCCAGCCCACAGCGTCAGGTCGCGGTATAGCAGCAACCATGTCGTAAAGGCCTGCCGCAGGGCCGCGGGGCCAGGTGCTCAGTCGAGCTGTGCCACTAGGAGGCCGTATTACGCCACCCGGCTCCGGCGCGGCCCCTGCTCTGTCACGGTCAGCAGTGGCATCCGAAGCTGAGGCAGGGACGCTGGTATAGTCCCAGGAAGCCGAGTCTTCACAGGTGTTCTCACCCGGCCCACACCACGGGCAGAGCAGCACGCCGCTGTTCCTGTAGGCCGCAGTACCCACACGGCTCCGGCGCAGTCTCCGCCCAGCAGCCGGGTGATGGCGTTCTTGCAGTTTCGAGACCTCCAGGCTAATCAAGACAGCAGCGCCGGCTCCAGGTACAATCAGTAACCTAGTACCTTCATCTGAGCAGCTGTACCTCCACACTGCTAAGCGGATTCTGGGGGATTTGTACGCTCAGTCGGCAAAGCTCGCTTAGAGTGCAGCAATCTTGCCGTTGGCAAAACCATGCCTGACACATGGTTAAAGGATGATTGTACTTTGGTGAGAAGATGGGGAGTAGACCAGGAGTATCCTGAAATCCTATTGGTCAACATGAAAAAAAAACACATTAAATATTGCAGTAGAGAAAACATGTGTTTATATTAGTTCATGTTCCTAGCTAGTCCCCTAGAACCTAGATGACTTTTTTCCGTAGAGCACATTGGAACGGTTCTCTCTTCCTACCTCTCTAAGAGGAGACTCTATACTCAGTTTCATGGACATCCCTTTATGAGAAGTCTTAGTTATTCTTTGATCTGCTGTTATTTGAGCTGAGATACTTTCTAGCTTATTCTGCTAAAGCTTTATGCTTATGCTCACATCTCTCATCAGAAACCTTTCATGGAAATCTGTACAGACACTTTATCCTGTTTCCCAATTTTTTGACTTAGCTTAGAATAGGGATATTTATTTATGGAACAGTTTTGTTATTTTATTGTAATATTGCCTTAAATTTAATTCACTAACTTTCTCCTCAAGAACTGGAGAAGAAGGCAAGGGTAACCAAGGCTGCCACTGGTGGTGTTGCCCAAAAGAAAGAGGCCAAAAAGTCCCCCCAAGGGAAATATGGTGACCAAAAAGATTTAAAAAAGAGTCTTCTAACGGCCCCCAAAAACCTGATCAGGAGAGAGGGCCAAGAAACTCTTTACAGCCTAAGGTTGGGTACCAGAAAATGAACTGGGATACCAAAAAAGGCTTGGTCTCATAATTGTAAAGCTCTGGACACCAAACTGGAGACCCTAGCTGTAAAAACAAAAATAATTGCCTCTAGCACACCTGCAGTAAATTCATTGATAAGTCTCCAGATCAGATCACAGGTGGGCCCTGACCATATCAGAGCGACTGCTGAAGCTACTTTAGTCAGAGAATGTGGATTGTATATAGCTACCTTGGCTGTCTGGCCCAGTAATCTGGAAAAATACAGACAACAGCCACATATAAGCTCTGCGAGATGCTGGTGCTGGTATCACCATGATGACTGAGCAACTGGTGTCCTCAGACCAGTGCTTGCTGGGGAAACTTATACAGTCCTCAATGCTGACAATCAGGCTGAGGACAAGCTACATTCAATGGTGTGGGTGTCCTTAGAATGGGGAGGGGTTACTGGCCACAAGAGGGTGGTGGTATCTTCTGCAATTCCTGTACAGTGTCTGCTTGGCAATGATTTGGAGTCCTTATTATGGGCTGAGGTAGAAAATAAAACCCATGCAGACATGCTGGGTATATCTGAATGGGCATGTGTAAAAACCAGAGCCCAATTTATAACAGAGGGTGAAAAAGACATGGAATCATGGGCAAACCTTCCAAGAGAAAGGGCAAGAAGTCTGGGAAGCCAACTTCTATACAGACTCCACATCAAGTCCCCTCTCCTCAGGGAGAAGACATGTCAGCCCCACCCCAAGAGCTTGGCCCTTACATGGTAGAACTTTTGGGCTCAGTGGGACCCTCTAGGGAAGATCTGTGCAAGGGGCAGAGAACCTGTCCCACTCTTGAAAGCCTGAGGCAGCAGTCTGCTGATCAGGAAAAGAGACGTATCAGTGGTTCCCACAGGACCTACTGGTAGGAGGGACTCCTTTAGACTGAGGCCAGAGACCCCACACAAGGTGCCACCAAGAGAGTAGAAGAGCCTTGGCAGTTTAGAGAGTTTCTCCTTACATTAGCTTATGAAATTTCCCTAGCTGGGCATCTTGGCCAGACCAAAACTTGGAGTAGGTAGGTGAACCACTTCTACTGACCAGGGATGTCCCAGAAGGTAAAGGAGTTTTGTAACTCCTGTGCCACCTGTCAAGCCAGTGGCATGGCAAGTAGCCACCTAAGGGCCCCCTTAATGCTGCTTCCAGTGGTTGGGGTACCCCTTGAGAGGGTGGGTATTGACATTGTTGGTCCCCTTGACCCCCAGGAAGCATCAAAAAATCGATGTATACTAGTGATAGTGAATCATTCCACCAGATATTCTGAGTCAATCACCCTGAGGATTACCACAGCACTTGCAGTGGCTAGTGCCCTCTTTGTATTTTTAACATGGTTCAATTTCCAAAGGAGGTTGTAACAGACAGAGGTACAAACTTCATGTCTGTAAACTTAAAACACATGTGGACAGAGTGTGGAGTGACTTATAAGTTCACTACCACATACCATCCACTGACAAATGGACTCGTTGAAAGGTTTAACAAGACCCTGAAAGGTATGATTGGTGGACACCCTGAAAGGCTCAGAAGGAGATGGGATGTCTTGCTGCCATGCCTGCTTTTTGTTTGCAGAGAGGTGCCACAGAAGGGAGTAGGGTTTTCCCCCTTTGAACTTCTGTTTGGTCACCTGGTAAAGGGACCATTGTGTCTCATGAAGGCGGAAGGGAGAGACCTCTTCTTAAAGAACCTAAGCAGGATATTGTGGATTACGTGCTTGACCTTCGTTCCAGGATGGCTGAGTATATGAAAAAGCAAACGAAAACCCTGAGGCCAGCCAAACGCTCCAGATGCTCAGGTATGATCAAAGGCTGCTATGGTGGAGTTCCAACCAGGGCAAGGAATGGGTTTTGGAAGACAAATGGACTGGGCCCTACCATATCTTTAAGAGAGAAAGGGAGGTCACCTACTTAGTGGTCCTTGCCACATGCAGGATCAGCATGTAAATCACCTTCAACCCTATCATGACAGGGCTGAACTGACTATGCTCATGGATGAGTATCAGGAAGCAGAGTGAACCTCTCCCTGACCTACTCTCAAACATCCCTGAAGATGGGACAGTTGATGGAGTAGTCTTGTCAGACACTTTCACAGCCCAACAGCTGACTAATTGCAAGCAAGTCCTACATCAGTTTGCTGAGCTCTCCTCCTTGACCCCTGGTCAGACTAACTAGTTTACTCATGATATGGACACTGGTGACAGCCTACCTATCAAATAAATAAATAAAATCTACAGGCAGTCTGATCATGTCAAGGAGAGCATTAAGGCTGAAGTAAGCAAGCTGCTGGAATTGGGTGTCATTGAACCCTCAGAGAGTCCCTGGGCAAGGGTGCAGAAGGAAGCAAGAGAGGTGCAGAAAGAAGCAAGAGAAGTGCAGAAAGAAGCAACAGAGGTGCGGAAATAGGCAAGAGGGGTGTAGAATGAGGCAACAGAAGTGCTGAAAGAAGCAACAGAGGTGCAGAAAGAGGCAAGAGAAGTGCAGAAAGAAGGAACACAAATGCAGAAAAAGGCAAGAGAAGTGCAGAAAGAAGCAACAGATGTGCAGAAAGAGGCAACAGAAGTGTACAAAGAGACAAGAGAGGTGTACAAAGAGACAAGAGAGGTGTACAAAGAGACAAGAGGTGCAGAAAGAGGGAAGACTAGTGCAGAAAGAGGAAATAGAGGTGCAGAAAGAGGCAAGAGATATGCAGAAAGAGGCAAGTGAGGTGCAGAAACAGGAAAGAGGAGTGCAGAAAGAGGCAAGAGAAGTGCAGAAAAAAGCAACAGAGGTGCAGAAGGAGGCAAGAGAACTGCAGAAAGAGGCAAGAGAGTTGCAGAAACAGGAAAGAGAGCTGCAGAAAGAGGTAGGAGGTGTGCAGAAAGAAGCAAGAGAGGTGCGGAAAAAAGCAAGAGAAGTCCAGAAAGAACCAACAGAGGTCCAGAAAGAGGCAAGGGGGTTGCAGAAAGAGGCATGAGAAGTGCAGAAAGAAGCAAGAGAGGTGCAGAAAGGGGCAAGATAACTGCTTAAAGAGGCTAGAGAGGTGCAGAAAGAGGCAAGAGAGGTGCAGAAAGAGGGAAGAGGGGTGCAGAAAGAGGCAAGAGGGGTACAGAAAGAAGCAATAGAGGTACAGAAATAAGCAATAGAGGTGCAGAAAGAAGCAAGAGAAGTGCAGAAAGAAGCAACAGAGGTGCAGAAAGAGGCAACAGAAGTGCAGAAAGATGCAAGAGATGTGTACAAAGAGACAAGAGAGGTGCACAATGAGACAAGAGAGGTGCACAAAGAGGGATGACGAGTTCAGAAAGAGGGACAGGGGTGCAGAGAGAAGCAAGAAAGCTGCAGAAAGAAGCAAAAAATCTGCAGAAAGAAGCAACAAAGGTGCAGAAAGAGGCAAGAGGACTGCAGAAAGAGGCAAGATTGTTGCAGAAACAGGCAAAAGAGGTACAGAAAGAGGGACCAGAGGGCAGACAGAGGCAAGAGAGGTGCAGAAAGAGGGAAGAGGGGTGCAGAAAGAAGCAAGAGGGGTGCAGAAAGAAGCAAGAGAGGTACAGAATGAAGCTAGAGAAGTACAGAAAGAAGCAACAGATGTGCAGAAAGAGGCAAGAGGGGTGCAGAAAGAGGCTAAAGAAGTGCTGAAAGAAGCAACAGAGGTGCAGAAATAGGCAAGAGAGGGGTGCAGAAAGAGGCAAAAGAAGTGCTGAAAGAAGCAACAGCGGTGCAGAAAGAGGCAAGATAAGTGCAGAAAGGAGGAACAGAAATGCAGAAAGAGGCAAGAGAAAACAAGGAAACAAGAGAGGTGCAGCAAGAGGCAAGTGAGGTGCAAAAAAAGGCAAGAGGGGTGCATAAACAGGCAAGAGAGGTGCAGAAAAAGTGAACAGAGGTGCAGAAAGAGGCAAAAAAAGGGCAGAAAGAGGGAAGATGGTTGCAGAAAGAGGCAAGAGGGGTGCAGAAAGAAGCAGGAGAGGTGCAGAAAGAAGCCAGAGAAGTGCAGAAAGAAGCAACAGATGTGCAGAAAGAGGCAAGAGATGTGCTAAAAGAGCAACAGAGGTACAGAAAGAAGCAAGAAAGGGGTGCAGAAAGAGGCAAGAGAAGCACTGAAAGAAGCAACAGAGGTGCAGAAAGAGGCGAGAGGGGTGCAGAAAGAGGCAAGAGAAGTGCTGAAAGAAGCATCAGAGGTGCAGAAAAAGGCAAGAGAGGGGTGCAGAAAGAGGCAAGAGAAGTGCTGAAAGAAGCAACAGAGGTGCAGAAAAAGGCAAGAGAGGGGTGCAGAAAGAGGCAAGAGAAGTGCTGCAAGAAGCAATAGAGGTGCAGAAAGAGGCAAGAGAAGGGTGCAGAAAGAGGCAAGAGAAGTGCTGAAAGAAGCAACAGAGGTACAGAAGAGGCAAGAGAAGTGCAGAAAGGAGAAACAGAAATGCAGAAAGAAAGAAGAGAGGTGCAGAAAGAGGCAAGTGAGGTGCAGAAAAAGGCAAGAGGGGTGCAGAAACAGGCAAGAGAGGAGCAGGAAAAGTGAACAGAGGTGCAGAAAGAGGCAAGAGAGGTGCAGAAAGAGGGACGAGGGTTGCAATAAGAGGCAAGAGGGGTGCAGAAAGAAGCAGGAGAGGTGTGGAAAGGAGCAACAGAGGTGCAGAAAGAGGCAAGAGGGGTGCAAAAAGAGGAAAGAGAAGTGCTGAAAGAAGCAAAGGAGATGAAGAAAGAGGAAAGAGAAGTGCAGAAAGAAGGAACAGAAATGCAGAAAGAGGCAAGTGAAGTGCAGAAAGAAGCAAGAGAAATGCAGAAAGAAGTAAGAGAGGTGCTGAAAGAGGCAAGTGAGGTGCAGAAACAGGCAAGAGGGGTCCAGAAAGAGGTAAGAGAAGTGCAGAAAAAAGCAACAGAGGTGCAAAAGGAGGTAAGAGAACTGCAAAAAAAGGTAAGAGAGTTGTAGAAACAGGCAAGAGAGGTGCAGAAAAAGGGAACAGGGTTGCAGAAAGAAGAAAGAGAGGTGCAGAAAGAGGGAAGAGGGGAGCAGAAAGAGGCAAGATGGGTGGAGAAAGAGGCAAGAGAAGTGCTGAAAGAAGCAAAAGAGGTGCAGAAAAAGGCAAGAGAGGGGTGCAGAAAGAGGCAATAGAAGTGCTGAAAGAAGCAAAAGAGGTGCAGAAAGAAGCAAGAAAGAGGTGCAGAAAGAGGCAAGAGAAGTGCTGAAAGAAGCAACAGAGGTGCAGAAAGAGGCAGAAGGGTGCAGAGAAGTGCTGAAAGAAGCAACAGAGGTGCAGAAAAAGGCAAGAGAGGGATGCAGAAAGAGGCCAGAAAAGTGCTGAAAGAAGCAAAAGAGGTGCAGAAAGAGGCGAGAGAGGGGTGCAGAAAGAGGCAAGAGAAGTGCTGAAAGAAGCAACAGAGGTACAGAAGAGGCAAGAGAAGTGCAGAAAGGAGGAACAGAAATGCAGAAAGAACCAAGAGAGCTGCAGAAAGAGGCAAGTGAGGTGCAGAAAAAGGCAAGGGGGTGCAGAAACAGGCAAGAGAGGTGCAGGAAAAGTGAACAGACGTACAGAAAGAGGCAAGAGAGGTGCAGAAAGAGGGATGAGGGTTGCAATAAGAGGCAAGAGGGATGCAGAACGAAGCAGGAGAGGTGTAGAAAGAAGCAAGAGAAGTGCAGAAAGAAGCAACAGACATGCAGAAAGAGGCAAGAGGGGTGCAAAAGAGGCAAGAGAAGTGCTGAAAGAAGCAACAGAGGTGCAGAAAGAGGAAAGAGAAGTGCAGAAGGAAGGAACAGAAATGCAGAAAGAGGCAAGTGAAGTGCAGAAAGAAGCAAGAGAAATGCAGAAAGAAGTAAGAGAGGTGCTGAAAGAGGCAAGTGAGGTGCAGAAACAGGCAAGAGGGGTCCAGAAAGAGGCAAGAGAAGTGCAGAAAAAAGCAAAAGAGGTGCAAAAGGAGGTAAGAGAACTGCAAAAGAGGTAAGAGAGTTGTAGAAACAAGCAAGAGAGGTGCAGAAAAAGGGAACAGGGTGGCAGACAGAAGACAGAGAGGTGCAGAAAGAGGCAAGAGGGATGCAGAAAGAAGCAAAAGAGGTGCAGAAAGAAGCAAGAGAAGTGGAGAAAGAAGCAACAAAGGTGCAGAAAGAGGCAAGAGGGGTGTAGAACGAGGCAACAGAAGGGCTGAAAGAAGCAACAGAGGTGCAGAAAAAGCAAGAGAAGTGCAGAAAGAAGCAAAAGAGGTGCAGAAAGAAGCAACAGAAGTGTAGAAATAGACAAGAGAGGTGTACAAAGAAACAAGAGAGGTGCACAGAGACAAGAGGTGCAGAAAGAGGGAAGACTAGTACAGAAAGAGGCAATAGAGGTGCAGAAAGAGGCAAGAGAGGTGCAGAAAGAGGCAACTGTGGTGCAGAAACAGGCAAGAGGAGTGCAGAAAGATGCAAGAGAAGTGCAGAAAGAAGCAACAGAGGTGCAGAAGGAGGCAAGAAAACTACAGAAAGAGGCAAGAGAGTTGCAGAAACAGGAAAGAGAGCTACAGAAAGGGGAAGGAGGGGTGCAGACAGAAGCAAGAAAGGTGCAGAAAAAAGCAAGAAAAGTACAGAAAGAACTAAAAGATGTGCAGAAAGAGGCAAGAGGGCTGCAGAAAGAGGCAAGAGAGATGCAGAAAGAGGCAAGTGAGGTGCAGAAACAGGCAAGAGGAGTGCAGAAAGAGGCAAGAGAAGCGCAGAAAGAAGCCACAGAGGTGCAGAAGGAGGCAAGAGAACTGCAGAAAGAGGCTAGAGAGGTGCAGAAAGAAGCAACAGAGGTGCAGAAAGAGGAAACAGAAGTGCAGAAAGAGGCAGGAGAGGTACACATAGAGACAAGAGAGATGCAAAAAGAGACAAGAGAGGTGCAGAAAGAGGGTAGAGGTGTGCAGAAAGAGATAAGAGGGGTGCAGAAAGATGCAAGAGAGCTGCAGAAAGAAGCAAGAGAAGTGCAGAATGAAGCAACAGGGGTGCAGAAAGAGACAAGAGGGGTACAGAAAGAGGCAAGAGAAGTGCAGAAAGAAGCAATAGAGGGGCAGAAGGATGCAAGAGACCTGCAGAAAGAGGCGAGAGAGTTGCAGAAACAGGCAAAAGAGGTACAAAAAGATGGAACAGAGGGCAGACAGAGGCAAGAGAGGTGCAGAAAGAAGGAAGGGTTGCAGAAAAAGGCAAGGGGGTGCAGAAAGAAGGAAGAGAGTGTAGGAGAGTAGGATCTGCTTCACATGGGTACCCCCAATTTTTGCTGATGCTTCACTGTTTTTCGACTTTAGTCTGGCTGGGGCCCTGCTAATCAGAACCCCAGCCTAGCTGCTTCCTCTCTAAAATGGTTTCCATGTGCCTTAGGCACATCTCTGATTGGAATCTGGAGTGCCCTTGTAAGTCCCTAGTATATGGTATACTATGTACCCAGGGCATAGGTAGCTCAGAGGCCTACCAGGGGCTGCAGCATGTATTGTGCCACCCTGGAAGGCCAGCCAAAAGGACACCACAGGTCTGCTACTGCAGCCTGGGTAAGGTGGTGCATGCACCCCTTACTGTGATATAGGTTACCTATATCACTACATACATACACACATATAAACCTATAAGTCACTCCTATGGCAGGCCTTATCAATCCTGAAGGCAGAGTGCATGGTTCCTATGTGAGAGGGTGCCCCTGCATGAGCAGGGTCCCTCTGCAGCGTTCGGAGACCCTTCTCTGATGCTGTTTGTAGTGCAGCCTGACCATGTACTCTTAAGCGCATTATAACCCCGGGTTAAATGCTAACTTTGGGATGGCTGCACGGAAACATGTCGTGTTTGGTGTCAAACATCTTGGAATACTACCCCCCGCCAGTTCTGGCGGCGGGGGTAGCATTCCACCCTTCTAGAGGGAGAGACATGTACACACCGGCCTGCCCGGTAACTTCTTTCCAAGCCCTGGCATCACAAAATGGATGCCGCTGCCACAGACACGAGTCTGGCCTCCTGCTGCTGACCGAAACTCCGGCAGGGGAGGCCTGGACAATAGGTTTCTGTCCCAGGGAGGTGTAACCACCTCCCCAGACAGGATAGTGTGTATTGGGGCTGGGCGGGAGCACTCTCTGGTGCTTTGAAGTCCTGCACTGGGGGCACATTTGGTGTCCCTGTGCATACCCCAGTTCAAATCGGCTCAGGGGCTTCCAGCCCTGCTCTGGCGCGAAACTGGACAAAGGGAAAGGGGTGTAGCCACCCCTCTGCCCTGACCCTCCCATAGGTGGGTCCCCAGAGTATGTCCAACCCCCTATCTTAGTATAAGTATGGGACCCCAGTCCTTAGGACTTTAGATTTACCTGGACGAAACTCTGACACAGAATCCTGGACCTTCGACGCTCTACTTTAAGATTAGAGGACTGAAGAATCTCCCTTGGGGTCAAGGAGTGACTCCCCTGCTTGGCAGGCACCAAAGAAGCAAGTGTCTGGTCTGCATCGCTGAAGCTCCCGCCGGACGCCGAAGTCTTTGCATCACCAGAGGTAGATTTTCAGACTTCCCCGAGGCTGCCCTGAGTCCCCAGAAAAGCTGAGGCCCGTAGCTGTCGTGGGTAACGTGGAACCGTGACCCCTGGACACGAGCACATTTGCAAGTGCATCCTCTTCCTGGGATCCCACGAAGTTGTGCTTTGGGCTCCAAGTAGCCCCTGCCTCCAGCACCGACTGCACCGAAGATCTCTGGGCTCCACTCCACGAGTGTCCCGTGAGCCAGCTCCAAGTGCGTCCACTTGAGGCTCCTTCACAGTCGCTAGTCCGTTGGCTAGTAGGCCCTCCCGAAGGCCAATCTTATCCTGCTTAGGTTTCTCTGGTTGCTCCAGGTGTGCCCTGATGTACCTTCGCTGGGTGAGTCCCTCAGACCTTGCTGGTCTGCACCAACATCCTTCTTCTATTTCCACAAGACTTGGCGTTGCCAAGGCTTGTTGGGTCCAATCCGGTCGCCAACACCTCAGAAATTGACAGACGTTGTGGGACAGCTCGAATCCAGCTCCTGGTTGTCGTCGACGCCTTGTGAACCTCGTGGCTGAAGAGTCAAGACGACCATCAACCTACCTGAAGCACCCGACATCGGTGGGCATTCGCTCATCGCCTTCCTGGTCACTGGCTAGTGACCCAGACTCTGTCCCCTCTGCTTTCAGGTTCTTCAGATCTTCGATCCACCTTTGGATCCACCCGAACACTTTCGACTTGGTCGCCAGCAGCACTTTGCAGCAGATCGCCATTGAAAACGACGACGAAACCCGACCTCGAAAGACACCTATGCACCCGGCTTCCTGGGTGAGGTAACTCGAGTACTCCGGTGCTCCCGTGGGTATAGACTCTAGAACGACCCAGTTCTAAAAGGGTTTGCTCCAAGTCCTCCTCTAAGTGTCCCTTTTCTTTAAAATTCCAACCGCGACTTTCCCCATAGAAGTCAACGGCGATTCGCGGCTGTGTTATCACACTGCACGCGTCCCCCGTGGGTCCCCTGTGTCACTACCTTGGGTGGTTCCTTGTGGTCCAAGCACTTCTACAGGCTCTAGGCCTTGTGTCTAGCTCAGTCGTGGTTCTTATACCACTTTATTGGTATATGGTTTGGTAACGCCCCTAGGGCTCAAACGTGTATTTGTGCTATTACTGTTGATAACTAACTTATAACTTATGTATTTCGAACTCTAGCCTCATAAAGAGACTAGAGGGGTGTGTTTAGCAATAAATACATATATTTTGAATATATACCTGGTGTGGTCCTCTTTCATTTGGTCACTCAAGAGATTATAGACTGGTAAAACAAGCTGCTTTACATTCCTTCAAGACTTAGCCTGAAGGCTGCTCTCCATAGCTACCACTAGGATAGCTTTCAATAAAGGTTGTCTTTAACCTATCTCCAATAAGGGGTTGTTTGGACTGGTGCAAGGTGCCCACTATAATTAGTGGACAGCATATACCAGGCCAACTTCTCACATTGGTGTGCAGCGTGTGGGATTCCAGCTTGCTATTGTTTTACCAGATAATCTCAATTGAATTGATCAACTGAAAACCACTAAGGGTACCTAAGGTACATATAAATCAAGCTTAGTATACAGTAAGTTCTACTGAACTTAGAGTTGTGTGTTAAGGGATAGCACACCCTTTCTACAACTCAAGAGAGTTTAGTAGGCCACACTAGAGTAGGTAGTGCATACACCACACCTCACTAGTAATGTCTTCAAAGCCAGGACCCAGTGAGTCCTTGCCAGAAGCCAGTGGGCTTCTTCCCTCCAAGTATGATAAACTCCCATTCTTGGAATTGAGAGCATTATGCAATACTAGGAAGTTGAAGGCAGGCAAAAGTGCCAGCACCCAGCACCTGAAGGAGGTGTTACTAGCTGATGATCTCAGCAGGCCCCTAGGGTCTGAAGGGGAAGGCAGAGAGGGTGGGGCAGAAAATGAGGAAGGGGGCAAGGGTGAAGAAACCCAGGCCCACCCTCTGAAACTGGCCAGGAAGGTGAAAATGACCTTGACCTGGAAAACCCAATTCCCCCTGTGGAGGAGGAGGAGGATCAGATTGACCTCCCCTTTGCCCCCCCAGGAAGAATTGTGAGTGTGCCCAGAAGGTCTAGATCTCCTTCTCAGGAGTCTAACCACTCTGACACCTCAATAGGGTCCTCTGTCTCTTCTCATAGGAGAGAATCCTCTCATGACAGGAGGAAGAGACTGATTCAGTATGAGCAAGCCCAGCTTGAACTCAGAAAACAGCAGTTGGCTATAGACAGGGAGTCCCTAGATCTCTATAGAGAGAGAAAAAGTTGGGACTAGAGTCCCATGGTGGCAGCAATTTCCCCAGAGATAGGGAAAGGTCTTATGACCATAGAAACCTGAGCAAGATTGTCCCTCCCTACCAGAGTGGGGATGACATCCACAAATGGATAACTGCACTGGAGAGGGCCTGTAAAGTACAGAGGGTCCCTCAGGAGCAGTGGGCAGCAATCTTGTGGCTCTCCTTTGCAGACAAAGGTAGAGACAAGCTCCTCACTGTAAGAGAAGAGGATGCTGACAATTACAAAGTCTTGAAGAGTGCTCTGATTGATGGGTTTGGCCTAACAACTGAACAATACAGGTTAAAGTTCAGAGACACCCAAAAAGCACAGACTCAAGACTGGGTAGACTATGTGGATTGTTCTGCTAAGGCTCTGGAAGGTTGGTTGATGGGCAGTAAGGTGTGTGACTTCACAGGATTGTACAATCTTATCATGAGGGAGCAGATTCTTAATAACTGTCAAAATCAGCTGTTGCATCAGTACCTGGTGGACTCTGATCTGACCTCTCCCCAAGAATTGGGAAAGAAGGCAGACAAATGGGTCAGAACCAGGGTGAGGCAGAAGGTACAGAACCAAGGTGGTGACCCAAAGAAGCAAGATTCTAAGAACTCTGATAAGGGTGGGGAGAAGGGTAAAGACCAGAAGTCTTCACAAGGCCCCCAAAAATCTTCTTCAGGTGGGGATTCACAGTCTAACAAAGGGAAAGGCCAAAAGAAACCATGGTGCAAGGTCTGTAAGCAAAAGACCCACTGGACCAGTGATTGCACCAAGTCCAAAGACTCTACTCCAGCCCCCACCAACGCCCCTAAGGCACCTGTTCCCCCTAGTACAGTTACAGTTGGTGGTGGGAGTACACAAGCCAAGGGTTTAGTAGGGTTGACCCTGGGTAAGGAGATGAGCTCTGACCTAGTCAGAGAACTCACTCAGGCTGTCCTAGTCTGTGATGGAGGCATGGATGTGACCTCCTCTGTGAGTCCCAGTAATCTGGGCAAGTACAGGCAACAGCCCTTAATCAATGGAAAAGAGGCTTTGGCATTTAGGGACACAGGGGCAAGTGTCACCATGGTGACACAAGACCTTGTGAATCCTGGGCAGATTATACTTGGTGAAATGTACCAAGTGACCAATGCTAGCAATGTCAGAACAGACCATACTCTGGCAGTTGTTAACTTCTCCTGGGGAGGGGTAACTGGCCTTAAGAAGGTTGTGGTGAGTGCAAACCTACCAGTGGAATGCTTGCTTGGCAATGATCTTGAAACTTCAGCTTGGGCAGAAGTGGAGCTCAGGACCCATGCAGAAATGCTGGGGATCCCTGCAGATGTGTTTGCTGTGACCAGGTCACAGAGCAAAATGTCTAACACTGAACAGGCCTTGGATTCTGGAATAATGGACCAAGTGCCCTCCAAGAAGAGGAGTAGTAGGGTAAAGGCAGTGCCTTCCCCTTGGCTCAGAAGGAAGATCAGTCTCTTGAGGGGGATGATCTCAGTCCTGAGGAAGGAACTGTCCCAGAGGAGCTTGAACCTGACCAGGTTGAGTTCTTGGGGACAGGGGCCCTTCCAGGGCAGATCTGAGCCAGGAGCAGCAGAGCTGCCCCTCTCTTGAACCCCTCAGACAGCAAGCTGCTGCTGAGGCTGCTGGGAAAGCTAGTGGTCCCCATACAGTGTATTGGGATGATGGACTCTTGTACTCAGAGTGTAGAGACCCCAAGCCTGGTGCCACCAGGAGGTTGGTTATACCTCTGAAGTTCAGGGGCTTCCTATTGACCCTAGCCCATGACATTCCCTTAGCAGGTCACCTGGGCCAGAACAAGACTTGGGACAGACTTGTCCCTCACTTTCACTGGCCCCATATGTCTGAAGACACCAAGGAGTTTTGTCGCTCCTGTGTAACCTGCCAGGCCAGTGGCAAGGCAGGTGGCACTACAAAGGCCCCCTGATACCACTACCTGTGGTGGGGGTTCCCTTTGAAAGGGTGGGGATTGACATTGTTGGTCCCATGGATCCCCAAACAGCATCTGGGCACAGGTTTATCCTGGTGGTAGTGGATCATGCCACCAGGTACCCAGAGGCTATTCCCCTTAGGACCACTACAGCACCTGTGGTGGCAAGGGCCCTCCTGGGAATTTTCTCAAGAGTGGGCTTCCCTAAGGAGGTTGTATCAGACAGGGGTGCTAACTTTATGTCTGGATACTTGAAAGCAATGTGGAAGGAGTGTGGAGTGACTTACAAGTTCACCACACCCTATCACCCACAATGCAATGGTTTAGTTGAGAGATTCAACAAAACCTTGAAGGGCATGATTAAAGGGCTCCCAGAAAAGCTTAGGCGAAGATGGGACATACTCTTGCCCTGCCTTTTATTTGCATACAGGGAGGTGCCTCAAAAGGGGTTGGCTACAGCCCTTTTGAACTTTTGTTTGGTCACCCTGTCAGGGGTCCATTGTGCTTGGTGAAGGAAGGATGGGAGTTACCTCTCAAGCCCCCAAAGCAAGACATAGTGGACTATGTACTTGGTCTCCGCTCCAGGATGGCTGAGTACATGAAAAAGGCAACTAAAAACCTTGAGGCTAGCCAGGAACTTCAAAAAGCCTGGCATGACCAAAGGCTGTACTGACTGTTTACCAGCCAGGACAGAAGGTGTGGGTGTTGGAGCCAGTGGCCCCAGCAGCTCTCCAAGACAAATGGAGTGGACCCCATACCATTGTTGAACAGAAGGGTGAGGTTACCTACTTAGTAGACCTAGGAACACCCAGGAGTCCCCACAGGGTTCTCCATGTCAACAGGTTAAAACCATATGTGGACAGGGCAGACATGGGCTTGCTCATGGCTACTGATGAGGGACAGGAGGAAGAGAGTGACCCACTCCCTGACCTGCTCTCACAGAACCCTGATGATGGGTCAGTGGATGGTGTAGCCTTGGCAGGCAGCCTCACTACCCAGCAGCAGACTGATTGCAGACAGGTGCTCAATCAGTTCAGACACATGTTCTCACTGACACCCAGTCAGACCACCTGGTGCACTCATGAAGTGGACACTGGGGACAGTCTGCCTATTAAAAATAAAATTTATAGGCAACCTGACCATGTCAGGGACTGTATCAGGACAGAAGTCCAGAAAATGTTGGATTTGGGAGTTATTGAACCCTCAGATAGCCCTTGGGCTAGTCCAGTGGTCCTTGTGCCAAAACCTCACACCAATGGTGGGAAAAGAGAGATGAGGTTTTGTGTGGACTACAGGGGTCTCAATGCAGTCACTAGGACTGATGCCCATCCAATACCTAGGGCAGATGAGCTAATAGACACTTTGGCATCAGCCAAGTATCTAAGCACATTTGACCTGACAGCTGGCTACTGGCAGATCAGACTAGCTGATGATGCAAAGCCAAAAACAGCATTCTCAACCCCTAGTGGGCATTATCAATTTGTGGTGATGCCCTTTGGTCTGAAGAATGCACCTGCCACTTTTCAGAGGTTGGTGAATACAGTCCTTACAGGTCTGGAAGCCTATAGTGCAGCATATCTAGATGATATTGCTGTCTTTAGCTCCACCTGGGAGGATCACCTGGTCCACCTCAGAAATGTTTTACAGGCCCTGCAGAAAGCAGGCCTGACTATCAAGGCCACCAAGTGCCAGATAGGGCAGAGTCAGGTTGTGTACCTGGGCCACCTTGTGGGTGGAGGCCAGGTTCAACCCTTGCAGAGCAAGATCCAGACCATCATGGACTGGACTGCTCCAACTACCCAGACTCAGGTGAGAGCCTTCTTAGGCCTGACTGGGTACTATAGGAGATTTGTCAAGGGGTATGGATCAATAGTGACACCCCTGAATGACTTAACTTCCAAGAAAATGCCCAAAAAGGTTCAGTGGACAGTTAGCTGTCAAAAGGCATTTGATGACCTAAAGCAGGCCATGTGCACTGCTCCCATTCTACAGAGTCCTGATTACTCCAAGAAGTTCATTGTCCAAACAGATGCATCTGAATTGGGGGTAGGGGCTGTACTGTCACAATTGAATGATGAAGGTCAGGATCAGCCAGTAGCTTTTATTAGCAGAAGGCTGACCCCTAGAGAGAAACGTTGGTCAGCCATTGAGAGGGAGGCCTTTGCTGTGGTCTGGGCTCTGAAGAAGTTGAGGCCATACTTGTTTGGTACTCACTTCCTTGTTCAAACAGACCATAAGCCCCTCTTATGGCTAAAACAAATGAAGGGTGAAAACCCCAAACTGCTTAGGTGGTCCATTTCCCTACAGGGGATGGACTTCACAGTGGAACATAGACCTGGGAGTAACCATGCCAATGCAGATGGACTCTCTAGGTACTTCCACTTAGAACATGAAGACTTAACTGGGCAAGGTTAGTTTAATGTCCCTACGTTTGGGGGGTTGTGTAGGAGAGTAGGATCTGCTTCACATGGGTACCCCCACTTTTTGCTGATGCTTCACTGTTTTTCGACTTTAGTCTGGCTGGGGCCCTGCTAATCAGAACCCCAGCCTAGCTGCTTCCTCTCTAAAATGGTTTCCATGTGCCTTAGGCACATCTCTGATTGGAATCTGGAGTGCCTTTGTAAGTCCCTAGTATATGGTATACTATGTACCCAGGGCATAGGTACCTCAGAGGCCTACCAGGGGCTGCAGCATGTATTGTGCCACCCCTGGAAGGCCAGCCAAAAGGACACCACAGGTCTGCTACTGCAGCCTGGGTAAGGTGGTGCATGCATCCCTTACTGTGATATAGGTTACCTATATCACTACATACATACACACATATAAACCTATAAGTCACTCCTATGGCAGGCCTTATCAATCCTGAAGGCAGAGTGCGTGGTTCCTATGTGAGAGGGTGCCCCTGCATGAGCAGGGCCCCTCTGCAGCGTTCGGAGACCCTTCTCTGATGCTGTTTGTAGTGCAGCCTGACCATATACTCTTAAGCGCATTATAACCCCGCGTTAAATGCTAACTTTGGGATGGCTGCACGGAAACATGTCGTGTTTGGTGTCAAACATCTTGGAATACTACCCCCCGCCAGTTCTGGCGGCGGGGGTAGCATTCCACCCTTCTAGAGGGAGAGACATGTACACACCGGCCTGCCCGGTAACTTCTTTCCAAGCCCTGGCATCACAAAATGGATGCCGCTGCCACAGACACGAGTCTGGCCTCCTGCTGCTGACCGAAACTCCGGCAGGGGAGGCCTGGACAATAGGTTTCCTGTCCCAGGGAGGTGTAACCACCTCCCCAGACAGGATAGTGTGTATTGGGGCTGGGCGGGAGCACTCTCTGGTGCTTTGAAGTCCTGCACTGGGGGCACATTTGGTGTCCCTGTGCATACCCCAGTTCAAACCGGCTCAGGGGCTTCCAGCCCCTGCTCTGGCGTGAAACTGGACAAAGGGAAAGGGGTGTAGCCACCCCTCTGCCCTGACCCTCCCATAGGTGGGTCCCCAGAGTATGTCCAACCCCTATCTTAGTATAAGTATGGGACCCCAGTCCTTAGGACTTTAGATTTACCTGGACGAAACTCTGACACAGAATCCTGGACCTTCGACGCTCTACTTTAAGATTAGAGGACTGAAGAATCTCCCTTGGGGTCAAGGAGTGACTCCCCTGCTTGGCAGGCACCAAAGAAGCAATTGTCCGGTCTGCATCGCCAAAGCTCCCGCCGGACGCCGAAGTCTTTGCATCACCAGAGGTGGATTTTCAGACTTCCCCGAGGTTGCCCTGAGTGGCCAGCAAAGCTGAGGCCCATAGCTGTTGTGGGTAACGTGAAACCGTGACCACTGGACACCGAGCACATTTGCAAGTGCATCCTCTTTCTGGGATCCCACGAAGTTGTGCTTTGGGCCTTGAGTAGCCCCCGCCTCCAGCACCGACTGCACCGAAGATCACTGGCCTCCACTCCACGAGTGTCCCGTGAGCCAGCTCCAAGTGCGTCCACTCGAGGCTCCTTTGCGGTCGCTAGTCCGTTGGCTAGTAGGCCCTCCCAAAGGCCAATCTTATCCTGCTTGGGCTTCCCTGGTTGCTCCAGGCGTGCCCTGACTTACCCTTGCTGGGTGAGTCCCTCAGACCTTGCTGGTCTGCATCAACGTCCTTCTTCTATTTCCAAGAGACTTGCCGTTGCCAAGGCTTGTTGAGTCCAATCCGGTCGTCCACACCTCAGCAATCGACAGACGTCATGGGACAGCTCGAATCCAGCTCCTGGTCATTGTCGACACCTCCTGGACCTCGTGGCTGAAGAGTCAAGACGACCATCAACCTACCTGAAGCACCCAACATCGGTGGGGATTCGCTCATCGCCTTCCTGGTCACTGGCTAGTGACCCAGACTCTGTCCCCTCTGCTTTCAGGTTCTTCAGATCTTCGATCCACCTTTGGATCCACCCGAACACTTTCGACTTGGTCGCCAGCAGCACTTTGCAGCAGATCGCCATTGAAGACGACGACGAAACCCGAACTCGAAAGACACCTATGCACCCGGCTTCCCTGGGTGAGGTAACTCGAGTACTCCGGTGCTCCCGTGGGTATAGACTCTAGAACGACCCAGTTCTAAAAGGGTTTGCTCCAAGTCCTCCTCTAAGTGTCCCTTTTCTTTAAAATTCCAACCGCGACTTTCCCCATAGAAGTCAACGGCGATTCGCGGCTGTGTTATCACACTGCACGCGTCCCCCGTGGGTCCCCTGTGTCACTACCTTGGGTGGTTCCTTGTGGTCCAAGCACTTCTACAGGCTCTAGGCCTTGTGTCTAGCTCAGTCGTGGTTCTTATACCACTTTATTGGTATATGGTTTGGTACGCCCCTAGGGCTCAAACGTGTATTTGTGCTATTACTGTTGATAACTAACTTATAACTTATGTACTTCGAACTCTAGCCTCATAAAGAGACTAGAGGGGTGTGTTTAGCAATAAATACATATATTTTGAATATATACCTGGTGTGGTCCTCTTTCATTTGGTCACTCAAGAGATTATAGACTGGTAAAACAAGCTGCTTTACATTCCTTCAAGACTTAGCCTGAAGGCTCTCCATAGCTACCACTAGGATAACTTTCAATAAAGGTTGTCTTTAACCTAACTCCAATAAGGGGTTGTTTGGACTGGTGCAAGGTGCCCACTATAATTAGTGGACAGCATATACCGGGCCAACTTCTCACAGAGAGGTGCAGAAAGAAGCTAGAGAAGTGCAAAAAGAAGCAACAGAGGTGCAGAAAGAGGCGAGAGGGGTGCAGAAATAGGCAAGAGAAGTGCTGAAAGAAGCAACAGAGGTGCAGAAAGATGCAAGAGAGGGGTGCAGAAAGAGGCAAGAGAAGTGCTGAAAGAAGCAACAGAGGTGCAGACGAGGCAAGAGAAGTACAGAAAGGAGGAACAGAAATACAGAAAGAACCAAGAGAGGTGCAGAAAGAGGCAAGTGAGGTGCAGAAAAAGGCAAGAGGGGTGCAGAAACAGGCAAGAGAGGTGCAGGAAAAGTGAACAGAGGTGCAGAAAGAGGCAAGAGAGGTGCAGAAAGAGGGAAGAGGGTTGCAGAAAGAGGCAAGAGCGATGCAGAAAGAAGCAGGAGAGGCGCAGAAAGAAGCAAGAGAAGTGCAGATAGAAGCAACAGATATGCAGAAGGAGGCAAGAGAAGTGGAGAAAGAAGAAACAGAAATGCAGAAAAACGCAAGAGAAGTGCAGAAAGAAGCAAGAGAAATGCAGAAAGAAGCAAGAGAGGTGCAGAAAGAGGCAAGTGAGGTACAGAAACAGGCAAGAGGGGTACAGAAAGAGGCAAGAGAAGTGCAGAAAGATGCAACAGAGGTGCAAAAGAAGGTAAGAGAACTGCAAAAAGAGGTAAGAGAGTTGTAGAAACAGGCAAGAGAGGTGCAGAAAAAGGGAACAGGGTTGCAGAAAGAGGCTAGAGAGGTGCAGAAAGAGGGAAGAGGGGTGCAGAAAGAGGCTAGAGGGGTGCAGAAAGAAGCAAGAGAGGTGCAGAAAGAAGCAAGAGAAGTGCAGAAAGAAGCAACAGAGGTGCGGAAAGAGGCAAGAGGGGTGTAGAACGAGGCAACAGAAGTGCAGAAAGAAGCAACAGAGTTACAGAAAGAGGCAAGAGAGGTGCAAAATGACGGAACAATAATGCAGAAAGAGGCAAGAGAAGGGAAGAAGGAAACAACAGAAATGCAGAAAGAGGCCAGAGAAGTGCAGAAAGAAGCAACAGAGGTGCAGAAAGAGGAAGCAGAAGTGCAGAAAGAGGCAGGAGAGGTACACATAGAGACAAGAGAGGTGCAAAAAGAGACAAGAGAGGTGCAGAAAGATGCAAGAGAGCTGCAGAAAGAAGCAAGAGAAGTGCAGAATGAAGCAACAGGGGTGCAGAAAGAGACAAGAGGGATGCAGAAAGAGGCAGGAGAAGTGCAGAAAGAAGCAACAGAGGGGCAGAAGGATGCAAGAGACCTGCAGAAAGAGGCGAGAGAGTTGCAGAAACAGGCAAAAGAGGTACAAAAAGATGGAACAGAGGGCAGACAGAGGCAAGAGAGGTGCAGAAAGAAGGAAGGGTTGCATAAAAAGGCAAGGGGGTGCAAAAAGAAGCAAGAGAGGTGCAGAAAGATGCTAGTGAAGTGCAAAAAGAAGCAACAGAGGTGCAGAAAGAGGCGAGAGGGGTGCAGAAATAGGCAAGAGAAGTGCTGAAAGAGGCAACAGAGGTGCAGAAAGAGGCAAGAGAGGGGTGCAGAAAGAGGCAAGAGAAGTGCTGAAAGAAGCTAGAGAGGTGCAGAAGAGGGAAGAGAGGTGCAGAAAGGAGGAACAGAAATGCAGAAAGAACCAAGAGAGGTGCAGAAAGAGGCAAGTGAGGTGCAGAAAAAGGCAAGAGGGGTGCAGAAACAGGCAAGAGAGGTGCAGGAAAAGTGAACAGAGGTGCAAAAAGAGGCAAAAGAGGTGCAGAAAAAGGGAAGAGGGTTGCAGAAAGAGGCAAGAGGGGTGCAGAAAGAAGCAGGAGAGGTGCAGAAAGAGGCAAGAGGGGTGCAGAAAGAAGCAAAAGAAGTGCAGAAAGAAGCAACAGACATGCAGAAAGAGGCAAGAGGGGTGCAGAAAGAGGCAAGAGAAGTGCTGAAAGAAGCAACAGAGGTGCAGAATGAGGAAAGAGAAGTGCAGAAAGAAGAAACAGAAATGCAGAAAGAGGCAAGAGAAGTGCAGAAAGAAGCAAGAGAAATGCAGAAAGAAGCAAGAGAGGTGCAGAAAGAGGCAAGTGAGGTACAGAAACAGGCAAGAGGGGTACAGAAAGAGGCAAGAGAAGTGCAGAAAGATGCAACAGATGTGCAAAAGGAGGTAGGAGAACTGCAAAAAGAGGTAAGAGAGTTGTAGAAACAGGCAAGAGAGGTGCAGAAAAGGGAACAGGGTTGCAGAAAGAGGCTAGAGAGGTGCAGAAAGAGGGAAGAGGGGTGCAGAAAGAGGCAAGAGGGGTGCAGTAAGAAGCAAGAGAGGTGCAGAAAGAAGCAAGAGAAGTGCAGAAAGAAGCAACAGAGGTGCGGAAAGAGGCTAGAGGGGTATAGAACGAGGCAACAGAAGTGCTGAAAGAAGCAACAGAGGTGCAGAAAGAGGCAAGAGAAGTGTAGAAGGAAGCAACAGATGTGCAGAAAGAGGCAACAGAAGTGTAGAAAGAGGCAAGAGAGGCGTACAAAGAGAAAAGAAAGGTGTACAAAGAGACAAGAGGCACAGAAAGAAGGAAGACTAGTGCAGAAAGAGGAAATAGAGGTGCAGAAAGAGGCAAGAGAGATGCAGAAAGAGGCAAGTGAGGTGCAGAAACAGGCAAGAGGAGGGCAGAAAGAGGCAAGAGAAGTGCAGTAAAAGGCAACAGAGGTGCAGAAGGAGGCAAGAGAACTGCATAAAGAGGCAAGAGAGTTGCAGAAACAGGAAATAGAGCTGCAGAAAGTGGAAGGAGGTGTGCAGAAAGAAGCAAGAGAGGTGCGGAAAAGAGCAAGAGAAGTACAGAAAGAACCAACAGCGGTGCAGAAAGAGGCAAGAGGGCTGCAGAAAGAGGCATGAGAAGTGCAGAAAGAAGCAAGAGAGGTACAGAAAGAGGCAATAGAACTACACAAAGAGGCTAGAGAGGTGCAGAAAGAGGCAAGAGAGGTGCAGAAAGAGGGAAGAGGGGTGCAGAAAGAGGCAAGAGGGGTACAGAAAGAAGCAATAGAGGTATAGAAATAAGCAATAGAGGTGCAGATAGAAGCAAGAGAAGTGCAGAAAGAAGCAACAGAAGTGCAGAAAGAGGCAAGAGATGTGTACAAAGAGACAGGAGAGGTGCACAATGAGACAAGAGAGGTGCACAAAGAGGGATGATGAGTTTAGAAAGTGGGACAGGGGTGCAGAAAGAAGCAAGAAAGCTGCAGAAAGAAGCAAGAAAACTGCAGAAAGAAGCAACAAAGGTGCAGAAAGAGGCAAGAGAACTGCAGAAAGAGGCAAGAGAGTTGCAGAAACAGGCACAAGAGGTACAGAAAGAGGGACCAGAGGGCAGAAAGAGGCAAGAGAGGGGCAGAAATAGGGAAGAGGGGTGCGGAAAGAGGCAAGAGGGGTGCAGAAAGAAGCAAGAGAGGTGCAGAATGAAGCTAGAGAAGTTCAGAAAGAAGCAACAGAGGTGCAGAAAGAGGCGAGAGGGGTGCAGAAAGAGGCAAGAGAAGTGCTGACGGAAGCAACAGAGGTGCAGAAAAAGGCAAGAGATGGGTGCAGAAAGAGGCAAAAGAAGTGCTGAAAGAAGCAACAGAAATGCAGAAAGAAACAAGAGAGGTGCAGAAAGAGGCTAGTGAGGTGCAGAAAAAGGCAAGAGAGGTGCATAAACAGGCAAGAGAGATGCAGGAAAAGTGAACAGAGGTGCAGAAAGAGGCAAAAGAAGGGCAGAAAGAGGGAAGATGGTTGAAGAAAGAGGCAAGAGGGGTGCAGAAAGAAGCAGGAGAAGTGCAGAAAGAAGCAAGAGAAGTGCAGAAAGAAGCAACAGACGTGCAGAAAGAGGCAAGAGGGATGCAGAAAGAGGCAAGAGATGTGCTGAAAGAAACAACAGAGGTGCAGAAAGAGGCAAGAGAGGGGTACAGAAAGAGGCAAGAGAAGTGCTTAAAGAAGCAACAGAGGTGCAGAAAGAGGCAAGAGAGAGGTGCAGAAAGAGGCAATAGAAGTGCTAAAGAAGCAACAGAGGTGCAGAAGAGGCAGGAGAAGTGCAGAAAGGAGGAACAGAAAGGCAGAAAGAACCAAGAGAGGTGCAGAAAGAGGCAAGTGAGGTGCAGAAAAAGGCAAGAGGGTGCAGAAACAGGCAAGAGAGGTGCAGGAAAAGTGAACAGAGGTGCAGAAAGAGGCAATAGAGGTGCAGAAAGAAGGAAGAGGGTTGCAGAAAGAGGCAAGAGGGGTGCAGAAATAAGCAGTAGAGGTGCAGAAAGAAGCAATCTAAGTGCAGAAAGAAGCAACAGGCGTGCAGAAAGTGGCAAGAGGGGTGCAGAAAGAAGCAAGAGAAGTGCTGAAAGAAGCAACAGAGGTACAGAAAGAGGAAAGAGAAGTGCAGACAGAAGGAACCGAAATGCAGAAAGAAGGAAGAGAGGTGCTGAAAGAGGCAAGTGAGGTGCAGAAACAGGCAAGAGGGATACAGAAAGAGGAAAGAGAAGTGCAGAAAGAAGCAACAGAGGTGCAAAAGGAGGTAAGAGAACTGCAAAAAGAGGTAAGAGAGTGGTGGTAGAAACAGGCAAGAGAGGTGCAGAAAAAGGGAACAGGGTTGCAGAAAGAGGCCAGAGAGGTGCAGAAAGACAGAAGAGGGGTGCAGAAAGAGGCAAGAGGGATGCAGAAAGAAGCAACAGAGGTGCAGAAAGAGGCAAGAGGGGTGTAGAACGAGGCAACAGAGGTGCAGAAAGAGGCAAGAGGGGTTTAGAACAAGGCAACAGAAGGGCTGAAAGAAGCAACAGAGGTGCAGAAAGAGGCAAGAGAAGTGCAGAAAGAAGGAACAGAAATGCAGAAAAAGCAAGAGAAGTGCAGAAAGAAGCAACAGAGGTGCAGAAAGAGGCAACAGAAGTGTAGAAATAGACAAGAGAAGTGTACAAAGAGAGAAGAGAGGTGCACAAAGAGACAAGAGGTGCAAAAGAGGGAAGACTAGTGCAGAAAGAGGCAATAGAGGTGCAGAAAGAGGCAAGGAGGTGCAGAAAGAGGCAAGTGAGGTGCATAAACAGGCAAGAGGAGTGCAGAAAGAGGCAAGAGAAGCGCAGAAAGAAGCAATAAAGGTGTAGAAGGAGGCAAGAGAACTGCCGAAAGAGGCAAGAGAGCTGCAGAAACAGGAAAGAGAGCTGCAGAAAGAGGAAGGAGGGGTGCAGAAAGAAGTAAGAGAGGTGCAGAAAAAAGCAAGAGAAGTACAGAAAGAACCAACAGATGTGCAGAAAGAGGCAAGAGGGCTGCAGAAAGAGGCATAAGAAGTGCAGAAAGAAGCAACAGAGGTGCATAAATTGGCAGAAGAACTGCATATAGAGGCTAGAGAGGTGCAGAAAGAGGCAAGAGAGGTGCAGAAAGAGGGAAGAGGGGTGCATAAAGAGGCAAGAGGGGTGCAGAAAGAAGCAATAGAGGTACAGAAAGAAGCAATAGAGGTGCAGATAGAAGCAAGAGAAGTGCAGAAAGAAGCAACAGAGGTGCAGAAAGAGGCAACAGAAGTACAGAAAGAGGCAAGAGATGTGTACAAAGGGTCAAGAGAGGTGCACAATGAGACAAGAGAGGTGCACAAAGAGGGAAGATGAGTGCAGAAAGAGGGACTGGGCTGCAGAAAGAAGCAAGAAAACTGCAGAAAGAAGCAACAAATGTGCAGAAAGAGGCAAGAAAACTACAGACAGAGGCAAGAGAGTTGCAGAAACAGGCAAAAGAGGTACAGAAAGAGGGACCAGAGGGCAGACAGAGGCAAGAGAGGTACAGAAAGAGGGAAGAGGGGTGCAGAAAGAGGCAAGAGGGGTGCAGAAAGAAGCAAGAGAGGTGCAGAATGAAGCTAGAGAAGTCCAGAAAGAAGTAACAGAGGTGCAGAAAGAGGCGAGAGGATTACAGAAAGAGGCAAGAGAAGTGCTGAAAGAAGCAACAGAGGTGCAGAAAAAGGCAAGAGAGGGGTGCATAAAAAGGCAAAAGAAGTGCTGAAAGAAGCAACAGAATTACAGAAAGAGGCAAGAGAGGTGCAAAATGAAGGAACAGTAATGCAGAAAGAGGCAAGAGAAGGGAAGAAAGAAGCAACAGAAATGCAGAAAGAGGCTATAGAAGTGCAGAGAGAAGTAACAGAGGTGAAGAAAGAGAAAACAGAAGTGCAGAAAGAGATAAAAGGGGTGCAGAAAGAAGCAAGGGAGCTGCAGAAAGAAGCAAGAGTAGTACAGAATGAAGCAACAGGGGTGCCGAAAGAGACACGAGGGGTACAGAAAGAGGCAAGAGAAGTGCAGAATGAAGCAACAGAGGGGCAGAAGGAGGCAAGAGAACTGAAGAAAGAGGCAAGAGAGTTGCAGAAACTGGCAAAAAAGGTACAAAAAGAGGGAACAGAGGGCAGACAGAGGCAAGAGAGGTGCAGAAAGAGGGAAGGGGTGAAGAAAAAGGCAAGAGGGGTACAGAAAGAAGCTAGAGAAGTGCAGAAAGAAGCAACAGAGGTGCAGAAAGAAGTGAGAGGGGTGCAGAAATAGGAAGAGAAGTGCTGAATGAAGCAACAGAGGTACAGAAAGAGGCAAGAGAGGGTGCAGAAAGAGGCAAGAGAAGTGCTGAAGGAAGCAACAGATGTGCAGAAGAGGCAAGAGAAGTGCAGAAAGGAGGACCAGAAATGCATAAAGAGGCAAGAGAAGTGCAGAAAGAAGCAACAGAAATGCAGAAAGAACCAAGAGAGGTGCAGAAGGAGGCTAGTGAGGTTCAGAAAAAGGCAAGAGGGGTGCAGAAACAGGCAAGAGAGATGCAGGAAAGTGAACAGAGGTGCGGAAAGAGGCAAGAGGGGTGCAGAAAGAAGAAAGAAAAGTGTTGACAGAAGCAACAGAAGTGCAGAAAGAACTAAGAGAGGGGTGCAGAAAGAGGCAAGAGAAGTGCTAAAAGAAGCAACAGAGGTGCAGAAAGAGGCAGGAGAAGTACAGAAAGAAGGAACAGAAATGCAGAAAGAACCAAGAGACGTGCAGAAAGAGGCAAGAGGAGTGCAGAAATAGGAAGAGAAGTGCAGGAAAAGTGAACAGGGATGCAGAAAGAGGCAAGAGAGGTGTAAAAAGAGGGAAGAGGAGTACAGAAAGAGGGAAGAGGGGTGCAGAAAGAAGCAGGAGAGGTACAGAAAGAAGCAAGAGAAGTGCAGAAAGAAGCAACAGAGGTGCAAAAAGAGGCAAAGGGGTAGAGAAAGAGACAAGAGAAGTGCAGAAAGAAGGAACAGAAATGCAGAACGAGGCAAGAGAAGGGCAGAAAGAAGCAACAGAAATGCAGAAAGAAGCAAGAGAGGTGCAGAAAGAGGCAAGTGAGGTGCAGAAACAGGCAAGAGGGGTGCAGAAAGAGGCTAGAGAAGGGCAGAAAGAAGCAACAGAGGTGCAGAAGGAGGCAAGAGAACTGCAGAAGCAGGCAAGATTTTTGCAGAAACAGGCACAAGAGGAGCAGAAAAAGGGAAGAGGTGTGCAGAAAGTGGCAAGAGGGGTGCAGAAAGAAGCAAGAGATGTACAGAAAGAAACAAGAGAAGTGCAGAAAGAAGAAACAGGGGTGCAGAAAGAGGCTAGAGGGGTTCAGAAAGAGGCAAGAGAAGTGCAGAAAGAAGCAACAGAGGTGCAGAAAAAGGGAAGAGAGGGGTGCATAAAAAGGCAAAAGAAGTGCTGAAAGAAGCAACAGAATTACAGAAAGAGGCAAGAGAGGTGCAAAATGAAGGAACAGTAATGCAGAAAGAGGCAAGGGAAGGGAAGAAAGAAGCAACAGAAATGCAGAAAGAGGCTATAGAAGTGCAGAAAGAAGTAACAGAGCTGCAGAAAGATGAAACAGAAGTGCAGAAAGAGATAAGAGGGGCACAGAAAGAAGCAAGGGAGCTGCAGAAAGAAACAAGAGTAGTGCAGAATGAAGCAACAGGGGTGCCAAAAGAGACACAAGGGGTACAGAAAGAGGCAAGAGAAGTGCAGAATGAATCAACAGAGGTGCAGAAAGAGGCAGGAGAAGTACAGAAAGAAGGAACAGAAATGCAGAAAGAACCAAGAGACGTGCAGAAAGAGGCAAGAGGGGTGCAGAAATAGGAAGAGAAGTAAAGAAAGAGACTAGAGGGGTACATAAAGAAGCAAGAGAGGTACAGAAAGAAGCATTAGAAGTGTAGAAAGAAGCAACAGGGGTGCAGAAAGAAGCATGAGTGGTGCAGAAAGTGGCAAGAGAAGTGAAGAAAAAGGCAACAAAGGTGCAGAAGGAGTGAAAAGAACTGCAGAAAGAGGCAAGAGAGTTGCTGACACAGGTAAAAGAGGTGCAGAAAGAGGCAATAGGGGTGCAGATAGAGGCTAGAGAGGTGCAGAAAGAGGTAAGTAGTGTGCAGAAAGAGGCAAGAGAGGTGCAGAAAGAGGGAAGATGAGTGCAGAAAGAGGCAACATGGGTGCAGAAAGAAGCAAGAGAGGTGCAGAAAAAAGCAAGAGAAGTGCAGAAAGAAGCAACAGAGTTGCAGGAAGAGGCAAGAGAAGTGCAGAAAGAGGCAAGAGAGGTGCAGAAACAAGGAAGAGGGGTGCAGAAGGAGTCCAGAGGGGTGCAGAAAGAGCAAGAGAAGTGCAGCAAGAAGCAACAGAGGTACAGAAAGAGGCAAGAGAACTGCAGAAAGAGGCAAGAGAGTTGCAGAAACAGGCAAAAGAGGTGCAGAAAGAGGGAACAGGAGTGCAGACAGAGGCAAGAGATATACAGAGAGAGGGAAGAGGGGTACAGAAAGAAGCAACAGAGGTGCAGAAAGAGGCAAAAAAAGTGCAGAAAGAGGCAAGAGATGTGCAAAAAGAGGCAAGAGAGGTGCAGAAAGAGGCAAGAGGGGTGCAGAAAGCAAGAGAGGCACAGAAAGAAACAAGAGAAGTGCAGAAAGAAGCAACAGTGGTGCAGATGGAGGCAAGAGAACTGCAGAATGAGGAAAGAGAGTTGCAGAAACAGGGAAAAGAGGTGAAGAAATAGGGAACAGGGTTGCAGACAGATACAAGAGAGGTACAGAAAGAGGGAAGAGGAGTGCAGAAAAAGGCAAAAGGGGTGCATAAAATTACAAGAGTGGTGCAGAAAGAATCAAGAGCAGTGCAGAAAGTACCAACAGAGGTGCAGAAAGAGGCAAGTGGGTGTAGAAAGAGGCAAGAGAGGTGCAGAAAGAAGCAAAAGTGGTGCAGAAAGTGGCAAGAGAACTGCAGAAAGAAGAAAGAGAGGTGCAGAAAGAAGTAATAAAGGTGTAGAAAAAGGCTAGAGAAGTGCAGAAAGAAGCAACAGAGGTGCAGAAAGAAGCAAGTGTGGTGCAGAAAGAGGCAAGAGAAATGCAGAAAGAAGCAAGAGAGGTGCAGGAGGCTAAAGAAATGCAGAATGAGGCAAGAGAGTTGCAGAAACAGGTAAAAGAGGTGCTGAAATAGACAAGAGGGGTGCAGACAGAGGCAAGAGGGGTGCAGAACGAGGCAAGAGGGGTACAGAAAGAGGCAAGAGAGGTGCAGAAAGAGGGAAGACGAGTGCAGAAAGAGGCAACAGGGGTGCAGAAAGAAGCAAGAAGGATGCAGAAAGAGGCAAGAGAGGTGCAGAAAGAAGCAAGAGAGGTGCAGATACAGGGAAGAGGTGTGCAGAAAGTGGAAGCAGGGGTGCAGAAAGTGGGAAGAGATGTGCAGAAAGAGACCAGAGGGGTACATAAAGAAGCAAGAGAGGTACAGAAAGAAGCAACAAAAGTGCAGAAATAAGCAACAGGGGTGCAGAAAGAGGCATGAGTCGTGCAGAAAGTGGCAAGAGAAGTGAAGAATAAGGTAACAGAGGTGCAGAAGGAGTGAAAAGAACTGCAGAAAGAGGCAAGAGAGTTGCAGACACAGGTAAAAGAGGTGCAGAAAGAGGCAATAGGGGTGCAGATAGAGGCTAGAGAGGTGCAGAAAGAGGTAAGAGGGGTGCAGAAAGAGGCAAGAGAGGTGCAGATAGAGGGAAGACAAGTGCAGAAAGAGGCAACATGGGTGCAGAAAGAAGCAACAGAGGTGCAGAAAGAAGCAAGATAAGTGCAGAAAGAGGCAAGAGAGGTGCAGAAACAAGGAAGAGGGGTGCAGAAGGAGTCTAGAGGGGTGCAGAAAGAGCAAGAGAAGTGCAGAAAGAAGCAACAGCGGTACAGAAGGAGGCAAGAGAACTGCAGAAAGAGGCAAGAGAGTTGTAGAAACAGGCAAAAGAGGTGCAGAAAGAGGGAACAGGGGTGAAGACAGAGGCAAGAGATGTGCAGAGAGAGGGAAGAGGGGTGCAGAAAGAAGCAACAGAGGTGCAGACAGAGGCAAGAGAAGTGCAGAAAGAGGCAAGAGATGTGCAAAAAGAGGTAAGAGAGGTGCAGAAAGAGGCAAGAGGGGTGCAGAAAGCAATAGAGGCACAGAAAGAAACACGAGAAGTGCAGAAAGAAGCAACAGTGGTGCAGATGGAGGCAAGAGAACTGCAGAATGAGGAAAGAGAGTTGCAGAAACAGGCAAAAGAGGTGCAGAAATAGGGAACAGGGTTGCAGACAGATACAAGAGAGGTACAGAAAGAGGGAAGAGGAGTGCAGAAAAAGGCAAAAGGGGTGCATAAAATTACAAGAGTGGTGCAGAAAGAATCAAGAGCAGTGCAGAAAGTACCAACAGAGGTGCAGAAAGAGGCAAGGGTGTGCAGAAAGAGGCAAGAAGTGCAGAAAGAAACAAAAGAGGTGCAGAAAGTGGAAAGAGAACTGCTGAAAGAAGAAAGAGAGGTGCAGAAAGAAGTAATAGAGGTGTAGAAAAAGGCTAGAGAAGTGCAGAAAGAAGCAACAGAGGTGCAGAAAGAGGCAAGAGGGTTGCAGAAAGAGGCAATAGAGGTGAAGAAAGTGGGAAGACGAGTGCAGAAAGAGGCCACTGGGGTGCAGAAAGAAGCAAGAGAGGTACAGACAGAAGCAAGAGAAGTGCAGAAAGAAGCAACAGAGGTGCAGAAAGAGGCAAGAGAAGTGCAGAAAGAGGCAAGAGATGTGCAAAAAGAGGCAAGAGAGGTGCAGAAAGAGGCAAGATGGGTGCAGAAAGCAAGAGAGGTACAGAAAGAAACAAGAGAAGTGCAGAAAGAAGCAACATTGGTACAGACAAAGGCTAGAGGGGTACATAAAGAGGCAAGAGTAGTGCAGAAAGAAGCAACAGTGGTGCAGAAGGAGGCAAGAGAACTGCAGTATGAGGAAAGAGAGTTGCAGAAACAGGCAAAAGAGGTGCAGAAATAGGGAACAGGGGTGCAGACAGATACAAGAGAGGTACAGAAAGAGGGAAGAGGGGTGCAGAAAAAGGCAAAAGGGGTGCAGAAATTTACAAATTTACATGAGAGGTGCAGAAAGAAGCAAGAGCAGTGCAGAAAGAGACAACAGAGGTGCAGAAAGAGGCAAGAGGGCTACAGAAAGAGGCAAGAGAGGTACAGAAAGAGGCATGAGAGATGCACAAAGAGGGAGGAACGATGCAGAAAGAGGCAAGAGGGGTGCAGAAAGAAGCAAGAGAGGTGCAGAAAGAAGCAAGACAAGTACAGAAAGAAGCAACAGAGGTGCAGAAAGAGACAGGAGGGGTGCATAAAGAGGCAAGAGAAGTGCAGAAAGAAGGAACAGATGTGCAGAAAGAGGCAAGAGAAATGCAGAAAGAGGCAAGAGTGGTGCAGAAAGAGGCAAGAGAGGTGCAGAAAGAGGGGGGACGAAGGGTGCAGAAAGAGGCAAGAGGGGTGCAGAAAGAAGCAAGTGAGGTGCATAAAGAGCCAATAGAGGTTCAGAAAGAGGCAAGAAAGGTGCAGAAAGTGGCAAGAGAAGTGCTGAAAGAAGGAACAGAGATGTAGAAAGAAGCTAGAGAAGTGATGAAAGAGACTCGAGAGTTGCAGAAAGAAACAAGAGAGGTGCAGAAAAAGCAAGAGAAGTGCAGAAAGAGGCAAGGGAGGTGCAGAAAGAAACAACAGAGGTGCAGAAGGAGGCAAGAGAACTGCAGAAGGAGGCAAGAGAGTTGCAGAAACAGGCAAGAAAGGTACAGAAAAAGGAACAGTGGTACAGAAAAAGGGAACAGTGGTACAGAAAGAGGCAAGAGCGGTGCAGAAACAGGAAGAGGGATGCAGAAAGAGGCAAGAGGGGTGCAGAAAGAAGCAAGAGAGGTGCAGAAAGAGGCAAGAAAGGTGCAGAAAGTGGCAAGAGAAGTGCTGAAAGAAGGAACAGAGATGTAGAAAGAAGCTAGAGAAGTGATGAAAGAGACTCGAGAGTTGCAGAAAGAAACAAGAGAGGTGCAGAAAAAGCAAGAGAAGTGCAGAAAGAGGCAAGGGAGGGCAGAAAGAGTCAAGAGAGGTACAAAAAGAGGCAAGAGAGGTGCAGAAACAGACAAGAGGGGTGCAGAAAGATGCAAGACTATTGCAGAAAGAAACAACAGAGGTGCAGAAGGAGGCAAGAGAACTGCAGAAGGAGGCAAGAGAGTTGCAGAAACAGGCAAGAAAGGTACAGAAAAAGGGAACAGTGGTACAGAAAAAGGGAACAGTGGTACAGAAAGAGTCAAGAGCGGTGCAGAAACAGGGAAGAGGGATGCAGAAAGAGGCAAGAGGGGTGCAGAAAGAAGCAAGAGAGGTGCAGAAAGAAGGAAGAGAAGTGCAGAAAGAAGCAACAGAGGTGAGGGAAGAGGCAAGAGGGGTGCAGAAAGAGGCAAGATACGTGCAGAAAGAAGCAGCAGAGGTACAGAAAGAGGTAAGAGAGGTGCACAAAGAGACAAGACAGGTACACAAAGAGACAAGAGAGGTGTACAAAGAGGGAAGAAGAGTGCAGAAAGAGACAACAGGGTTGCAGAAGGAAACAAGAGAGGTGAAGAAAGAGGGAAGAAATGTGCAGAAAGAGGCAAGAGGGGTGCAGAAAGAAGCAAGACAGGTGTAGAAAGAAGCAAGAGAAGTGCAGAAAAAGGTAAGAGAAGTACAGAAATAAGGTATTGAAATGCAGAAAGAGGCAAGAGTAGTGCAGAAAGAAGCAACATAAATTAAGAAAGAACCTAGAGAAGTGCAGAAACTGGCAAGTGAGGTACAGAAACAGGCAAGAGGGGTGCAAGAATGAGGCAAGAGAAGTGCAGAAAGAAGCAACAGAGGTGCAGAAGGAGGCAAGCGAACTGCTGACAGAGGTAAGAGTGTTGCAGAAAAAGGCAAGAGAGGTGCAGAAAATGGGAACAGGGGTGCAGAAAGAAGCAAGAAAGGTGCAGAAAGAAGCAAGACAAGTGCAGAAAGAAGCAACAGAGGTGCAGAAAGAGACAGGAGGGGTGCATAAAGAGGCAAGAGAAGTGCAGAAAGAAGGAACAGATGTGCAGAAAGAGGCAAGAGAAATGCAGAAAGAGGCAAGAGTGGTGCAGAAAGAGGCAAGAGAGGTGCAGAAAGAGGGGGAAGAAGGGTGCAGAAAGAGGCAAGAGGGGTGCAGAAAGAAGCAAGTGAGGTGCATAAAGAGCCAATAGAGGTTCAGAAAGAGGCAAGAAAGGTGCAGAAAGTGGCAAGAGAAGTGCTGAAAGAAGGAACAGAGATGTAGAAAGAAGCTAGAGAAGTGATGAAAGAGACTCAGAGAGTTGCAGAAAGAAACAAGAGAGGTGCAGAAAAAGCAAGAGAAGTGCAGAAAGAGGCAAGGGAGGTGCAGAAAGAAACAACAGAGGTGCAGAAGGAGGCAAGAGAACTGCAGAAGGAGGCAAGAGAGTTGCAGAAACAGGTCAAGAAAGGTACAGAAAAAGGGAACAGTGGTACAGAAAAAGGGAACAGTGGTACAGAAAGAGGCAAGAGCGGTGCAGAAACAGGGAAGAGGGATGCAGAAAGAGGCAAGAGGGGTGCAGAAAGAAGCAAGAGAGGTGCAGAAAGAAGCAAGAGAAGTGCAGAAAGAAGCAACAGAGGTGAGGGAAGAGGCAAGAGGGGTGCAGAAAGAGGCAAGATACGTGCAGAAAGAAGCAGCAGAGGTACAGAAAGAGGTAAGAGAGGTGCACAAAGAGACAAGACAGGTACACAAAGAGACAAGAGAGGTGTACAAAGAGGGAAGAAGAGTGCAGAAAGAGACAACAGGGTTGCAGAAGGAAACAAGAGAGGTGAAGAAAGAGGGAAGAAATGTGCAGAAAGAGGCAAGAGGGGTGCAGAAAGAAGCAAGACAGGTGTAGAAAGAAGCAAGAGAAGTGCAGAAAAGGTAAGAGAAGTACAGAAATAAGGTATTGAAATGCAGAAAGAGGCAAGAGTAGTGCAGAAAGAAGCAACATAAATTAAGAAAGAACCTAGAGAAGTGCAGAAACTGGCAAGTGAGGTACAGAAACAGGCAAGAGGGGTGCAGAATGAGGCAAGAGAAGTGCAGAAAGAAGCAACAGAGGTGCAGAAGGAGGCAAGCGAACTGCTGACAGAGGTAAGAGTGTTGCAGAAAAAGGCAAGAGAGGTGCAGAAAATGGGAACAGGGGTGCAGAAAGAAGCAAGAGAGGTGCAGAAAGAAGCAAGACAAGTGCAGAAAGAAGCAACAGAGGTGCAGAAAGAGACAGGAGGGGTGCATAAAGAGGCAAGAGAAGTGCAGAAAGAAGGAACAGATGTGCAGAAAGAGGCAAGAGAAATGCAGAAAGAGGCAAGAGTGGTGCAGAAAGAGGCAAGAGAGGTGCAGAAAGAGGGGGAAGAAGGGTGCAGAAAGAGGCAAGAGGGGTGCAGAAAGAAGCAAGTGAGGTGCATAAAGAGCCAATAGAGGTTCAGAAAGAGGCAAGAAAGGTGCAGAAAGTGGCAAGAGAAGTGCTGAAAGAAGGAACAGAGATGTAGAAAGAAGCTAGAGAAGTGATGAAAGAGACTCGAGAGTTGCAGAAAGAAACAAGAGAGGTGCAGAAAAAGCAAGAGAAGTGCAGAAAGAGGCAAGGGAGGTGCAGAAAGAGTCAAGAGAGGTACAAAAAGAGGCAAGAGAGGTGCAGAAACAGACAAGAGGGGTGCAGAAAGATGCAAGAGTATTGCAGAAAGAAACAACAGAGGTGCAGAAGGAGGCAAGAGAACTGCAGAAGGAGGCAAGAGAGTTGCAGAAACCGGCAAGAAAGGTACAGAAAAAGGGAACAGTGGTACAGAAAAAGGGAACAGTGGTACAGAAAGAGGCAAGAGCGGTGCAGAAACAGGGAAGAGGGATGCAGAAAGAGGCAAGAGGGGTGCAGAAAGAAGCAAGAGAGGTGCAGAAAGAAGCAAGAGAAGTGCAGAAAGAAGCAACAGAGGTGAGGGAAGAGGCAAGAGGGGTGCAGAAAGAGGCAAGAGAAGGGCATGAAAGAAGCAACAGATGTGCAGAAAGAGGCTAGAGAGGTGCAAAAAGAATGAACAGAAATGCAGAAAGAGGCAAGAGAAATACAAAAAGAACCAACAGAAATGCAGAAAGAGGCAGGATACGTGCAGAAAGAAGCAGCAGAGGTACAGAAAGAGGCAAGAGAGGTGCACAAAGAGACAAGAGAGGTACACAAAGAGACAAGAGAGGTGTACAAAGAGGGAAGAAGAGTGCAGAAAGAGACAACAGGGTTGCAGAAGGAAGCAAGAGAGGTGAAGAAAGAGGGAAGAAATGTGCAGAAAGAGGCACGAGGGGTGCAGAAAGAAGCAATAGAGGTACAGAAAGAAGCAAGAGAAGTGCAGAATGAATCAACGGGGTGCAGAAAGAGGCATGATGGGTTTAGAAAGAGGCAAGAGAAGTGCAGAAAGAAGCAAAAGAGGTGCAGAAGGAGGCAAGAGAGCTGCAGAAAGAGGCAAGAGAGTTGCAGAAACAGGCAAAAGAGGTGCAGAAAGAGGGAACAGGGGTGCAGACAGATACAAGAGAGGTACAGAAAGAGGGAAGAGGGGTGCAGAAAAAGGCAAAAGGGGTGCAGAAATTTACAAATTTACATGAGAGGTGCAGAAAGAAGCAAGAGCAGTGCAGAAAGAGACAACAGAGGTGCAGAAAGAGGCAAGAGGGCTACAGAAAGAGGCAAGAGAGGTACAGAAAGAGGCATGGGAAATGCACAAAGAGGGAGGAACGATGCAGAAAGAGGCAAGAGAGGTGCAGAAAGAAGCAAGAGAGGTGCAGAAAGAAGCAAGACAAGTACAGAAAGAAGCAACAGAGGTGCAGAAAGAGACAGGAGGGGTGCATAAAGAGGCAAGAGAAGTGCAGAAAGAAGGAACAGATGTGCAGAAAGAGGCAAGAGAAATGCAGAAAGAGGCAAGAGTGGTGCAGAAAGAGGCAAGAGAGGTGCAGAAAGAGGGGGAAGAAGGGTGCAGAAAGAGGCAAGAGGGTGCAGAAAGAAGCAAGTGAGGTGCATGAAAGAGCCAATAGAGGTTCAGAAAGAGGCAAGAAAGGTACAGAAAGTGGCAAGAGAAGTGCTGAAAGAAGGAACAGAGATGTAGAAAGAAGCTAGAGAAGTGATGAAAGAGACTAGAGAGTTGCAGAAAGAAACAAGAGAGGTGCAGAAAAAGCAAGAGAAGTGCAGAAAGAGGCAAGGGAGGTGCAGAAAGAGTCAAGAGAGGTACAAAAAGAGGCAAGAGAGGTGCAGAAATAGACAAGAGGGGTGCAGAAAGATGCAAGAGTATTGCAGAAAGAAACAACAGAGGTGCAGAAGGAGGCAAGAGAACTGCAGAAGGAGGCAAGAGAGTTGCAGAAACCGGCAAGAAAGGTACAGAAAAAGGGAACAGTGGTACAGAAAAAGGGAACAGTGGTACAGAAAGAGGCAAGAGCGGTGCAGAAACAGGGAAGAGGGATGCAGAAAGAGGCAAGAGGGGTGCAGAAAGAAGCAAGAGAGGTGCAGAAAGAAGCAAGAGAAGTGCAGAAAGAAGCAACAGAGGTGAGGGAAGAGGCAAGAGGGGTGCAGAAAGAGGCAAGAGAAGGGCTGAAAGAAGCAACAGATGTGCAGAAAGAGGCTAGAGAGGTGCAAAAAGAATGAACAGAAATGCAGAAAGAGGCAAGAGAAATAAAAAAAGAACCAACAGAAATGCAGAAAGAGGCAAGATACGTGCAGAAAGAAGCAGCAGAGGTACAGAAAGAGGCAAGAGAGGTGCACAAAGAGACAAGAGAGGTACACAAAGAGACAAGAGAGGTGTACAAAGAGGGAAGAAGAGTGCAGAAAGAGACAACAGGGTTGCAGAAGGAAACAAGAGAGGTGAAGAAAGAGGGAAGAAATGTGCAGAAAGAGGCATGAGGGGTGCAGAAAGAAGCAATAGAGGTACAGAAAGAAGCAAGAGAAGTGCAGAATGAATCAACGGGGTGCAGAAAGAGGCATGATGGGTTTTGAAAGAGGCAAGAGAAGTGCAGAAAGAAGCAAAAGAGGTGCAGAAGGAGGCAAGAGAGCTGCAGAAAGAGGCAAGAGAGTTGCAGAAACAGGCAAAAGAGGTGCAGAAAGAGGGAACAGGGGTGCAGACAGAGGCAGGTGACGTGCAGTAAGAGGGAAGAGAGGTACAGAAAGAGGCAAGAGGGGTGCAGAAAGAAGCAAGACAGGTGTAGAAAGAAGCAAGAGAAGTGCAGAAAAAGGTAAGAGAAGTACAGAAATAAGGTATTGAAATGCAGAAAGAGGCAAGAGTAGTGCAGAAAGAAGCAACATAAATTAAGAAAGAACCTAGAGAAGTGCAGAAACAGGCAAGTGAGGTACAGAAACAGGCAAGAGGGGTGCAGAATGAGGCAAGAGAAGTGCTTAAAGAAGCAACAGAGGTGCAGAAGGAGGCAAGCGAACTGCTGACAGAGGTAAGAGTGTTGCAGAAAAAGGCAAGAGAGGTGCAGAAAAAGGGAACAGGGGTGCAGAAAGAAGCAAGAGAGGTACAGAAAGAAGCAAGAGATGTGCAGAAAGAAGCAAACAAGGTGCAGAAAGAGGCAAGAGAGGGGTGCAGAAAGAGGCAAGAGAAGTGCTGAAAGTAGCAACAGAGGTGCAGAAAAAGGCAAGAGAAGTGCAGAAAGAAGGAACAGACATGCAGAAAGAGGCAAGAGAAGTGCAGAAAGAAGCAACAGAAATGTGGAAAGAACCAAGAGAGGTGCAGAAACAGGCAAGTGAGGTGCAGAAACAGGCAAGAGAGGTGCAGAAACAGGCAAGAGAGGTGCAGGAAAAGTGAACAGGGGTGCTGAAAGAGGCAAGAGAGGTGCAGAAAGAGGGAAGAAGGTTGCAGAAAGAAGCAGAAGAGGTGCAGAAAGAAGCAACAGAAGTGCAGAAAGAAGCAACAGAGGTGCAGAAAGAGGCAAGATAGGTGCATAAAGCAGCAGGAAAAGTGCAGAAAGAAGGGACAGAAATGCAGAAAGAGGCAAGATAAGTGCAGAAAGAAGCAAAAGAAATGCAGAAAGAAGCAAGAGGGGTGCAGAGAGAGGCAAGTGAGGTTGAGAAAGAAGCAACAGAGGTACAGAAGGAGGCAAGAGAGCTTTAGAAAGAGGCAAGAGAGTTGCAGAAACAGGAAAAAGAGGTGAAGAAAGTTGGAACCGGTGTGCAGACAGATGCAAGAGAGGTGTAGAAAGAGGTAAGAGGGGTACAGAAATTTGCAAGAGACGTGCAGAAAGAAGCAAGAGAAGTACAGAATTAAGCAACAGAGGTGTAGAAAGTGACTGAGAAGTGCAGAAAGAGGCTAGCGAGCTGCAGAAAGAGGCAAGAGAGGTGCAGAAAGAGGGAAGAGGGGTACAGAAAGAGGCAAGAGTGGTGTAGAAATTTGCAAGAGAGGTGCAGAAAGAAGCAAGAGCAGTGCAGAAATAGCCAACAGACGTGCAGAAAGAGGCAAGAGAGGTGCAGAAAGAGGCAAGAGAGGTACAGAAAGAGGCAAGAGAGGTGCACAAAGAGGGGAGAACAGTGCTGAAAGAGGCAAGAGATGTGCAGAAAGAAGCAAGTGAGGTGCAGAAAGAAGCAAGGGAAGTGCAGAAAGAAGCAACAGAGGTGCAGAAAGGGGCAAGAGGGGTGCAGAAAGAGGAAAGAGAAGTGAAGAAAGAACCAACAGAGGTGCAGGAAGAGGCAATAGAAGTGCAGAAAGAGGCAAGAGAGGTGCAGAAACCGGCAGGAGAGGTGCAGAAAGAGGAAACAGGGGTGCAGAAAGAATCAAGAGTGGTGCAGAAAGTGGGAAGAAGGGTGCAGAAAGAGGCAAGAGGGGTGCAGAAAGAAGCAAGTGAGGTGCATAAAGAGGCAACAGAGGTACAGAAAGAGACTGAGAAGTGCAGAAAGAGGCAATTGAGGTGTAGAAAGAGGCAAGAGAGGTGCAGATAGAGGGAAAAGGGGTGCAGAAAGAGGCAAGAGTGGTGCAGATAGAAGGAAGAGTGGTGCAGATAGAAGGAAGAGAGGTACAGAAAGAGGGAAGAGGGGTGCAGAAAGTTGCAAGAGTGGTGCAGAAATTTACAAGAGAGGTGCAGAAAGAAGCAAGAGGGGTGCATAAAGAGGCAAGAGAAGTGCAGAAAGAAGCAACAGAGGTACAGAAAGAGGCAAGAGAACTGCAAAAAGAGACAAGAGAGTTGCAGAAAGAGGCAAAAGAAGTGCAGAAAGAGGGAACAGGGGTGCAGACAGAGGCAAGAGAGGTGCAGAAAGAGTGTAGAGGGGTGCAGAAGGAGGCAAGAGAGGTGTAGGAGGCAAGTGAGTTGCAGAAACAGGCAAGAGGGGTACAGAATGAGGCAAGAGAAGTGCAGAATGAAGCAACAGAGGTGCAGAAGGATGCAAGAGAACTGCAGAAAGAGGCAAGAGAGTTGCAGAAACAGGCAAGCATGGTGCAGAAAGAGGAGAGACGGGTGTAGAAAGAGGTAAGAGTGGTGCAGAAAGAAACAAGAAAGGTGCGTAAAAAAGCAAGAGAAGTGCAGAAAGAAGCAACAGAGGTGCAGAAAGAGACTGAGAAGTGCAGAAAGAGGCAAGCGAGGTGCAGAAAGAGGCAAGAGAGGTGCAGAAAGAGGGAAGAGGGGTGCAGAAAGAGGCAGGAGTTGTGCAGAAAGAAGGAAGAGAGGTACAGGAAGAGGGAAGAGGGGTGCAGAAAGTGGCAAGAGTGGTGCAGAAATTTACAAGAGAGGTGAGGAAAGAAGCAAGAGAAGTGCAGAAATAGCCAACAGACATGCAGAAAGAGGCAAGTGGGGTGCATAAAGAGGCAAGAGAAGTGCAGAAAGAGGGACTAGGGGTGCAGAAAGAGGCAAGAGGGGTGCAGAAAGAAGCAAGAGAGGTGCAGAATGAAGCTAGAGAAGTACAGAAAGAAGTAACAGAGGTGCAGAAAGAGGCAAGAGGATTACAGAAAGAGGCAAGAGAAGTGCAGAAAGAAGCAACAGAGGTGCAGAAAGAGGCAAGAGAGGTGCAGAAAGAGGCAAGAGAAGTGCATGAAAGAAGCAAGAGAATTACAGAAAGAGGCAAGAGAGGTGCAGAAATGAAGGAACAGAAGTGCAGAAAGAGGCAAGAGAAGGTACAGAAAGAAGCAACAGAAGTGCAGAAAGAGGCAAGAGAAGTGCAGAAAGAAGCAACAGAGGTGCAGAAAGAGGCAATAGAAGTGCAGAAAGAGGCAAGAAGGGTGCAGAAAGAGGCAAGAGAGGTGCAGAAAGAGGCAAGAGAGGTACATAAAGAGACAAGAGAGGTGCAGAAAGAAGCAAGAGAGGTGCAGAGAGAAGCAATAGAGATGCAGAAAGAGGCAAGAGGGGTGCAGAAAGAGGCAAGAGAAGTGCAGAAAGAGGCAAGAGGGGTGCAGAAAGAGGCAAGAGGGGTGCAGAAAGAAGCAACAGAGGTGCAGAAAGAAGCAAGAGAAGTGCAGAAAGAAGCAACAGGGGTGCAGAAAGAGGCAAGAGGAGTGCAGAAAGAGGCAAGAGAAGTGCAGAAAGAAGCAAGAGAAGTGCAGAAAGAGGCAAGAGAGGGTGCAGAAAGAGGCTAAGAGAAGTGCAGAAAGAAGCAACAGAAGTACAGAAAGAGGCAAGAGAGGTGCAGAAATGAAGGCAACAGTAAGTGCAGAAAGAGGCAAGAGAGGTGCAGAAAGAAGCAACAGAAGTGCAGAAAGAGGCAATAGAAGTGCAGAAAGAGGCAACAGAGGTGCAGAAAGAGACAACAGAAGTGCAGAAAGAGGCAAGAGGGGTGCAGAAAGAAGCAAGAGAGGTGCAGAAAGAAGCAAGAGAAGTGCAGAATGAAGCAACAGAGGTGCAGAAAGAGACACGAGAGGTGCATAAAGAGGCAAGAGAAGTGCAGAAAGAAGCAACAGAGGTGCAGAAAGAGGCAAGAGAACGTGCAGAAAGAGGCAAGAGAGTTGCAGAAACAGGCAAGAAAGGTACAAAAAGAGGGAACAGAGGTGCAGAAAGAGGCAAGAGAGGTGCAGAAATAGGGAAGAGGGTGCAAGAAAGAGGCAAGAGAGGTGCAGAAAGAAGCAAGAGAGGTGCAGAAAGAAGCAAGAGAAGTGCAGAAAGAGAGCAACAGAGGTGCAGAAAGAAGCAAGAGAGGTACAGAAAGAGGCAAGAGAAGTTCAGAATGAAGCAACAGAGGTGCAGAAAGAGGCAAGAGAGGTGCAGAAAGAGGCAAGAGAGGTGCAGAAAGAAGACAACAGAGGTGCAGAAAGAGGCAAGAGAAGTGCAGAAAGGAGGAACAGAAGTGCACAAAGAGGCAAGAGAAGTGCAGAAAGAAGCAACAGAGGTGCAGAAAGAAGCAAGAGAGGTGCAGAAAGAGGCAAGTGAGGTGCAGAAAAAGGCAAGAGAGGTGCAGAAACAGGCAAGAGAGATGCAGAAAGAGACAACAGAGGTGCAGAAAGAGGCAAGAGAGGTGCAGAAAGAAGCAAGAGAAGTGTAGACAGAAGCAACAGAAGTGCAGAAAGAAGCTAAGAGAGGTGCAGAAAGAGGCAAGAGAAGTGCAGAAAGAAGCAACAGAGGTGCAGAAAGAGGCAAGAGAAGTGCAGAAAGAAGCGAACAGAAGTGCAGAAAGAAGCAAGAGACGTGCAGAAAGAGGCAAGAGAGGTGCAGAAAGAGGAAGAGAAGTGTAGAAAAGAGCAACAGAGGTGCAGAAAGAGGCAAGAGAGGTGCAGAAAGAGGCAAGAGGACTGCAGAAAGAGGGAAAAGGGATGCAGAAAGAAGCAAGAGAGGTGCAGAAAGAAGCAAGAGAAGTGCAGAAAGAAGCAAGAGAGGTGCAAAAAGAGGCAAGAGAGGTACAGAAAGAGGCAAGAGAAGTGCAGAAAGAAGGCAACAGAGGTGCAGAAAGAGGCAAGAGAAGGTGCAGAAAGAAGCAACAGAAGTGCAGAAAGAAGCAAGAGAGGTGCAGAAAGAGGCAAGAGAGGTGCAGAAAGAGGCAAGAGAGGTGCAGAAAGAGGCAAGAGAAGTGCAGAAAGAAGCAACAGAGGTGCAGAAAGAGGCAAGAGAACTGCAGAAGGAAGCAAGAGAGGTGCAGAAAGAGGCAAGAGAGGTGCAGAAAAAGGAACAGTGAGGTGCAGAAAGAGGCAAGAGAGGTGCAGAAAGAGGCAAGAGAGGTGCAGAAAGAGGCAAGAGGAGTGCAGAAAGAGGCAAGAGAGGTGCAGAAAGAAGGCAACAGAGGTACAGAAAGAAGCAACAGAGGTACAGAAAGAGGCAAGAGAAGTGCAGAAAGAGCCAGGAGAGGTGCAGAAAGAGGGAAGAGGATTGCAGAAAGAGGCAAGAGGAGTGCAGAAAGAAGCAAGAGATGTGCAGAAAGAAGCAAGAGAAGTGCAGAAAGAGGCAAGAGAGGTGCAAAAAGAGGCAAGAGAAGTGCAGAAAGAAGCAACAGAGGTGCAGAAAGAAGACAAGAGAAGTGCAGAAGGAAGCAACAGAGGTGCAGAAAGAGGCAACAGAGGTGCAGAAAAAGGCTACAGAAGTGCAGAAAGAGGCAAAAGAAGTGCAGTAAGCAGCAAGAGAAGTGCAGAAAGAGGCAAGAGAGGTGCAGAAAGAGGCAAGAGAGGTGCAGAAAGAGGCAAGAGATGTACAGAAAGAGGCAAGAGAGGTGCAGAAAGAAGCAACAGAGGTGCAAAAGGAGGCAAGAGAAGTGCAGAAAGAGGCAAGAGAGTTGTAGAAACAGGCAAGAGAGGTGCAGAGAAAGGCAACAGGGATGCAGAAAGAGGCAAGAGAGGTGCAGAAAGAGGCGAAGAGAGGCTGCAGAAAGAGGCAAGTGGGATGCAGAAAGAGGCAAGAGAGGTACAGAAAGAGGTAAGAGAAGTGCAGAAAGAAGCAACAGAGGTGCAGAAAGAGGCAAGAGAGGTGCAGAACAGAGGCAACAGAAGTGCAGAAAGAAGCAAAGAGAGGTGCAGAAAGAGGCAAGAAGAAGTGCAGAAAGAGACAAGAGAGGTGCACAAAGAGACAACAGAGGTGCAGAAAGAGGCAAGAGAGGTGCAGAAATAGGCGAAGACATGTGCAGAAAGAGGCAAGAGAAGTGCAGAAAGAGGCAAGAGAGGTGCAGAAAGAGGCAAGAGAGATGCAGAAACAAGCAACGAGGGAGTGTGAGAAGTTGGCCTGGTATATGCTGTTCACTAATTAAAGTGGACACCTTGCACCAGAACAATTCGACTCTTATGGTAGATAGGTTTAAGACAACCTTTATAGAAAGCTATCCTAGTGGTAGCTGTGGAGAGCAGCCTTCAGGCTAAGTCTTGAAGGAATGTAAAGCAGCTTGTTTTACCACACAATCTCTTGAATCACCAAATGAAAAGACACCACACAGGTATATATATCAAATATATATGTATTTATTAATAAACACTCTCTACTAATCTCTTTATGAGATTAGAAGTCAGGAACATATGTACAAGTCAAATGTTATCAAAATAAGTTAAGCACAATCGAATATCACAATCTTAGTTTGCTAGACCTAGGTCTAGGGCATCTAGAATCGAGGGACCCCCAAGAACCACCCCAGGTAGTTGTAGGAGACCCACAGGGGACGGACGCGGTGACCTGGCACCGGTGCGAGTCCTGTGCGAGTCTATGCACTCAGACGCGATTGAGATTTCAATGTTAAAGGTCCCTTGCGTGTTCGAGGCGAACACACCGATCGGACTCAGTACGAGTCGAAGGATACGGTTACAGATAGGATTGCAAGGGAGTTGGACGCGGTGTGTCTAACACAGACGCGAACCATGTACGAGTCAGCGCGATAGTCGCACTTGGAAAGTAAGAGTTTTAGGACACTTCTAGGAAGCTACAAGCAAGTCACTTACAGGGTAAGTAGTTCTAGGGCCCACACCCACAGGAGCACCGTAGTGCTGAAGTTACCTCACCCAGGGGAGCCGGGTGCATAGGTGTTCTTTGGTGTCGGGTCGCGGCGTCGTTTTCAATGGGAGCCAGTGAAGACTTGCTGCTTGCGGCGACAGGAGAAGTGTCCGGAGGAATCCAAGCCTGGATTCAGAAGATGGAAGACCTGAAAGCAGAGGGGACAGTGTTCAAAGTCACTTGGCAGTGACTCGGGGCAAGGAAGATGGATGCCCACCGTCGTCGCAGGATTCAGGTCGTTCGCAGTTGCCTTGACTCTTCAGCCACGAGGTCCAGGAGGCGTCGACGATGACCAGGAGCTGGATTCGCCGTGTCCCACAATGTCTGCAGCTTACTGCGGTGTCGGCAACTCGATCGGAGCCAACAAGCCTTGGTAACAGCAAGTCTCGGGGAAAGTGTGAAGAGGCAATGGCGCAGACCAGTAAGGTCTGTGGGACCCACCCAGCAAGGGTAAGTCAGGGCAGGCCTGGAGCAACCAGGGGAGCCCTTTGGTTTCTTTAGAAAGTCTTCTGGGGACCCACAAGCCGGCTGGCAAGGGATCGCGAAGATGCCTCGGGAGGATTCACTCACAGGGGCCCACGGTCACTCGGGACGTGGTAGGCCTCTGATCTTAGGAGGGATTCCTTATGGAGGCTGGGACCACACGTGGTCTAAAGCACAAGTTCGTGGAACATTGTGAAGGGGTTGCACTCGACAATAGTGCACGGTACCCAGGGGTCACGGTTCCTCGTTACTCTTGGGGTCCACATGCCTCAGCTTCGCTGGGGACTCACGATGGCCTTTGAGAAGTCAAGAAATCCACTTCTTGGGCTGCAGGGACTTCGGACTCCGGCGGGAGCGGCATAGTTTGCGACCGTCGTTTGTAGTTTTTGGTGCCTGCCAAGCAGGGAGTCACTCCTTGACTCCAAGGGAGATTCTTCAGTCTTCCAAAGGTAGTGGAACATCGAAGGTCCGGGATTCTTCTTGTAGAGCGTCGTCCAGGAAATCTAGGGTGCAATGCACAGGTTCCCCCTCTTATACTAAAAGAAAGGGAGGGACTAGCTCTATGACCCTACCTATGGGAGGGTCAGGGGAGTGGGTGGCTACACCCACTTCCCTTTGTCCAGTTTCACGCCAGAGCAGGGACAGGTAGCCCCTGAGCCGGTTTGAACTGGCATATGCACAGAGGAGCCTTCTGCTCCCCCAGTGCAGGACTTCAAAGCACTCTAAGAGTGCACCCACCCAGCCCCAATACACTAAACCCTGTCTGGAAGGTGGTCACACCCCCTTGGGACAGGATATCTATTGTTGGGCTTCCTCCACTGCGAGTGTTGGTCATCAGCAGGAGGGCAGCCCAGTGTCTGTGACTGGTGGCATCCATTTTGTGATGCCAGGGCTCTGCAGGATTCTACCGCGTTTCCACAGTAGGTACATGTCTATCCCTCTAGAAGGGTGGAATGCTACTCCCGCCGCCAGGACTGGCGGGGGTAGTATTCAAGGTGTTTGACACCAAACACGACATGTTTCGATGCAGCCATTCCAAAGTTAGCATTTTACCGCGAGGATATAATGCACTTAAAAGTATATGGTTTAACCGCATCCACAAACAGCACCAGAGAATGGACTCTGAGAGCTGCAGAGGGGCCCTGCTCAGGCAGAGGCACCCCCTCACATAGAAGCCAAGCACCCTGCCCTCAGGATTGATAGGGCCTGCCTTAGGGGTGACTGATAGGGTTATATGTGTGTGTGTAGGAGAGATATAGGGAACCTATATCTCAGTGAGGAGTGCTAGCACTTCCTCACTCAGGCTGCAGTAGCAGGCCTGTGGTGTCAGATTTAGTCTGCTTCCCAGGGGTGGCATAATACATGCTGCAGCCCCTGGTAGGCCTGTGAAGTACCTATGCCCTTGGTACCTAAGGTACCATATACTAGGGACTCATAAGGTACCACAGTATCCAATCACTAGTGCACCTAGAGTGCACTCCAAATCGTTTAGAGAGAACAGAGAGGCTGGGGCCCTGATTAGCAGGGTCCCAGCCAGACTATAGCCAGAAACCAGTGTAAACATCAGAAAAAAAGTGGGGGCAACATAAGAGGCAGATCCTACTCTCCTACACAACCCCCCCAAACGCAGGGACACTAAACTAACCTTGACCAGTTGAGTCTTCGTGTTCAAAGTGGAAATACCTTGAGAGTCCATCTGCATTGGCATGTTGGGTCCCAGGTCTATGTTCCACTGTATAGTCCATCCCCTGTAGGGAAATGGACCACCTCAAAAGTTTTGGGTTTTCTCCTTTCATTTGTTTAAGCCATAGGAGGGGCTTGTGGTCGGTCTGAACTATGAAGTGAGTACCAAACAAGTATGGCCTCAGCTTCTTCAGGGCCCATACCACAGCAAAGGCCTCCCTCTCTATAGCTGACCAACGTTTCTCTCTAGGGGTCAGCCTTCTGCTAATAAAAGCTACTGGCTGGTCTTGACCTTCATCATTCAGTTGAGACAGTACAGCTCCCACACCCAGCTCAGAAGCATCTGTTTGGACAATGAACTTTTTGGTGTAGTCTGGACTCTGTAAGATGGGGGCAGTGCACATGGCCTGCTTTAGGTCTTCAAATGCCTTCTGACAGCTAGCTGTCCACTGAACCTTTTTGGCATTTTCTTTGAGGTCAGATCATTCAAGGGGGTCACTATAGATCCATATCCCTTGACAAACCTCCTATAGTACCCAGACAGGCCTAAGAAGGCTCTCACCTGTGTCTGGGTGGTTGGAGCAACCCATTCCATTATGGTTTGGATTTTGCTCTGTAAAGGCTGAACCTGGCCTCCACCTACAAGGTGGCCCAGGTACACAACCTGACTCTGCCCTATCTGGCACTTAGTGGCCTTGATAGTGAGGCCTGCTTTCTGCAGGGCCTCCAAAACATTCCTGAGGTGGACCAGGTGATCCTGCCAGGAGGAACTAAAGACAGCAATATCATCTAGATAAGCTGAGCAATAAGTTTCCATCCCTGTCAGAACTTTATTCACCAACCTCTGAAAAGTGGCAGGTGCATTTTTCAATCCAAAGGGCATCACCACAAAGTGGTAGTGCCCACCAGGGGTCGAAAATGCTGTTTTGGCTTTTGCATCATCAGCTAACCTGATCTGCCAGTAGCCAGCTGTCAGGTCAAACGTGCTTAGATACTTGGCTGAGGCCAAAGTATCAATCAGCTCATCTGCCCTTGGTATGGGATAGGCATCAGTCCTAGTGACTGCATTGAGGCCTCTGTAGTCTACACAAAACCTCATTTCTTTCTTACCACCCTGGGTATGAGGCTTGGGTACCAGGACTACTGGGCTAGCCCAAGGGCTATCTGAAGGCTCAATTACACCTAGCTCCAACATTTTCTGGACTTCAGTCCTGATACAGTCCCTGACATGGTCAGGTTGCCTGTAGATTTTATTCTTGACAGGCAGACTGTCTCCAGTGTCCACCTCATGGGTGCACCAGGAAGTCTGACTAGGGGTCAGGCTAAACATATGTCTATACTGTTGCAGAACTTGTCTGCACTCAGTTTGCTGATGGTCAGTGAGGCTGCTTGCCAAAGCAACACCATCTACTGACCCATCATCAGGGTTCTGAGAGAGCAGGTCAGGGAGAGGGTCACTCTCCTCCTCCTGTTCCTCATCAGTTGCCATGAGCAAGCCCATGTCAGCCCTGTCAACATATGGCTTTAATCTGTTGACATGGAGCACCCTCAGGGGGCTCCTGGGAGTTCCAAGATTCACCAGGTAGGTGACTTCTCCCTTCTGTTCAACTATTGTATGGGGGCCACTCCACTTGTCCTGGAGGGCTGCTGGGGCCACAGGCTCCAACACCCACACTTTCTGTCCTGGCTGGTATACAGTCAGTACAGCCTTTGGTCATGCCAAGCTTTTTGTAATTCTTGGCTGGCCTCCAGGTTTTTGGTTGCCTTTTTCATGTACTCTGCCATCCGGGAGCGGAGACCAAGTACATAGTCCATCACATCTTGTTTGGGGGCTTGAGAGGTAACTCCCAGCCCTCTTTTACCAAACACAGTGGACCTCTCACAGGATGCCCAAACAGAAGCTCAAATGGGCTGTAACCAACCCCCTTCTGTGGAACCTCTCTGTATGCAAACAACAGGCAAGGAAGAAGAAGGTCCCATTTCCGCCTAAGCTTCTCTGGGAGTCCTTTAATCATTCCTTTCAAGGTTTTGTTGAAGCGTTCAACTAAACCATTGCATTGTGGGTGATAGGGGTGGTGAACTTATAAGTTACACCACACTCCTTCCACATTGCTTTCAGATATCCTGACATGAAGTTGGCACCTCTGTCAGAAATGACCTCCTTTGGGAAACCCACTCTGGAGAAGACTCCAATGAGGGCTCTTGCCACCACAGGGGCTGTGGTGGTCCTCAGAGGAATTGCTTCTGGGTACCTGGTGGCATGATCCACTACCACCAGGATAAACCTGTGCCCAGATGCAGTTTGAGGGTCAAGGGGACCAACAATGTCAATCCCTACCCTTTCAAAGGGTACCCCCACCACAGGTAGTGGTATCAGGGGGCCTTTGTTGTGCCACCTGCCTTACCACTGGCTTGGCATGTGACACAGGAGCGACAAAACTCCTTTGTGTCCTCTGACATATGTGGCCAATGAAAATGTGGAACAAGCCTGTCCCAGGTCTTGTTTTGGCCCAAGTGTCCTGCTAAAGGGATGTCATGTGCTAGGGTCAAGAGGAACCCCTAAACTTCTGAGGTATTACCATCCTCCTGGTGGCTCCAGGGGCTGGGTCTCTACTCTCAGAATATAGGAGTCCCTCATCCCAATAAACTTTATGGGACCCACTAGCACTCCCAGCAGCCTCAGCAGCAGCCTGCTGTCTGAGGGGTTCAAGAGAGGGGCAGCACTGTTGCTCCTTACTCAGATCTTCCCTAGAAGGGCCCCCTGCCCCCAAGAACTCAACCTGATCAGGCTCAAGTCCCTCTGGGGCAGTTCCTTCTTCAGGATCTGCTTCACCTCCCTCTGGGGGTGAATCTGTGATCTGAGACAGAGGGAAGGCACTGCCTTTACCCTACTGCTCCTCCTCTTGGGAAGCATCTGGTCCATTGTTCCAGGATCCAGAGCTGGTTCAGTGTCATGCATTCTTGCTTGTGACCTGGTCACAGCAAATACCTCTGCAGGGATGCCCAACATCTCAGCATGAGTCCATAACTCTACTTCAGACCAGGCTGAAGTCTCTAGATCATTGCCCAATAGACATTCGACAGGGAGGTCTGCACTGACTACAACCTTCTTGAGGCCAGTTACCCCTCCCCAGGAGAAATTCACAACTGCCAGACTATGGTTGGTCCTGACATTGCTTGCATTGGTCACCTGGTACATTTCGCCCAGGATGATCTGTCCAGGGTCCACAAGATCCTCTGCCACCATGGTGACACTAGCACCTGTGTCCCTAAATGCCAAAGCCTGTTTGCCATTTATTACAGGCTGCTGTTTGTATTTGCCCAGATTACTGGGACTCACTAGGAAGGACATATTAAGGTCTCCCTCACAAATCAGCATTGCCTGAGTGGGCACTCTGACTAGGTCAGAGTCCACTTCAGAACCCAGGGTCAACCCTACTACACCCTTATTCTGTGTACCACCTCCACCAGTAGCTGAACTAGGGGGAACAGTTGCCTTAGGGGCAGGAGTGGTGGTGGTTTGGTCTTTGGACTTGTTACAGTCAGAAGTCCAGTGCCCTTTCTGTTTACAGAATTTGCACCAGGGCTTCTTTTGGCCTTTTCCCTTGTTGGATTGTGACTCCCCACCAGATGCAGATTTTGGGGCCCTTGTGAAGACTTCTGGTCTTTTGACTTATCCCCACCTTTCTCAGAGCCCTTAGGATCTTGCTTCTTGGTGTCACCCCTTGGTTCTGGGGTTTCTGCCTCACCCTGGTTCTGACCCATTTGTCTGCCTTCTTTCCCAATTCTTGGGGAGAGGTCAGATCCGAGTCCACCAGGTACTGATGCAACAACTGGTTCTGGCAATTATTAAGGATCTGTTCTCTCATCATCAGATTATACAATCCCTTGAAATCAGTAACCCTACTGCCAACCAGCCAACCCTCCAGAGCCTTGGTTGCACAATCAACAAAGTCAGTCCAGTCCTGAGTCTGTGCCTTCTGGGTGTCTCTGAACTTCAACCTGTACTGCTCAGTGGTTAAGCCAAACCCATCTATCAGTGCACTCTTCAGGACTTCATAATCATCAGCATCCTCTTCTCTAACAGTGAGGAGCTTGTCTCTACCTTTATCTGAAAAGGAGAGCCACAAGATTGCTGCCCACTGCTTTTGGGGGACCTGCTGTACTCTACAGGCCCTCTCCATAGCAGTTATCCACTTGTGGATATCGTCCCCACTCTGGTAGGGAGGAACAACCTTGCTCAGGTTCCTATGGTCTGGAATAGATTCTCTGCCTCTAGGGACACTGTTGCTGCCACCAAGGGGTTCTAACCCCTCTCTTCTAGAAGCTCTCTGGATCTCCAGGGCTTCTCTATCCAGTGCCAACTGCTTGGTTCTGAGGGCAACTCTTGCTTCCTCATACTGCAGCAGTTTGCACATTCTTTCAGAGGAGGTCTCTCTTATGGGAAAGTATGAGTTCCTCTGGTGGACAAATTATCTGCCAGAGTGATAAGAGTGCTCAGATTCCCTGGAAGGGGACCTATGCCTATCCTCCACTCTGTCAGTTCTCTTAGGGAGAATTCCTCTGTCCTTTTCAGGCCCCTTGAGGCCTGGCCCTTCAATCACAGAGTCCTGGTCATTCTGATTTTCATCATCTGACCCAGACACTGTAATTGACCCACCCACTGATTCAGACCCATTAGCTCCTAGAGCCAATCTAAGATCATCTGCTGTCAGCAGATCTATCAGGTGTAGGGTTGAGGGACTCTGTCCTAGCCTCAGGTGTCTTTCAACACACATGGCTCTCAAGTCAGAGAAAGCCATGTCCTTATACTGAGGCTGAGTGGATCCACTGGTTCCACCCTTTAAGGACATTCTAGTGTTGTGCAGTGTTGTACTACCTACACTAGTTTGTGGCCTACTGATACTAGCTTGAGCTGTAGAAAGGGTGTGCTATCCCTTGGCACACAGCTCTAAGTTCAGTAGAACTTATTGATACTAAGCTTGACTTTATATGTACCTTAAGTACCTATAGTGGTTTTCAGTTAGTAATTCAAATAGAGATTTTCTGGTAAAACAATAGCAAGCTGGAATCCCACACGCTGCCACCAATGTGAGAAGTTGGCCTGGTATATGCTGTTCACTAATTAAAGTGGACACCTTGCACCAGAACAATTTGACTCTTATGGTAGATAGGTTTAAGACAACCTTTATAGAAAGCTATCCTAGTGGTAGCTGTGGAGAGCAGCCTTCAGGCTAAGTCTTGAAGGAATGTAAAGCAGCTTGTTTTACCACACAATCTCTTGAATCACCAAATGAAAAGACACCACACAGGTATATATATCAAATATATATGTATTTATTAATAAACACTCTCTACTAATCTCTTTATGAGATTAGAAGTCAGAAACATATGTACAAGTCAAATGTTATCAAAATAAGTTAAGCACAATCGAATATCACAATCTTAGTTTGCTAGACCTAGGTCTAGGGCATCTAGAATCGAGGGACCCCCAAGAACCACCCCAGGTAGTTGTAGGAGACCCACAGGGGACGGACGCGGTGACCTGGCGCCGGTGCGAGTCTTGTACGAGTCTATGCACTCAGACACGATTGAGATTTCAATGTTAAGGTCCCTTGCGTGTTCGAGGCGAACACACCGATCGGACTCAGTACGAGTCGAAGGATACGGTTACAGATAGGCTTGCAAGGGAGTTGGACGCGGTGTGTCTAACACAGACGCGAACCAGGTACGAGTCAGCGCGATAGTCGCACTTGGAAAGTAAGAGTTTTAGTACACTTCCAGGGAAGCTACAAGCAAGTCACTTACAGGGTAAGTAGTTCTAGGGCCCACACCCACAGGAGCACCATAGTGCTGAAGTTACCTCACCCAGGGGAGCCGGGTGCATAGGTGTTCTTTGGTGTCGGGTCGCGGCGTCGTTTTCAATGGGAGCCAGTGAAGACTTGCTGCTTGCGGTGACAGGAGAAGTGTCCGGAGGAATCCAAGCCTGGATTCAGAAGATGGAAGACCTGAAAGCAGAGGGGACAGTGTTCAAAGTCACTTGGCAGTGACTCGGGGCAAGGAAGATGGATGCCCACCGTCGTCGCAGGATTCAGGTCATTTGTTGTTGCCTTGACTCTTCAGCCACGAAGTCCAGGAGGAGTTGACGATGACCAGGAGCTGGATTCGGCGTGTCAAATGATGTCTGCAGCTTATTGCAGTGTCGGCGACTCGATCGGAGCCAACAAGCCTTGGTAACAGCAAGGCTTGGGGAAAGTGTGAAGAGGCAATGGCGCAGACCAGCAAGGTCTGTGGGACTCACCCAGGGAAGGTAAGTCAGGGCAGGCCTGGAGCAACTAGGGGAGCCCTTTGGTTTCTTTAGAAAGTCTTCTGGGGACCCACAAGCCGGCCGGCAAGGGATCGCAAAGACGCCTCGGGAGGATTCACTCACAGGGGCCCACGGTCACTCGGGATGTGGTAGGCCTCTGATCTTAGGAGGGATTTCTCCTGGAGGCTGGGACCATACGTGGTCTAAAGCACAAGTTCGAGGAATGTTGTGAAGGGGTTGCACTCGACAATAGTGCACGGTACCCAGGGGTCGCAGTTCCTCATTACTCTTGGGGTCCACTGGCCTCAGCTTCACTGGGGACTCACGATGGCCTTTGAGACGTCAGGAAATCCACTTCTTGGGCTGCAGGGACTTCGGACTCTGGCGGGAGTGGCGTAGTTTGCGACCGTCGTTTGTAGTTTTTGGTGCCTGCCAAGCAGGGGAGTCACTCCTTGACTCCAAGGGAGATTCTTCAGTCTTTCAAAGGTAGTGGAACGTCGAAGGTCTGGGATTCTTCTTGTAGAGCGTCGTCCAGGGAAATCTAGGGTGCAATGCACAGGTTCCCCCTCTTATACTAAAAGAAAGGGAAGGACTAGCTCTATGACCCTACCTATGGGAGGGTCAGGGGAGTGGGTGGCTACACCCACTTCCCTTTGTCCAGTTTCGCGCCAGAGCAGGGACAGGTAGCCCCTGAGCCGGTTTGAACTGGCATATGCACAGAGGAGACTTCTGCTCCCCCAGTGCAGGACTTCAAAGCACTCTAAGAGTGCACCTACCCAGCCCCAATACACTAAACCCTGTCTGGAAGGTGGTCACACCCCCTTGGGACAGGATATCTATTGTTGGGCTTCCTCCACTGCGAGTGTTGGTCATCAGCAGGAGGGCAGCCCAGTGTCTGTGACTGGTGGCATCCATTTTGTGATGCCAGGGCTCTGCAGGATTCTACCGCATTTCCACAGTAGGTACATGTCTATCCCTCTAGAAGGGTGGAATGCTACCTCCGCCACCAGGACTGGCGGGGGGGTAGTATTCCAAGGTGTTTCACACCAAACACGACATGTTTCGATGCAGCCATCCCAAAGTTAGCATTTTACCGCGAAGATATAATGCACTTAAAAGTATATGGTTTAACCGCATCCACAAACAGCACCAGAGAATGGACTCTGAGAGCTGCAGAGGAGCCCTGCTCAGGCAGAGGCACCCCCTCACATACAAGCCAAGCACCCTGCCCTCAGGATTGATAGGGCCTGCCTTAGGGGTGACTGATAGGGTTATATGTGTGTGTAGGAGAGATATAGGGAACCTATATCTCAGTGAGGGGTGCTAGCACTTCCTCACTCAGGCTGCAGTAGCAGGCCTGTGGTGTCAGATTTAGTCTGCTTCCCAGGGGTGGCATAATACATGCTGCAGCCCCTGGTAGGCCTGAGAAGTACCTATGCCCTTGGTACCCAAGGTACCATATACTAGGGACTCATAAGGGGCCACAGTATCCAATCACTAGTGCACCTAGAGTGCACTCCAAATCGTTTAGAGAGAACAGAGAGGCTGGGGCCCTGATTAGCAGGGTCCCCGCCAGACTATAGCCAGAAACCAGTGTAAACATCAGAAAAAAAGTGGGGGCAACATAAGAGGCAGATCCTACTCTCCTAAAAGGAGTGCATAAAGAGGCAAGAGAGGTGCTGAACGAAGCAACAGAGGTACAGAAGGAGGCAAGAGAACAGCAGAAAGAGGCAAGGGAGTTGCAGAAACAGGCAAGAGAGGTGCAGAAAGAGGCAAGAGAACTGCAGAAAGAGGCAAGTGGGCTGCAGAAAGAGGCAAGAGAAGTGCAGACAGAAGAAACAGAGGTGCAGAAAGAGGCAACAGAACTGCAGAAAGAGCAAGAGAGGTGCAGAAAGAGGCAAGAGAAGTTCAGAAAGAGGCAAGAGAGGTGCAGAAAGAGGGAAGAGGGGTGCAGAAAGAAGGAACAGAAATGCAGTAAAAAGGCAAGGGGAGTGCAGAAAGAAGCAACCGAAATGCAGAAAGAAGCGAGAGAGGTGCAGAAAGAGGCAAGTGAGGTGCAGAAAAAGCAACCGAGTTGCAAAAGGAGGTAAGAGAACTGTAAAAAGAGGTTAGAGAGTTTTAGCGACAGACAAGAGAGGTGCAGAGAAAGGGAACAGGTGTGCAGAAAGAGGCTAGAGACGTGCAGAAAGAGGGAAGAGGGGTGCAGAAATAGACAAGAGGAGTGCAGAAAGAAGGAAGAGAGGTGCAGAAAGAAGCAAGAGAAGTGCAAAAGAAGCAACAGAGGTGGAGAAAGAGGCAAGAGTGGTACAGAAAGAGGCCAGAGAAGTGCTGAAAGAAGCAACAGAAATACAGAAAGAGTAAAGTGAGGTGCAAAATGAAGGAACAGTAATGCAGAAAGAGGCAAGAGAAGGGATGAAAGAAGCAACAGAAATGCAGAAAGAGTCTAGAGAAGTGCAGAAAGAAGCAACAGAGGTGCAGAAAGAGGAAACCGTAGTGCAGAAAGAGGCAAGAGAGGTGCACAAAGAGGCAAGAGAGGTGCACAAAGAGACAAGAGAGGTGCACAAAGAGACTAGAGAGGTGCAGAAAGAGGGAAGAGATGTGCAGAAATAGACAAGAGGGGTGCAGAAAGAAGCAAGGGAGCTGCAGAAAGAAGTTAGAGAAGTGCAGAATAAAGCAACAGGGGTGCAGAAAGAGACACAAGGGGTGCAGAAATAGGCAAGATAAGTGTAGAAAGAAGCAACAGAGGTGCAGAAGTATCCAAGAATACTGCAGAAAGAGGCAATAGAGTTTCAGAAACAGGCAAAAGAGGTACAAAAAGAGGGAACTGAGGGCAGACAGAGGCAAGAGAGGTACAGAAAGAGGGAAGGGGGTGCAGAAAAAGGCAAGAGGGGTGCAGAAAGAAGCAAGAGAGGTGCAGAATGAAGCCAGAGAAGTGCAGAAAGGAGCAGCAGAGGTGCTGAAAGAGGTGAGAGGGGTCTAGAAATAGGCAAGAGATGTGCTGAAAGAAGCAACAGAGGTGCAGACAGAGGCAAGAGAGGGGTGCAGAAAGAGGCAAGAGAAGTGCAGAAAGAAGCAACAGAGGTGCAGAAGAGGCAAGAGAAGTGCAGAAAGGAGGAACAGAGATGCAGAAATAGGGAAGAGAAGTGCAGAAAGAAGCAACAGAAATGCTGTAAGAACCATGAGAGGTACAGAAAGAGGCAAGTGAGGTGCAGAAAAAGGTAAGAGGGGTGCAGAAACAGGCAAGAGAGGTGCAGAAAAAGTAAACAGAGGTGCAGAAAGAGGCAAGAGGGGTGCATAAAGAAGAAAGAGAAGTGCTGAAAGAAGCAACAGAAGTGCAGAAAGAGCTAAGAGAGGGGTGCATAAAGAGGCATGAGAAGTGCTGAAAGAAGCAACAGAGGTGCAGAAAGAGGCAGGAGAAGAACAGAAAGAAGGAACAGAAATGCAGAAAGAGCCAAGAGACATTCAGAAAGAGCCAAGAGGGGTGCAGAAATAGCAAGAGAGGTGCAGAAAAAGAGAACAGGGGTGCAGAAAGAGGCAAAAGAGGTGCAAAAAGAGGGAAGAGGAGTGCAGAAAGAGGAAAGAGGGGTCCAGAAAGAAGCAGGCGAGATACAGAAAAAAGCAAGAGAAGTGCGGAAAGAAGCAAGAGAGGTGCAAAAAGAGGCAAAGGGGTAAATAAAGGGTCAAGAGAAGTGCAGAAAGAAGGAACAGAAATACAGAAAGAAGCAAGAGAAGGGCAGAAAGAAGGAACAGAAGTGCAGAAAGAAGCAAGAGAGGTGCAGAAAGAGGCAAGTGAGGTGCAGAAACAGGCAAGAGGGGTGCAGAAAGAGGCTAGAGAAGGGCGGAAAGAAGCAACAGAGGTACAGAAGGAGGCAAGAGAACTTAAGAAGGAGGCAAGAGAGTTGCAGAAACAGGCAGGAGAGGTGCAGAAAAAGGGAACAGATGTGTAGAAAGAGGCAATAGACATGCAGAAAGAGGGAAGAGGGGTGCAGAAAGAGAAAAGAGGAGTGCAGAAAGAAGCAAGAGGGGTGCAGAAAGAAGCAAGAGAGGCGCAGAATGAAGCTAGAGAAGTGCAGAAAGGAGCAACAGAGGTGCTGAAAGAGGTGAGAGGGGTTCAGAAATAGGCAAGAGATGTGCTGAAAGAAGCACAGATGTGCAGAGAGAGGCACGAGAGGGGTGCAGAAAGAGGCACGAGAAGTGCTGACAGAAGCAACAGAGGTACAGAAGAGGCATGAGAAGTGCAGAAAGGAGGAACAGAAATGCAGAAATAGGGAAGAGAAGTGCAGAAAAAGCAACAGAAATGCTGTAAGAACCATGAGAGGTGCAGAAAGAGGCAAGTGAGGTGCAGAAAGAGGCATGAGGGGTGCAGAAACAGGCAAGAGAGGTGCAGAAAAATTGAACAGAGGTGCAGAAAGAGGTAAGAGGGGTGCAGAAAGAAGAAAGAGAAGTGCTGAAAGAAGCAACAGAAGTGCAGAAAGAGCTAAGAGAGGGGTGCAGAAAGAGGCTAGAAAAGTGCTGAAAGAAGCAATAGAGGTGCAGAAAGAGGCAGGAGAAGTAAAGAAAGAAGGAACAGAAATGCAGAAAGAACCAAGAGACATTCAGAAAGAGGCAAGAGGGGTGCAGAAATAGCAAGAGAGGTGCAGGAAAAATGAACAGGGGTGCAGAAAGAGGCAAGAGAGGTGTAAAAAGAGGGAAGAGTAGTGCAGAAAGAAGCAGGGGAGGTACAGAAAGAAGCAAGAGAAGTGCAGAAAGAAGCAACAGAGGTGCAAAAAGAGGCAAAGAGGTACAGAAAGAGACACGAGAATTGCAGAAAGAAGGAACAGAAATGCAGAAAGAGGCAAGAGAAGGGCAGAAAGTGTAGGAAGGTGGAATCTGACTACATGGTTGCCCCCACTTTTTTTCTGGTGTTTTGATGGTTTTTGACTTAGTTTGGCTGGGAACCTGTTATTCAGGTCCCCAGCCTATCTGCTTTCTCTTATAAATTGATTCCATGTACTTTAGGTACATCCCAGATTGGATTCTGGAGTACCCTTATAAGTCCCTAGTATATGGTATACTATGTACCCAGGGCATAGGTACCCCAGAGGCCTACCAGGGGCTGAAGCATGTATTGTGCCACCCCTGGAAGGCCATCCAAAATGACACCACAGGACTGCTACTGCAGCCTGAGTGAGGTGGTGCATTCACCCCTTACAGAGATATAGGTTCACTATATCTCACCTATCACTGCACATAGAAACCTATCAGTCACCCCTATGGCAGGCCTTATCAATCCTGAAGGCAGGGTGGTTGGTTTTATGTGAGAGGGTGCTCTGGCATGAGCTGAGCCCCTCTGCAGCTTTCGGAATCCCTTACCCGGAGCTGTGTGTGGTGCAGCCTGACCATATACTCTTAAATGCATTATATCCTCGCCGTAAAATGCTAACTTTGGACTGGCTGCACCAAAACATGTCGTGTTTGGTGTCAAACACCTTGGAATCCTACCCCCCCGCCAATCCTGGCGGCGGGGGTAGAATTCCACCCTTCTAGAGGGAGAGACATGTCCCCACTGGTATACCCGGTGGAAACCTTAAAGAGCCCTGGCATCGCAAAGTGGATGCTGCAGCCACAGACACGAGTCTGGCCCCCTGCTGTTGACCGAAACTCCGGCAGGGGAGGCCTGGACAATAGATTTCCTGTCACAGGGAGGTGTTACCACCTCCCAGACAGGCCTTAGTGGATTGGGGCTGGGTGGGTGCACTCTCTGAGTGCTTTGAAGTCCTGCACTGGGGGCACATTTGGTGTCCTCGTGCATACCCCCGTTCAAACCTGTTGCAGGGGCTAACAGCCCCTGCTCTGGTGCGAAACTGGACAAAGGAAATGGGTGTAGCCACCCCTCTTTCCAAACCCTCCCATAGGTGGGTCCCCAGAGTTAGTCCAACCTCCTTCCTTAGTATAAGTAAGGGAACCCTGGCAACCGGACTTTAGATATCCCTGGACGAAACTCTGAAGCTGAATCCTGGACCTTCGATGCTCTACATCAAGACTAGAGGACTGAATAATCTCCCTTGGGGTCAAGGAGTGACTCCCCTGCTTGGCAGGCACCAACAAAGCATCTGTCCGGTCTGCATCGCTGAAGCTCCCACCAGACGCCGAAGTCTTTGCATCACCAGAGGAGGATTTCCAGACTTCCCTGAGGCTGCCCTGAGGCCTCAGCAAATCTGAGGCCCGTAGCTGTCGTGGGTAACGTGGAACCATGACCCCTGGACACCGAGCACATTTGCAAGTGCACCAACTTTCTGACATCTCTCGAAGACGTGCTTTAGGTCCCAAGTAGCCCTAGCCTGGAGCACCAACTGCAGCAAAGATCACTGGCCTACACTTCACGAGTGTTCCGTGGGTCAGCTCCAAGTGTGACCACTCGAGACTCCTTTGTAATCTCTAGTCCGTTGGCTAGTGGGTCCCCACGAAGGCAACTCTTCAATTGCTTGGGCTTTTCTGGTTGCTCCAGAGGTGCCCTGACTTAGCTTTGCTGGGTGAGTCCCTCAGACCTTGCTGGTCTGTATCGCAGCCTTTTATTCATTTCCCCATGACTTGCCGTTGCCAAGGCTTATTGGGTCCAATCTGGTCGCCGACACCGCAGCACTCGACAAACTTTGTGGTACAGCTGGATTCCAGCTCCTGGTTGTCGTCGACACCTCCTGGACCTCGTGGCTGAAGAGTCAAGGCACCTGTCAACTCACCTGAAGCACCCGACATCTGAGGGCATTCGACTATCGTGCCCCTGGTCACTGGCTAGTGACCCAGACTCTGTCCCCTCTGCTTTCAGGTCTTCCTCTTCCTCGATCCAGGCTTGGATCACACCGGACACTCTTTCTCTTCACGGCAGCAGCACTTTCCACGAGATCGCCATTGGAAACGACGACGATTCCCGACACCTTTTGACACGTATGCACCCGGCTTCCCTGGGTGAGGTAACTCGAGTATTTCGGTACTCACGTGGGTGTGGGCCCTAGAAACTCTTAAGTTTTGAGGGGTTAACTGGAAGTCCTCTCCGAAGTGTCCTTTTTCTTTAAAAATCCAACCGCGACTTTCCCCATAGAAGTCAACAGCGGCTCGTGGCTGTGTTCTCTCACTGCACGCGTCCCCCATTGGTCCCCTGTGTCACTACCTTGGGTGGTTCCTTGGGGTCCAAGAACTTCTACAGGCTTTAGGCCTTGTGTCTAGCTCAGTCGTGGTTCTTATACCACTATTTTAGTATATGGTTTGGTACGCCCCTAGGGCTCAAACGTGTATTGTGCTAAATACTGCTGATATTTGACTTGTAACTTATGTACTTCGAACTCTAGCCTCATAAAGAGACTAGAGGGGTGTGTTTAAGACTAAATACATATATTTTATATATATACCTGGTGTGGTCCTCTTTCATTTGGTCACTCAAGAGATTATAGACTGGTAAAACAAGCTGCTTTACATTCCTTCAAGACTTAGCCTGAAGGCTGCTCTCCATAGCTACCACTAGGATAGCTTTCTATAAAGGTTGTCTTTAACCTATCATCCATAAGGGGTTGTTTGGACTGGTGCAAGGTGCCCACTATAACTAGTGGACAGCATATACCAGGCCAACGTCTCACAGAAAGAAGGAACAGAAATGCAGAAAGAAGCAAGAGAGGTGCAGACAGAGGCAAGTGAGGTGCAGAAACAGGCAAGAGGGGTGCAGGAAGAGTCTAGAGAAGGGCAGAAAGAAGCAACAGAGTAGCAGAAGGAGGCAAGAGAACTGCAGAAGTAGGCAATAGAGTTGCAGAAACAGGCAAGAGAGGTGCAGAAAAAGGGAACAGAGGTGCAGAAAGAGGCAAGAGACATGCAGAGAAAGGCAAGAGAGGTGCAGAAAGAGGCAAGAGAGGAGCAGAAACAGGGAAGAGGTGTGCAGAAAGGAGCAAGAGATGTACAGAAAGAAACAAGAGAAGTGCAGAAAGAAGAAACAGGGGTGCAGAAAGAGGCTAGAGGGGTTGAGAAAGAGGCAAGAGAAGTGCAGAAAGAAGCAACAGAGGTGCAGAAAGAGGCAAGAGAACTGCAGAAAGAAGCAAGGGAGTTGCAGAAACAGGCAAAGAGGTGCAGAAAGAAGGAACAGTGGTGCAGACAGAGGCAAGAGAGGTACAGAAAGAGGGAAGAGGGGTGCAGAAAGAGGCAGGAGGGGTGCATACATTTGCAGAGAGGTGTAGAAAGAAGCATGAGCTGTGCAGAAAGAAGCAACAGAGTTGCAGAAAGAGGAAGAGGAGGTGCAGAAAGAGGCAAGAGAAGTGCAGAAAGAAGGAAAAGAGTTGCAGAAAGAGGCAAGAGAACTGCAGAAATAAGCAGGAGATGTGCAGAAAGAGGTAAGAGAGGTGCAAAAAAGGGAAGAAGTGTACAAAAAGAGGCAGGAGGGGTGCAGAAAGAAGCAAGAGAGGTGCAGAAAACAGCAAGAGAAGTGCAGAAAGAAGTAAAAGAGGTGCAGAAAGAGGCAAGAGGGGTGCAGTTAGAGGCAAGAGAGGTGAAGAAAGAGGGTAGACAAGTGGAGAAAGAGACAACTGGGGTGCAGAAAGAAGCAAAATACGTGCAGAAAGAAGCCAGAGAAGTGCAGAAAGAAGCAACAGAGGTGCAGAAAGAGGCAAGAGAAGTGCAGAAAGAAGTAAGAGATGTGGAGAAAGAGGCAAGAGAGGTGCAGAAAGAGGGAAGAGGGGTGCAGAAAGAGGCAAGAGGGGTGCAGAAAGAAGCAAGAGAGGTACAGAAAGAAACAAGAGAAGTGCAGAAATAAGCAACAGTGGTGCAGAAAGAGGCAGGAGAAGTGGAGAAAGAGGCAAGAGAGGTGCAGAAAGACACAAGAGAGGTGCAGAAAGAGGGAAGTGGGGTGCAGAAAGAGACAAGAGGGGTATAGAAAGAAGCAAGAGAGGTATAGAAAGAAGCAAGAGAAGTGCAGAAAGAAGCAACAGGGGTGCAGAAAGAGGCAAGAGTGGTGCAGAAAGAGGCAAGAGTAGTGCAGAAAGAAGCAAGAGAGGTGCAGAAGGAGGCTAAAGAAATGCAGAATGAGGCAAGAGAGTTGCAGAAACCGGTAAAAGAGGTGCTGAAATAGGCAAAAGGGGTGCAGACAGAGGCAAGAGGGGTGCAGAACGAGGCAAGAGGGGTACAGAAAGAGGCAAGAGAGGTGCAAAAAGAGGGAAGACGAGTGCAGAAAGAGGCAACAGGTGTGCAGAAAGAAGCAAGAGAGGTGCAAAAAGAGGCAAAAAAGGTGCAGAAAGAATCAAGAGAGGTGCAGATACAGGGAAGAGGTGTGCAGAAAGTGGAAGCATCGGTGCAGAAAGTGGGAAGAGAGGTGCAGAAAGAGACTAGAGGGGTACATAAAGAAGCAAGAGAGGTAAAGAAAGAATCAATAGAAGTGCAGAAAGAAGCAACAGGGGTGCAGAAAGAGGCATGAGAAGTGAAGAAAAAGGCAGCAGAGGTGCAGAAGGAGTGAAAAGAACTGTAGAAAGAGGCAAGAGAGTTGCAGACACAGGTAAAAGAGGTACAGAAAGAGGCAATAGGGGTGCAGATAGAGGCTAGAGAGGTGCAGAAAGAGGTAAGAGGGGTGCAGAAAGAGGCAAGAGAGGTGCAGAAAGAGGGAAGACGAGTGCAGAAAGAGGCATTATGGGTGCAGAAAGAAGCAAGATAGGTGCAGAAAGAAGCAAGAGAAGTGCAGAAAGAAGCAACAGAGGTGCAGAAAGAGGCAAGAGAAGTGCAGAAAGAGGCAAGAGAGGTGCAGAAACAAGGAAGAGGGGTGCAGAAGGAGTCTAGAGGGGTGCAGAAAGAGCAAGAGAAGTGCAGAAAGAAGCAACAGAGGTACAGAAGGAGGCAAGAGAACTGCAGAAAGAAGCAAGAGAGTTGCAGAAACAGGCAAAAGAGGTGCAGAAAGAGGGAACAGGGGTGCAGACAGAGGCAAGAGAGGTGCAGAGAGAGGGAAGAGGGGTGCAGAAAGAAGCAACAGAGGTGCAGAAAGAGGCAAGAGAAGTGCAGAAGGAGGCAAGAGATGTGCAAATTGAGGCAATAGAGGTGCAGAAAGAGGCAAGAGGGGTGCAGAAAGCAAGAGAAGTACAGAAAGAAACAAGAGAAGTGCAGAAAGAAGCAACAGTAGTGCAGATGGAGGCAAGAGAACTGCAGAATGTGGAAAGAGAGTTGCAGAAACAGGCAAAAGATGTGCAGAAATAGGGAACAGGGGTGCAGACAGATACAAGAGAGGTACAGAAAGAGGGAAGAGGAGTGCAGAAAAAGGCAAAAGGGGTGCATAAAGTTACAAGGGTGGTGCAGAAAGAATCAAGAGCAGTGCAGAAAGTACCAACAGAGGTGCAGAAAGAGGCAAGGGTGTGCAGAAAGAGGCAAGAGAAGTGCAGAAAGAAGCAAATGAGGTGCAGAAAGTGGAAAGAGAACTGCAGAAAGAAAAAAGACAGGTGCAGAAAGAAGTAATAGAGGTGTAGAAAAAGGCTAGAGAAGTGCAGAAAGAAGCAACAGAGGTGCAGAAAGAGGCAAGAGGGTTGCAGAAAGAGGCAATAGAGGTGAAGAAAGTGGGAAGACGAGTGCAGAAAGAGGCCGCTGTGGTGCAGAAAGAAGCAAGAAAGGTGCAGACAGAAGCAAGAGAAGTGCAGAAAGAAGCAACAGAGGTGCATAAAGAGGCAAGAGAAGTGCAGAAAGAGGCAAGATGGTTGCAGAAAGCAAAAGAGGTACAGAAAGAAACAAGAGAAGTGCAGAAAGAAGCAACAGTGGTACAGAAAAAGGCTAGAGGGGTACATAAAGAGGCAAGAGTAGTGCAGAAAGAAGCAACAGAGGTGCAGAAGGAGGCAAGAGAACTGCAGTATTAGGAAAGAGAGTTGCAGAAACAGGCAAAAGAGGTGCAGAAATAGGGAACAGGGGTGCAGACAGATACAAGAGAGGTACAGAAAGAGGGGTGCAGAAAGAGGCAAAAGGGGTGCAGAAATTTACAAATTTACAAGAGAGGTGCAGAAAGAAGCAAGAGCAGTGCAGAAAGAGACAACAGAGGTGCAGAAAGAGGCAAGAGGGCTGCAGAAAGAGGCAAGAGAGGTACAGAAAGAGGCATGAGAGATGCACAAAGAGGGAGGAACGGTACAGAAAGAGGCAAGAGTGGTTCAGAAAGAAGCAAGAGAGGTGCAGAAAGAAGCAAGACAAGTGCTGAAAGAAGCAACAGAGGTGCAGAAAGAGACAGGAGGGGTGCAGAAAGAGGCAAGTGAGATGCAGAAACAAGCAACAGGAGTGCATAAAGAGGCAAGAGAAGTGCTGAACGAAGCAACAGAGGTACAGAAGGAGGCAAGAGAACAGCAGAAAGAGGCAAGAGAGTTGCAGAAACAGGCAAGAGAGGTGCAGAAAGAGGCAAGAGAAGTGCAGAAAGGGGCAAGTGGGCTGCAGAAAGAGGCAAGAGAAGTGCAGACAGAAGAAACAGAGGTGCAGAAAGAGGCAACAGAACTGCAGAAAGAGCAAGAGAGGTGCAGAAAGAGGCAAGAGAGGTTCAGAAAGAGGCAAGAGAGGTGCAGAAAAAGGGAAGAGGGGTGCAGAAAGAAGGAACAGAAATGCAGTAAAAAGGCAAGGGGAGTGCAGAAAGAAGCAACAGAAATGCAGAAAGAAGCGAGAGAGGTGCAGAAAGAGGCAAGTGAGGTGCAGAAAAAGCAACCGAGTTGCAAAAGGAGATATGAGAACTGCAAAAAGAGGTTAGAGAGTTTTAGAGACAGACAAGAGAGGTGCAGAAAAAGGGAACAGGTGTGCAGAAAGAGGCTAGAGACGTGCAGAAAGAGGGAAGAGGGGTGCAGAACTAGACAAGAGGAGTGCAGAAAGAAGGAAGAGAGGTGCAGAAAGAAGCAAGAGAAGTGCAAAAGAAGCAACAGAGGTGGAGAAAGAGGCAAGAGTGGTACAGAAAGAGGCCAGAGAAGTGCTGAAAGATGCAACAGAAATACAGAAAGAGTAAAGTGAGGTGCAAAATGAAGGAACAGTAATGCAGAAAGAGGCAAGAGAAGGGATGAAAGAAGCAACAGAAATGCAGAAAGAGGCTAGAGAAGTGCAGAAAGAAGCAACAGAGGTGCAGAAAGAGGAAACCGTAGTGCAGAAAGAGGCAAGAGAGGTGCACAAAGAGACAAGAGAGGTGCACAAAGAGACAAGAGAGGTGCACAAAGAGACTAGAGAGGTGCAGAAAGAGGGAAGAGATGTGCAGAAATAGACAAGAGGGGTGCAGAAAGAAGCAAGGGAGCTGCATAAAGAAGTTAGAGAAGTGCAGAATAAAGCAACAGGGGTGCAGAAAGAGACACAAGGGGTGCAGAAATAGGCAAGATAAGTGTAGAAAGAAGCAACAGAGGTGCAGAAGTATCCAAGAGTACTGCAGAAAGAGGCAATAGAGTTTCAGAAACAGGCAAAAGAGGTACAAAAAAGAGGGAACTGAGGGCAGACAGAGGCAAGAGAGGTGCAGAAAGAGGGAAGGGGGTGCAGAAAAAGGCAAGAGGGGTGCAGAAAGAAGCAAGAGAGGTGCAGAATGAAGCCAGAGAAGTGCAGAAAGGAGCAGCAGAGGTGCTGAAAGAGGTTAGAGGGGTCTAGAAATAGGCAAGAGATGTGCTGAAAGAAGCAACAGAGGTGCAGACAGAGGCAAGAGAGGGGTGCAGAAAGAGGCAAGAGAAGTGCAGAAAGAAGCAACAGAGGTGCAGAAGAGGCAAGAGAAGGGCAGAAAGGAGGAACAGAGATGCAGAAATCGGGAAGAGAAGTGCAGAAAGAAGCAACAGAAATGCTGTAAGAACCATGAGAGGTACAGAAAGAGGCAACTGAGGTGCAGAAAAAGGCAAGAGGGGTGCAGAAACAGGCAAGAGAGGTGCAGAAAAAGTAAACAGAGGTGCAGAAAGAGGCAAGAGGGGTGCATAAAGAAGAAAGAGAAGTGCTGAAAGAAGCAACAGAAGTGCAGAAAGAGCTAAGAGAGGGGTGCATAAAGAGGCATTAGAAGTGCTGAAAGAAGCAACAGAGGTGCAGAAAGAGGCAGGAGAAGAACAGAAAGAAGGAACAGAAATGAAGAACGAGCCAAGAGACATTCAGAAAGAGCCAAGAGGGGTGCAGAAATAGCAAGAGAGGTGCAGAAAAAGTGAACAGGGGTGCAGAAAGAGGCAAGAGAGGTGCAAAAAGAGGGAAGAGGAGTGCAGAAAGAGGAAAGAGGGGTCCAGAAAGAAGCAGGCGAGATACGGAAAAAAGCAAGAGAAGTGCGGAAAGAAGCAAGAGAGGTGCAAAAAGAGGCAAAGGGGTAAAGAAAGAGTCAAGAGAAGTGCAGAAAGAAGGAACAGAAATGCAGAAAGAGTCAAGAGAAGGGCAGAAAGAAGGAACAGAAATGCAGAAAGAAGCAAGAGAGGTGCAGAAAGAGGCAAGTGAGGTGCAGAAACAGGCAAGAGGGGTACAGAAAGAGGCTAGAGAAGGGCAGAAAGAAGCAACAGAGATGCAGAAGGAGGCAAGAGAACTTAAGAAGGAGGCAAGAGAGTTGCAGAAACAGGCAGGAGAGGTGCAGAAAAAGGGAACAGATGTGTAGAAAGAGGCAATAGACATGCAGAAAGAGGGAAGAGGGGCGCAGAAAGAGAAAAGAGGAGTGCTGAAAGAAGCAGGAGGGGTGCAGAAAGAAGCAAGAGAGGTGCAGAATGAAGCTAGAGAAGTGCAGAAAGGAGCAACAGAGGTGCTGAAAGAGGTGAGAGGGGTTCAGAAATAGGCAAGAGATGTGCTGAAAGAAGCACAGATGTGCAGAGAGAGGCACGAGAGGGGTGCAGAAAGAGGCTCTGAGAAGTGCTGACAGAAGCAACAGAGGTACAGAAGAGGCATGAGAAGTGCAGAAAGGAGGAACAGAAATGCAGAAATAGGGAAGAGAAGTGCAGAAAAAGCAACAGAAATGCTGTAAGAACCATGAGAGGTGCAGAAAGAGGCAAGTGAGGTGCAGAAAGAGGCATGAGGGGTGCAGAAACAGGCAAGAGAGGTGCAGAAAAATTGAACAGAGGTGCAGAAAGAGGTAAGAGGGGTGCAGAAAGAAGAAAGAGAAGTGCTGAAAGAAGCAACAGAAGTGCAGAAAGAGCTAAGAGAGGGGTGCAGAAAGAGGCTAGAAAAGTGCTGAAAGAAGCAACATAGGCACAGAAAGAGGCAGGAGAAGTACAGAAAGAAGGAACAGAAATGCAGAAAGAACCAAGAGACATTCAGAAAGAGGCAAGAGGGGTGCAGAAATAGCAAGAGAGGTGCAGGAAAAATGAACAGGGGTGCAGAAAGAGGCAAGAGAGGTGTAAAAAGAGGGAAGAGTAGTGCAGAAAGAAGCAGGAGAGGTACAGAAAGAAGCAAGAGAAGTGCAGAAAGAAGCAACAGAGGTGCAAAAAGAGGCAAAGAGGTACAGAAAGAGGCACGAGAATTGCAGAAATGCAGAAAGAGGCAAGAGAAGGGCAGAAAATGTAGGAAGGTGGAATCTGACTACATGGTTGCCCCCACTTTTTTTCTGGTGTTTTGATGGTTTTTGACTTAGTTTAGCTGGGAACCTGCTATTCAGGTCCCCAGCCTATCTGCTTTCTCTTATAAATTGATTCCATGTACTTTAGGTACATCCCAGATTGGATTCTGGAGTGCCCTTATAAGTCCCTAGTATATGGTATACTATGTACCCAGGGCATAGGTACCCCAGAGGCCTACCAGGGGCTGAAGCATGTATTGTGCCACCACTGGAAGGCCATCCAAAATGACAGCACAGGACTGCTACTGCAGCCTGAGTGAGGTGGTGCATGCACCCCTTACAGAGATATAGGTTCACTATATCTCACCTATCACTGCACATAGAAACCTATCAGTCACCCCTATGGCAGGCATTATCAATCCTGAAGGCAGGGTGCTTGGTTTTATGTGAGAGGGTGCTCTGGCATGAGCTGAGCCCCTCTGCAGCTTTCGGAATCCCTTACCCGGAGCTGTGTGTGGTGCAGCCTGACCATATACTCTTAAGTGCATTATATCCTTGCGGTAAAATGCTAACTTTGGACTGGCTGCACCAAAACTTGTCGTGTTTGGTGTCAAACACCTTGGAATCCTACCCCCCCGCCAGTCCTGGCGGCGGGGTTAGAATTCCACCCTTCTAGAGGGAGAGACATGTTCCCACTGGTATACCCAGTAGAAACCTTAAAGAGCCCTGGCATCGCAAAATGGATGCTGCAGCCACAGACACGAGTCTGGCCCCCTGCTGCTGACCGAAACTCCGGCAGGGGAGGCCTGGACAATAGATTTCCTATCGCAGGGAGGTGTTACCACCTCCCAGACAGGCCTTAGTGGATTGGGGCTGGGTGGGTGCACTCTCTGAGTGCTTTGAAGTCCTGCACTGGGGGCACATTTGGTGTCCTCGTGCATACCCCCGTTCAAAACGGTTGCAGGGGCTACCAGCCCCTGCTCTGGCGCGAAACTGGACAAAGGAAATGGGTGTAGCCACCCCTCTTTCCAAACCCTCCCATAGGTGGGTCCCCAGAGTTAGTCCAACCTCCTTCCATAGTATAAGTAAGGGAGCCCTGGCAACAGGACTTTAGATATCCCTGGACGAAACTCTGAAGCTGAATCCTGGACCTTCGACGCTCTACATCAAGATTAGAGGACTGAAGAATCTCCCTTGGGGTCAAGGAGTGACTCCCCTGCTTGGCAGGCACCAACAAAGCATCTGTCCGGTCTGCATCGATGAAGCTCCCGCCGGACGCCGAAGTCTTTGCATCACCAGAGGAGGATTTCCAGACTTCCCCGAGGCTGCCCTGAGGCCTCAGCAAAGCTGAGGCCCGTAGCTGTCGTCGGTAACGTGGAACCATGACCCCTGGACACCAAGCACATTTGCAATTGCACCAACTTTCTGACATCTCTCGAAGCCATGCTTTGGGTTCCAAGTAGCCCTAGCCCGGTGCACCAACTGCAGCAAAGATCACTGGCCTACACTTCACAAGTGTTCCGTGGGCCAGCTCCAAGTGTGACCGCTTAAGACTCCTTCGCAATCTCTAGTCCATTGGCTAGTGGGTCCCCACGAAGGCAACTCTTCAATTGCTTGGGCTTTTCTGGTTGCTCCAGAGGTGTCCTGACTTACCCTTGCTGGGTGAGTCCCTCATACCTTGCTGGTCTGCATCGCAGCCTTTTCTTCATTTCCCCGTGACTTGCCATTGCCAAGGCTTATTGGGTCCAATCTGGTCGCCGACACCGCAGCACTCGACAAACTTTGTAGAACAGCTCGATTCCAGCTCCTGGTTGTTGTCGACACCTCCTGGACCTCGTGGCTGAAGAGTCAAGGCACCTATCAACTCACCTGAAGCACTCGACATCTGAGGGCATTCGACTATCGTGCCCCTGGTCACTGGCTAGTGACCCAGACTCTGTCCCCTCTGCTTTCAGGTCTTCCTCTTCCTCGATCCAGGATTGGATCGCACCGGACACTCTTTCTCTTCACGGCAGCAGGACTTTCCACGAGATCGCCATTGGAAACGACGACGATTCCTGACACCTTTTGACACGTATGCACCCGGCTTCCCTGGGTGAGGTAACTCGAGTATTTCGGTACTCACGTGGGTGTGGGCCCTAGAAACTCTTAAGTTTTGAGGAGTTAACTGGAAGTCCTCTCCGAAGTGTCCTTTTTCTTTAAAAATCCAACCGCGACTTTCCCCATAGAAGTCAACGGCGGCTGTGTTCTCTCAATGCACGCGTCCCCCATGGGTCCCCTGTGTCACTACCTTGGGTGGCTCCTGTGAGAAGTTGGCCTGGTATATGCTGTCCACTAATTATAGTGGGCACCTGCACCAGTCCAAACTACCCCTTATTGGAGATAGGTTAAAGACAACCTTTATTGAAAGCTATCCTAGTGGTAGCTATGGAGAGCAGCCTTCAGGCTAAGTCTTGAAGGAATGTAAAGCAGCTTGTTTTACCAGTCTATAATCTCCTGAGTGACCAAATGAAAGAGGACCACACCAGGTATATATTCAAAATATATGTATTTATTGCTAAACACACCCCTCTAGTCTCTTTATGAGGCTAGAGTTCGAAGTACATAAGTTATAAGTTAGTTATCAACAATAATAGCACAAATACACGTTTGAGCCCTAGGGGCGTACCAAACCATATACCAATAAAGTGGTATAAGAACCACGACTGAGCTAGACACAAGGCCTAGAGCCTGTAGAAGTGCTTGGACCACAAGGAACCACCCAAGGTAGTGACACAGGGGACCCACGAGGGACGCGTGCAGTGTGAGAACACAGCCGCGAATCGCCGTTGACTTCTATGGGGAAAGTCGCGGTTGGGATTTTAAAGAAAAGGGACACTTAGAGGAGGACTTGGAGCAAACCCCTTTAGAACTAGGTCGTTCTAGAGTCTATACCCACGGGAGCACTGGAGTACTCGAGTTACCTCACCCAGGGAAGCCAGGTGCATAGGTGTCTTTCGGGGTCGGGTTTCGTCGTCGTTTACAATGGCGATCTGCTGCAAAGTGCTGCTGGCGACCAAGTCGAAAGTGTTCGGGTGGATCCAAAGGTGGATCGGAGATCTGAAGAACCTGAAAGCAGAGGGGACAGAGTCTGGGTCACTAGCCAGTGACCAGGAAGGCGATGAGCAGATGCCCACCGATGTCGGGTGCTTCAGGTAGGTTGACGGTCGTCTTGACTCTTCAGCCACGAGGTCCAGGAGGCGTCGACGATGACCAGGAGCTGGATTCGAGCTGTCCCACAATGTCTGTCGATTGCAGGTGTGTCGGCGACTGGATTGGACCCAACAAGCCTTGGCCACGGCAAGTCTCTTGGAAATAGAAGAAGGACGTTGATGCAGATCAGCAAGATCTGGGGGACTCACCCAGCAAGGATAAGTCAGGGCAAGCCTGGAGCAACCAGGGAAGTCCAATTAGAATTAGAGTTGCCTTTGGGAGGGCCCACTAGCCAACGGACTAGCGACCACAAAGGAGCCTCGAGTGGACGCACTTGGAGCTGGCTCACAGGACACTCGTGGAGTGGGGGCCAGTGATCTTCGGTGCAGTTGGTGCTGGAGGCGGGGGCTACTGGAAGCCCAAAGCACAACTTCGTGGGATCCCAGGAAGAGGATGCACTTGCAAATGTTCTCGGTGCCCAGGGGTCACGGTTCCACGTTACCCACGACAGCTACGGGCCTCAGCTTCGCTGCGGACTCAGGGCAAACTCGGAGAAGTCTGGAAATCCACCTCTGGTGATGCAAAGACTTCGGCATCCGGCGGGAGCTTCAGCGATGCAGACCGGACAATTGCTTCCTTGGTGCCTGCCAAGCAGGGGAGTCACTCCTTGACCCCAAGGGAGATTCTCCAGTCCTCTAATCGTAAAGTAGAGCGTCGAAGGTCCAGGGTTCTGTGTCAGAGTTTCGTCCAGGTAAATCTAAAATCCTAAGGACAGGGGTCCCATACTTATACAAAGTTAGGGGGTTGGACATACTCTGGGGACCCACCTATGGGAGGGTCAGGGAAGAGGGGTGGTTACACCCATTCCCTTTGTCCAGTTTTGCACCAGAGCAGGGGCTGGAAGCCCCTGAACCAGTTTGAACTGGGGTATGCACAGGGACACCAAATGTGCCCCCAGTGCAGGACTTCAAAGCACCGGAGGGTGCTCCCGCCCAGCCCCAATACACACTATCCTGTCTGGGGAGGTGGTTACACCTCCTTGCAACAGGAAACCTATTGTCCAGGCCTCCCCTGCCGGAGTTTCAGTCAGCGGCAGGAGGCCAGACCCGTGTCTGTGGCAGCGGCATCCATTTTGTGATGCCAGGGCTCTGGAAAGAAGTTACCGGGTAGCCTGGTTTGTACATGTCTCTCCCTCTAGAAGGGTGGAATGCTACCCCGCCGCCAGAACTGGCGGGGGGTAGTATTCCAAGATGTTTGACACCAAACACGACATGTTTCTGTGCAGCCATCCCAAAGTTAGCATTTAACGCGGGGTTATAATGCGCTTAAGAGTATATGGTCAGGCTGCACTACAAACAGCATCAGAGAAGGGTCTCCGAACGCTGCAGAGGGGCTCTGCTCATGCAGGGGCACCCTCTCACATAGGAACCAAGCACTCTGCCTTCAGGATTGATAAGGCCTGCCATAGGAGTGACTTATAGGTTTATATGTGTGTGCAATGGTAGTGATATAGGTAGCCTATACCACTGTAAGGGGTGCATGCACCACCTTACCCAGGCTGCAGTAGCAGACCTGTGGTGTCATTTAGGATGGCCTTCCAGGGGTGGCACAATACATGCTGCAGCCCCTGGTAGGCCTCTGAGGTACCTATGCCCTGGGTACATAGTATACCATATACTAGGGACTTATAAGGGCACTCCAGATTCCAATTAGAGATGTGCCTAGGGCACATGGAAACCATTTTAGAGAGGAAGCAGCTAGGCTGGGGTTCTGATTAGCAGGGCCCCAGCCAGACTAAAGTCGAAAAACAGTGAAGCATCAGCAAAAAGTGGGGGTACCCATGTGAAGCAGATCCTACTCTCTACACAACCCCCAAACGTAGGGACATTAAACTAACCTTGACCAGTTGAGTCTTTATGTTCTAAGTGGAAGTACCTAGAGAGTCCATCTGCATTGGCATGGTTACTCCCAGGTCTATGTTCCACTGTAAAGTCCATCCCCTGTAGGGAAATGGACCACCTAAGCAGTTTGGGGTTTTCACCCTTCATTTGTTTTAGCCATAGGAGGGAATGTGGTCTGTTTGAACAAGGAAGTGAGTACCAAACAAGTATGGCCTCAACTTCTTCAGAGCCCAAACCACAGCAAAGGCCTCCCTCTCTATGGCTGACCAACGTTTCTCTCTAGGGGTCAGCCGTCTGCTAATAAAAGCTACTGGCTGATCCTGACCTTCATCATTCAATTGTGACAGTACAGCCCCTACCCCCAATTCAGATGCATCTGTTTGGACAATGAACTTCTTGGAGTAATCAGGACTCTGTAGAATGGGAGCAGTGCACATGGCCTGCTTCAGGTCATCAAATGCCTTTTGACAGCTAACTGTCCACTGAACCTTTTGGGCATTTTCTTGGAAGTTAAGTCATTCAGGGGTGTCACTATTGATCCATACCCCTTGACAAATCTCCTATAGTACCCAGTCAGGCCTAAAAGGCTCTCACCTGAGTCTGGGTAGTTGGAGCAGTCCAGTCCATGATGGTCTGGATCTTGCTCTGCAATGGTTGAACCTGGCCTCCACCCACAAGGTGGCCCAGGTACACAACCTGACTCTGCCCTATCTGGCCCTTTGTGGCCTTGATAGTTAGGCCTGCTTTCTGCAGGGCCTGCAAAACATTTCTGAGGTGGACCAGGTGATCCTCCCAGGTGGAGCTAAAGACAGCAATATCATCTAGATAGGCTGCACTATAGGCTTCCAGGCCTGTAAGGACTGTATTCACCAACCTCTGAAAAGTGGCAGGTGCATTCTTCAGACCAAAGGGCATTACCACAAATTGATAATGCCAACTAGGGGTTGAGAATGCTGTCTTTGGCTTTGCATCATCAGCTAGTCTGATCTGCCAGTAGCCAGCTGTCAGGTCAAATGTGCTTAGATACTTGGCTGAGGCCAAAGTGTCTATTAGCTCATCTGCCCTAGGTATTGGATGGGCATCAGTCCTAGTGACTGCATTGAGACCCCTGTAGTCCACACAAAACCTCATCTCTCTTTTCCCACCACTGGTGTGAGGTTTTGGCACAAGGACCACTGGACTAGCCCAAGGGCTATCTGAGGGTTCAATAACTCCCAAATCCAACATTTTCTGGACTTCTGTCCTGATACAGTCCCTGACATGGTCAGGTTGCCTATAAATCTTATTTTTAATAGGCAGACTGTCCCCAGTGTCCACTTCATGAGTGCACCAGGTGGTCTGACTTGGAGTCAGAGAGAACATAAGTCTGTACTGATTGAGCACTTGTCTACAATCAGTTTGCTGCTGAGCAGTGAGGCTGCCTGCCAAGGCTACACCATCCACTGACCCATCATCAGGGTTCTGTGAGAGCAGGTCAGGGAGTGGGTCACTCTCTTCCTCCTGTCCCTCATCAGTAGCCATGAGCAAGCCCATGTCTGCCCTGTCCACATATGGCTTCAGTCTGTTGACATGGAGAACCCTGTGGGGACTCCTGGGTGTTCCTAGGTCTACTAAGTGAGTAACCTCACCCTTCTGTTCAACAATGGTATGGGGTCCACTCCACTTGTCTTGGAGAGCTGCTGGGGCCACTGGCTCCAGCACCCACACCTTCTGTCCTGGCTGGTAAACAGTCAGTACAGCCTTTTGGTCATGCCAGGCTTTTTGAAGTTCCTGGCTAGCCTCAAGGTTTTTAGTTGCCTTTTTCATGTATTCAGCCATCCTGGAGCGGAGACCAAGTACATAGTCCACTATGTCTTGCTTTGGGGGCTTGAGAGGTAACTCCCATCCTTCCTTCACCAAGCACAATGGACCCCTGACAGGGTGACCAAACAAAAGTTCAACAGGGCTGTAGCCAACCCCCTTTTGAGGCACCTCCCTGTATGCAAATAAAAGGCAGGGTAAGAGTATGTCCCATCTTCGCCTAAGCGTCTCTGGGAGCCTTTTAATCATGCCCTTCAAGGTTTTGTTGAATCTCTCAACTAAACCATTGCATTGTGGGTGATAGGGTGTGGTGAACTTGTAATTCACTCCACACTCCTTCCACATTGCTTTCAAGTATCCAGACATAAAGTTAGCACCCCTGTCTGATACAGCCTCCTTAGGGAAGCCCACTCTTGAGAAAATTCCCAGGAGGGCCCTTGCCACTACAGGTGCTGTAGTGGTCCTAAGGGGAATAGCCTCTGGGTACCTGGTGGCATGATCCACTACCACCAGGATAAACCTGTGCCCAGATGCTGTTTGGGGATCCATGGGACCAACAATGCCAATCCCCACCCTTTCAAAGGGAACCCCCACCACAGGTAGTGGTATCAGGGGGGCCTTTGTAGTGCCACCTGCCTTGCCACTGGCCTGGCAGGTTACACAGGAGCGACACAACTCCTTGGTGTCTTCAGACATGTGGGGCCAGTGAAAGTGAGGGACAATTCTGTCCCAAGTCTTGTTCTGGCCCAGGTGACCTGCTAAGGGAATGTCATGGGCTAGGGTCAATAGGAAGCCCCTGAACTTCAGAGGTATTACCAACCTCCTGGTGGCACCAGGCTTGGGGTCTCTACACTCTGAGTACAAGAGTCCATCATCCCAATACACAGTATGGGGACCACTAGCTTTCCCAGCAGCCTCAGCAGCAGCTTGCTGTCTGAGGGGTTCAAGAGAGGGCAGCTCTGCTGCTCCTGGCTCAGATCTGCCCTGGAAGGGCCCCCTGTCCCTAAGAACTCAACCTGATCAGGCTCAAGCTCCTCTGGGACAGTTCCTTCCTCAGGACTGAGATCATCTCCCTGAAGAGACTGATCTTCCTTCTGAGCCAAGGGGAAGGCACTGCCTTTACCCTACTACTCCTCTTCTTGGATGGCACTTGGTCCATTATTCCAGGATCCAAGGCCTGTTCAGTGTTAGACATTTTGCTCTGTGACCTGGTCACAGCAAACACATCTGCAGGGATCCCCAGCATTTCTGCATGGGTCCTGAGCTCCACTTCTGCCCAAGCTGAAGTTTCAAGATCATTGCCAAGCAAGCATTCCACTGGTAGGTTTGCACTCACCACAACCTTCTTAAGGCCAGTTACCCCTCCCCAGGAGAAGTTAACAACTGCCAGAGTATGGTCTGTTCTGACCTTGCTAGCATTGGTCACTTGGTACATTTCACCAAGTATAATCTGCCCAGGATCCACAAGGTCTTGTGTCACCATGGTGACACTTGCCCCTGTGTCCCTAAATGCCAAAGCCTCTTTTCCATTTATTAAGGGATGTTGCCTGTACTTGCCCAGATTATTGGGACTCACAGAGGAGGTCACATCCATGCCTCCATCACAGACTAGGACAGCCTGAGTGAGTTCTCTGACTAGGTCAGAGCTCATCTCCTTACCCAGGGTCAACCCTACTAAACCCTTGGCTTGTGTACTCCCACCACCAACTGTAACTGTACTAGGGGGAACAGGTGCCTTAGGGGCATTGGTGGGGGCTGGAATAGAGTCCTTGGACTTGGTACAATCACTGGTCCAGTGGGTCTTTTGCTTAGAGACCTTGCACCATGGTTTCTTTTGGCCTTTCCTTTGTTAGACTGTGAATCCCCACCTGAAGAAGATTTTTGGGGGCCTTGTGAAGACTTCTGGTCTTTACCCTTCTCCCCACCCTTGTCAGAGTTCTTAGAATCTTGCTTCTTTGGGTCACCACCTTGGTTCTGTACCTTCTGCCTCACCCTGGTTCTGACCCATTTGTCTGCCTTCTTTCCCAATTCTTGGGGAGAGGTCAGATCAGAGTCCACCAGGTACTGATGCAACAGCTGATTTTGACAGTTATTAAGAATCTGCTCCCCTCATGATAAGATTGTACAATCCTGTGAAGTCACATACCTTACTGCCCATCAACCAACCTTCCAGAGCCTTAGCAGAACAATCCACATAGTCCACCCAGTCTTGAGTCTGTGCTTTTTGGGTATCTCTGAACTTTAACCTGTATTATTCAGTGGTTAGGCCAAACCCATCAATCGGAGCACTCTTCAATACTTTGTAATTGTCAGCATCCTCTTCTCTTACAGTGAGGAGCTTGTCTCTACCTTTGTCTGCAAAGGAGAGCCACAAGATTGCTGCCCACTGCTCCTGAGGGACCCTCTGTACTTTACAGGCCCTCTCCAGTGCAGTTATCCATTTGTGGATGTCATCCCCACTCTGGTAGGGAGGGACAATCTTGCTCAGGTTTCTATGGTCATAAGACCTTTCCCTATCTCTGGGGAAATTGCTGCCACCATGGGACTCTAGTCCCAACTTTTTCTCTCTCTATAGAGATCTAGGGACTCCCTGTCTATAGCCAATTGCTGTTTTCTGAGTTCAAGCTGGGCTTGCTCATACTGAATCAGTCTCTCCCTCCTCTCATGAGAGGATTCCCTTCCATGAGAGGAGACAGAGGTCCCTACTGAGGTGTCAGAGTGGTTAGACTCCTGAGAAGGAGATCTAGGTCTTCTGGGCACACTCACAATTCTTCCTGGGGGGACAAAGGGGAGGTCATTCTGATCCTCCTCCTCCTCCACAGGAGGAATTGGGTTTTCCAGGTCAAGGTCATTTTCACCTTCCTGGCCAGTTTCAGAGGGGGGGCCCTTAGTTTCTTCACCCCTGACCCGTTCCTCATCTTCTGCCCCACCCTGTCTGCCTACCCCTTCAGACCCTAGGGGCCTGCTGAGATCATCAGCCAGTAACACCTCCCTGAGGTGTTGGGTGCTGGCACTTTTGCCTGCCTTCAGCTTCCTAAGATTGCATAATGCTCTCAATTCCAAGAATGGGAGATTATCATACTTGGAGGGAAGAAGCCCACTGGCTTCTGGCAAGGACTCACTGGGTCCTGGCTTTGAAGACATTACTAGTGAGGTGTGGTGTATGCACTACCTACTCTAGTGTGGCCTACTAAACTCTCTTGAGTTGTAGAAAGGGTGTGCTATCCCTTAACACACAACTCTAAGTTCAGTAGAACTTACTGTATCCTAAGCTTGATTTATATGTACCTAAGGTACCCTTAGTGGTTTTCAGTTGATCAATTCAATTGAGATTATCTGGTAAAACAATAGCAAGCTGGAATCCCACCGCTGCCACCAATGTGAGAAGTTGGCCTGGTATATGCTGTCCACTAATTATAGTGGGCACCTTGCACCAGTCCAAACAACCCCTTATTGGAGATAGGTTAAAGACAACCTTTATTGAAAGCTATCCTAGTAGTAGCTATGGAGAGCAGCCTTCAGGCTAAGTCTTGAAGGAATGTAAAGCAGCTTGTTTTACCAGTCTATAATCTCCTGAGTGACCAAATGAAAGAGGACCACACCAGGTATATATTCAAAATATATGTATTTATTGCTAAACACACCCCTCTAGTCTCTTTATGAGGCTAGAGTTCGAAGTACATAAGTTATAAGTTAGTTATCAACAGTAATAGCACAAATACACGTTTGAGCCCTAGGGGCGTACCAAACCATATACCAATAAAGTGGTATAAGAACCACTTCTGAGCTAGACACAAGCGCTAGAGCCTGTAGAAGTGCTTGGACCACAAGGAACCACCCAAGGTAGTGACACAGGGGACCCACGGGGGACGCGTGCAGTGTGAGAACACAGCCGCGAATCGCCTTTGACTTCTATGGGGAAAGTCGCGGTTGGGATTTTAAAGAAAAGGGACACTTAGAGGAGGACTTGGAGCAAACCCCTTTAGAACTAGGTCGTTCTAGAGTCTATACCCACGGGAGCACCGGAGTACTCGAGTTACCTCACCCAGGGAAGCCGGGTGCATAGGTGTCTTTCGGGGTCGGGTTTCGTCATCGTTTACAATGGCGATCTGCTGCAAAGTGCTGCTGGCGACCAAGTCGAAAGTGTTCGGGTGGATCCAAAGGTGGATCGGAGATCTGAAGAACCTGAAAGCAGAGGGGACAGAGTCTGGGTCACTAGCCAGTGACCAGGAAGGAGATGAACAATGCCCACCGATGTCGGGTGCTTCAGGTAGGTTGACAGTCGTCTTGACTCTTCAGCCACGAGGTCCAGGAGGCGTCGACGACAACCAGGAGCTGGATTCGAGCTGTCCCACAATGTCTGTCGATTGCAGGCATGTCGGCGACCAGATTGGACCCAACAAGCCTTGGCCACGGCAAGTCTCTAGGAAATAGAAGAAGGACGTTGATGCAGACCAGCAAGATCTGGGGGACTCACCCAACAAGGATAAGTCAGGGCAAGCCTGTAGCAACCAGGGAAGCCCAATTAGAATTAGAGTTGCCTTCGGTAGGGCCCACTAGCCAACGGACTAGCGACCGCAAAGGTGACTCGAGTGGACGCACTTGGAGCTGGCTCACGGGACACTCGTGGAGTGGGGGCCAGTGATCTTCAGTGCAGTTGGTGCTGGAGGCGGGGGCTACTGGGAGCCCAAAGCACAACTTCATGGGAGTCCAGGAAGAGGATGCACTTGCAAATGTTCTCAGTGCCCAGTGGTCATGGTTCCACGTTACCCACGACAGCTACGGGCCTCAGCTTCACTGCAGACTCAGGGCAGCCTCGGGGAAGTCTGGAAATCCACCTCTGGTGATACAAAGACTTTGGCGTCCGGCGGGAGCTTCAGCGATGCAGACCGGACAATTGCTTCTTTGGTGCCTGCCAAGCAGGGGAGTCACTCCTTGACCCCAAGGGAGATTCTTCAGTCCTCTAATCGTAAAGTAGAGCGTCAAAGGTCCAGGATTCTGTGTCAGAGTTTCGTCCAGGTAAATCTAAAATCCTAAGGACAGGGGTCCCATACTTATACAAAGTTAGGGGGTTGGACATACTCTGGGGACCCACCTATGGGAGGGTCAGGGAAGAGGGGTGGTTACACCCATTCCCTTTGTCCAGTTTTGCGCCAGAGCAGGGGCTGGAAGCCCCTGAACCAGTTTGAACTGGGGTATGCACAGGGACACCAAATGTGCCCCCAGTGCAGGACTTCAAAGCACCAGAGGGTGCTCCCGCCCAGCCCCAATACACACTATCCTGTCTGGGGAGGTGGTTACACCTCCTTGCAACAGGAAACCTATTGTCCAGGCCTCCCCTGCCGGAGTTTCAGTCAGCGGCAGGAGGCCAGACCCGTGGCTGTGGCAGCGGCATCCATTTTGTGATGCCAGGGCTCTGGAAAGAAGTTACCGGGTAGCCCGGTTTGTACATGTCTCTCCTTCTAGAAGGGTGGACTGCTACCCCCGCCGCCAGAACTGGCGGGGGGGGGTAGTATTCCAAGATGTTTGACACCAAACACGACATGTTTCCGTGCAGCCATCCCAAAGTTAGCATTTAACGCGGGGTTATAATGCGCTTAAGAGTATATGGTCAGGCTGCACTACAAACAGCATCAGAGAAGGGTCTCCGAATGCTGCAGAGGTGCTCTGCTCATGCAGGGGCACCCTCTCACATAGGAACCAAGCACTCTGCCTTCAGGATTGATAAGGCCTGCCATAGGAGTGACTTATAGGTTTATATGTGTGTGCAATGGTAGTGATATAGGTAGCCTATACCACTGTAAGGGGTGCATGCACCACCTTACCCAGGCTGCAGTAGCAGACCTGTGGTATCATTTAGGATGGCCTTCCAGGGGTGGCACAATACATGCTGCAGCCCCTGGTAGGCCTCTGAGGTACCTATGCCCTGGGTACATAGTATACCATATACTAGGGACTTATAAGGGCACTCCAGATTCCAATTAGAGATGTGCCTAGGGCACATGGAAACCATTTTAGAGAGGAAGCAGCTAGGCTGGGGTTCTGATTAGCAGGGCCCCAGCCAGACTAAAGTCGAAAAACAGTGAAGCATCAGCAAAAAGTGGGGGTACCCATGTGAAGCAGATCCTACTCTCCTACAGCTCCTTGGGGTCCAAGAACTTCTACAGGCTCTAGGCCTTGTGTCTAACTCAGTAGTGGTTCTTATACCACTATTTTAGTATATGGTTTGGTACGCCCCTAGGGCTCAAACGTGTATTGTGCTAAATACTGCTGATATTTGACTTGTAACTTATGTACTTCGAACTCTAGCCTCATAAAGAGACTAGAGGGGTGTGTTTAAGACTAAATACATATATTTTATATATATACCTGGTGTGGTCCTCTTTCATTTGGTCACTCAAGAGATTATAGACTGCTAAAACAAGCTGCTTTACATTCCTTCAAGACTTAGCCTGAAGGCTGCTCTCCATAGCTACCACTAGGATAGCTTTCTATAAAGGTTGTCTTTAACCTATCATCCATAAGGGGTTGTTTGGACTGGTGCAAGGTGCCCACTATAACTAGTGGACAGCATATACCAGGCCAACTTCTCACATTGGTGTGCAGTGTGTGGGATTCCAGCTTGCTATTGTTTTAGCAGATAATCTCAAGTGTGTGACTAACTGAAAACCACTAAAGGTACCTAAGGTACATATAAATTCAAGCTTAGAAATACAGTAAGTTCTTCTGAACTTAGAGTTGTGTGTCAAGGGCTTAGCACACCCTTTCTACAACTCAAGAGAGTTTAGTAGGCCACATTAGAGTAGGTAGTGCATACACCACACCTCACTAGTAATGTCTTCAGGGTCAGTAACCAGTAGGTCCCTGCCAGGAACCAGTGGGCTCCTACCCTCCAAATATGACAACCTCCCATTCTTGGAATTGAGAGAGTTGTGCAAGATTAGGAAGCTGAAGACAGGCAAAAGTGCCAACACCCAACGTCTCATGGAGATGCTTCTGCTGGATGATCTCAGAAGACCCATAGGGTCTGCAGGGGTAGGCAGAGAGGGTGGGGCAGAAGATGAGGAAGGGACATGGGGTGAAAATACCCAGGACCTGCCCTCTGAAACTGGCCAGGAAGATGAAAATGATCTTGCCCTGGACAATCCAGCTCCTCCTGAAGATGAGGAGGAGGATCAGAATGACCTCCCCTTTGTCCCTCCAGGAAGAGTTGTGAGTGTGCCTAGAAGGTCCAGATCTCCTTCTCAGGAGTCTAACCATTCTGACACCTCAGTAGGGACCTCTGTTTCCTCTCAGAGGAGGGAATCCTCTCATGAAAGGAAAAAGAGACTGCTCCAGTATGAAGAAGCTCAGCTTAGGATCAGAAAAGAGCAGTTGGCTATAGACAGGGAGTCCCTAGAGCTTCATAGACAAAGAAGAAAGTTGGGACTAGAGTCCCATGGTGGCAGCAACTTCCCTAGTGGTAGGGAAAGATCTTATGACCATAGAAAACTGAGCAAGATTGTCCCTCCCTACCAGAGTTGGGATGACATCCACAAATGGATGACTGCACTGGAAAGGGCCTATAAAGTTCAGAGGGTCCCCCAGGAGCAGTGGGCAGCAATCTTGTGGCTCTCCTTTGCAGACAAAGGTAGAGACAAGCTCCTCACTGTTAGAGAAGAGGATGCTGACAATTACAAAGTCTTGAAGAGTGCTCTGATCGATGGGTTTGGCCTAAGCACTGAACAGTATAGGTTGAAGTTCAGAGATACCCAAAAGACTCAGACTCAAGACTGGGTTGACTTTGTAGATTGTGCTACTAAGGCTCTGGAAGGTTGGATACATGGCAGCAAAGTGCATGACTTTATAGGATTGTACAATTTGATTATGAGGGAGCAGATCCTTAATAATTGTCAAAACCAGCTTTTACACCAGTACCTGGTGGACTCTGATCTGACCTCTCCCCAAGAATTGGGAAAGAAGGTAGACAAATGGGTCAGAACCAGTGTAAGCAGGGTGGTGACCAGAAGAAAGATTCTACCAAGTCCCAAGAGAAAGGTGGGGATAAAGCTAAGGATAAATCCACTACAGGGCCCCAAAAGTCCTCTTCTGGTGGTGGGCCCCAAACTCCTTCCTCTCCTGAAAAGAAACCATATTGCCATGTTTGTAAAAAGCCTGGCCACTGGAAAACGGATCCCAGTTGCCCCAGGATTTTTTTTTTTTTTTAAGTCCTCATCACGCAAAGTTTTGATTAAGAGAGTATATTCAGCAAAAAATACCACGTTTAGAGAGCTTTATCTACCGATCTGATCTTTCCACGGCTCTTCCCCGGCACACTAGAACACTTCTATTTCCTGTGTGGGGGTATCCCAATAGCCATCAAGCATCTCATACGTGACTGTCCACTCCTTTAGTTGGAACCTGTACTGCCATCTTTCAAAACTTATCTGTTACTGCGCTTAATCATTGGACTTTGTCAAATCATTGTCGCAGCACAGTTAACACACTTTTCTCAGACCAGTACTGTTCCCACCTATTCCAGAATTCTAATCTTTTACTAAGTACACCAGCTCTATCCAACAGGTTTATTCTAAGCACTGAATTCAGCCAATCTTCTTCTGTAGGTGGCAGAGGGTTAACCCATTTAATACAAATCTCACGCCTAGCGACTAGTATCAATAAAAAGAGTAGGTTTCTTTGTTTTTTGTTAAAGCTAGAACTTCCACTGTCATCTATCTCTACCCCAAATAGTATTAATTGGACGCTTACCTGTATTTCTTGATGAAATACCTCTGAGAGTACCTTACTGACTTTTTTCCAGTAGTTTTGAAGCTGGGGGCACTGCCAGAACATGTGGATGTCATCGGCCCTTTCTTCACCGCATTTAGGACAACTCTTCACCCCTCCTTTTTTCAATTTCGACAACTTCTTAGGTGTCCAATATGCTCTATGCAGAGTAAATAGATAGTTCTTTTTGAGAGGTGCCGATTTAATAACATCCCCACATGCAGCCGCAGATACTTGCCATAATAAAGATACGTCCAGCGACGGCAGCGCCTTCCCCCAGATCTCATTAGGTAGGGTGAATTCCTCTTGTCCTTCATTGATAAGCGCCCAATACCAAAATGCTACCTCTTTCTTCCTGATTTCCCCTTGGAGTTTCGATTCCAGTTCCGAATTTCCTACCCCATCCTTTCCCAAGGATTTAGCCCAACTCATAAGTTGATAATGTTTAAACTTAGATAAACCCCCACCAGACAGTTCTGACAGACGATCCCAATCAACAATAGTGGACCCAGTCAGTATTTGTCCCCATTTCATTACTCCGCCTTCTCTTAATGGTACTGATAACGCGTCCTTCAAACATTCCGGTGTTCCCGGCGAGTCCCAAATTGGGGCGTGTTGACAATAGTAGGGGATATTCCACAAACGCCTTATCTGAGCCCACAGTCTAATAGCCGCTCCCAAGATTTTTAATTTAATTTTTTTGAAGAATTTTGTATGGCCAAATTTATATAAAAAATGGCTTCCCTCTGGACCTATCATTGCTTGCATATAACCTGGGAAAGAGCTGTAATCCTTGAATAATACTCTAAGGGGCAGATTTACAAGCCCCCTGCGCCACCAGTACGTCACTTTTCGTGACGTACTGGTGGCGCAGGGGGCTCCTCGATATTTACAAGGAGAGGAAAAGCCACCATGCGTGACTTTTCCTCTCCTTGTAAATACCGTCCCTTCACACGCAGCACTTTGCGGTGAAGGGGCGTTCCATGGGTGTTGCTGTGGGTGTTCCCACGCAACACCCATGGAACAAGACACATCTCCAGAATTACGAGAAAACGTAACTCTGGAGATGCGTCTGAAAGCTACGCCACCCTAGAGGTGGCGTAGCGAGGCGCACCGAGGAGAAATGTTTTCATTTCTCCTCGTTTTTTCCTCTTTCAATGCGTGCTGCATTCTGCAGCACGCATTGAAAGAGGAAAAGCCTGTACTGATTGTTTTTGTGCAGAAAGGTGCCCCTTCCTGCACAGAAACAATCTCCCCATGGCGCAGGCATCCTTGCACCATGGTGCAAGGGTGCCTGCGCCGGCGCTTGGCAGCTGTTTGTGCGCCAGCGCTAGGGGAAAGCACAGGAATGCGACATATTCTTGTAAATATGTCGCATTCCTGTGCTCTGAAAGTGCCGCAGCGTGGCGCAGCCAAAGGGCTTGCAGCGCCACGCTGCGGCACTTTCTTGTAGATCTGCCCCTGAATTTTTTTAAATGAAACGCCCTATAGTATTGGAACAGATCCGGGCTGGCTATACCTCCATGTTCCTGTTTTCTCCTTATCTTCTTCCACGATATTCTAACTCCCCTCGATGCCCAAATAAAGCTACTGATTTCACCCTGCATTTTACTAATCCATTCTTTTTAAACTCAAGTGGTATCGAGTTAAACACAAAGGTGAATTTAGGTAAAATCATCATCTTAACCAGATTTGAACGGCCTAAAAAAATAGAGGGAGACTCCTCCATGCGTTGATAAGTTTTTTGGACTCTATTTGAGTTTTATTAAAATTAATTTGAGCAATCCTCTTAACCTCTCCCACTATCACAATCCCTAGGTATCTTATTTGATGTTTTACCAGGGGTCTACACTCTGAGTATTCCAACACATAATCTCAGTCTTTTGTTGGTTTATCTGATAACCTGATAGGTTACCAAACTGCTCCAATGTTTCTGTTATTCTAGGGAGCGAACCGTTCAAATCATCTGTAAATACCATTAAATCATCCGCATAGAGTGCGACCTTTTTCACCCAGTTCCCAAAGCTAAAGGGAGATATATGTGGGTTTGATCTCAAGGCACTGGCCAAAGGCTCAATATAAAAGTTAAACAATAAGGGGAGAGAGGACACCCCTGTCTGGTGCCTCTCTCTATATATATCTTTTCTGTAAGAGACCCATTAACCAGTACACGTGAGGTTGGGGATCTATATAGAGCTCTTACTGCTCTTACAAAATTACTACCCAATTTATAAGCCTCCAAGGTATTATTTAAAAACTCCAGCTCACTCTATCAAAGGCCTTGGCGGCATCAAAGGTGATTACCGCCAAGGAAGTTTCTCCTCGACCGCCAAGTCTATTGCTCCAATTAATTCGTGGGTAAGTTCCTGAATCTGTCTACCTTTTATAAAACCTTTCTGGTCTTCATGAATTAGACAACCTGCCCATTTCCCCAATCTTTTAGCTAATAATTGCGTAAAAATCTTATAGTCACTATTTAACATTGAAATGGGTCTATAGGACTCGCATAGTTTAGGGTCTTTCCCAGGCTTTAATATAATACAAATAGTTGCTTCACTCCAGGATTTAGGAGGTTCCTGTCCCCTTATAAATATATCATTGAATAGACTAGTAAGTCCAGGCACCAGTTCCTCTTTCAAAACCTTGTAGATCTCATTAGGCAACGCGTCCGGTCCAGCCGCCTTAGCACTTTTTAAACCTTTAACTATCTCTTTTACTTCTGCTTCAGTGATTTCTGCATTTAACTCTTCCCTTTGCTCTTCTGACAGAGTTTGTCTTACCCAGCAGTTCAGATAAGCTTTAATTTGGTCCTCACTGATGCACGTATCCTCTTTATATAATTCTCCAAAAAACCCAAAAAGGCTCTCTTAATTTCTGACTCTTCTGTGGATGGAAAACTTTTGTCCACCTCTTGGATACTCAAAATCTTGTTACGATTTAGATCAGTCTTTGTTTTCCAGGCTAAAATCTTACCACACCCCTCACCATATTGGAAGTGGGCGAGTTTGCTTGCCTCCCATTTCTTCATAATTTGAGTATCCAAGATATTTACTAATTTCTTTTTTTGTTGAGCAATTCATCAGTAATTATTTCCACATTGACAGCTAAGGTTTCCTCCCTAATATTCTTCTCCAAATCTTGTATTTCTCCCTCTAAACTCTCTATTTCCTCTTTGTTCAGCTTGTTCCGATAAGCCGCTAAGCTAATCAGCTTCCCCCTAAGTACCGCCTTATATGCATCCCATCTAATCTGGCAAGAGGTCCCCTCCGAATTTAACTGGAAGTAGAATATAGTTTCTTCTTTAAGGTCCTCTAATACCTTAGCATCCAGAAGCAAAGTTTTATCTAAAGTCCACCTTGGCTGAGATTGCTGACTATGGAGTTCAAGCTCCATCAATACTGCCGAGTGATCCGAAAGATGTTCTGGAAGATGTCTAACCTTTTTTACTTCACCCCCTAGTGATTTATCAATTAAAAAATAATCAATTCTAGAAGAATGGCCCAGTTTTTTATTCTTAAACGTGAACAGATGAGATTTTTCCCCTTTTCTTCTCCATATATCAATTAAACCCAAATCCTCCTGGAAAATCTTAAGCCAACTCCTCATTTTTGGTAGAGTGGGGGATTTTTTGGGGGGGCTCCTGTCTTGTTTAGGGTCAATTAGTATGTTAAAATCACCCCCAAGGATAATACTCCCCGGCACGTCAAGGAGGTATGCATAGAGGGTCTGTAAGGCTGAGGGGTCATCTACGTTTGGTCCATAATACCCTGCTATAGCCATTAATCTTCCGTCCATACGTATATTCCCCACAGCCCATCTCCCCTTTATATCAGTCTTGTATGATTCAATAGTAACTTTCGCTGACCTTTTAAAAATGATGATTATCCCCTTAACGCAACATGCTTGATCAGTACAAATAAAAGAATCCACCCATCTCTGAGTTTTCATTATATCCCTCCATTCTACTTTTAAGAGATGAGTTTCTTGGAGAATTATTATATCACACTTTTTATTTCTAAGATATTCTAAAATCCTTTGCCTTCTTGCATTTACTCGTAGACCATTCACATTCCAAGTGAGAATATTAACTCCCATATTCTAAGATAATGATTTCGCTTCTACATATATCTTTTGTGAATCGGACCTGATTTTTTTTGTTTTTTTTCCCCAAAATGCTCCCACACCCGTAATGCACCACATTATACATAACCCATACCCATCCCTACCCATTGTCCCCCCCTCCCCTCCCGAGAGAACCCTCCCTTTATCCATTGGCAGGTCAATCCTGCCTCTTTGAGATCCCTACTCTATGGGCATATTACACTTTTTGTGCCTTTATCTTATTTATCAATGATTCTACCTCTTTAGCTTCCCTCAAGTTATGCATCTGATTGTCCCACATGATCCTTAATGATGCCGGGAACTTCATCTGTACTGTAGCTCCCAGTGACTTCAATTCCTGCATATATTGACCTAGCATCCATTGTCGGTCCTGTGTCGTCTTTGATATATCCGATCTTATTCGGAAAGACCAGTCATTCTTTTTATGAGATCCTGCTCTTATAGCCTCTCTCAGAATTCTCTCCTTTAATGAATAGGACCTGAAATTGACTAAAATCTTCCTTGGGTTCACCCTATTTTTACCTTTCCCAAACGGGTCTCTGTGAACCCTTTGTATATCTTCGTACAGAACTTTAGTTTCAATCCACAGGAAGGTTTCTTTCAAAAGATTTACCACAAAGTTTTTTATATCATCTCCCTCCTGCCCTTCAGGAATATTCAGGAGCCTCAGATTATTTCGTCTAGACTGGTTTTCCAGAGACTCAATCTTCCCTCTTAGATCTTTCTCGCTGGCTTGCAGGACCCTCATTTCTTTTTCGTTGGTAGTGAGTCTTTTGTCCATCTCTTCCACCGAGGCCTCGACTGTACTAACCCTTTCCATAATTGAGTTCATCTTAGTTTCTAAAATCTCGCAGACTCCCTGAATTCTGAGCTGGTTTCTTTCAGAAATAGCAAAGCTCGCCCTCATCTCTGTGATCAGAGTTTCCATTAGAATGTCCGCAGGTTTAGCTCCATCTAGTGAATTTGAGCCCATTACTGGTAATTCCTTACCCAAACCATTCTCTCCCAAAATCACAGGAGCGGTATATACAGCATTATCAATACCTTTGTCATGTTCTAGGTCAATAAGACTTTCAAAATGATTTGCACTATGTGGGATGCCTGCCGTTAATACCTCCTCTGCCATTGTATTTTTTTGTATGTACTCAGTATTGGCTGTTTTATGTGGGCTTAGCTCTTTAGATTCCTTTAATTCTTTTGGGAGGGATTGCTTAACTTTAAAGTATGTACGCAGGGAGGGGGTAATTTTAATTTTTGTTGTCACAGCCTTGGCCCGAGTTGACACTATAGTAGACTCCAGGATTTGTGGAGGGGGCACAGTCTTACTTTTTCCTTTATCAATCTGGGGTATTTCAGAGTTCAGGGGGTTCTCTACTGCTACCGTTAAATTATCTGACAAGTTCCTGCTTCTCAGGCAGTATCTTATCCCCCTCCTAGGCGAGGTCTCTCGCACTAACTCACCAGTGATTTTATTCTTTTTCAGGCCCTTATTCTGAGCCAGTTTTTGGGGTTTTGTCACACTGCCCCCCCTATTTGCTTCACTTACTCTGTTAGATTGTATTACGCCTCCTCGAGTCCGTCCCTTCTTAGTAAACGCAGCTGTCTTAGTAGAACCTGTCGTATCCGCCACGATTTTCACCCCTCCGCCGATACTCTTACTGCTGGGGCTGGGGCTGAGAGTTACCTTTGCCCGGAAGGAAACTCTTGCTGCCGCCTTCCTGCTCTCCCGCAAGACTAGACCCGCCTTAGCCCACACTGAGCTTGTTGTGTGGCTCCAATCTGCACTCCCACCCCCTAACGGTGCCGCATTAGCAGGGGGGCTAGGAGACGGAGTCCGAAAACGCGCACGAGTATCGCCTTTCAAACTGCCCTTCAAACCTCGTTGTGCTGCTGAAAGAGGGCGCGGAGGCACGGAGGACAAAAGCTCGATTACCGGAGTGACGAGGGACATACTACGACATCTGGAAGCCTTCAAAGAGTAAGTTAACTAATAACTATTTTACAGGCAAAAGCTTTCTTTTTTCCATGCTCAAAATCTGCCCATAGCCGTAAGGAGCTCCCGACCGGCTTTCCTATCTGGCCGCCATGTTCTCCAACAGCCTATCCAGTTGCCCCAGGATTGGCAATAAGGAAAATGTTCCTCCAACAAATACTACCACTCCTCCTGGTACTACCAGTAGTAATCCTCCAGTTGGGAGTAGTGCACCCAAAAAGTTAGGTGCTTTTGCAAGGGGAACAGAGGTGGGCCCTAGTTTAGACAGGACCCCCTCAACAGACTCCTCTGACTCTGATGGTGGTATAGGATTTGGCACCTTTACCATCGGTCCCAATGCATTGGGCAGGTACATACTGGAGCCCATGATTAATGGTCAGAAAGCTGTGGCACTCAGGGACACAGGGGCTAGTGTCACCATGGTGGCAGGGAAACTAGTCCCCCCTCACCAGCTTTTACCTGAGTTTAAATACCAGGTGACCAACATTGATGGTGTCAGAACAGATCACCCCATGGCCATAGTCAATCTCAGCTGGGAAGGGGTCACAGGCCCAAAAAGAGTGGCAGTGTCCCCAACCTTGCCTGTAGATTGCCTGATGGGCAATGATCTAGAAATTTCAGCCTGGGCTGAAGTTGAACAGCAAACCCATCTGAAAATGCTGGGCATCCCTGAGAAAGTTAGGGGGGCTGTGATGGCCACAGCCCCACTGTGAGAAGTTGGCCTGGTATATGCTGTTCACTAATTAAAGTGGACACCTTGCACCAGTACAATTCGACTCTTATGGTAGATAGGTTTAAGACAACCTTTAAAGAAAGCTATCCTAGTGGTAGCTGTGGAGAGCAGCCTTCAGGCTAAGTCTTGAAGGAATGTAAAGCAGCTTGTTTTACCACACAACCTCTTGAATCACCAAATGAAAAGACACCACACAGGTATATATATCAAATATATATGTATTTATTAATAAACACTCTCTACTAATCTCTTTATGAGATTAGAAGTCAGGAACATATGTACAAGTCAATTGTTATCAAAATAAGTTAGCACAGTAAATATCACAATCTTATCTTGGCTAGACCGGGGTCTAGGGCACATAGAATCGAGGGACCCCCAGAGAACCACCCAGGTAGTTGTAGGAGACCCACAGGGGACAGACGCGGTGTTCAGACACTAGTGCGAGTCCTGTATGAGTCTATGTAAGCGGACGCGATTGAGTTATCAATGTTACAGGCCCCTGGCGTGTTCGAGGCGAACACACCGATCGGTCAGTACGAGTCGAAGGACGGGGTTACTGGTAGATTTACTAGGGAGTTGGACGCGGTATGTCTAACACAGCTACGAACCCTGTACGAGTCAGTGCGAGAATCGCACGGGGAAAATAAGAGTTTTAGGATACTTCTGGTGAACCTACAAGCAAGTCACTTACAGGGTAAGTAGTTCTACGGCCCACACCTACAGGAGCACCGTAGTGCAGGAGTTACCTCACCCAGGGAAGCCGGGTGCACAGGTGTCCTTTGGTGTCGGGTCGCGGCGTCGTTTTCAATGGCGAACAAAGAAGACTTGCTGCTTGCGATGATTTGAAGAAGTGTCCGGTGGAATCCAAGCCTGGATTCGGTGGAAGGATGACCTGAAAGCAGAGGGGACAGTGTTCAAAGTCACTTGGCAGTGACTCGGGGCAAGGAAGATGAATGCCCACCGTCGTTGCAGGATTCAGGTCGTTCACGGTTGCCTTGACTCTTCAGCCACGAGGTCCAGGAGGTGTCGACGACGACCAGGAGCTGGATTCGGCGGGTCCCACGATGTCTGCAGCTTACTGTGGTGTCGGCAACTCGATTGGAGCCAACGGGCCTTGGTAACAGCAAGTCTCGTGCAAAGTGTGAAAAGGCAATCGCACAGACCAGCAAGGTCTGAGGGACTCACCCAGCAAGGGTAAGTCAGGGCAGGCCTGGAGCAACCAGGGGAGCCCTTTGGTTTCTTGCAAAAGTCTTCAGGGGACCCACGAGCCGGCTGGCAAGGGATCGCAAAGATGCCTCAGTCGGATTCGCTCCACAGGGGCCCACGGTCACTCGGGACAGTGTAGGCCGCTGATCTTAGGAGGGATTCCTGCTGGAGGCTGGGACCACACGTGGTCCAAAGCACAGGTTCTTAGAACATTGTGGAGGGGTTGCACTCGACAATACTGCACGGTACCCAGGGGTCGCGGTTTCTGGTCACTCGTGGGGTCCACTTGCCTCAGCTTCACTGAGGACTCACGATGGCCTTGGAGAAGTCAGGAAATCTACTTCTTGGGCTGCAGGGACTTCGGACTCCGGCAGGAGCGGCATAGTTTGCGACCGTCGTTTGTAGTTTTTGGTGCCTGCCAAGCAGGGGAGTCACTCCTTGACTCCAAGGGAGATTCTTCTATCTTCCAAAGGTAGTGGAACGTCGAAGGGCCAGGATTCTTCTTCAGTGCGTCGTCCAGGGATATCTAACTTACAAGTTCAAGGGTTCCCTATCTTATACTGTAAAGAAGGGAGGGACTAGCTCTATGACCCCACCTATGGGAGGGTCAGGGGAGTGGGTGGCTACACCCACTTCCCTTTGTCCAGTTTTGCGCCAGAGCAGGGACAGGTAGCCCCTGAGCCGGTTTGAACTGGCATATGCACAGAGGAGCCTTCTGCTCCCCCAGTGCAGGACTTCAAAGCACTCTAAGAATGCACCCACCCAGCCCCAATACACTAAACCCTGTCTGGGAGGTGGTTACACCTCCCTGTGACAGGATACCTTTTGTTGGGCTCCCTCCACTGTGAGTTTCGGTCATCAGCAGGAGGGCAGCCCCGTGTCTGTGACTGGTGGCATCCATTTTGTGATCCCAGGGCTCTTCAGGATTCTACTGTGTTTCCACAGTGGGTACATGTCTATCCCTCTAGAAGGGTGGAATGCTACCCCCGCCGCCAGGACTGGCAGGGGGTTAGTATTTCAAGATGTTTGACACCAAACACAACATGTTTTGATGCAGCTATTCCAAAGTTAGCATTTTACCGCGAGGATATAATGCACTTAAAAGTATATGGTTTAACCGCATCCACAAACAGCACCAGAGAATGGACTCTGAGAGCTGCAGAGGGGCCCTGCTCAGGCAGAGGCACCCCCTCACATAGAAGCCAAGCACCCTGCCCTCAGGATTGATAGGGCCTGCCTTAGGGGTGACTGATAGGGTTATATGTGTGTGTGTGAGAGATATGGGGAACCCATATCTCAGTGAGGAGTGCTAGCACCACCTCACCCAGGCTGCAGTAGCAGGCCTGGGGTGTCAGATTTAGTCTGCTTCCCAGGGGTGGCATAATACATGCTTCAGCCCCTGGTAGGCCTGTGAAGTACCTATGCCCTTGGCACCTAAGGTACCATATACTAGGGACTCATAAGGCACCACAGCATCCAATCACTAGTGCACCTAGAGTGCACTCCAAATCGTTTAGAGAGAACAGAGAGGCTGGGGCCCTGATTGTCAGGGATCCAGCCTGACTATAGCCAGAAACCAGTGTAACATCAGAAAAAAAGTGGGGGCAACATAAGAGGCAGATCCTACTCTCCTACACCCACCCCAGGAAAATTTTGGAGTGATGGAGCCTGAAAGAATGGCCCACTCTCCTCCACAAGAGAGCACAAGGGTTGAAGAAAAGTTTTCTTCCCCCCAGACTATAGGTAAGGGTCAGCCTCCTCAGGGAACTGATCCTACCCCTAGTGAAGGAACTGCCCCAGAGGTAGTCAGTCCTGGCCTGGCCACCCCTCTGATGGCAGGGGACCCTTCCAAGGTGGTACCCAGTCTGGAGCAGGTAACCTGCCCCTCTCTACCCTGCCTCAGTCAGCCCAGGGCTGCAGAGGTCAGGAAGGTCAGTGGACAGCACAGGGCCCCCTGTCCAGAGTAACCCCCCAATCAGCAGATTAGGGGCACCCAGTCTAGTAGCCCTAGCCAAGTGACAATTCCTCAACACACTGAGGGATCCCCCATACCTTTCTGTAGGGACCTCCCCCAGAAGGACTCTGTTAGGCAAGGGCAAACCTGGGACCAAAAGGTTTCAAACATGCCATGTCCCTCCAGTGTTCCCTTCAAAGGGACCCAACCCCCAGCTGTAGGCAGCCAAAGGTTGACCCTTAGAGCAAAGTGCAACTCAGTCATGGAAAGACAGGCATACATGGTGACCAGTGATCTGAAGAAGCTGAGACCAACTTTCCTAGGGTCTCACTTCCCTACTCAGACACCTCATCAGCCTTTTACTTCACCAATGCACACCACAGGTAGTAATTCCCCATGTTGGAGACCCTCTCATACCCTTAGGGTGAGGGATAGCTTAGTGGACCATAAGATAGGGGGTAACCATGCTAGTGCAGGTACTTCCTTATATGGCCACTTAGTCAATAAAGGCTCAACTGGCCAAGGTTAGCCTTATCTCCTTTTGTTTGCGGGGGGTTATGTAGGAAGGTGGAATCTGACTACATGGTTGCCCCCACTTTTTTCTGGTGTTTTGATGGTTTTTGACTTAGTTTGGCTGGGAACCTGCTATTCAGGTCCCCAGCCTATCTGCTTTCTCTTATAAATTGATTCCATGTACTTTAGGTACATCCCAGATTGGATTCTGGAGTGCCCTTGTAAGTCCCTAGTATATGGTATACTATGTACCCAGGGCATAGGTACCCCAGAGGCCTACCAGGGGCTGAAGCATGTATTGTGCCATCCCTGGAAGGCCATCCAAAATGACACCACAGGACTGCTACTGCAGCCTGAGTGAGGTGGTGCATGCACCCCTTACAGAGATATAGGTTCACTATATCTCACCTATCACTGCACTTAGAAACCTATCAGTCACCCCTATGGCAGGCCTTATCAATCCTGAAGGCAGGGTGCTTGGTTTTATGTGAGAGGGTGCTCTGGCATGAGCTGAGCCCCTCTGCAGCTTTCAGAATCCCTTACCCGGACCTGTCTGTGGTCCAGCCTGACCACAGACAGGTGCATTATATCCTCGTGGTAAAATGCTAACTTTGGACTGGCTGTACCAAAACATATCATGTTTGGTGTCAAACACCTTGGAATCCTACCCCCCGCCAGTCCTGGTGGCGGGGGTAGAATTCCACCCTTCTAGAGGGAGAGACATGTCCCCACCGGTATACCCGGTAGAAACCTTAAAGAGCCCTGGCATCGCAAAATGGATGCTGCAGCCACAGACATGAGTCTGGCCCCCTGCTGCTGACCGAAACTCTGGCAGGGGAGGCCTGGACAATAGGTTTCCTGTCGCAGGGAGGTGTTACCACCTCCCAGACAGGCCTTAGTGGATTGGGGCTGGGTTGGTGCACTCTCTGAGTGCTTTGAAGTCCTGCACTGGGGGCACATTTGGTGTCCTCGTGCATACCCCATTTCAAACTGGTTGCAGGGGCTACCAGCCCCTGCTCTGGCACGAAACTGGACAAAGGAAATGGGTGTAGCCACCCCTCTTTCCAAACCCTCCCATAGGTGGGTCCCCAGAGTTAGTCCAACCCCCTTCCTTAGTATAAGTAAGGGAACCCTGGCAACAGGACTTTAGATATCCCTGGATGAAACTCTGAAGCTGAATCCTGGACCTTCGATGCTCTACATCAAGACTAGAGGACTGAAGAATCTCCCTTGGGGTCAAGGAGTGACTCCCCTGCTTGGCAGGCACCAACAAAGCATCTGTCCGGTCTGCATCGCTGAAGCTCCCGCCGGACGCCGAAGTCTTTGCATCACCAGAGGTAGATTTCCAGACTTCTCTGAGGCTGCCCTGAGTCCCCAGCAAAGCTGAGGCCCATAGCTGTCGTGGGTAATGTGGAACCATGACCCCTGGACACCAAGTACATTTGCAAGTGCAACAACTTCCTGACATTTCTCGAAGCCGTACATTGGGTTCCAAGTAGCCCTAGCCCCAAGCACCAACTACAGAAAAGATCACCAGCCTACACTTCACGAGAGTTCCGTGGGCCAGCTCCAAGTGCAACCGCTTGAGGCTCCTTTGCGATCTCTAGTCCATTGGCTAGTGGGTCCCCACGAAGGCAACTCTTCAATTGCTTAGGCTTTTCTGGTTGCTACAGAGATGCCCTGACTTACCTTTGCTGGGTGAGTCCCTCAGACTTTGCTGGTCTGCATCTCAGCCTTTTCTTTATTTCCCCGTGACTTGCCGTTGCCAAGGCTTGTTGGGTTCAATCTGGTTGCTGACACCGCAGCACTCGACAAACTTTGTGGACCAGCTTGATTCCAGCTCCTGGTTGTCGTCGACACCTCCTGGATCTCGTGGCTGAAGAGTCAAGGCACCCTTCAACTCACCTGAAGCACCCGACATCTGAGAGCATTCGACTATCGTGCCCCTGGTCACTGGCTAGTGACCCAGACTCTGTCCCCTCTGCTTTCAGGTCTTCCTCTTCCTCGATCCAGGCTTGGATTGCACCGGACACTCTTTCTCTTCACGGCAGCAGCACTTTCCACAGGATCGCCATTGGAAACGACGACGATTCCCGACACCTTTTGACACGTATGCACCCGGCTTCCCTGGGTGAGGTAACTTGAGTATTTCAGTACTCACGTGGGTGTGGGCCCTAGAATTTCTTAAGTTTTAAGGGGTTAACTGGAAGTCCTCTCCGAAGTGTCCTTTTTCTTTAAAAATTCAACCGCGACTTTCCCCATAGAAGTCAATGGCGGCTCGTGGCTGTGTTCTCTCACTGCACGCGTCCCCCGTGGGTCCCCTGTGTCACTACCTTGGGTGGTTCCTTGGGGTCCAAGCACTTCTACAGGCTTTAGGCCTTGTGTCTAGCTCAGTCGTGGTTCTTATATCACTATTTTAGTATATGGTTTGGTACGCCCCTAGGGCTCAAACGTGTATTGTGATAAATACTGCTGATATTTGACTTGTAACTTATGTATTTCGAACTCTAGCCTCATAAAGAGACTAGAGGGGTGTGTTTAAGACTAAATACATATATTTTATATATATACCTGGTGTGGTCCTCTTTCATTTGGTCACTCAAGAGATTATAGACTGGTAAAACAAGCTGCTTTACATTCCTTCAAGACTTAGCCTGAAGGCTGCTCTCCATAGCTACCACTAGGATAGCTTTCTATAAAGGTTGTCTTTAACCTATCATCCATAAGGGGTTGTTTGGACTGGTGCAAGGTGCCCACTATAACTAGTGGACAGCATATACCAGGCCAACGTCTCACAGAAAGAAGGAATAGAAATGCAGAAAGAAGCAAGAGAGGTGCAGACAGAGGCAAGTGAGGTGCAGAAACAGGCAAGAGGGGTGCAGGAAGAGTCTAGAGAAGTGCAGAAAGAAGCAACAGAGTTGCAGAAGGAGGCAAGAGAACTGCAGAAGGAGGCAAGAGAGTTGCAGAAACAGGCAAGAGAGGTGCAGAAAAAGGAACAGAGGTGCAGAAAGAGGCAAGAGACATGCAGAGAAATGCAAGAGAGGTGCAGAAAGAGGCAAGAAAGGAGCAGAAACAGGGAAGAGGTGTGCAGAAAGGAGCAAGAGATGTACAGAAAGAAACAAAAGAAGTGCAGAAAGAAGAAACAGGGGTGCAGAAAGAGGCTAGAGGGGTTCAGAAAGAGGCAAGAGAAGTGCAGAAAGAAGCAAGGGAGTTGCAGAAACAGGCAAAGAGGTGCAGAAAGAAGGAACAGTGGTGCAGACAGAGGCAAGAGAGGTACAGAAAGAGGGAAGAGGGGTGCAGAAAGAGGCAGGAGGGGTGCATAAATTTGCAAGAGAGGTGTAGAAAGAAGCATGAGCTGTGCAGAAAGAAGCAGCAGAGGTGCAGAAAGAGGAAAAGGAGGTGCAGAAAGAGGCAAGAGTAGTGCAGAAAGAAGGAAAAGAGTTGCAGAAAGAGGCAAGAGAACGGCAGAAATAAGCAGGAGATGTGCAGAAAGAGGTAAGAGAGGTGCAAAAAAGGGAAGAAGTGTACAAAAAGAGGGAAGAGGGGTGCAGAAAGAAGCAAGAGAGGTGCAGAAAACAGCAAGAGAAGTGCAGAAAGAAGCAACAGAGGTGCAGAAAGAGGCAAGAGAACTGCAGAAAGAAGCAAGGGAGTTGCAGAAACAGGCAAAGAGGTGCAGAAAGAAGGAACAGTGGTGCAGACAGAGGCAAGAGAGGTACAGAAAGAGGGAAGAGGGGTGCAGAAAGAGGCAGGAGGGGTGCATAAATTTGCAAGAGAGGTGTAGAAAGAAGCATGAGCTGTGCAGAAAGAAGCAGCAGAGGTGCAGAAAGAGGAAAAGGAGGTGCAGAAAGAGGCAAGAGTAGTGCAGAAAGAAGGAAAAGAGTTGCAGAAAGAGGCAAGAGAACGGCAGAAATAAGCAGGAGATGTGCAGAAAGAGGTAAGAGAGGTGCAAAAAAGGGAAGAAGTGTACAAAAAGAGGGAAGAGGGGTGCAGAAAGAAGCAAGAGAGGTGCAGAAAACAGCAAGAGAAGTGCAGAAAGAAGTAAAAGAGGTGCAGAAAGAGGCAAGAGGGGTGCAGTTAGAGGCAAGAGAGGTGAATAAAGAGGGTAGACAAGTGGAGAAAGAGGCAACTGGGGTGCAGAAAGAAGCAAAATACGTGCAGAAAGAAGCAAGAGAAGTGCAGAAAGAAGCAGCAGAGGTGCAGAAAGAGGCAAGAGAAGTGCAGAAAGAGGCAAGAGATGTGGAGAAAGAGGCAAGAGAGGTGCAGAAATAGGGAAGAGGGGTGCAGAAAGAGGCAAGAGTAGTGCAGAAAGAAGGAAAAGAGCTGCAGAAAGAGGCAAGAGAACTGCAGAAATAAGCATGAGATGTGCAGATAGAGGTCAGAGAGGTGGAATTAAAGGGAAGAAGTGTACAGAAAGAGGCAAGAGGGGTGCAGAAAGAAGCAAGAGAGGTGCAGAAAACAGCACAAGAAGTGCAGAAAGAAGCAAAAGAGGTGCAGAAAGAGGCAAGAGGTGTGCAGTTAGAGGCAAGAGAGGTGAAGAAAGAGGGTAGACAAGTGGAGAAAGAAGCAACTGGGGTGCAGAAAGAAGCAAAAGACATGCAGAAAGAAGCAAGAGAAGTGCAGGAAGAAGCAACAGAGGTGCAGAAAGAGGCAAGAGAAGTGCAGAAAGAAGCAAGAGATGTGGAGAAAGAGGCAAGAGAGGTGCAGAAAGAGGGAAGAGGGGTGCAGAAAGAGGCAAGAGGGGTGCAGAAAGAAGCAAGAGAGGTACAGAAAGAAACAAGAGAAGTGCAGAAATAAGCAACAGTGGTGCAGAAAGAGGCAGGAGAAGTGGAGAAAGAAGCAACAGAGGTGCAGAGAGAGGCAGGAGAAGTGCAGAAAGAGGCAAGAGAGGTGTAGAAAGACGCAAGAGAGGTGCAGAAAGAGGGAAGTAGGGTACAGAAAGAGACAAGAGGGGTATAGAAAGAAGCAAGAGAGGTATAGAAAGAAGCAAGAGAAGTGCAGAAAGAAGCAACATGGGTGCAGAAAGAGGCAAGAGTGGTGCAGAAAGAGGCAAGAGAAGTGCAGAAAGAAGCAAGAGAGGTGCAGAAGGAGGCTAAAGAAATGCAGAATGAGGCAAGAGAGTTGCAGAAACCGGTAAAAGAGGTGCTGAAATAGGCAAAAGGGGTGCAGACAGAGGCAAGAGGGGTGCAGAATGAGGCAAGAGGGGTACAGAAAGAGGCAAGAGAGGTGCAAAAAGAGGGAAGACGAGTGCATAAAGAGGCCACAGGTGTGCAGAAAGAAGCAAGAGAGGTGCAAAAAGAGGCAAGAAAGGTGCAGAAAGAAGCAAGAGAGGTGCAGATACAGGGAAGAGGTGTGCAGAAAGTTTAAGCAGGGGTGCAGAAAGTGGGAAGAGAGGTGCAGAAAGAGACTAGAGGGGTACATAAAGAAGCAAGAGAGGTAAAGAAAGAAGCAATAGAAGTGCAGAAAGAAGCAACAGGGGTGCAGAAAGAGGCATGAGAAGTGATGAAAAAGGCAACAGAGGTGCAGAAGGAGTGAAAAGAACTGTAGAAAGAGGCAAGAGAGTTGGAGACACAGGTAAAAGAGGTACAGAAAGAGGCAATAGGGGTGCAGATAGAGGCTAGAGAGGTGCAGAAAGAGGTAAGAGGGGTGCAGAAAGAGGCAAGAGAGGTGCAGAAAGAGGGAAGACGAGTGCAGAAAGAGGCATTATGGGTGCAGAAAGAAGCAAGAGAAGTGCAGAAAGAAGCAACAGAGGTGCAGAAAGAGGCAAGAGAAGTGCAGAAAGAGGCAAGAGAGGTGCAGAAACAAGGAAGAGGGGTGCAGAAGGAGTCTAGAGGGGTGCAGAAAGAGCAAGAGAAGTGCAGAAAGAAGCAACAGAGGTACAGAAGGAGGCAAGAAAACTGCAGAAAGAAGCAAGAGAGTTGCAGAAACAGGCAAAAGAGGTGCAGAAAGAGGGAAGACGAGTGCAGAAAGACGCATTATGGGTGCAGAAAGAAGCAAGATAGGTGCAGAAAGAAGCAAGAGAAGTGCAGAAAGAAGAAACAGAGGTGCAGAAAGAGGCAAGAGAAGTGCAGAAAGAGGCAAGAGAGGTGCAGAAACAAGGAAGAGGGGCGCAGAAGGAGTCTAGAGGGGTGCAGAAAGAGCAAGAGAAGTGCAGAAAGAAGCAACAGAGGTACAGAAGGAGGCAAGAGAACTGCAGAAAGAAGCAAGAGAATTGCAGAAACAGGCAAAAGAGGTGCAGAAAGAGGGAACAGGGGTGCAGACAGAGGCAAGAGAGGTGCAGAGAGAGGGAAGAGGGGTGCAGAAAGAAGCAACAGAGGTGCAGAAAGAGGCAAGAGAAGTGCAGAAAGAGGCAAGAGGGGTGCAGAAAGCAAGAGAGGTACAGAAAGAAACAAGAGAAGTGCAGAAAGAAGCAACAGTAGTGCAGATGGAGGCAAGAGAACTGCAGAATGTGGAAAGAGAGTTGCAGAAACAGGCAAAAGAGGTGCAGAAATAGGGAACAGGGGTGCAGACAGATACAAGAGAGGTACAGAAAGAGGGAAGAGGAGTGCAGAAAAGGGCAAAAGGGGTGCATAAAGTTACAAGGGTGGTGCAGAAAGAATCAAGAGCAGTGCAGAAAGTACCAACAGAGGTGCAGAAAGAGGCAAGGGTGTGCAGAAAGAGGCAAGAGAAGTGCAGAAAGAAGCAAATGAGGTGCAGAAAATGGCAAGAGAACTGCAGAAAGAAAAAAGACAGGTGCAGAAAGAAGTAATAGAGGTGTAGATAAAGGCTAGAGAAGTGCAGAAACAAGCCACAGAGGTGCAGAAAGAGGCAAGAGGGTTGCAGAAAGAGGCAATAGAGGTGAAGAAAGTGGGAAGACGAGTGCAGAAAGAGGCCACTGTGGTGCAGAAAGAAGCAAGAGAGGTGCAGACAGAAGCAAGAGAAGTGCAGAAAGAAGCAACAGAGGTGCATAAAGAGGCAAGAGAAGTGCAGAAAGAGGCAAGATGGGTGCAGAAAGCAAGAGAGGTACAGAAAGAAACAAGAGAAGTGCAGAAAGAAGCAAAAGTGGTACAGAAAAAGGCTAGAGGGGTACATAAAGAGACAAGAGAAATGCAGAAAGAGGCAAGAGTGGTGCAGAAAGAAGCAACAGAAGTACAGAAAGAGACAGGAGGGGTGCATAAAGAGGCAAGAGAAGTACAGAAAGAAGGAACAGATGTGCAGAAAGAGGCAAGAGAAATGCAGAAAGAGACAAGAGGGGTGCAGAAAGAAGCAAGTGAGGTGCATAAAGAGCCAATAGAGGTTCAGAAAGAGGCAAGAAAGGTGCAGAAAGTGGCAAGAGAAGTGCTGAAAGAAGGAACAGAGATGTAGAAAGAAGCTAGAGAAGTGATGAAAGAGACTCAAGAGTTGCAGAAAGAAACAAGAGAGGTGCAGAAAAAGCAATATAAGTGCAGAAAGAGGCAAGGGAGGTGCAGAAAAAGACTATAGAGGTGCAGAAAGAGTCAAAAGAGGTGGAAAAAGAGGCAAGAGAGGTGCAGAAACAGACAAGAGGGGTGCAGAAAGAGGCAAGAGTATTGCAGAAAGAAACAACAGAGGTGCAGAAGGAGGCAAGAGAACTGCAGAAGGAGGCAAGAGAGTTGCAGAAACTGGCAAGAAAGGTACAGAAAAAGGGAACAGAGGTACAGAAAAAGGGAACAGTGGTACAGAAAGAGGCAAGAGCGGTGCAGAAACAGGGAAGAGGGATGCAGAAAGAGGCAAGAGGGGTGCAGAAAGAAGCAAGAGAGGTGCAGAAAGAAGCAAGAGAAGTACAGAAAGAAGCAACAGAGGTGAGGGAAGAGGCAAGAGGGGTGCAGAAAGAGGCAAGAGAAGGGCTGAAAGAAGGAACAGATGTTAAGAAAGAGGCTGGAGAGGTGCAAAAAGAAGGAACAGAAATGCAGAAAGAGGCAAGAGAAGTAAAGAAAGAACCAACAGAAATGCAGAAAGAGGCAAGATACGTGCAGAAAGAAGCAGCAGAGGTGGAGAAAGAGGCAAGAGAGGTGCACAAAGAGATAAGAGAGGTACACAAAGAGACAAGAAAGGTGTACAAAGAGAGAAGAAGAGTACAGAAAGAGACAACAGGGTTGCAGAAGGAAACAAGAGAGGTGAAGAAAGAGGGAAGAAATGTGCAGAAAGAGGCAAGAGGGGTGCAGAAAGAAGCAATAGAGGTACAGAAAGAAGCAAGAGAAGTGCAGAATTAATCAACGGGGTGCAGAAAGAGGCATGATGGGTTTAGAAAGAGGCAAGAGAAGTGCAGAAAGAAGCAAAAGAGGTGCAGAAGAAGGCAAGAGAGCTGCAGAAAGAGGCAAGAGAGTTGTAGAAACAGGCAAAAGAGGTTCAGAAAGAGGGAACAGGGGTTCAGACAGAGGCAGGTGACGTGCAGTAAGAGGGAAGAGAGGTGCAGAAAGAGGCAAGAGGGGTACAGAAAGAAGCAAGACAGGTGTAGAAAGAAGCAAGAGAAGTGCAGAAAAAGGTAAGAGAAGTACAGAAATAAGGTACTGAAATGCAGAAAGAGGCAAGAGTAGTGCAGAAAGAAGCAACTGAAATTAAGAAAGAACCTAGAGAAGTGCAGAAACAGGCAAGTGAGGTGCAGAAACAGGCAAGAGGGGTGCAGAATGAGGCAAGAGAAGTGCAGAAAGAAGCAACAGAGGTGCAGAAGGAGGCAAGAGAACTGCTGACAGAGGTAAGAGTGTTACAGAAAAAGGCAAGAGAGGTGCAGAAAAAGGGAACAGGGGTACAGAAAGAAGCAAGAGAGGTAGAGAAAGAAGCAAGAGATGTGCAGAAAGAAGCAAACAAGGTGCAGAAAGAGGCAAGAGAGGGGTGCAGAAAGAGGCAAGAGAAGTGCTGAAAGTAGCAATAGAGGTGCAGAAAGAGGCAAGAGAAGTGCAGAAAGAAGGAACAGAAATGCAGAAAGAGGCAAGAGAAGTGCAGAAAGAAGCAATGGAAATGCGGAAAGAACCAAGAGAGGTGCAGAAACAGGCACGTGAGGTGCAGAAACAGGCAAGAGAGGTGCAGGAAAAGTGAACAGGGGTGCTGAAAGAGGCAAGAGAGGTGCAGAAAGAGGGAAGAGGGTTGCAGAAAGAAGCAGAAGAGGTGCAGAAAGAAGCAACAGAGGTGCAGAAAGAGGGAGGAATAGTGCAGAAAGAAGGGACAGAAATGCAGAAAGAGGCAAGAGAAGTGCAGAAAGAAGCAACAGAAATGCGGAAATAACCAAGAGAGGTGCAGAAACAGGCAAGTGAGGTGCAGAAACAGGCAAGAGATATGCAGAAACAGGCAAGAGAGGTGCAGGAAAAGTGAACAGGGGTGCTGACAGAGGCAAGGGAGGTGCAGAAAGAGGGAAGAGGGTTGCAGAAACAAGCAGAAGAGGTGCAGAAAGAAGCAACAGAAGTGCAGAAAGAAGCAACAGAGGTGCAGAAAGAGGCAGGAAAAGTGCAGAAAGAAGGGACAGAAATGCAGAAAGATGCAAGATAAGTGCAGAAAGAAGCAACAGAAATGCAGAAAGAAGCAAGAGGGTGCAGAAAGAGGCAAGTGAGGTTGAGAAAGAAGCAACAGAGATACAGAAGGAGGCAAAAGAGCTTTAGAAAGAGGCAAGAGAGTTGCAGAAACAGGAAAAAGAGGTGAAGAAAGTTGGAACAGGTGTGCAGACAGAGGCAAGAGAGGTGCAGTAAGAGGTAAGAGGGGTGCAGAAATTTGCAAGAGAGGTGCAGAAAGAAGCAAGAGAAGTGCAGAATGAAGCAACAGAGGTGCAGAAAGTGACTGAGAAGTGCAGAAAGAGGCTAGTGAACTGCAGAAAGAGGCAACAGAGGTACAGAAAGAGGCAAGAGTGGTGCAGAAATTTGCAAGAGTGGTGCAGAAAGAAGCAAGAGCAGTGCAGAAATAGCCAACAGACGTGCAGAAAGAGGCAAGAGGGGTGCAGAAAGAGGCAAGAGAGGTATAGAAAGAGGCAAGAGAGGTGCACAAAGAGGTGAGAACAGTGGTGAAAGATGCAAGAGAGGTGCAGAAAGAAGAAAGAGAGGTACAGAAAGAAGCAAGAGAAGTGCAGAAAGAAGCAACAGAGGTGCAGAAAGGGGCAAGAGGGGTGCAGAAAGAGGAAAGAGAAGTGAAGAAAGAACCAACAGAGGTGCAGGAAGAGGCAAGAGAAGTGCAGAAAGAGGCAAGAGAGGTGCAGAAACCAGCAGGAGAGGTGCAGAAAGAGGAAACAGGGGTGCAGAAAGAATCAAGAGTGGTGCAGAAAGTGGGAAGAAGGGTGCAGAAAGAGGGAAGAGGGGTGCAGAAAGAAGCAAGTGAGGTGCATAAAGAGGCAACAGAGGTACAGAAAGAGACTGAGAAGTGCAGAAAGAGGCAAGCGAGGTGCAGAAAGAGGCAAGAGAGGTGCAGAAAGAGGGAACAGGGTGCAGAAAGAATCATGAGTGGTACAGAAAGAGAGAAGAAGGGTGCAGAAAGAGGCAAGAGGGATGCAGAAAGAAGCAAGAGAGTTGCAGAAAGAGGAAAGAGAAGAGCTGGACGAAGGAACAAAGGTGTAGAAAGAAGCAAGATAAGTGATCAAAGAGAGTCGCAGAAAGAGGCAAGTGAGGTGCAAAAAGAGTCAAGAGAGGTGCAGAAAGAGGCAAGAGAGGTGTAGAAGGAGGCAAGTGAGGTGTAGAAACAGGCAAGAGTGGTGCAGAAAGTGGCAAGAGTGGTGCAGAAATTTACAAGAGAGGTACAAAAAGAGGCAAGAGCAGTGTAGAAATAGCCAACAGACGTGCAGAAAGAGGCAAGAGGGGTACAGAATGAGGCAAGAGAGGTACAGAAAGAGGCAAGAGAGGTGTACAAAGAGGGGAGAACGGTGTTGAAAGAGGCAAGAGGGGTGAAGAAAGAAGCAAGAGAGGTGCAGAAAGAAGCAAGAGAAGTGCAGAAAGAAGCAACAGACATGCAGAAAGAGGCAAGAGGGGTGCATAAAGAGGCAAGAGAAGTGCAGAAAGAAGCAACAGAGGTGCAGAAAGAGGCAAGAGAAGTGCAGAAAGAGACAAGAGAGGTGCAGAAACTGGCAGGAGAGGTGCAGAAAGAGGGAACAGGGGTGCATAAAGAATCAAGAGTGGTGCAGAAGAGAGAAGAAGGGTGCAGAAAGAGGCAAGAGGGGTACAGAATGAAGCAAGTTAGGTGCATAAAGAGGCAACAGAGGTTCAGAAACAGGTTTTAGAGTTGCAGAAAGAGGTAAGAGAAGAGCTGAAAGAAGGAACAGAGGTGTAGAAAGAAGCAAGATAAGTGATCAAAGAGACATGAGAGTCACAGAAAGAGGCAAGTGAGGTGCAAAAAGAGGCAAGAGAGGTGCAGAAGGAGGCAAGAGAAGTGTAGAAGGAGGCAAGTGAGTTGCAGAAACAGGCAAGCGGGGTGCAGAAAGATGCTAGAGAAGTGCATAAAGAAGCAACAGAGGTGCAGAAGCATGCAAGAGAACTGCAGAAAGAGGCAAGAGAGTTGCAGAAACAGGCAAGCGTGGTGCAGAAAGAGGAAAGAGGGGTATAGAAAGAGGCAAGAGGGGCGCAGAAAGAAGCAAGAGAGGTGCGTAAAAAAGTAAGAGAAGTACAGAAAGAAGCAACAGAGGTGCAGATAGAGGCAAGAGAGCTGCAGAAAGAGGCAAGCGAGGTGCAGAAAGAGGCACGAGAGGTGCAGAAAGAGTGGAGAGGGGTGCAGAAAGAGGCAAGAGGGGTGCAGAAAGAAGGAATAGAGGTTCAGAAAGAAGCAATTGAGGTGCAGAAAGAAGTAAGAGATGTGCATAAAGGAGCAATAGAGGTGCAGAAAGAGACAAGAGGTGTGCAGAAAGAGGCAAGAGAAGTGCAGAAAGAGGCAAGAGAAGTGCAGAAAGAGGCAAGAGAAGTGCAGAAAAGTGCAGAAAGAGGCAAGAGAGGTTCAGAAACAGGCAACAGAGGTGCAGAAAGAGGGAAGAGGGGTGCAGAAAGAGGGAAGAGGGGTGCAGAAAAAGCAAGATAGGTGCAGGAAGAAGCAAGAGAAGTACAGAAAGAAGCAACAGAGGTGCAGAAAGAGGCAAAAGGTGTGCAGAAATAAGCAAAAGAAGTGCAGAAAGAAGCAAGGGAAGTACAGAAAGAAGCAAGCGAGGTGCACAAAGAGGCAAGAGAAGTGCAGAAAGAAGCAACAGAGGTGCAGAAAGAGGCAAGAGAGGTGCATAAGAAAGAAGCAAAGGAGGTGCGGAAAGAAGCAAGAGAGGTGCAGAAAGAAGGGAGGTGCAGGAAGCAGAAGAGGTGTGCAGAAAGAGCCAAGAGAAGTGCAGAAAAAGGAAGAAAGGTACTGAAAAAAGCAAGAGAAATGCACAAAAGGCAAGAGAGGCGCAGAAAGAATCAAGAGTGGTTTGCTCACCATTCGTACCAATTTAACACCCACATTTAGCAATAAGTAACAGGTGACCATTCCAGGTTTGCAAAGGGCCTTCTTGCCGCAACACTTGTTGCCGCATTTTTGGTAATGTATGAGCCGTTTGAGCTAGAAACAAGTTTTTTTTTGTTCAAATCTGCAGATTATGCAGCATTGATGAATTATGTGGCAAATGCGGAACATGTATAATTGGGCGAAAATCGGTGCAGCCACACAGTCGCATAATTCTAGTGGGCCTGCTCGTACCTCTGACTAGTTCCAGAAGTGCTCCTCAGTGTTTCCTTCTTCTTTTGTCTCATTGAGTTTATAGTATAGCTTCTATGGAAACGAGGAAGACTAAGCCTGAGGTTACCACTCCACAACAGAGACTACCATACCACATAATTACTTTCCATAACACATAATCCCAGTCTACATAATTCCTATACACTAAATACCACATACTTTCTATCCATATAATTTCACTGCACAACATACCACATAATTCCACTACACACAACGTATATCCACTCCATTCCAAAAAACATTCATAAAAAACTTTTACATTTACAATGCCAATAGCTCTAACTCTTGCAAATGCGAGACCTATTACATTGCAAATGGTTCTTTAACTAGTAGTTGCGTTTGCAGAGTGGTGGAGAAAGGGGACTGGGCCTCCGACCATTGCTCAGGAATTCCACTGCTTAGGACTTACAGAAGGTACCAGGAAAGCTTCTTGGCCCCCAAAGTCCCTCAGGAGTAAAGTGGACTTCATCCCCCAACCAGTAGTGTGCCAGAAGGCACGTTTGCAGAGTGGTGGAGAAAGGGGGGCGTGGCCTACAAAGACCTCTTAGCAATCCCACTATGTGGGACTTACTGGAGGTAACAGGAGGGGTAGTTGGCCCCCAAGGACATCCTTGGGGGCCAACTACCCTTCCTATTACCTCCAGTAAGTCCCACATTGCATGATTGCTAAATTCTCATAGCAGGCCATGCCCCCTTTGACCACCGCTCTGCAAACGTGCTCCCTGGTGTGCTCTTGGATAGGGATTGAAGTCCCCTTCACTGCTGGGGGCCCTTAGGGGCCAACTAACCTACCTGTTACCTCCAGTAAGCCTCACACAGTGGGATTGCTGAGAGGTGGACACGGGCCACACCCCTTTCTCCACCACTCTGCAAACACACCTCTTGGCGCTCTCTTGGTTGGGGGATAAAGTCCCCATGCCTTCTCAGTGTCCCTGGGGGCCAACTAGCCCTCCTGTTACCTCTACTAAGCCCCACACAGCGGGATTGCTGCGAGTGGTCAGAGGCCACGCCCCCTTTTTACACCACTCTGCAAACACACCTCCTGGCTCAATGCTGCTTGGGGGATGAAGTCCACTTTAGTCCTGAAGTCCTCAGGACACAAGGGGACCTCATCGCCCCACTAGCAGTACACCAAGAGACGCATTTGCAGAGTGTTGTAAAAAGGGGTGTGGCCTCAGATCACCTCTCAGCAATCCCACTGTGTGGGGATTACTGGAGGTACCTGGTGGGCTAGTTGGCCCCTAAGGATCCTCACCAGTGAAGGGGACTTCATCCCCCAACCCAGAGCACACCAGGAGGCGTGTTTGCATAGAGGTGCAGGGAGGGGTCGGGGCCTCCGGCAACTTGCAGGTTTCTTTTATTTTATTTTAGGAAGGGGGCTGTGTGGTCCCCCTTCTCTTGACCCTTTTGGGCCCCTGGAACCCCATCCCCGGGGCCTGAGCCATTTTTATTTTTTTAATTATTGAAAAGGGAGGGGCGTATGCGGCCCCCCCTCCTGAGGCCGATTACGGCCCCTGGGACCCCATCCCCTGGGGCTAGGCCTTTGTTTATTTTCATTTTTTTAAGGGGAGTGGGGCCTCCTCCCCAGGCCGATTTCGGCCATGGGGACCCCATCCCCTGGAGCCAGGCAAAAACTTTTTTTATGGAAAGGGGGCCACTTGGATCCCCTTCCCTGGGCCACTTTTGGCCCCAGGGACCCCATCCCATGGGGCCTGCCCCGCTTTAAAAAAAAAAAAAAATTGGACGGGGGCCATGCGGCCCCCCTCCTGAGGCCAATTTTGGCCCCGGGACCCCATACCCCAACGGCCGACCTTATGGGTCTAAACAAATGAATTAAAATCGGGAGGGGGCCGAGTGGCCCCCCTCCCGGGCCATTTTCAGCCCTGGGGCAATGCCACAATGTTGGGGACCTCGGGGGGCGCCCCAATGCCCATGCGGTCCCTGCCGGCTCCTCGCCTCCTGCGGGTACCGGCATTGCTTTTGGACAAAAGGAGCTGCAAACATGCAGCTCCCTTTGCCCAAAAGCAAATCTGCTTCACTTCATGGATGCAAGAGCAGTTTTTCTGCTCTCACTTCCATGAAGTGAAGCAGAAGTTTGCTATCACAGGGTGGGAGCAGTGCTCCCGTCCTGCCATAGCTAACTGCAATGTCATGGGGATGGGCACCCCAGGACATTGCTGGAGCCGGCCCTGGGTTGTGGCGGTCCCCAGGGCCATGGAGGGCTCCACGAGGGGGGCCACCAAATTTAAAGCGCCGGGGAGGTGGTGGTCCCCTGGGCAGTGTGGGGGGGGGGCAGGAGCCCCCCCACCTTTTATTTAAAAAAAAAGCCCCGGGGAGGTGGCGGTCACCGGGGCTGTGAGGGGGTGAGCAGGAGCCCACCCTGCCTTTTTTAACTCAAAAAGCCCCTGGGAGGAGGTGGTCCCCGGGGCTGCGGGTGCCCCGCAGGTCCTCGCATCATATTTTGGCATTGCCCCGGGACCTGGCCTTGCCCTGCTTTTGGGCAGGATTCACAGACCCTACATGAATCCTGCTGAAAATTTAAAAAAATAAATGCTTTTTTGATCCTCTGGGTCCCTGTGGGACCACCTGAGGAGGCCTAGGGGGTCAGGGTGTTTCTACCCTGCCCCCTTTTCTTGTTTTTGTACCTTTTTTCTTCTGACTCGGTTCAACCGAGTCACAAGATGGATGCCAAAACTTCCTAGTTGGAACTGTTGGCAGCCAATCAGAGTCAAGCTCGAGATCGGGAGGGTTTGCGGATCCACCGCGGTCACCATATATTAATGTTTCTAAATATATGAATTTCTCAGGAACTACTGAATGAATTTACACCATTGAGCAAAAAGGGTGCACCCTGGACCAAGAGCTACCATTCTGTCAAATTTGGTGTAATTCCGTTCAGCAGTTCGAGCTGTAGCTGCGACAAAAGTTTCCTATGGAAATTAACATGGAGAAAACGCGTTTTATAACCCCCCTTTTTCTCGGTCCCTGTTGATGAATCGCCCCAAGACTTTCAAGACAGGAGGGAACGGGCCATTAGTTTTGAAAATTTTGCGAAGATTCATCAAACGGCACCAAAGATATTGGCGGTTGCCAGTATGTAGTTATAGTTAGGACTGAGGGGCAGATTTATAAGCCCCTTGCATCACTTTTACGCTGCCTTTGCGTCACTTTTGTGACGCAGCGGCAGTGTAAAAAATGCAGCAAATTTACAACGTGACACAACTAGGGAGATGCGTCACTTTGTAAAGCCCTGCGTGACATTATACCTGCGCCAGGTATAATATATGCAGGGTAGGCGTTCCCACGCAGGAAAGCCTCGTCAAAGTGACGCAGTGAAATCTACAAGATTTCACTGCGTGACTTTTAGGACGCCACTGCGTCAAAACCTTACGCCTGCTTGAAGCAGGCATAAGGAGTGACGCAGTGTATTGGGAATAGGCCGCAACACGCATTGCTGGAGTTGCGTCATGCTTGCAACACGACTCCAACAATGAGTGACTTTTCCGCCAACAGGTGCACCAGAATTTCTGACGCATCTGTCAATTCTTGCACCATAGTGCGCTGTATTGTAAATACGGCGCATCTATAGTGGCGCAAGGGTTTTTCACGCTACCGCAGGGAAACTAAAGCATCTATACAGATGCGTCAGTTTCTTGTAAATCTGCCCCCTAGTTTCCATAGGAAAAGTATTTTTTGACTTGCCTATAAGTTTGGCATCGATTGACCAATCTTCATGAAATTTTACAAAAAAAGTGTCAACCTAGGTTCTGGTTGTCATGGAAAGTTTGGGGGTGATCCGTGCAGTGTGGATAGAGAATTTGGGGCATGAAATAAGGATGGGTTTGTAATATTAATTCCCATAGGAACCTTTAGCCACACCTACAGCCCGAACTGCTGAACAGACTTACACCAAATTTAGCAGGGACGTATATGTTGGTTCAAGGAAGTGCCTTTTGCCTATTTGGTGTAAATCTGTTTAGTAGTTTTTGAGAAATTCAAGCTGAAAATGATAGTGATATCTCTGGCCGTGGATATTTTGTGGTGGTTTCGCAATTAATCGCAAATGCACGCGCCAACAGGAATGCTCTGATTGGCTGGACGGAACCTGAACAGAAAGTTGTGACTGCCATTTTTTTGATCGGGAACGATTCCCGGGGCTGAAAATTGCTGAGAAAGCTAACATAAGGGGTCAGAGTAGAGGTTCTCTGACCCCATGTTTGAGAAATGGGGGCTTACTGACACAAGTTATATGTCAAAATTGTTTTTTTAATCACATGCGATATTCGCAACAATGCTGCAACCGCCAGTGGGGCCTCCCGTGTACTGTCCCAGGGACGTAGTGGTGAAAATATTTAAAAAATATATATATTTGTACACACCAACCGTTGACTGTCACACATTTATGCACCTATTCACATATTCACTCAGAGACGTATACACCCATTCACATACCCATTCATACACTTATATATCCAGTCACATACCCATTCAGATACTTATGTACCCACTGTCATACCCTTTCAGGTACTCATTCACGCACTTACAGACTCACTTGGAGAGTGACACACCCATGTACAGTCCCACTCAGACACTCACACACCCACTTACAGACCCAGTGTGAGACTTTTGCTTCCACCGACACACTCACTGATAGACAGACCCAGTCAGACATTTATGCACCAACTCATAGATCCAGTCACAGGCTCCTGTAGCTATTCACATATGCAGTCAGAGACTCATACACCCACTCACAGACCTATTTAGACACTCATGCACCCACTCAAAGACCCACTCAGACACTCACACACCCAGTCAGAGATTCACTAAGACATTCATGCATCGACTCACAGACCCACTGAGAGATTTATATTTCCACTCATGCACCCAATGACACATTGATTGAGTCAGTCACAGATCCACTCAGAGACTTATGCATGCAGTCACATAACTGAGTGAATCATTAAAACAGACTATTGAGATTTTGATAAATGTTTTTATAGAGTTAATTAGATAGTGATTTATCTAAAGTGATGCTTAGAATTAGTAAGATAGTTATAATTGTTGAATGTGGTGGCGGATATTGAACTCCTGCTTTTGCTTTGCATTTTCACAACGCATCAGCGATGATCGCGAGTACCGATGTCATTGCGATCTCCGGCGTCACTGTGAAAACAGAAAATAGGTTTTAGAGAGGCTTTTTATAGAAACTCTCTAGAAAAACATGATTTTAGAGAATACTGTACGAAACCCCTAGTGTGTAAAATACTGTAATATGATTGGGTATATGTGTTTTAGGCTTTATGGAAAAGGCGTGATCGTCGCGGTTAACGACATCTTCGCAACGTCCCAAATACCTGTGAAAACGGAAAATAGGTCTGAAAGATGGATTTTAAAGAAACTTAGTACAAAAATATGAGTTTAAACATGCTTTGACAGAAGTTTGTATATAGTAATATGTGTAGTACAATGTTCTGAATGGATTTTTTGGCATATTATTTTTGAATGTGTTGGTGCTCATTGAATGTCTGCTTTTGGTTTCCGTGTTCGTGCTAATAGAGACGACGTCATGAAGATTGTCAAAAACTAAAAAGAAAGACCTTTTGAAAGAAACTTAACAATATTTTGGGTACTAGGGTGGCTCTGACAAGAGCCATTGCGTTGGTTGTGAGTATATGGCCGCTACACATAAGACTGGGTGGAGTGTTTCAGGTTACTTAGAAACACCCTGTTGCCTTCATGTGTAACGTGCACTCCATCATTTCTATGAATTCCATGCATGTCAAAACGCAGATTATTGTTATAGATACAGCCCATGCAATGGTCTCTGAGGAATGCAGAAACAGTTTTATTAACATGTCTCCTGGCTTTGTCAATCTGTGAACAGAATTGATTTGACCACTTCCATTTCTGTCTTTGGCATTTATTAGAGGACAACAAGACAGTGTGAGGGAAAAGTAACATCAGTTTTGCAAAGGTTTCTTTCATTAGGATTTCCTGCCCTACCCCAGTCAATGTGGCTGGGTCATTGCCACCAAAGTGCACAATCATGAGGTGAGGAGCTTGAGAATCCACAATGGAGTTAACCAAAGCCAGCAACTGAAGAAACTTTAACCCTCTCCAGCCAAACCAAGTAATCTGCACATTTGGCAAACCCAAGTCCCTGCCAATACCTCTCTTTTTTGCAGCCTCTATAGCCCAAATAGATATAGCTGTGGCCTACAATCCATATTCTAAGCATTTTGAAGTGAAGGAGCAATAGTAGTTAGGAGAAAGCTGGAGCTGAATGAGGTAGATTTCCAAAGTAAAAGCAGTTAAAATGGAGTTGTTTTAAAAATATATATATGTATATATATTTCATTGGATGCTGTCAGCATGAAAGTGAATAAAATTAGGTATTGTGTTGGATGCCTTAGGAAGAAGTCATAATATTGGCTGTTGTTTTAAAAAGAAATGTAATACAGACATGGATATGCTTATGAATCTGTGGAGCAAACCACACCTGCTGTATCTCATTTGGAAGTAGCATGTTTCTTCTAGAATGTGAAGAGTGTATTGGGGGAAGGGTGTTAAAGAGACAGAATTTTTTTTTAAAGTCGAGAAGTGATGACGCAATTTAAGTAATGGCAAGCTTTAATTTTCAACTCAGGACTATGTAATAAACTGTTGTGTAGTATTTAAATTAAAACAAAATGAAGCTAGATATAGGTTTGAACTCCCATTTTTTATGCGATTTCTCCACAATCATCGTGAATACATCGCTGAAAATCGCGCTGATAGGAACCTCATTTTGAAAGAGAGGGAAAGAGTTAACAGATGCTATCCATTAACAAGTGGAGCTAGAGTAGTCTAAAATGAAAGACATGATTTCATTTGATGCCTTTCTCATGATGATAGAATGGAAAGTTGAAGAGGTTGCCATTTTATAGTTGCTTTCTATGAGAGTGGTGTACCATTCTTGTGCTTTTGTTTTTACAAATCAAACAGTGTCAAAACTATCCAGAAAGAGCTAAAAGAACAATATAATCTACATGCTCAATTCACTGGTATGTATATAACGTTTTAATTATATAAAAAATGTACATTAGAAATGAAGGTGTATATGGGAGTTTGATTAAAAAGAGTATCACAGTGATGTGAAAAAATATATCAGATGAACTGTATCTGGCAGGGGTATGTGTTTAAGATGTTAGTTCTGTTGAAAAAGTTACCATGAGCAATGCCTTTAACAATGACAATGTTTTAAATGTCTAAGCATTGTGTGCAGAATAGATGCATCTATATTATTTGCATTCTGGGAGTTGTGGTCATTTTAGTCACATTATTAAACAGGAGTACTCTAGTCATGAATAAAACATAAGAATATGTTCTGGGTCTGTATATAAATTATAAAGCTGTAATACTTGTTAGGTATGTATTAGGAACTGTTTGTCAATGTGGTTTTTAACTTATATGACTGATTTGCATAGATATGTTTTTTTTGTTTGCAGATAGTTATATGTACGATGAGACTGTTGAGTTTACTTAAAGATGCAGAGAACTATATATTTTTGGAAAGATGGCCTGAAGGTGTATATATTTTATGAAATCACATATATGTTTACATGGTTATCTATGTTCTTCAAGGGTATTTAATATTTAATGTACATAGTGAGGGTGGTGCATTTCTTTCAACATGCTCTGTTTAAAATTTGGGAGGGGTAATGGTGCAGAATGTCTTTTGAGAGTTTGTGTGCTAGCTTCACTTGGCATGCAACTTTTCTTTGAGAAAATCTGAATATATGTTTTAAGGACACAAGAAATATTTGCAAAATGATGTAGGTATGCCACTGAAACTCAACTCAGAGAAAACAGAAGTCCTCATCCTTGGCTCCACCCCCTCCGCGTGAGATGACACCTGGTAGCCCCCGCCCTGAGAAACCCCAACAGACCACGCACGGAACCTCAGCATCATACTAGACTCATTGCTCACGATGAACCACCAGATCAACGCCATATCCTCGGTCTGCTTCAACATCCCCCATATAGTCTGAAAAATGTTCAGATGAATCCCATTGAATCCAGAAAAACAGACACACATGCCCTCATCAGTAGCAGATTCGACTACGGCAACGCCCTCTATGCCTGCATCAACAAGATACTCCTCCGCAAACTCCAGGCTGTCCGGAATGCAGCAGCCAGACTGATCCTAGACATCCCCTGTCACAACCACCTCACCCAACACCTCTGCGATCTCTACTGGCTCCCCATTGAAAGAAGAATAACCTGCAAGCTTCTCACTCACGCATACATGGCCCTCCACAACAGCGGACCAGCATATCTAAACAACCGCCTCTCCTTCCAGGCACCCAAGAGACATTTCCGATCAGCTGACCTCTCTCTGGTGACCATCCCATACATCTACAATATCAGAACGGGAGGAAAGTTCTTCTCCTACCTCACAGCCAAGGCCTGTAACAACCCCCCCTCCACCTCTGGCAAGTGCCTACACTGCCCCAGTTCTGGAAGGACTTCAAGACATGGCTCTTCGGATCACCCCAGCACTCAACAGAGCTGCCCCTCCAGCACCTTAAGACCCTCACTGGAGAGTAGCTGCACTTCACAATTCCTGATTGATTGATTAGGAAAAGGTTTTGTGCTTTCAAAAGGTGAGAATTTTTGTTTTCAGTTTTAGAAACTGACTGATGCATGTGGACACTCAATAACAGTACAATGTGTACTCTTAGAGAACCATGTATGCAATTATATATCAGGTACGACATATAGACTTATTCAATCACCCAGGTACTATACATGCACTCTTCCAATCACACAGGCACTGATTATGTACTCATTGAACTATACAGGCAACAATTGTGCATTCATCCAATCCCCAAGATAGTAGCAATATAGTTATGTGAATACACAGGTACCAACTATGCAGAAATGGAACCACTGATGTAATTTCTTTATACTCTGAGAAGGATGCAGGCACTACCTATATTCTGAGGAAATTACATAGACACTATCTATGCACTGATCCAATCAACCAGGGAGTATTGTTGTACTCAACCAGTATTTACAAGTTTTAGTGAGGAATATGTACTCTTTTAGAACCATCTCGTGAATTATATATGTAGCCTGTCACACACTGTTTGCGTGTACTCAGAAAATTTAAATCTGACACATCTAAATAGAAAAGTATTGAAACACTAAATGTACCGGTGACATAGTTGTAGAGAGGCACAGAAATAGGTCTTATGTTGTGTTTTTGGACTTACAGTATTGAGACACTGTATGTACTTTGGTTGATGTTTACTTAAAAATTGATTACATAATGGATAACGTGGTCTTTTAGGGTGTATGAGTGAGAACTGAGATATGGTGCAACTGTGTTGTAGGAGAGGGTGCTATAATATTAAAAGGTAAGTAATAAATTAAGTTTTGTGTTTTGGTTTGGGATTGGTACATTGAAGTAAGTGATTGTAGTTATGTTGGTAGGTTGATTTGTAGATTTAAAACTGCAACATAACACAAAAACTATTTTTGTATTATGTGTAAGCCAGTAGTAAAATAGTAGGTACATTGGATAGAAAAAATAAATATAGTTTTTTTTCAAGAACAATATCTGCATAATTACTGACAGATTGCCTACAAAAGCTCGGAGGGAAAAGGAACAGAAGCAACTACAGTATCTATGCAGAACTGAGACTCAAGAGGGGCAAAATTAAGAAAAAGTGGTGAACGAAAAAAGAGTTATTGGTAAGAGGACAAACTCATGTCCTACGAATATATATGTGGACGTTTCCAATGATTATGAAATAATGAAAATTATATTCAAACTATGGGAAAGAATAACAATGGACAAAGTCTATATAGCAAGAACAGGAATAAATGTAATACAGATATATACACCATAACCAGTAGAAAGAAGCAATTTAAGGAAATCAGAGCTAGGATGTTTGATAGTAGAGTAGTTATACATCTACTGAGAAATATTAAGAAGTATAGAAGAAGGAGACATGCCCTGAAACACAAAGAACGAGTTGAGAGAGTAGTTGATAAGGCCTTTGCTTTGAAGGTTAAGGTTTTTATTTGATTTTAAATAGAATGAAGACTCTTGACAAAATTGTGTTGTGCCAGAACAAAACCAGAAAAAAGATTAGTGAATAGAAGTAATTTTCGAACAGTTTTTAGTGGAGGTTAATAAAGAAAGCTATCTCCAGGATAATAGATTAGTTCATGCTATTGATTACAGAGGACGATGTTATGAAATGAAGAATGGCACTCCTATAGCGAAAGACGTGATGATACCTAAAAAAGTTATTGGAGAACAGGTACAAGGAAGACGGAGTCAGGAGCCTGTACAGAAATGGAACTGTAGTAGTGTTTGTAGCATTCAACAGCAATTCATTTACATATTAAGGAAATTTCTACATATCTTCCCAAGGCGAAGTTTAAAACAGAAAATAAGTACTTTACAAGGATTTGGATCCTTGCAATATTAGAAAGCATACAAATTTGCATGGACACTCACTAGCTTGTTTATCAAACGAAGTGTGCCAAAGCACTTCTCATCATTTCAGGATGTTATTTGTACACCACTCCTGCTTTATGTTTAGGAGAGATGAATAGAGCACTTTTGTATGGTACTGTGGCCAATGTAGTAAAGGTTTGTGATGATGTGCAGTTTCGTTTCTTTGGTCCTCAGCAGGATTCTAGGGAAAATAAAGAGTTGTTAAGAGGAGGAGTTATAGAACAGGACGCAGTTATTACAGTTGATAGTTTTGAAGAGGAGATTACAAAATTTTACACAGTGTGGTCTAAAAAAACAGAGTATGTTTGTATATGTTGTTGACGCACTCACTAGAAGATTTAAATACAGACTGTTTACTTGTATTTAAAAAGTGAATAAGTGATTAATGATAACTGGCAAAAGTTAGCTATGTAATTATTTGGAGGGGAACACTTTGACATGTCCATAATGCAAGTTATATGTAACTTTTGAGAATGCTATTGTCGAAGTTAGAGTGGGTGTATGAAAGGTTATATTGGGGTGTGAGTGGGTGCGTCAGAGATTCTGAAAATGATGTCTTCATTGATGTCATCAATTATATCATTTGAGATGTCATCAGTGATGTCACTGACCATGTCATGAGTGATGTAATATGTGTGATCATAAGCAGTGCATTGCGGAGGCATAAGTTATAGTTAGCTCAGTTAACTATAACTGCTGAATTTCTCTAGTTTTGTACCAGTGAAATGTCAGCCTAACTATAACTATTTCTTGCGAGAAATGCGCATGCACGGGCGCACGCGCATGTGCAGTTTTCTCAAGGATTACCCAGACGGCGGGGAAGAGGAGGAGGGCAGCCCGGGGACGCCACAGTACAGGTAAGTGGTTTTAATTTACTTTTAAGTTATGTAGAATTACTTGTTAATATAGGGGGGTGGAAGCGGGGGCTGGCCAACTCCGCTCCACTGCAGAGTGTGCGGAGATTTGCCTTCTCCGTGTTCTCCGCAGAATGCGGAGGAGGAAAATCTCTGCACATTCTGCGGGCGGAGCGGAGGTCTCCGCCCGGGGTTAGTTAGAACCTGATTTCTATGAAAAAGCTGATTTTGATTTGACAATAACTTTGGCTTTGATTGACGAATCTTGACAACATTTCCAAAACAAATTTGATGCCCACTTCTGCTACTGTCTTGAAAATGTCCAGGTGATCTGTCAAGCGGGGGCCGAGAAAAAGGGGGGTCCCAAAACGCTTTTTCCCCATGTTAATTTCAATAGGAAACTTTAGACACGGCTACAGCCCGAACTGCTGAACGGAATTCCACCAAATATGGCAAAAAGGTAGCTCTTGTTCCAGAGAGCACTCTTTTTGTTAAAAGGTGTAAATCCGTTCAGTAGTTCCTGAGGAATATTAAAGATTTCTCAGATATACAACTGTGGCTGTAGTGGATCCGTGCCTGAGATCTGATTGGCTGCCAACACTTCAAACCAGGAAGTGTTGGCAGCCATATTGTGACTCGGTTAAACCGAGTCACTAGCAAAAACCTTAAAAAAGAAGAAAAGGGGGCAGGGTAGAAGCACCCTGATCCCGTAGGCCAAAAAAAAGCATTTTTTTAAAAAAAAATTGGCAGTATTCGAGGCGGGAGCCAGCTTGGGACCACAGAGGCCTTCAGGCATTCCCCCGTTCCCCAAGGAGATGGCCATGCCCTAGGGAATGGGGCCCCAGATGCAGAAAATGGCCCGGGAGGGGGGCCGTTCAGCCCCCTTACCTTTAAAAAACAAAAAGCCGGGCCCCAGGGGATGGGGTCCCCGGGGGAAAAAATGGCCTGGTAGGGGGGCTGCTCCATTTGAGATGTCATCAGTGATGTCACTGACCATGTCATGAGTGATGTAATATGTGAGGTCATGAGCATTGCATTGTGGAGGCGTGAGTTATAGTTAACTCAGGTAACTATAACGGCTGAATTTCTCTGGTTTTGTATGAGTAAAATCTGACTCTAACTTTAACGTCCCTGTATTCTTCGTTTTTTTAGTGAAACAAAATATAGTTGCCAGTTGGCAGTTGCCAGTAGGTAGTTATAGTTAGGACCTAGCTTCCACTGCATTTTTTGACTTGCCGATATCTTTGGTGAAATGTGCCCCGGTGATTCTTGTTGTGCATGCAAAGTTTCGGGGTGATCCGTCAATCGGGAGCAGAGAAAAACAGGGGGTCAGAAAACGTGTGTTTCGCATAGGAACTTTAGACACAGCTACAGCCCGAACTGCTAAACGGAATTACACCAAATTTGGCAGAAAGGTAGATATTGGTCCAGTGAAGTGTCTTTTTTGTGATTTGGTGTAAATCCATTCAACAGTTTAGAAAATATTAGGGAAAATCCAAATTTGTATATATAGGGACACGGATCCTCTGATGATCCGACAGTCCCTGTGCTCAAATCTGATTTGCTACCAACACATCAAACCAGGAAGTGTTGGCAGCCGTCTTGGGACACAGCTTGAGCCAAGTCCCACAAAAAAGTTTAAAAAAGAGAAGGGGCACGATAGGAATACCCTGACCCCCTAGACCTTTTGCCACCAGGGCAAGCAAAAGTTTTTTAATAAAACAATTTTTTCAGGAGCCGTGCTGGAGCTGCAGCTCCTGCCAAAAACTAAAAAGAAAGCCAATCGCGATGTCTCCCGTTTCTCGATTATTGAGCACCTGGGTGGGCAAGGTCCCGGGGGCATGTGGCCATTATTGTTTTAAAGAAATGAAAGGTTCTTGTGGACCCCCTGTGCCCCAGAGACCGCCACCTCCCCAGTGCTATTGTAATATAAATCGGGGGGCCTCGCAGACCCTCCATGCCTGAGGACCACCACCGGCCTGAGGCTATCTGGTAAAGACGCTTGAGGAACAATCACATTGTCAGAGTTACAGACACACAAGGTCACCGGAGACATTTTGTCTGTGTTCTTTACGCAGCTGTAGTGTAGGAGATGCACTAAACATTTACCCAACGAAGTAGGACTTACTAATTAGCCAGTAGAAAGTATTCCATTTGGGTAGAGGTGTTGCACAAAACGGTGGCCTCTTCTTGGATAAATATGTGGGCAGGATTCATTCTGGCACAATGCTGATTTCATAGAAATGAAACCTCAGCAAATTACAGTTAGGAAATACATTTTATTAAAATGTAGAATTTCACTGAAAAAAACAAAGGTTACAGGGACATTATAGTTAGGAAATAGAGTTTAAAAAACCTTCAAAATTAACTGACAAAACCAAAGGTTACAGGGATGTTATAGTTAGGCAGACATTTCACTCGTACAAAAGCAGAGAAATTCAGCAGTTATAGTTTATAACTTACACTGCCGCAATGCACTGCTTTTGACCTCACATATTACATCACTCTTGACATGGTCAGTGACATCACTGATGACATCTCAAATGACATCACTGATGACATCACTGATGACATCATCCACAGAACCAATGACACACCAGCTTACACCCCATACAATTATTTTATACACCCACTCAACCACACAACCACTGACATACCCATTCATAGACCCATACAAACACTGATACATCTACTCACTAATCCATGGAACCACTCACACAGCAACTCACCCATTCAGCTACTAACACAACCACTAACTCACATATACAAGCAGTCAATCACCTGCTCACTGACCAATATGCCCACTCACACATCCAGTCATATAGACATACAGACACTTACATATCCACTCATATAACTATAGAGTCTCTCACACAGTAAATCAGTCACCCATATAGCTACTCACACACCTACCCACTCACACATACAGTCACTCACATAGCCACTCACTTACACATAAAGTTACTCACACAATTACTCACTTACTCATACATATATTGATACATATACTCACTCACCTTTGCAGTCACTGAGATGAGCACATACTCTCCCATACAATCTCACTCACAGTTGTTTACTCATCCATACAGCACTCACATGCCCATTCACTCACCCTTACAGCCACTCAAGAACATGCTCAATCACCCATATACCCACTTACACACCCATTCATGCACCTGTACAGCCACTCATGTACCCTGTTACTCACCCATACAGACACTTATGTACCTCCTCAATCACTCATTCAGCCTCTCATGTAGGCCAACCTCACCATTTACTGACACTGTTACACCAGCACACTCACCCATACAGCCACTCATTTACCCTCTCATTCACTATTACAGCCACTTACACACCGATGCTCTCAACCATACAGATACTCACTTACTCAAAACATCCACTGACAGACCCACTCACTCACCCATACAAAAGCTCACACACCAACTCATGTATACAGTCTCTCACATACCCACTCAAGCTTCTATAGACCACATATACACCCACTCACTCACTCACTCACTCCCTCACTCACCCATACAGTCACTCACACAGCCACTTACCTTAGTATATGTGTTTAACATTAACACTCAGTAACTTTTAGAAAACACTCACAATGATTGGATGATGTCATCAGTAATGTCATTTTTGATGTCCTAGTGATGTCATCAGTGTTGTCACCGACCACACTGAGTGATGTAATATGTGAGGTCATAAGCAGTGCATTGCGGAGGTGCTAGTTATAGTTAGCTTGGGTAACTATAACTGCTGAATTTCAATGGTTTTGTATGAGTGAACTAATTTCCTCACTATAATGTCCCTATAACCTTTGTTTTTTTCAGTGAATTTCTATGTTTTAAAAATAATATTTCCTAACTGTAACCTGTAACCTTTGAGTATGGGTGTGTGAGTGGCTGTGTGAGTGGCTGTTTGGCTCTCTGAGTGGGTGTGTGACTGGGTTTGTGTGTGTATAAGTGGCTGCATGGGTCTGAGAGTGGGTGTCTGAGTGACTGTATGGGTGTGTACATAGCTGTGTAAGTGGGTGTAGGAGTGTCTGTGTGGATTTGTGAGTGGGTGCATAAGTATCTGAGTATGCCTAGTGATGTCATCAGTGTTGTCACCGACCATGCCATGAGGGATGTAATATGTGAGGTCATAAGCAGTGCATTGCGGAGGTGCAAGTTATAGTTAGCTTAGGTAACTATAACTGCTGAATTTCAATGGTTTTGTATGAGTGAACTAATTTCCCCACTATAATGTCCCTATAACCTTTATTTTTTTCAGTGAATTTCTACGTTTTAAAAAATAATATTTCCTAACTGTAACCTGTAACCTTTGAGAGTGGGTGTGTGAGTGGCTGTTTGGCTCTCTGAGTGGGTGTATGACTGGGTTTGTGTGTGTGTGAGTAGCTATATGGGTCTGGGATGGGTGTCTGAGTGACTGTATGGGTGTGTACATAGCTGCGTAAGTGGGTGTAGAAGTGTCTGTGAGGATTTGTGAGTGGGTGCATAAGTATCTGAGTATGCCTATGAGTGTGTTCATGAATGTCTGAGTGGGTCTGTGACAGGATGTGTGAGTGTCTGAGTGGGTGCCTGAGTGTCTTAGTGGATCTGTGAGTCAGTGCAGGAGTGTCTGAGTGGGTCTGGGAGTGACTGCATGAGTCTCTGAGTAGGTGTGTGATTGGGTGTTTTAGTCTCTGAGTGGGTCTGTGAGTGGGTGTGTGAGTGTCTGAGTTTGTCTGTGAGTGGGTGCCTGAGTGTTTGAGTGGGTCTGTGAGTGGGTGCATCAGTGTTTGAATGCCTCTTTCTGATCTCTATTTTGCCTTTTTCTGCTCGCTGCTGACCTTTATTTTGCCTCTTCCTGCTTGTTTATGATCTCTATTTTGCCTCTTTTTGTTCATTTCTGACCTTTATTTTCCCTTTTCTGCTTGTTGCTGACCTTTATTCTGCCTCCTTCTGCTCGTTTCTCACCTTTGTCTTGCTTCTTTCTGGTCATTGCTGACCTTTATTTTGCCTTCTTCTGCTTGTTTCTCACCTTTATTCAGCCTCTTGCTGCTCATTTCTGACCTCTATTTTGCCTCTTTCTGCTCATTTCTGACCTTTATTCAGCCTCTTTCTCCTCATCTCTCAACTTTTTTTGCCTCTTTCTGCTTGTTGCTGACCTTTATTTTACATCTTTCTACTGGTTTCTCATCTTTATTGTGCCTCTTTCTGCTTGTTTCTCACCTGTATTCTTCCTCCTTCTGCTCATTTCTCACGTTTCTTCTGCCTCTTGCTTCTAGTTTCTGACCTCTATTTTGCCTGTTTTTGCTCATTTCCAACATCTATTTTGCCTCTTTCTGCTCATTGCTTATCTTTAGTTTGCCTCTTTCTGCTTGTTTCTAACCTTTATTTTGCATCATTCTGCTCATTTCTGCCCTTTATTTAGCTTCTTTTTGCTCATTGATAACCTTTATTCTGCCTCTTTCTGCTAATTTCTGACCTTTATTTTGCTCCTTTTGGTTCAATTCTGACCTTTATTCTGCCTCTTCCTGCTCACTTCCCACCTTTGCTTGCTGCTAGTTTCTGACCTCTATTTTGCCTGTATTTGCTGGTTTCTGACATCTATTTTGCCTCTTTCTGCTCATTGTTTTCCTTTTTTCCTTTATTTTGCCTCTTTCTTCTTGTTTTTGACTTTTATTCTGTATCTTTTTGCTTGTTTCTGACCTTTATTTTGCTTCTCTTTGCTCATTGCTGACCTTTTTTTTCTGCCTCTTTCTGCTTGCATATCAGCTTTATTTTGCTTCTTTCTGCTCATTGCTGACCTTTAGTCTGCTTCTTTCTGCTCGATTCTAACTTTTTTCTGCCTATTTCTGCTAGTTTCTCACCTTTATTCTGCCTCTTTCTGCTCGTTGTTGACCTTTATTCTGCCTCTTTCTGCTTGTTGCTGACCTTTATTGTACCTCTTTCTGCTCATTTCTCACCTTTATCCTACCTCTTTCTGCTCATTGCTGCCTTTTATTTAGCCTCTTTCTTCCCTTTTCCCCCGGGACAGTGGAGGGAACCTCAAGGCCCCCGCGGACCCTGTTAGCTCCTCGCCTCCTGCGGGAGACCGCATTGCTCTCACAGACAGGGAGCTGCTAAACATGCAGCTCCCTGTCTGTGAAAGAAACCGTTTCGTCTTTTTCCCTGCCTGCTTGATAGCAGACAGGGAAACAGATGAAACCTTCGGTTCCAGCAAGTGAGAGCATTTTTTCAGCTCCCACTTGCTGGAAGCAGAGTGTTTGCTCTGACTTGACGGGAGCTGTCAAAGCTGCCGCCAGGTCACAGCAAACAACTTTGTCCTGGGGTGGACACCCCAAGACATAGCAGGAGCTGGCCCAGGGGGTGGAAGACTGCAGGGCCATTATTGGCTCCAGGAGGGGGGCCTTCTGACCCCCTTATTTCACGGGCCTGCCCTAGGGAGGTACCCCCTCCTTCTATAAAAAAGAAGAAAGCCCCTGGGGAGATGGTGGTCCCTAGGGAGCGGGGGATCTGCACGCCCCATAAGCATTTTATTTTAAGCCCTGGGGCAGTGGTGGTCCCCAGGGCTTGGGGGTCTGCGAGGCCCCCCAAGCAAAATTTGTAGCCCCCCCAAGCAAAATTTGTAGCCCCCAGGACGTGGTGGTCCCTGGAGCCCAAGGGGCTACACCCCGACTTTCTATTACAATTAACCCCGGGGAGGTGGTGGTTTCCTGGGCATTTTTAAGCCCATAGAGGGGGGGCACCATGCTCCCACCTCCATTTTTTTAAATAATCCCCGCATGCCACCGGGACTGGCCCACCTGGGGGCTACAAAGAAAACAATCGCAGAAGCCTGCACTTGTTATTTTTTTATATTCTCAGCGATACTTGCAGATATTTCACGAAAATCAGCATAAATTTATAAAAATGTATTTATGCCATGGTGTGGTTCCAGGGGAAACCCATGGCTAGGGGGTCAGCGTATTCCTAACTTGCCCCCTTTTCTTTTTTTCCCTTTTTTTTTGTGAGACTTGGCTAAAGCCGAGTCCCAAAATGGCTGGCAATACTTTCTGGTTTAAGTGTTGGTAGACAATCAGAGCTCTGCATTTCCCTGCACAAGCTCATTATTATTTGCGAATTAGACACAGCCACAGATATGTCAGAACTCGCCCTTGTGAGTAAGCCCCTCAGGATCAGTGTGACGTGCGATGAATTACCCCCTCCTGATATCCCCAATTCCGCTTACCATAAGGGCACGGAGTTTTAGGGTGATCAGGTGAGGGAAAGGGTAGTGGGAAAAAGGATCAGCTGGGAAAGAGATCTGTACGGAAAACAGGAGAACTGATTATTACAAAAAAATCACATATGATCTATTTAATTCAAACAACAGAATGGCGTTCAAAGAATAATACCTAACACCACGCAGTATACTTCAAAGGGTAGTGTTTGACCAAATGTGCAGTGTCTGTGTTAAGGCGTCTCAGTCTTACCTAGAACTAAAATGGCAAGCATTACATTTCACCATACATAAGCCCTCTCACTATGCACATACATACTTCCATTTAACCAAATGTGCAAAAATCTATAAATACATACCAAAAACAAACATGGGTTGATTATTGCCAAAAATATATACTCAATGCTTCCAGATAGATTCACTGATAATTCATCTCAGAACTCCTGGTGCTTTACATACAGTCACAGCACGATACTCCAGAAGGGAAAAAAGGAACTGTTTCATTGATCCATAAATGAATGTATTTTTCCAACGATAAATGCTCAGTCATTAAAAAATCCAAAGAAAAGTCGAGCTCCTGCATGCTAAGGACATCCCTTCCTAATAGCGAGTTGCACTGGGAAGTACCATTGAATTGCAGCTCCAAATGCGGCTGCAAAACAATTGCAGTTACCACCTACTTCAAATAGGTGGTAAGCCAGTCACAAATGGGGAGTGGTCGCCAGGGGACCCCCTCCCCGTTGTGAATGTATGAGAAAATATTCTTTAAGAGCAGGCAGTGGTCCCACGTACCACTGCCTGCCCTTAAAATATGAAAAGAAAACTTTCCCATTTGTTCTTTTAAACGCATCCCATTTTCCTTTGAGGAAAATGGGCTGCATTTGAAAAAAAAGTTACTTCATTTAAAAAAGCAAACACAGACATTATGGTCTGCTGTCCCCAGCAGGCCACCATCCTTGTGATATGTGAGATTCCTAAGGGGTCACAAATTGCGACCTACCTCATTAATATTAATGAGGTGGGTCATTAGCCACCCCAATAGGAATCGCAAACACGGTATGAGACAATGTTGTAGATTCCATTTTGCGACTCGCATATTGCGAGTTGCAAAACGTCACAATTTGCAATTCGCAAAATGGAATGGTCGTACATCTGGCCCTCAGTCTCAAGTAGAACAATGCTCCCAGGAAAATAACTTGATCCAAAAACACAAGGTAAACAAAAGGGTTAACCTTGTTTTTGTAATCAACATGCCACTCCACTCTATGACCCACCATGACACATCATTCAATGACATGCTACTCAAGTCTACGAGACATAACTCTGCTGTACCATGCGCCACACAACTCTGAAGTGGCCTTCCACTCTACAGTACTCCACTCTACAGCATCGCAGTTCACTCTAAGCCACTCCACTCCACTCTATGTCCCTCCACTATATGACACTGTAACACAGGACACTCTATGTCAGTCTACTCCACTGTATAGTATGACATGGTACTCCACTGTACGCCACTCCACTGTACAACATGCCACTCCACTGCATGACAGTCTCACTTTACTGTATGACACTCCATGCCACTCCACTCTACAATATACCACTCCACTCTACAAGACACCACTCCAGTGTACCACATGCCACTCTACTCTATGCCATTCCACTGTATGCTATTGCTCTCTTTGCGCTCCACTGTACGCTATTCCACTCTATGCCACTCTGCTCTATGTCACTCTACTCCACACACCTCTGCTCTATGCCACTCCACTCAATGCAATTCTACTCTACTCCACTCCACTTTACGCCACTCCACTATATGCCACTAGTGAATGCAGTTGCACTCTATTCTATGACACTTCACTGTACACCACTTCACTGTACAACACAACCATCTCTACCACTCACTGCATGACAGTCCATGCCACTGCTCTCTATGACATGCCACTCCGATCTACAACACACCACTCCAGTCTAACTCATGCCACTGCACTATACGATATGCCACTCCACTCTATGCCACTCCTTTTCCCGCTATTCCACTCTACGCACTCCACTGTCTGCTATTCCACTCTACGCCACTCCATTCTATGACACTTCACTCCATGACACTGCATTGTATGCCGCACCGCTCCATGCTGTTCCACTATACACCACTCCACTTTACACCACTCCACTCTAATCTATGACGCACCACTTCACTGTCCACCACTACACGTAACACCACTCTACACTATTCCAATCTATGCCACTCCACTCTATGCCACTTCAGTACACACCACAGCATTTTACGTCATGTAACTTTATGCTATTCCACTGAATGCCACTCCACTCTACTCCACTCCACTGTATGGCAATAAACTTTACTCTATTGCACTGTGCATGACTCTACACTACACCACTGCACTCTAGGCCATTCCACTCTATGCTATTCCACTCTATATACGCCACTCCACTGTGTGACACTCCACTCTGCTCCTCTCTATGACAATCTACTCCACTCTCCAACACCCTCCGCCGCTCCACTTTACTACACTATGCTCCACCGTATATCACTCCACTGAATAACAGTCTACTCCAGTCTATTCCAGTGTATGACACTCTACTCCACTCTATGCCACTGCACGACAGTCTACTCCACTCTACAACATGCTACTCTAGTCCCTATATGCCACTTCACCCCAGTTTACTGCACTCTGTAGTATAACACCCTACTCCACTGTACACCACTACTCCACTCCAGTCTATGCTACTCTATGCCACTAAACTCTACGATACTCCATGCCACTCCATTCTACCATACTCTTCTGCACTCTTCTGCACTATCCTCTACTCCACTCCACACCACTCCACAGCAATGTAATCCACTCTATGGCACTCCACAGCACTCCCCTCTACTACACTTTCTGACACTCTACGACACTCCACTTCGTTCCACTGTACTCTACCCTATGACACTTTACTCCAGTGTATGATACACAACTCCACTGTACTCCACCCCCACTGCTCTCTATGCTACAACAAGCAAATATACTCTATTACACTTTACTCCCCTCTACATTATGCCACTCCACTGGACTCCATTCCACTCTACTCCACTGTACATCAGTTTACCTCACTCTATGCCACTGTACAATGCTTCACTCTACGCCGCTCTACTCTACAACACTCTACTCCACTCTACGTAACTCACCTCTATAAGACTGCACTACACTCTATGCCACTTTGCGACACTGTACTTCACTCTATGCCCTTACACTCCTTTGTACAACACTCGTCTCCTTTCCACAACACTCTTCTCCACTCCATGCCACTGTAGGACAATCTATTCCACTCTATGCAACCTAATGATTTGCTACTCCACTCTACAACACTCAACTCTCTGTATGCCACTCCACCCCACTGTACTACCATAGTACTATATGAAACAGTACTCCACTCTACTCCACTGTACTCCAACATTTCCACTGTATGCTATTCCACTGTATGCCACTCTATCCCATTCTACTCTATGACACTCTATGCAACTCCACTCTACCACACCTTATGACAGTCTACTTTACTGTATGCAACTCCACTCTACAACACCCTACTCCACGGTATGCCACTCCACTCTACTCTACGATAACGACACTTTCCACCACTGTACGGCATGCAATTCCATTCTACTGTATGAAACTCCACTCCAATTTAGAACATTTTACTCAATTCTGCGCAACACCACTCCACTGACGTAGACTGGAATAGCATAGAGTGGAGTAGCATAAAAGGAGAGTGACGTAGACTGGAGTAGTGTACAGTGGAGTGGCAAACAGTGGAATAGCATAGAGTGGAGTGACATAATGTGTAGTGGCAGGGCAGTGGAGTATACTGGAGTGGGGTAGAGTGGAATACCACACAGTGGAGTGTCATAGACTGGAGTAGCATACAGTAGAGTGGCACACAGTGAATAGAGTAGAGTAGAGAGGACTGGCATGCAGTGGAATAGCGCATAGTGGAGTGGCGTACAGTGGAGTGGTGTAGACTGAAATAGCATGGACTGGAGTAGTGTACCGTGGAGTGGCAAATAGTGGAGACAGTGGAGAGGCATACACTGGAGTGGCATACAGTGTAGTGGGGTAAAGTGGAATATCATAGAATGGAATTGCGTAGAATGGAGTTGCATACAATGGAATAGTGTAGATTAGATTGGTGTACAGTGTATTAGTGTACAGTGGAATGGCTTAGAGTGGAGTGGCATACACTGGAGTGGCGTACAGTAGAGTAGGGTAGAGTGGTATACCACAGAGTGGAGTGTTGTAAATGTGACTTAAGTACTGCATTTGTATATATGGAAGTATAACTTATATTTATAATTTACGCACCACCTTCAATTTACTTTACATTGTGCACCTCCCTAAATGTTTTTCTCACATCAATCGCCACACTACCTTATCTATAACTTGCCACTCTGCCATGCACTGTGTTCTGGGAAATGATGTGATTCAAATGACATACGTGTAATTATGGCTGCTATGATTTCATATGCTATAAGTGATATATTATGTAAGGGTATCACCAGTGCATGTAGGAAGGGTGAGATAGTGTAGTGTGGAACTTTAAGCCACATTTTCAAAACATGTTTTCAAAATATATTTGCCATGTATTTATAAATACTGTAAATTAATTAAATGATGTTTATTTATGGGTATTTTTTATATATGAATATACATTAGTGTTTTGATGAATTTGACACTTTTATAATTTTTCTGAGTTTATTTACAGTTTATATATTTTTATCAGCTAATATAATTGTTATATTTATTTTTCTATTGGTTCTTTTGGAACCAGTCTTTTTCATTTAAATCTTTCCCATTTCTTTAAGAGCTTACTATACTGAGCGCCTTCTTCTTTGCTACTGTTCAGCAGTGGGCTTCCACGATGAAGGTTCTTTCTTGCATTTCTCAGGTACAGGTAAGAACATTTTCTATATAATTCTTTTTCAGGAATTTGTATGACCATGAACAGATTATGTTTTTTATCTTTTTTTAACTTCAAGAGAAGTAAGTTGGGATTTTTGAACAATTCTTTGTTTTATTTTTTACTTAATTTGCATGTTTCCTGGAGGGTTTTTAAACTTTTTAGATATGTTTCAAGTTTATCAGTGTATCAATTATTTTGGCTTTTTTTGCATAAATTTACTAATTTTCCTGTTATTTATTTTTGCATTTCTTTTACTCTATTCTTTTTTTGTGGATTTATATTTTTAACTTTGGATATGCTGCCACAATATCATAAATGCTGTCTCTTTTTGTTTTATCTATTGTGAAAAGTTAGGTGGGATTTTTTATTTTATTATTGTGAGAAAGTTGTTTATTAGTTTGGGCCGCTGGCTGTCCAACACAAATAATAAAGACAATATCCATTAAGGTCCAGTGAGAGATTTCAGCTATTTAAACCTGATCTCAACCCCTGGTAGCTGTGGCACAGAGTAAACATGCTTAATTTAAAGGAAATGTAAAAAAACATTTAGGAGTCAAAAACACAACACAATAAATATTCCACTCCAATTTATAAAAAGAGAGAAGAAATCAATGAGCCAAATGACACTCAAATGACAAAAATCCAATAGGGGAACCAGAGACGTACATTTCTAAATATTTAAGGGGCAATAAGTGCAAAGAAGTGCAAAGCGCCAACGGTAGTCAATGGTCGGTGTAGACCATAAACTAGGTGTAATTTGAAGCTGATCGCAATTGAGCAAAGGTCTGGTATACCAATGAGATGGGCACCACCAAGGCTTGGAAGAAGGAAAGTTCAAAAAGGTTTCTAAGTCCCAATTTGAAAAGGGACTATTTTACACATGGTACAAACTTGAAATAAATTCTGATGCCATGTGACTACTGATAGTATACTTTTTTGTCACCTGTCCTCTTGAAGATTGCAGCCTTTGGAGCAAAACTTTTGAAAATGTTCGCAAAATTCTTCTGGACTCCCAGGATGTCAGACAGAGGATGAAAGTAAAGTCCACTCTAGCTCCAGTTGCCACTGGTCAAGGATTCTTCACAGGAATGTCCTTTACAGCTTTCTTATGTTCCTGGAGCCACCCAGGCGATCAGCCATATAATCCTTGGAAATCTTTCTGTTTTTGAAGTTGGAATGGGGTCCAGCATCCTCGGGTTCTTCACATGGGTCACAGATGACAAGTGCATCAGATTCAGTACACCTGGTATCTTTTTGCAAGCTAGCAGTGTTCTGAGGAGGGGTGGTTAGGGGTCCAGCTTTGAAGACTTCTCAAGCCTGGGTGTGGGGGACACCCTAAGACACTTCCAGTTTCTCTCTGACTAATGGTGTAAAGGTCCTCAGACTCTGATCTACCTTATTTTGTGGTGTTCCTGTTTGGCTTACTGCGAACAGGCCCAAACTACAATGTGTCACAGAAAATTAAAGATAGACAAGGTCTTGTGCCACTTTAAAATTGGATTTTGAGGCTGAGGGTGTGAGTGAGGAGTGTACTATAGTAATCCTAGTGTTCTGCCCCATCCAACACTATTGTCCAGTTTGAAGCAGGCTCTGTAATCAAAACAAACCCAAAGATAGATGTTAAATAGGACAAAAGCAGGGTCCTTCAGTAATCAGACAGGGAATACAAAAGAAATGTCTTGACATCCTGTTCTCTCCCTTTCAGGAGTGTCCCAAGTGTCACATGTGGCTTAACAAACTTGTTAATGAGGATTTGAGAGTGTGGTATCATAGGTAGCCCACAGCCTCACAATATTCTGTGGAGTTCAGAGGAGTCAGCTCTGCCCATTCAGGTCAGCCTTTTGTTTGCTCCTGGGATGCATTTTACACCTCTTTCACACCTATTTCTGGGCTTCAACAGAAGCTGTGAGCTGGTAGAGACTTATGCTGATTAGCCTTCTGACAGTTCATGCAGGTAAAGAGTACATTTCTAAAAGTTACATTTCCTTGATATTTATTAAAAATCCGACTTCACCATTGGTGTGAAAATATACTGCCTATTAAAAATAGTGGTTTTATTGTTTTTCAAGCTTGTCGCATTTCAGAGATAGCAGAATTAGTATTTTAAACTATACTCTTATTTTCTACATAGGACAGCCAGGCCTGCCACTGTCAAAATAGCTTTGATATCCTTGTCAGTATAAGGACATGGTAACACATTTTCTACATGTCCCATGTTTAAATATCATACACCCTACCTGGTGGGCTACAAGAATTACATAGGGGTGACTTACTAATATTTAAAAGGGAGGTATTTAACGGTTTTTAACTGTTAAAAGGGTATTTTAGCAGGTCGTACTGAAGGTTTTACATTTTCAAGAATTCTATAGCAAAAATATACAAAATCATTGCAATACGTATAAAACCATGAGAATGCCGATTCTCCAATTATCATACAGAGAGAATCTTGATTTCATTAAAGACAACGGAGGCTAACATTATGCAATAACTTTTATTGCTGCCCCAACATGCAGCCCTTTAAAGAACACATTACATCATGAATAACAAAAATTCCAAACAATAGTATATAGCACCATGGCAACTAGTCATCATCCTCTTAGAGCTGCGAAGGACAATCTTTAATGTATAGGCGATGAAACATTTCTCAGAAAGAAGAAGAATCTGAAAGAAAAAAGAAGAATCAAATTGGTAATACCGTTTCAAACGGATTAATAACCTACAATCACGGAAATCGAATGTATAGAGTTATAGACCAATGTAAAGTACTTAAAGCTTTATAACCTGAAGCTTGAGCAAGGTTTGTTAACAAATGAGAGGAACAAATTCAGTCCAACACCAAATTTAATCGAAAACCAATCAGATAGACTTCCACCAGGGAGTGGTGGGTGGGATAATGTTAGCCTCCGTTGTCTTTAATGAAATCAATATTCTCTCTGTATGATAATTGGAGAATCGTCATTTCATTACAAGACCGGAGGCTACCATTATGCATGTTTAAAGCTTTTAACACTGTATTGCTCACATGCTCCACAGGTCTAAAGTAAAACTGTGCAAATGTGGATGTACTTGACCAGTCTGCAGCTTTTAAGATATCAGTAAGTGAACCCCCTGCCCAGAACACTTTACTGGCCATAGCTCCACGGGAAGAATGAGCCCCAAACTTAGTCAAATCTATACCTGCTTCTGACATCACTAGTTTAACCCATCTAGCAACGGTAGCTGTGGAAACTGCCTTGAAGGGTTTTACAAAGGAAATTAAGAGTTGCTTTTCATTGGAAGGTCTAAGGGTACGCATTAAATTAACATAAGCTTTCATGCAGTCTACTACACATAATTTTTTACAATCTGGAAAACAGGGATAAAAAATGTTATCCGTCATAGTTTTAGTCCTTTTCCATATTTCAAAATGTACCTCGTTTTGGGAATAGAACCTATTAGATATCTCTAATGCTTTAACATCTGAAACTCTTTTAAAGGATATCAAACATTGTAAGGTTGCTAACTTGGTCGACAATTGTTTTCTTGAAAGAGAATGGTTGTCTGGCCATGAAGAGAAAAGTTAAAAAATGAGGTTAACATTCCATAAGGAGTCATACCTTGTTCTGGGGGGACGCTTGAGTCTAATTCCTTTCATTACTCTACGGATCAGAGGATCTGAACCAATAGAATAGTCATTAATTAATGAGTGTCCTGCCGATATGCCTGATCTATAACAGTTGATTGTTCTATAGCATAGGCCTGAATTAAATAACCCAGCAAGAAAGTTTGCAAAATCTACTATAGGAGCTTCCACGGGATCCAGATCCCGTTCACGCACCAACTACACCATTTTTTCCAAGCTCCAATGTATCTTCTCCTTGTTCCTGGTGCCCATGACTCGTCCAGTAGATCTTTAGCCTCTCCTGAAAGGCCTGAGTATCTGTTGGATTTCCTGAAATCTTCCAGGCAAGAAGGTTCATGTTGCCTTCTAGGAGGAGAGGATGTTCTTCTCCATCTTGTCCTTGAAGAAGACCACTGTTCCCGGGGATAAAACGTGGAACATCTATTGCTAGTTCCATCACTCCGGGGAACCAAACTTGTGTGTTCCAGAAAGGAGTAACTAGAACTATCATGCACTGTTCTGACTTTTAGGAGAACTCTCTGAATTAGGGCAAAGTGGGGAAAGGCATAACAATTCTGATTGTTCCAAGACTGGGCTAGGGCATCCACTGCTTGAGCGTTGCGATCTTGTCTCCAACTGTAATAAGTTTTGACCTGAAAAGTAAGTCTGCTGGCAAATAGGTCTACCTGAAAGGGACCCCACAGACTCTGGATCTTTCTGAAGGCCAAAGGATTCAACTTCCAATCCCTCGAATCTTTCAGGAACCTTGAGTTCCAATCCGCTCTTGTGTTTTGATGACCAGGAATAAATTCTGCTTTTAGTACGATTTTCTGGCTCCAACAGAAGTACCAAATCCTCTTGGCTAGGTCCGCAAGGATTTTTGATCTTGCACCCCCCAAACGGTTGATATAGGAAACTGCTGTGAAGTTGTCTAACTTGACTAGAACAACACTGTTCCTCAGGGTGGACTTGAAACTCATAAGAGCGTTCAAGCATGCTAACATCACCAAGCAGTTTATGTGGAGTGGGAGTTCCTCTTGGGACCACTTCCCTCCTGTCTCTAACAAACCCATCCTGGCACCCCATCCTAGGTTGCTCGCGTCTGATTCTAGCGTGTGCTCGGGACTGTTCCCGAAGATTGCCTTCCCATTCCAGCTGTCTAGGTTGTTCCACCACCACAGGAGGTCTCTTCGGGCTTCCTCCGATAGAGGGAGTGTATCTGAGTACCATAGGCCCTTCCTTAACCCTAAAGATTTCAGTCTTTGCAAAGCTCTGTAGTGTAATGGGCCTGGAGATATTGCTTGAATAGAAGAGGATAGGAGCCCAACTACTGTCGCTAAATTGCGTAAACTGACTATCTCTTTCGACATAACGTAAGAAACCTCCTTCTTTATCTTGGAGAGTTTCTTGGTAGGGAGTTGTAGTTGGCTTGCAATTGTATCTACCTGGAAACCTAAGAATTCTAAATTCTGAGTAGGCGCCATTATAGATTTCTCTATATTGATGATGAAGCCCAATCTCTCCAAGAGATCTACTGTCCATTTCATGTGTTTCAACAAGTCTTCCTGATTTTGCGACATCAAAAGGATGTCGTCTAGGTAGATTATTAAACGAACACCCTTTCTTTTCAAGGCCGCTACTACTGGTCTTAGGACCTTGGTGAAACACCAAAGAGCTGAGGAGAGTCCAAAGGGAAGGCACCGAAATTGGTAAGTTATACCTTTCCATGAAAATCTTAGAAACTTCTGAGAGTCTTTGTGCATAGGAATTGTGAAATAGGCGTCCTTTAGGTCCAGTTTCACAAGCCAGTCCTTCTCTTGTAGGATGTCTCCTAGGAGGTGAATACCCTCCATTTTGAAATGTCTGTAAACCAGGAATGAATTCAGGTCTTTTAAGTTTATAACTGGACGCCAACCCTTTTCTTTCTTCTTTACTAAGAAAATCGTGCTCACGAAGCCCTGTTCTGAATCTGTCACCCTGCAAATAGCATTCTTTAATAGCATCTGGTTCACTTCCGTGTCTACTAAAATCGATTGTTCTTAAGACTAATTCCCTGGGCTGACGTGATTGGAAGGGTGTTGTGATGAAATCTATTTTGAACCCATTTACGGTTTCTAGAACCCAAGGGTCGTTCGTTATTGAAAACCAATTTCGACTGAATTGTCGTAGTCTTCCCCCTACCCTTGCATGGGACAAAACAGGAGGAGGAGGAGTTCTTACCTTGTTCTCCAAAGCTTTGGGATCTGCTTCTGCCATCACCGCGGGTACGGGAGTTTCTGCCTCTTTGTGGGAAGAAGGAGGGATTGTGACCTCTGAAGGGTCTTCCATATCCACGCTGGTTTTGGTAATACAGGGACCTGTATTGACCTCGGCTGGCAGCCAGTCCCCTCCTGTCAGCCCGTCCAAAAACTCTATTGCCTCCGAACTTCCGTCTCATGTTTGATTGTGCCTTGCTAAAGGCCGAGAAGGTGGCAACATACTTCCCTAGGAGTTTTACAAAATGTTCGCCAAAGAGGAGACCCTTTGGGTCACCATGGACCTCTTTAGTGGCGAGGTCCCCCAGCTTGGGGTTAATTCTCATTAGAATTGCCCTTCTTCGTTCTGATGTTAGGCCCGCATCAGCATTGCCAAGCAGGCATAGTGCACGCTGACTCCATCCCCTCAGTAGTTCCACGTCTACTGGGGTGCCTTTTAGGGATGCTTCCTCTGCCAGGTCTAAAGTTTTGGCTAATGGGCCAAGAGTGTTGAGTACCTTATCTTGGCACTGCTTGAGGCAACGTTCAAGACCCTTCCTAGGGTCCCGGCCTGATTTGAAAAGAAAAGTTAGGAGTTCAGGATCCAGGTTAGGAGTTATAGCGCATTTATTGTCTAGAAAGGGTCTGGGGCACTCAGCCCTCATTATGTTTCTGGTTTCCCTTTGAAGTGGTTTGCGGATCCATAATTTGATAAAGTTGGATACGTGGTCCATTGGCCACCAGTCAGACCCCCTAGGGTGTGTAATACGAGTAGGATTGAACATCTCTTCTCCTGAGGGGTCCTTAATTGTATTGCTATTGGATGACTGGACTAGATCCTTGTCAAGGAGGTCAATGTCCAAGGTCTCAAAGGGATCGAAGATATATTCGTCATCGTCCCCATCAAAAATAGTAGCACATGGGAAATCATCATTATCAGTCTGCAGACTGAGGTCATCTGTGCCAAGAGGGTCACTCTGTCTTTTTGTGCCACGAGGGGCAACCGTACTTGTTGCGCCAATAAGGCTGCTCTTTCTAGTTGTGTCGCTTAGGGCACCTGGTCTCTGAGTAGCCCGTATGCTAGGTTGGGGGAGGTCACGATCTTTTGTAGCGCGTAGGCTACCTTGTGGTAAAATACAGTCTTTTGTAGCGCTTAGGCTACCTAGTGGAAAGGCTTGGTCCTTTGTAGCGCATAGGCTACCATGGGGTTCCATATGTTTAGTTTTTTTAGAAGCATTGCCTCCCTTTTTGGGTGAGGGTTCGCTTTCTTCAGGGAGGATCACTGAGTCCTCTTCAGTCACAAAATCCCTTTTTCTTTTATTCATAATGGAGTCAACAGCCTCTTTTAGGGAGGTTTTAAGGTGATTTTCCAAGTAAATCATTAGGCTGGTCTCGTTGGGGAAGGCATTATCATCTTCCTCATGAGATTCTGAGTCATTCTCCATTTTTTTTTTTTACGGGCAAAAAAGATATCTCTATAATAGCGGAGGCAAAAGAGCTCTTACCGCTTTTCTCCGTGTGTTTTGAGACCGTTAGAAGCTCGCGCTGTGCGTTACTATGGTAACACACAGCGCAAGTCAATTTTCGGCTTAAACGCCCTTGTCATCATTTTGACTTCAATGCCCCCTTCCGTCTTGCTTTGACGGGAAATTGTAGTTAAAATCACTCGGGCGGGGTCACGTTGTAACGTCTGCAGGGTTATACTAAAATTAGGGTTGATAACATAGGGAATTAAATTAATTTTTAAAAATTGGATTAATAAATGGTAAAAGTAAAGGAAGTTATTATAAAGCTAAATTGTAGAGTTCATTATTTCGATTAAAGATAAAAGTGACAGAAAGTGCAACTGTGCAGTCCAGTCCCTGATGGAAGTTAAAATGTAAGCACATGGATTCTTCTTACAGATCATAATGGCAGCTGCTCGTGAATATTCATTTCTTTGGTGACTAATTTCATAAATTTAAGAAAGTGAGATGCCATCTGGCCAGATTCACACAAAGGGTCCGATTATGATGCCATAGGAAACGGCTCCGACCCTCGGTCGGAGCCGTTCCTACGGCAACATAATCAGCAGTTTTGATTTATTTCCGACCGACCCATTTGGATGGAGTCAGTTGGAAAATAATCCAAACTGGATTTCCGAATGGCCTCCAACGCCCGTCTGCAATTTGGAAAGCCTCCTGTAATCCCAAGGGCAGCTCTTTCCGCTCGAGGAATTACAATGTCGAATTCCGACAGCCTATCAGTGCCGGCCTTTCCGACACAGAAAGGCTGTTGGAAGTCGACTTTGGGGGCCCCCAGCAGGGCCCCATGGGTGCAAGGCCTCCGGCTGATGGCCGAGGGGCAACTATGGTGTACCCTGTTAATCTATGTACCCCGTGGCAGGCACCTTGAGGTTCCTGCCACGGGGTGCAGGGATGAACTGCACATCTTCTCTTTACTATGAGAGCCTGCATTCCGGTCAGAATGCATGCTCCCATTGTAAAGAATAGGACTGTGACTGAACACTGTTTGGTTGCATCCTAATTGCTGGGCTGGGTCCGCTGGGTCGGTCCAAGTACCCAATCGAAGTCGGACGGACTCAAGTCCATTCGACATCGAAATCGGGCCCGAGGCAGGTCTCCACCTTTGACTGGCAAGTTCTGATGGGCAGGCATCTAAACATTGGCTTTATCTAGTATTTCCGAGCTGTGACTAGGCTGGGGCAAATACAGATGACTCTGACTCTGCACCTCCAAATGGCAGGTATGATATGAACCTTGTCCCAACCTGCCATACCAGAATGCTCTGAAGGGAATCAGTCCAAAACGGTATCTCATTTGTGTTATTTTCAGTTTAGGTGACCAAGAGTAATTCAGGTAATATTCAAAACTACAAAGTAGAGGAGCACCGTTTTTTAGACTAATGGTTCCGTAGAACAATAGTATTTTGTGTCCCTCAAATCACACTGAGAAAAAAATCAATGATTCAATGTGACCATATAATGGATACCGAACACTCTTAAATTATGAAGAAACAACAGAAAGTACTGTATGTTGTATCCGTATTTTCTTTTTTTTCTTTTCTTTTTTTATGTTTCTCCACATAAAACATATTAGATACTACAGCCAACGCGTTTCATCCCAAACTCTGGGGACTTCTTCAGGGCAAATTAGAGGTACATGATGACCAATTTCATTGAAAAGGAATCGCTACCTCAGAAGTCCACAGTTTATATAAGTAATATCAAAAAGGTTCAGCTCTCAGTGAAGGTCACGCCAAAAGATAGTGTATGTGCTAGATGCATTACTCTTGCAAGTACTCATAAATGTCCAACAACATGTTTTTCTGATTTGTAGTTATCTCAAACAAGCAATAATCAATAATATTAGAGCAGTCCGTTCGTAAGCATGGTGTATATAGTTGTTGTTCAGTCCTTTTAAAAATTCTTGAGTGCAAGACAACATGTCAACACTGGAATGAGATTAACCCATACCCATACCAGCAGATCTCGGTGTCGGACTGCTACTCAGATTATCGAGATATAGATTACTGCTGGTATGGGTTAATCCCAAGCCAGTGTTGACATGTTGTCTGGCACTCAAGAATTTTTATAAGGACGGAAAAGTGAAAAGTCACAGATTCAGATTACAAGAAAAAATTCAAAAAAATGTTGATTATTAACTTTGTACAGCTAGATCAGTCTCAGTCAGGATTTCGTTTACTGTGCACATTTTGAATCTGCTGCTACCAACTAAACCTGCAGACTGCAAACTTAATTAGTATCATTAACAGAGGAAACCGGCTTCTGTGAGACTTGCATCACATCATCAATCATCTTGCTGAACCTTCATAACTGATTGCCCACTTTTGTGATTAACATCATCTTAGCCCCCACTTTCCTCCCTACATGTTGCCATTCAGAGACATGGATCATTTTTAGGATCTTTGAGCGAGGTAATCAGCTCCTGTCAGGCTACTGGTACATCAATAACCATCGTTCCAAGCATACATATTTGATTGACCACAAATGGGTGTTATTTCACCCGCACCCTCTTGTTTACATATTGCTGTTCGACATACTGTTGATTGGCCAACGTGTTGTGGAGTGAGGGTGAGGTCTAGGAGTGTTAGATGTTTTCTTTTCATGAGCTAAGGTTCCCGAGGTTTGATTTATTTTTTAGTTATATGTAGAGGCTTTATATTGCTCTTTTAACTATTATATTCAGTACTGATTATTTAGTTTCCATGAGTCAAACTTGAGAGTGACTGCTCTATCACAAATCGGTGGTACTCTAGCTCTGTCAAACTGGCAGTTCTGCTGCCCCACATAAAAATGGATTCAGCACTGATTGTGCACAGATGGATCCTCTGCCAGGCCACAATAATAGTTGTTTTTTTTTCCCCCCGGAGTGGAAATGTAAATGTATATTTGACCACTCATTTAGCACATGAGTGGTGGAGTACGGGTGCTTCATAGTGCAGGTACTCAATACCTGCTTCTGGGATAATGACGTGCTGGGCCAGGACATAGGACTGAAGGTGTACTTCAGTGGTGAAACCTAAAAAGGCTGAAAACAGCCTGGTATTGCTCCTGTTCCCATTTGGAGGGCACCTGGCCTAGTAGTTAGTATTGGGCTATTCATATTGGAGCAGAACAATTTCTGATTTTCATATGGCCAGTCTCTGTCTAGAGTAGCACAGTGGGCAAAAAAAAATGGACATGAATGTAGCTCCGAGTAATTAGCAGTAGCTGAGAATATTTCCAGCATTCCACACTTCACCATTTTGCTTTTTTTTCTCAGGGGAACACAAGGCATGCCATATACACTGTTCAGTGCACCTATCTGTTAACTAGGGATGTACTGCAGCCTGTACCTGCCAGGCCCATGGAAGGCCCATAAAAGCAAAATCTGTATATGCCGAGATGCATGAGGAAAAACAATTTGCAGGCCCACATCACTTTATGTGCATGCTTATGAGCCCTTTATGTATTCATGCATGTGAAAACGTGCCCTTGTGAAGATCTGGAAAATGGGTTTCTGAATCTGGCTCTAAATCCAAAACTTTATTTGTGACTGCATTATCTAAGAAGATTAAATGAACAAAATACACCAGTGCCTGTAACAACAACAATGAGCCTGAGGCCAAAAATACATTTTCAGCCTGTACGACAGCAGTTATTGGATAGCTCAAAACTAATTCCTTGCAATCTAATCCAGGATAAACGGAGATCATGCTATTCGGAGTCGTCTCTCTGCCCGGATGGATAGGGGCATGGCCAGCCAGGTGTACTACTCCCCCCATCTCCAAACTGAGTTGGCCAGGAACTTAGTGGTTCTTATTGATACTCGCCCATCACTCCAATCCCACATTGCAGCAGTGGTTAAATCTGCATGCTGGATTTTAAGGATTTTGAGGAAAGTTTTTAAACTCCTGCCATGGGAGGCCCAGAAAATAGTGGTACAGGCATTAATCCTGTCAAGACTGGTCTATGCCAATGTCCTATATATAGGACTTCTGGATTACCTCATCCACAGATTGCAAAAGAGTCAGAACATGGCAATCCGCCTTCTAGTCAACCTTCCTAAGTATGCCTCGATCACCCTGTACCTCAACCAGCTAGACTGGTTACCAGTAAAGAAAAGGATTATCTTTAAGGCTCTGACTATAACACTTGCTTATCTATGAAACTGATCCCTCATACTTGCATAAAAGCCTAGCCTTGTCTTGCCCTCAAAGATTCCTATGCTCTCAGTTGAAGGAAATGGCCCAAATCGGGTCACTCGGGTCCCTAATGACCACCTCTCAGCATTCCACTAAAACGAAGAGTCGGACAAACAGTAGAGAATACAAACCAATAATTGTTTATCCAAAGTACACTCAGAGCGGAGCCCAATCTGCCCAGCCTCTAAGGAGTGTTGCAGAGGGACTGACTTCAGCAAGCATTACGATACCTTATGTACATTTTCAAACCCAAAGTAAACACGCCCATCATGGAATTTTCCAGAGAGATGCAGTTGGACAGTAAATTACAAAGGAGTAAGTTTCGATTCTGAGGCCGGGCACACATTATCTATCTTTCAAGCTTACTCTGCCTGTGCCCGCCACTAGACAAGTGGGAGAAGTCTTACATCTCAGAAGAAAGGTATGTGCTAATAAGAACAGTGCATTCATTAGTGTGGCGAAACTCAATTCCGAAGAAACATAATCTAGAGAAGGCCATTTCTCAGAAATTGTACAAATGTGGAGCAGTGCACTCCCAAAATGTCTTTTCCAATAAGCAAGACTGACCAATTCCTTTACGTAAGGCAATCCTTTATTTTAAACGTCATCAGACAACATGAGCTCCAGCCAACGCGTTTCGTCCAATAAAGATTGAACTTCATCAGGGCACAAAGTAGCTGAAAACTAATGGAGATCCAAAGTCCTTGGTTCCCCAACTTCTACTTATGACGGTAAAGCGCGTGATGCGTCGTATTCTATGGTATCATCGACGAGGAAACGTGACAGAAAAAGTATATAGTATTGCGTCCTGTGTGGGCCTCCTTCATAAGGGCCCGGTTTATAAACCTTGCGCGCAGTCTGTCGAGAAAGCTCCTTCCCGGAACCAAGGTCGGACTCTGACCTCGGATCCGGGAAGGAGTTATCAAGGAGGCCCAGACAGGACGCAATACTATGTACTTTTACTGTCACGTTTCCTCGTCTATGATACCATAGAATACCGATGCATCACGCACTTTACCGTCATACGTAGAAGTTGGGGAACCAAGGACTTTGGATCTCCATTAGTTTTCAACTACTTTGTGCCCTGATGAAGTTCAATCTTTATTGAACGAAACGCGTTGGCTGGAGCTCATGTTGTCTGATGATGTTTAAAATAAAGGATTGCCTTAAGTAAAGGAATTGGTCAGTCTTGCTTATTGGAAAAGACATTTTGGGAGTGCACTGCTCCACGTTTGTACAGTTTCAGATCTGCTTTGCAGTTTGCACCTAACAGCGGCAGGTGCAGGAGTTGTATGTGCACACCCTCTCTCATCACCTTCTGACAATTACAAGAGGAACAGAGCAGTGGGGTGCGGCTATTGTGGTCCGTCGTTGGTCGTTGCTCATTGCCATTTCTCAGAAATGGCGAAGAATTAGTTCCAAACCTGATGCAAAATGGCGTCTGTTACACAAAATGGCACCGCAAATGCTAACTTATGTGAAACAATATAAAAACATAATTTTTATTCCAACAGACCCTCCTTTTAGCAGAAGCTAAGCCATTTTGGCGCAATAATAAGAAAACGTATAATTCAGCAAATCATTAATACATTTATGAGCATTCCATATCTTCAGCATCAGAGGGGAAATGGTAAGGAGGGAAGAGGTTTCGAAAATACCCTCGTCTATCTGCATAAGATCATCAAGCTCTTTCTGGAGCATTATGGTTGCGTTAGTATCATGAACTGATATTCTTTTAGGAGAGAGAAAAGTGGTGCAGTGTGAACAGCATAAGGGAAAACACTGAACCAAAACACAGCAGGAGATCAAAATCACAATAAAATAGATCACCTTTTCAAGGATCCAACCCCACACACCGAACAATGACCAACTCCAATTGCCACTCTCCATTCCTTTTACATTTTCTAAGACGTCTAGAATGTGTTGGGTAATATTTTTTCCATATTAGTTATGCCGACTACACACTGGTCTCCTACTACTGCGCACACACCACCACTCTTAGCTAAGATGAAGTCAACTGCATATCTGGTTTGCTCAGAGTATATTTGCATGCTTTTCAATTGGGTGGTGATGTCGTGCAGGGCTGCCACTGTGGAATTCAACAGTATCTGTAACTTACATCCAAAATATTCTCTAGCCCTTTCACTTATAGCCATGGCAGTACCACCAAAGGTAATAATGGAAGAGAGAATATATCCAAAGGTGATACCATTACTATAGTTATTAACTTCCAAATCTGTCACTCCATTACAGAATTCAGCCGTCAAAGTCCTTTTTACCCACCGTATGTTTGGTTTACCATATTTACAAGGCACACCTAAAGGGAGCACCATTCCTAAAGCAACATCATCTGTGCCATTATGAACATTTGAATAAGTACCACTAGACAGAAAATAAAGTCCCGGATGTGCATAAAGTGGACCTTGATAATCTACGGGGCATATCTAGTGTTCAATCCTACCGTGCTTGGATCCTTCCTTTTTCTAGAGACATTGTATTTTTGAACAATATTATCCCGGAACAATTGACATACAGAAATGCATCAGTATTGTTTACTATTGGACAACAAGCGGGATAATATCCGGCTTTTCAAGTGACTGTCAAATCTTGGTGATGCCATCCTACCAAGGTAATGTTCTGCTCTCTCATATAGAAATTATCACAATATGTATTATTGTCACAACCCGGATATCCCTTTCCTCGTGGCTTCATATAATATAGACAAGGACCGGGATACCCCAGTCCAAAATCACCCCTTACCTCTATAAAGTGGGCTGGGTGGGTATATGTATAATTGACCAACGACAATGGGTAAGCAGTCCATAAACTTGTTACACATTCGGTAGGATAACAAGCTGTACCTCCCCCAAAGAACCTTTTATGTGTGTCTAGGAATACATTCCTCGGGACTGCCCTTTTTGTACGAACTTGAGAAACAATCTTGCGTTTAGTACATGATGGTGAATTTTGATCACATTCCAAAACCCAAGACACCCCGCCCAAGATCAACAACAACAGTAACACAAGAACAACACAGAGTATTTTCTGCTTGGTAGACCAACATTTTCATACAGGAACAAGGAGAATTACTGGCTGCTCTTTGTCAGCAGCCATTCTGCCAAAGGGGTGCATTGCAACTAATAAAGCAAGGGGGCAAATTGCCAGCAAAAGAAATATACAAGTTCCCAGTGTCCGTCAGAGTCTCACTGGTACAGGCTCCTATTGTTCATCAAACATTGGCGCTCTTGAGCACCGCTGGTGGAGCTTGCTCAGTCCTAAGCTCTTGATGTGTCCCACGCTGATCAGGATAATGTACCCCCAAGGGAAACGCTTGATCTATCCTGTCCAAGGTTCAAACAGTGCACAAATCTCACATCACCTCAAACTAACTCCGTTGGTACTATGGCAAAGTACACCCTAACTTACACAGTCCATCCCTGACTAATCTGACTTCTCTTTCGGTGCACTATTCCTCAGCCGAGGACGCAGATTGTACCTGGTGACTGCAGGCACAGAGGGGTCAGCAAAAAGGCGTTCCTGAATAGCTCTTATCTCTGGTGGGACAGCCTCATTCAGGATGTCGTCATTCTCCTTATCACTTTGCGTCCATGTAAGGCAGCGTTGCTGAATGGAACAAAACGAGGAATCTGTTCACACTCCTGGTCAGCTGCCCCCTCCTTACCCCACTGATCATAGGGTAACGGTAGGGGCACCCTCCTAGAATGGGAGGCGTGAATCCAGTTCTTGCGTCCAGAAACTTTAATGTAACCCTGGGCGAAGTTCGCCTAGCCGCGCTATGCGAGGCTACGCGAGGCTACGCGATGCAACGCAAAGCGGTAGAAAAACTCCGCAAGGCTAGGCGGAGCTACGTGAGCATGCAGAGTTGCTTGTTTCCGCATGCTCGCGTGTGCTCGCGTATGCTCGCGAGGTATTTTGACGTTCGGCAATGCGGATTGCTTGTTTGGGGGAAATATCGCGCAAACTTCACCGCGCGGTCGCCAATGAGCGCGGCCATCTTGTTTTCCTACTCTTTGCATGGTTCTGGGGCCTGTTTTTCAATCCCTCTATAATCTTTTCAATCCTTTGTTTTTTACACTGTTTTTCTGATCTTTTTTACTTATTTTCTATCCCTCTCTGACCTTAAGTGTATATTTTGCATTTTATTTCTACTTTTACTGCGTTTTTTTAAACTTTTTTCTACTGTTTTATATTACTTCCTTTTTTACTCTCCTACTTCTTCTCCTGACTTTATTTTTTACTCTGACATTTTCTTTTCCGCCCCCCGCCCACCCCAGAACCATGGCTAAGGGCACCGGCTCCAAGTCCAAGGGTAAGGCCGCTGCACCCAAGAAGAGTCGCCTCCCTTGTGGCAGACTGCGCCTGGAAGGGCTGCAGGCCTGGGCCCTTTTCAGTGAGGCGGAGGTGGCCACCCTTGTTTTTTTTGTGCAGCGCCACCTCCCCTTGACCTTGGCAGCAGGCGGCAGGCCTGGCTCCGGGTACACTACCCAGGAGTGTCACCGCCGGTGGGCGAGGGTGCGCCGGGCAGTGTTTCACTGCTCTGGGGTCCGGCGCACCCATAACCAGCTGACCCACCGGTGCTCTGACATCTTGGACCAGGAGCACGACCTGCTGGACCTGCTAGGTGTCGAGGTTGTGGGGCTTGGTGAGTAGCTAATAGAATAATACTAGTAGTATTGTGTGTTCTGTAGACTGTTACTGTTGTTATTGCGAATATAATTTTTTTCCAATAGCAAGAATGCTGCTGCTTACATTGCAGGTAGGTAAATTATGTTTAAAAATCTTCTGTGATTGTTATTCTTCTAGACACAGGTGCTCGGCGGCGCTACTAATCTTACTTGTTTGCAACTTTGCGCTTGCTTAGGCTGATTATGTAAGAGAGTTTACTTTAGAGAACTTAAGTTAGGTAATGCTAGAGAGACTCTAGTCCTTCCTTTGTCCTCCTGTCACTAAGATAGTGGTGGATTGATAGATAGTTTAGTTACTTAGTATTAGTTGGTAATTTTTTAGCGGTCTTCGTGACGCATCCTCTGTCATGTCATGTGCTGCTGAGTGCTGCTTACTCCCGTCCTTAGTAGAACCTTTTGTAGTTTGTTAGTGAGTGAGTAATAGGCTTAGCAGAACATCAGCAGCAACCAACCAACAATTTGGTGTATGCAAAAATGTATGCATGCGTCCTCCATATATGCATTTTGAGGACTACAATAAATGGAAATGCAGACTTAGTGAACAATTTGCCCGTCTGGAATAGGTGGGCTAGGTCAGGTGGTACATAACTTAACTTAGGCTTAGGATTCTGGAATCAGAATGGAACATTGGATTAGTGTTCATAAATATTAACTAGACGGTCCGCGAATCCCGCGATACTACTAGTCGATCGGATTAGATAGGTCAATTTTATTGCAATTGTTGTTTCCAATAATGTTTTTCTGAGCGTTTTTTAAATTTAAAATATTTAATTTGTTTCACACCAAACATCAATGTTTGTCTCTTTCTTTATTATATCTTACATGATCAGCACCCAGGGGCAAGAAGACGGGGTCAGCGTCGGCGGGAGCTGGGCAAGAATCGCAGGATGCCTCCCAGGGCCAGGACCGCTCCTCTACCGAGGGCTCTGCTGCTGGCCCCAGTAAGTCCTCCTGTTGTTAATATTAATCATTATATTTCCCTAACTTTTACTGCACCTTATTTTCCAAACTATTATTTCCGTTTCCTAATTCTATTTTTACCAAATCTTCCTCGATCTAGACTATCTGTTTCTAAATTCTTGTTATTCCTGCCTCTAACTGCCTCTGCTCTGACTCTCTGTGCTACTCTACTACTATATTAGTCTGCCTGAAGCTAAGTTTGCCCAGTTGGCCACTCTTTATTTTTATTTAAAAGGTTTTAAAACTCAGATTCACCAATAGCTCTAGCCACTGAGTCCAGTCCTTTGGGTTGTCCTCTTCTAGTCTTCTTAATCTTGAGAGGCTTTTCGACAATTCCCACCAACAAAATGCCCAACCTGAAATTTTACTATTTTTGATAGGATAGGACATACTACTATTAGTGTCTACTCTACTCTAGTACCTGATTTGTACTAGTGATGTATGTGGTATATGTATGTGTATTTTAACTGTTTTTTCAATCTTGCTAGTGAAAACGAATAAATAGAGGGAGGTGTATATGGCATCTAAAAAATGTGTAATGTTTTTCTGGCGTACCGACCACCAGTGCCGGGGCCAGCGGCGGGGCAGGCGACGCTAGCCAGGAGGGAGCAGTGGATGTGGCAGCTGCCACAGGGGTGGATGCAGCAGCAGCATTGGCGGGCGGTGGTAAGTTATACCTAGTTATATTCATTACTTATTGACAATAGTTACGCACTTGCTGCAAGGGTGTACACTGTATGTTGAGAGAGACTAAGTTGTTGTGAACAACGGTTGAAGAAGACACCCTTTACTTAGCATTAGAGCAATAGCATTAGTGGCAGGAGTAGTAGTTGAGTAACTAATGGCCTCTTCTATCTGACTTCAACTCAGCTGGGAAAGTTTTATGGAGAAGACTAAGGGGCCGATTCCGATTCGGGCCGGAAATCTCTCCGACCGAGCCGGACCCGGAGAGAATTCCGACCGAATCGGACCCTGGCAGTCCGACCAAATGAGTACGATGCATTCGCATGCTATCGGACTCGATTCGGTCGGACTCCCATTGAAGTCAATGGGAGCCGGTCGTACAACGCGTACGCGGGCTCCCATTGCCTCAATGGGTGCGAGGCGAACAAGGGCGCCCCCTACAGCGGGTACGCGGTGAAGCGCATCGTGCCGTACATGCACAGGTAGGGGGGACCCATGGGTCCCCCCTGTGTGCGACTCGCGTGGCTACGCGTACAGGGGGATCCGACACGGACCCCCAAAGTCCGGCTCCGACAGCTCTTTCGAGCCGGACGGCGCGAGTCGGTCGGACTGCTCGCGGTGCGCATCGTACTTACCCGGCCGGGGAACGTTTCCATTGCGCGGTGCGAGTTGTGTCCGTGCGAGTCGGTCGGAGCGCGTTGAAGCCGCGTACGAGTCGGTCGGCGATTTCGCGGGCGCTTGCATCGTACTCGCTCGGCCGGACCCGCGTACGATTCGGTCGGGAAACAGGGCTCCGAATCGGATCCGGATCAAAGGAAAGCAAGGAAGGAAGGACGCATGGGTGGTGGTTTAAAAAATAATAAAAGAAAATAAACCGCACCAGAGTAGCAAAGCCAAGGAGAATAGAAGTTGTATTTTCAGAATACTCCCTTGACTCACAGTAGTTTGCAAGCACAGCATATATATTGTGTATGTATGTTGTTACTTATCAAGCGCCTCCCTCCGATTCCGAGGCCCACTCCCTACCTATGTTAATTTATTTTCGACTGTGTCAGTCTGCCATGGGTGGCCTATCGGCTGCATGGTTACACAATCAATCAAAACAAAGTTACTCATGTTGTCCCATATATAAGCAATGATCATTTGGATCAGATATCATCTGCCTTGTTGTAGTAGTCAGGGCAGGGTGAAAGTGAAATTGAGCAGTTGCCCTTGATGTAATAACAGAGTATGGCCAGTGCCACCCATAATAGAAAAATAAGATGATTGTGTAGTCACCTTCCCCACCTGCAGACAGTAGTAAATAAAAATAACGTGAGTCTGCAGACTGCGTCACGAGTATGTTTGTCTTCTTGGGCGCAAGCCGACTGAGCTGGCATGCCAGCTACAACAAGGTTACTTAATTTTGCTAAACAAGAGAGAACTCGAGTACATAGTGCTAGTATAATGCCTGAAACTCCCACAAATGTTAGAGGCCGAGGAAGTGGGAGGATAGATACCACAAATGTTATGTACTGTGCTTGCTAGTGCTACTGTGCCACTATGTGTAGAATTAATTTTGTGTTACTGTTTTGCTAACGGAATTGGTTACAATAGTCTTTTTTCTTTTTTGATATAGCTACTCCTTCCCAACCAAAAAGACCAGACAGGAAGGAGTTGGAAGCCATTGCCCGGCGCTAGAAGCTTGAGGCCATCCTCACGGAATATCGGCGGCTGGTGGTTCTGGCGGAGGAGGAGGAGGAGGCGGCAGCAGCTGCAGCCTCCTCCAATGCCTCGGGCCCCAGCCGCCCACCGCACTTCTGTATCCAACACTGCTTTCCCCCCTGTGGATGCAATTGTAGACTTTTCCAGCGCCGCATGCTCCTCCGAATGGCGCGCCTAGAGGAGCAGCTAAAGGAGGTCCTGGTTACAAACCGGCAACTGGGATCCCTCTGATAGAGATCCTGTTGGATTGCCCCTTTTTTATTCCTTTTTTTGGTGGGTGGGCATTGGGCGTACGTTGGGGAAAAGTTGGGGTTTATATATTTATGGCCAATTTTATTTTTGAATTTAAGGATATTGGTTGGACTGTTTGGACATTGGTTGGGGTTAGGGAGAGGGGTGGGTCAGGTGGGATTTTTTACATTACTTTATTTTGTTAGGGGATTAAATTATATTTATACTTAAACTTTACATACGATGTAAAATGTTTTGTGGGGGGGTTACTCTTTTACGTCACACAGTTTCCTTCCTTTGCTGCTGCAGGGCCGCAGCCAGTTTTTGATTTAAATAATCTGCCTATTTTGTAACACACGAACAGATAGATGCGGTACCCTCACTGAGTGACTTGTCCTACTGGTACTGTCAGTCTCTCCTCCTAGTCTATGCAGTTTGCAACTGGAGTCAAGGGTGTGGGTGTGTGAATTAATGAATTAATTTCCATTATTAATTATGCCTCCCCCAAACTTCTTCTCTTACCTGTGATTGATGTTTAAACTTCGGCACAGCGATGGCTGCATGGTGATGATGGTTTGGTTTCCCAAGATGCCATGGTTGTGGTGGTAGTACAGTATACACTGGCAGTAGCATTTGGAAAAGAATAAAATGAGACAGTCAGTCACCTGAGAGAGACTATGGAAGGAGTAGTACAATGATGTAAAATAAGACATAATGGTGGCGGGGATAGCCTAGTACAACAAATTACAAACTGTAGTTGACTCGAGTCACTCGACACAAGCATAACCTTTAGTGCTGTAACTTAGGAGGGGTATGATGAATCCAATCAATGCCGGCAATTAATTATGATGGATTATGTTCCTTTGGAAAAAAAATTGACTTGCAAATATACTGAGCATGGGTGGGCATTGGAAAGCAGAAGAAGATCCTCGCCCTGCCATGAGTGAAATTGAATTAGTGTTGCTTTCACCACATCCGCCCCAGCAAGTTTGTGATCAGTTATTGGTGTAAATTTAATTTAGTCACATCTCAATATAAATCACACAGCCCGGGGAAGAGGGTTAGGGTTTGATTAATGGTTGGGAAGGGGTGTTTGAGGGAAAGGTTTGACAAAGACAAACACTACACATGGACAACAACAACTGAACAACACACACAATCTTGCCAGACGACCATCATATATCTGTTAAGGGAGAAAAAGGAAATGCATGCATAATGATGACTTGATGGTTAATGATGATAAGTAGTACTTACTAACTGGACTAGTAGACAGTACAGGCAAGCAGTATAATATTAATTATTATTATGCTATTTTTTGCCTTGCCTGTCTGCCCTCAGAGAGACCCAAATTACATACATTTTATGTTCTGGTGTACTGGGCTTCCTTTTAAAGCTAGCAAAGAAAATTAAAAAATATCTGTAGCGATCAATTATAAGCAAAGAGCAAACATAATAACAACAACAACAAACACACAGTCATAATATTTGGAGAGAAAAAATAAATCAAATTATTTAAAAGATGATGAATGATACTAAAGTTACTGTAGGTAATCCTGGTCAAATTGGGGAGTTGCATCTCGGCATTCCTCTTGGTCCTCCCTTTCATGGATGCTGCGTCCGTCAATCTTGGGTGCCACTGCCTGCCTGGCAGATGCGGATTGGTAGGTGAGTGTGAGTTGTTTTTCTCTGTTTAACACAGGGTAAAGGCCGGCCTGTAAGTGTAGATGGAAAAAACAAAAGGGATATTGAAAAATCAAGAGAGAAAAAAGCATGAATTACGGAGGAGTGCAAACACTTTCAGAGGCGGCATGACTAAATCATGTCTACTCTATTGTATGTTTCCAGCATTAACATACAACAGCAACAGGACAGAGCAGGCCCACGGCGCCGACCCAACCTCCACTTAGCTTAGATTTTGACTGAGCCAGACAGTCACAGAGCACACATATACAGCAACATAGCATTTTCCAAACTAAGGGGCCGATTATGATGGCGGGCGGACTTTGTCCGCCCGCCATCGCCCCGGTAAATGGGACCGCCCGCTATGTGTGCGGCGGTCCCGCGACATGTGATTAGGGATGCCACCGCCACAGTGGCGGTGGCATCCCCATTTCCAGCATTGTGGCGGGCGGTGCTCACAACACCGCCCGCCACAGTGCTGGAAATGCATGTTGTGCATCTGCATGATCAACGTGACAGGCACCGCGCGGTGCCTGCCACCTTGTGCATGCAGATGCAGGGGGGTACCATAGGTACCCCCCATGTGCAGCGCCCACCCCCCCAACACCCTGAGGGCCCGCAACGGGCCCCCAACAGCAAAGACCGTGAGCCTTTCCATGGCGGCGACGCCACCATGGAAAGGGTCATCTCCGCCGGCATCATAATATGGATGGCGGTGTCTTGCAGACACCGCCACCATATTAAACCCTTTTCCGCCCGGTCGACTGTTCGGCCGGGCGGAAAACATGCGGACGGTCTTACCGTCTGCCGGGCTCCCCTCCGCCATGGTAATATGGTGGGGGGAATTTGTTGGCGGACGGGCGATTATGGCAGGGGGATCGCCACCGCCATGCGGGCGGTGGCGATCCGCCTGACATCGTAATCGACCCCTAAGTAACTAAATCAATGCACGGCTGTCAGTCATACCACTACTACACTCGTGACTACTTGACTCCACCACTACTACACAGACATGTAGGTCTGCTGTGGTTGTTGTTGACTTGTTTACCTTTATGCCACTTCGTGATTTGAAACGCCCTGAGTTATTCCATCAATCATCTCCGATCCAACTGACTGACTGCGAAGATACTATGTGGTCATCATCATGGTGTTGTCCAACTCAGTCTGTAGTGTACCGAGTGAGTCCAGATTCCATATTCAAAAATGCAATGGATCAGCCTGCAGTAGAAGTACAATTTTGTTATTAAACAACAAGAAGGGAAACATTGACTTGAGTCACTTTTAGTGTGCAGATTAAATACTAGCACACTTTGACTTCACTTCATGCACAACAAACAACAACAACAACACAAACACCAATCACTCAGAGTCAGCGTCCAAAGCATTCCATCATTTCCTGTTCCTTCTCATCTTAAGTTAACACCTTGCGTGCGCGGTGAATTTTCGTGCTGTGCGGGGTTTCTATTAGTGGGCGGGATTCGGACGGCTCCCGGCCGTCGTGCGCACACGCCCACCGTGACGCGTGACGGCCGGGGGCCGTCGTGAGCACCGAAGGGGTTAAGGGGCAGTCTCTCTCGGCTCGGAAAGGAGGATAGCTATAGTCATCATGTTCCACTTCTTTTGGAGGGACTCGACGAGGCAACATTTCTTGTACTATTCTCCATCCAATGTATGGCTTGAGGGAAATGGATTTAGGGCGAGTCAGGAGGATGGAGCAGGACTCGGAGGAGTGGACTTAAATGCACACAGCTGCAACTCCAATAGGGCAATAAAAAGAGAAGACGGTGGTGTTGGATTTGTTGTGATTCGAACCAGAAAGACAGATACACACACAAATAATAAAAGTAGATAAGGAAGAAAGAAAGTAACAAGTTGAAAGCCTAGTTGTCAGGGAAGTAGAGCTCGTCCTCAAACCGTGGTGGTTCAACCAGAAGTAGGTCAACTAACACACTACTTCTGTAACCTAAGTCGCTGTCCTCATCTTCCTGCTGTGATTCATGTATTTTGTAATCCGGTGGTATAAAGTGCTGATTCATTTTGATCATGGTTAACCTCTCCACGTTTTTGGGCGAGAGACTGGTCCTTTTCACTGTTACAATGGCACCAGCAGCACTGAAAACACGCTCAGAAGAGACACTTGCGACTGGGCAAGCCAGATAGTTTATCGCCAGCGTGCTGAGGACTGGCCATTGGCGCCTTTTCCCATACCAGTACACCAATGGGTTTTGATCAAAGTAGACCTCTGTTGGGTCATCCAGATAGGCCTGGACCATCCGCTCAATGCTCAGGGGTGCTCCGCTTTGCTGGGCCTCTTTTGCCTTTGCATCAGCACTGGACCTAGCAAGCACTTGCTGTAGATACCAATCCTGTGCCGATTTTACTGGGGCTGATGATCCTGTTCTTGCTGTTGTTGATAGTGTTGCTGACTGCTGTGAGCCAAACGCACTGCCCTCAGGCTCTGAAGTTGAACTTGACGACGGATGCCCTGCAGTACTTGTTGTGGGCTGGAGTAGTGTGCCTTTAATTACCAGCCGTTCTTTTTCAAAGTCACTGGCTACCTCAGCTATCCAAGTTTTGTACTGGGCAACATCCACTTCTGAAAAAGGAATTAATGTCTTAGTGTTTAGTGCTGATTTGTATTGTGGATCCAGAATTGTGGCAGAAATGTAATGTTTGTCTGACACAATCTTAGTTTGCACCCTTGTATTTTCAGCTAAGCGAAGGGCTAAGCTCTCCACCAACTCATATGCTTCATTTTTTTCCTCCACACCCGTGTACATGTCAGACACCGCCTTCAGCTGTTGCTCTAGCATGTGCAACATTGGGATAGCTTGGCCCATAGTACAGTCCTCCTTGCTGACTTCACGTGTGAAGAGCTCGAAAGGAAGTAGCATCTCTGTCAAGCATTTAACTAGGCCCCATTGGTCCATCTCAACGGTCATGCCTTTCACAGCAGCATCCCCTAGTCTTTGCATGACATAGTCATTGATTGGTCTGTACTGCTCAAACAGACATTCAAGCATGTAATAAGTTGAGTTCCAACGTGTTTGCACTTCCTGGATGAGTACTTTGACTGGCACTCTATGCTCATGTTGAATGATCCTCACCTGCTTCCGGGCTTTAAAAGAATGGCTGAAATGTGTGCATATTCTTCTGCAGATGGTCAGTAAGTTGCTGACTTGGTATTCTTTTTTCAGAAAGTCTTGAACAATGATGTTAATGCAGTGCGCTAAACACAGGACCCTGAAATAGCAACCATCGCCCATGGCCTTAACTATATTACTGCCATTGTCCGTGGCAACAAAACCAATGTTAAGCTCTCTTGGGTGCAGCCATTCAAAGACCTTGCTGTTAAACTCTTCCAAAATGTTTGCAGCAGTATGAGATTTCTCCATGGCCAACATGGCTACAGTTGCATGTTTACCAGTGGCATTAAAAATCTCAGCAGTGTCAACAACACCTGCTGCAGATATCTTTTCTCTAACCCTCACAAAGAGATCTAGTGTGCAGTAATGCACATGTAATCAGTGGCTTGGCAACTGGTCCACATGTCTGTTGTCAGGTGGATAGTGTGAACAGCACTCTGCTGCACAGCTTGTCCAAGCAATTCCAGCACGTCGTGATGTAGTGCTGGAACAGCAACTCTGGCGAAATAGGACCGGCTGGGAACCTTCCATTTTGGGCAGATGGCTGTCCCAAATTCCAGAAAACCCACCCCTTCCACAAAAGAAAAAGGGAGAAGGTCCAGTGCTAACATTTTCGCTAGCTTCGCATTGTACAAACGTGCCGTTGGGTGGTTGCGTTCCTACTGCCCCTCCGACCTAAGCATGCTGACAATGGTAGGCTGGATTTTTTTCCTTTCTGGTGCCGCTGATGCAGGTGACTTCTTGAACACAGATGTTGTTAGGCTCAACGACGCACTTTTTTTCACTGTGGTACTCTGTTGCCTTGGTGTATCAGCCTGACTCTTACTGTGGTGCCTCTGAGATGTTTCTGAGGATGATGACGATGTGGGCGGTATTGGTACCACTGCACTGCTGGGGACATGGCTACTTTGTGTACCAGAGAAAATGTCTCCCTCTTCTTCACCTTCCACCGCAATCATATCTTCTTCTACTTCTTCATCCCCACCAACAGCAATGGGTGCAGTTTTACTTTTTTGGCCACTAAGGTGCGCCTCCCACTGGATCATGTGGTGTTTTTTCAGATGGGTTGTTTGGCCTCCGGTACCATAGTTTGTACCAAGCTTACCCCGACTAACACTTTGTCGACAAATTAGCATATAGCAACGTTCTCCTCCTTACTGCTAACTGAAAAGAAGTCCCAAACTGGGGAGGTGAACTTTCTTGCGCTGCTGGAGGTGCCACTTGCAATGCCGGATGAACTGGAGGGTGTGCCTGGAATTTGACTCTGTGAAGTACCACTACCTACTGAGGTGGTGGTTGTGCTGGATGTAAGTCCCTGCCGGGCCTTTGCAAATGCAACTATGGAAGCTGGAGGTGGTGTTGTTGTTACCTGTGTTGGTGGTATCCATGCCACATCCCTCACAGCAATTTGGGATGGGGTAATGTCGGTCTCCATCTCCACTGGGGCGGGAGTGATGTTCATGATGACTGGCTCGTCATCATCCTCCTCTTCTACATCTACCACCATAACTCTAAGTCTTTCTGGAACCTCCCTTTTCCCTAGCCTTGTCTCGTGGCGTGCCTCACTCTCAGACTGAGCTGGTGGCTTCCAAGTGACATCTAGATCATCAGAAGGGGGGCTTGAAGAAGAAGCTGATGGACTAACCCTCCTTTTCCTTGCTGGGGATCTGGAAGACAATGGATCTTCTGAAAGAGTGGCGTGCTCTTCTTCTTCCTCTGCAGGAAGCTCGAATTCCTGAACTGCCCCTACTTCGGGAGGAACAACTACTATTGTGGGTGGTGGTTGCGGTGGTTGTTGCAGCTGTTGTTGCGGCTGTTGTTGCCCACTTATCTGCTGAGTTTCCTCCTGCGTTGATTGGGTACTACCTTGCGATAACGATAAGTCAATTTCAACATCACTGCTCATTGGCGTTTGCGCAATTAGACTGGCTGCCTCTGCGACACTCATGGGCTTGGGCCTAGGTTGGTGGGGTGGGCCCACTGATGCGGAGGTGCTGCTCCCAGCTTGCTCCCCGGACACCCCTGCTGCAGGATTCATTTTTTGTTTCACAAAAAACATCCTGGGCGGCACACCAGTTTTGGTAAGTGCCACTTCTTCCTTCTTCTGTTCCTTCTTCTCACTGGCAACTTTCTTGGTACTGGAGGACCTGGTACCTTTCTTTGGGGCTATCTTCTTCAGATGTCAGCAGGACGCAGTTGCACAAGTTGCAGAGATGTCTGTGGTCACACATCACAAGACGTTGTGCGCAGCAGGACGTCTGTCTGGCAGTACAACGGGTGATGATGACACCTCCTCCTGAGTCCTCAGTCTTTTGTGCACCTAAAAGCAAAGAAGACAGAAGTACATCAGTGAAATGTTGCATTTGTTGTTGTGGTTCAATTAATACTAGTAGTACAAACAAACAAATATAATATATAACTTAGTGTGTGGTGGTTACACTTGTTAGTGTTATATTATTACATTTTATTAACTCAGTTATTAAAAAAACATAACAACAGTGTAGCCATTTGTGAGACTTTCACAACAAGGGCTTTCATGGTATACTGTGTACACTCAGGAAGGATAGGAAAGAAGAAGAACAAAAACAAAAATACAAATGTAATGGAAGTGGAACCTGTTTGGCATTAATTTGAGCATCACGTCATTCAGGGAGCTGCAGCTGGCAAAGGGGATGGAAGCAGTAAGCCAAGAGGAACAAAGGAAAGACATGCAGGCCTATATGGCAAAAGCAGCACACTACTAAACTACCACCACAAAATGACCACCAGACCCACGGTCACTCACAGTCACAACAAGCAGGAGGCCTGGAAAACAATGAACTTAAGCAGGCCTGTATTATATGGCCACACAAAGGAGGCATGCTTGCTAAACAACACAGCTTTAGTGCAAAAATTCAAAAACAAAAATCCACAGGGCTAAAAAAGGTTTGCAAGCTACACAACAACCACACCACACACACATCCAACAAAGGCATTTATTTAACACACACCAAAAAAAGTGAAATACCCCAAAAAAAACCACATTTTGCAATTCAATCCAATGCCATCCATGCCCTAAATGATGTTTAAATTCAACAGACACCACAGAAACAGTTGTTTCATGCACCCATGAGTAGCTCCGGGCCTACTGGCTGAAAGGCCTATTGGCACACTAGGCCACAAGTTTGCAGGCCTATGACAAAAGCACAGTGCCTGGCTTCACAAAATGGCTGCCAGGCAGCTACATGGCCAGGCCACCCACAACAACAAGAAAGGGAAGACAGACAATGCAGGCCTATGGCAAAAGCACACTGCCTGGCTTCACAAAATGGCCGCCAGGCAGCCACATGGCCAGGCCACCCACAACAACAAGAAAGGGAAGACAGACAATGCAGGCCTATGGCAAAAGCACACTGCCTGGCTTCACAAAATGGCCGCCAGCCACATGGCCAGGCCACAACAACAAGAAGCATAAGCCAAGAGGAACAAAGGAAAGACATGCAGGCCTATATGGCAAAAGCAGTACACTACTAAACTAAATGGCCACCAGCCACATGGTCACTCACAGTCACAACAAGCAGGAGGCCTGGAAAACAATGAACTCAAGCAGGCCTGTATTATATGGCCAGACAAAGGAGGCATGCTTGCTAAACAACACAGCTTTAATGCAAAAATGCATAAAAGAAAATTCACAGGGCTAAAAAAGGTTTGCAAGTTACACAACAACCACACCACACACACATCCAACAAAGGCATTTATTTAACACACATCAAAAAAAGTGAAATACCACAAAAAAAAACACATTTTGCAATTCAATCCAATGCCATCCATGCCCTAAATGATGTTTAAATTCAACAGACACGACAGAAACAGTTGTTTCATGCACCCATGAGTAGCTCTGAGCCTACTGGCTGAAAGGTCTATTTATTGGGCCAGACTACTGGGCTAGTGAATTAAATAAATATTACAAATTGATTGCATAAGTTGGAGAAAATGTAGTGAACTTTGCAACATGTTTCCTTTATAAAACAAAACTAGTAGAAAAATTACATACAAAGAAAAACAACTAGGCCCCTACTGAAACTACAGACCACCCACAACAATAAATTTTAAAAAAACAATGAAAAGTACACAAAAATGTTGGTGCAATGCCCCAATCAAACAAAAAACACCAATTCTCCAACTTACTTGTAAAATCTAAATTCCAAAAGTCCTCAAATCCAATGATATATGAAGCAGCAGGCACAAAGAGTGATCCTTCCAGCTCCAAATCCAAATGAAAAGTGAACAGGACATGGACAAAGCACTAAGAGGAACCTGCTGGACAGGAACAGGAAGTTGGAGACTCTGGAGCACTTCCTTCCCCTTAACGCCTTCGCTGCGAGCGGAATTCCAGCCAGGTGCTGGACATTCCAATCGCGGGCGTGGTCGTGACGAGCTCAGCTCGTCATGCGCACAGCCCGCCCGCGCAGCATGACGAGCTCAGCTCATCATGAGCAGGGAAGGGGTTAAAAAAAAAAGTAAAAAAAGAAAAAGGACTCCTTGCACAAAAACGTACAGCCAAATGTCAATCTGAGGAGTTTTTTTCATCTAAATCATCATTTTCGAGAAGGTGTTATGCTGCTCGCGAGATATCCTTCTCCAGATTGCAAATTCTGCGTGTTCGGCATCGCGATCTTCACGGAACTTCCGCCGGATGACCGATGGCACGTCCGAATGACGTGTTCGCGGTCACACACTCTCGCAGGATCGTGCGGCTGGCTACCAAAATCTCGTGGCGCATGCGAATGGATAGGAAATCTCGTTGGCGAATGCAGGGATCCCGGTAAGTCGCTACCACGAGCGTGAAAACGCATTTTGAAAGCGCAAACAAGAAAATAACTCTACTCCGCCGCGGATCGCGGAGTTTTCGGTAACTCCGCATTCTACGCGGAACGCGGAGTTGCCAAAAATCCACAAACTCCGCGAGCGGAGCGGATTTTAACGCCCAGGGTTACTTTAATGACGGTGCAGGTTGCCAGCAAGACCTGGAGTGGCCCCTTCCAGTGCGGTTCCAAACTCTTCTTCCGCTGAAAATTCCGAACCAAGATAAAATCACAGGGCTGAATATCGTGTCATGGCCCCTCTGGGATAGCTGGCAGGGACTCACAGACCTGTTGGTGAATAAAACGCAAACTTTCAGTTAACTGGCAGAGGTAATCAATTAACAAGGGGTAATCAATATCAGAAAACCATTGGGGACGCCCCAGACATTTGCCGGGGAATCCAAACACGACCTCATACGGTGACAATCCTGTCCTAGAATGTGCTGTAGTTCTTGTTGACAAAAGTGCTAATGGCAAGGCATCTGGCCACTGTAACCCTGTTGTCTCCTGAATCTTTGGCATTTTCAGTTTGAGAGTACCATTGTACTTCTCAACCAAACCTGCTGACTGTGGGTGGTTTGCAGCATGAAACATTTGGTTGATGTGCAGACCATCACAAATTAACTGAATAACCTTGGCATTTAAATGGCTTCCGTTATCACTCCAAATCAAACAAGGCAAGCCGAAACGAGGAAAGAACTCCTTCAGGAGTACCTTTGCAGTCGTAATGGCTGTATTATCTTTAGTGAGATAAGCCTCAACCCATTTACTGAATTCACAGACTACCACCAGAACATACTTCAAATTGTTGCACCTTTCCAATTCAATATAGTCCATTTGAAGGACTTTGAAAGGGAAAGTGGGTGGTGCAAAATTACCAGGAGGTGTAGGGGTACCTTTCCCAGGATTATGCATCATGCACACCATACAATACTTCACTAAATGTGCAGCCATTTTTGCAATGTTATCATTCTGTCATACAGGGTCTAATAGTTTGCAAATACCCTGTGCACTAATATGGGCTGGGCCATGAGCCATCGTAACTACAGGGAGTACATATGCATCTGGCAACATCCATCTTTGCTTCCCTGACTTGTCAATCCAACATTCCTCATCATTCAACTGTGCTGTACTTTCTTGACTCATTGCCAACTCCTCTACTGTAGCTTCACTCTGTATCTCTTTCACATTCTCAAGTGTATCCTGAAACATGGTGATTTCAGGCACCCACCTAGCGGGACCTGCTACAAACATTCTTTTCATTTTAGTCCGAGCTGTTTCCTTAGTTGTCTGATCTGCAAAAGTGTTTCCCCTACCTACATCATCAGTGACTTTTTTGATGGGCACTACACTTCACTATAGCCAACTTCTTAGGGAGGGTCAAAGCAGACAAAAGCTTCAATATGAGGTGCCCGTGCTGGATTTTGGTGTGATGGGAAGTAAGAAACCCTCTCTCAGCCCAGAGCCGCCCAAAATTATGGGCGACTCCAAAGGCGTACTGGCTGTCAGTATAAATATTGACAACCAGTCCCTCACTTAATTCACAAGCTCGGATTAGGGCAACAAGCGCGGCAGCTTGGGCTGACTGATAGGGAACTTGTGATGTCTCAACTACTGTACGCGACGTAGTGACAGCATACACAGCAGTTGTAGTGCCATCTGGTAATTTAAAACAAGAGCCATCGACATATAGTTCCCCTTGTGGGTCAGATAAGGGAACATCAGTCGTCTTCCCGTCCTTTCGTCTCTTCTTCCGTCCGGAAGATGCAATCATGTGTATCAACTGCATTGTTCTCAGAAGGGAGGGGTAGTAACGTGGCTGGATTCAGAGTGGCACATCTTTTAATTGTAATGTGTTTGGCAAATAAAGTTAACTCATAACCAGTCAGACATGCACTGGTGAGGTGCTGTATCTTGGTCTTATTCAAAAGTGTATCCACAGCATGGGGTACCATAACTGTAAGGTCAGTATCAAGTACGAGTCCAGCCAATTGTCTAATAGATACAGCCACAGCCGCGACCGCTCTTAGACAGCTCGGGAGGGCTCTTGCGACAGGGTCAAGAACAGCAGAGAAATACGCACACGGCCGTTGCTTATCTCCAAATTTTTGTGATAAAACAGAAAGCGCACAACCGGACATCTCATGGACATACAACACAAACGGTTTAGTGTAGTCTGGGGTGCCAAGTACTGGAGCCAAACAAAGCGCAGTTTTCAATTGCTGAAAAGACTGCCGACATTCTGGCGTCCAAGGCAGGGGCTCATGCACATCCTTCAGTGTTAGTGAAAGCAGAGGCTTAATTAGTAACAAATAACTAGGTATCCACTGCCGACAGTGGGAAGTGATACCTATAAAAGCACGCACATCTTTCTGAGTTTGTGGAATAGGCATTTTAACAATGGTACTGATGCGTGCCGGGGTCAATCTCCTACCCTCCTTCGACAGAAGGTGACCTAGATAGGTAACCTCCTGTCGACAATATTGACATTTTGAAAGGGACTCCTTATGTCCATGTTGGGCCAAATGCAACAATAATTTAACTGTACTGTCTTTGCAACCTTGTTCCGTGTCAGAAGCGATGAGCAAGTCATCAACATACTGCACTAATACATTACCTGAGGGAAGAGATAGGGAATCCAACTGACGTTTCAAAGCCTGACTATAAATACTTAGACTTTCAGTATAGGCTTGAGGAGCTCGACAGAACCTAAAACTCCTAACAGGCTAGTGTAAACCCGAACAAATATCTGCTATCTGGATGAATAGGGATACTGAAGAAAGCATTTTTCAAATCAATGACAAAGAACAATTTAGCAGTAGAGGGAATCATTGTCAGAAGAGTGGTAATGTCAGGAACCACTGGAAACTGAGGGACCACTATTTTATTAACCTCGCGCAAATCAATCACAAAACAATAAACATCTTCATGGTCATCAGGAGAACGTGAGGGCGTCCTTTTAAGAATTGAAAGGATAGGGCTATTACAAATATTAGCATTTGTCTCCTCTACCACTCCCTTCTTAATCAAATTCTGTATAATTTGCAATAAGGCTCGCTCACCTGCCTGTGGTATTTTATACTGAGGGATATGGGGCAAAATAGCACCATCCTTAACCTGTATCGTAACCAGTGATATCTGCAACGATCCCACATCTGTGTCGCCAGTCGCCCACAGAGTGGGCGGCACATCTTTAAACTCAACAGGAAGGGGTGCATCTTTGGAAAAACACTGCTTAGCACATGCTACATCTCGACCCTTGGTCATATAGACACCTGCCGGAGAACAATAAATTGTGGCATGCAATTTCTTCAACAAATCCAAACCTATCAAATTCTCGCCACAATTAGATGTTAACAAGAATGGCAAATCCACAGTGAAAGGACCAATAGTCAACGCAAGAGGTTTTGAAATGGGGCTTTCAACCGGTACACCAGAGAAACCAACCGACACATTATTATGGCCAGACAGAGGCGCCCCAGAGACCATATTTCGAGAAACAGAACTTTTTGTTGCACCTGTGTCCACCAAGAAGTCCTTTGTCGAACCTTGCAGTTCTGCTGTTATATAAGGACCACGCTGGTCTACAAGTATCGGAACTGGTCCCTCACTCTGTCCCTGGCTATCCTAGCTGTAAGACATCTCCGTCACTTCCTCCATATCATAATCATCATGATAGTACTGTCCATCCCGAGGATCATAAAAATATAATTATTATCAGAACGACCCTGTGAGGCCGCAGCATTTTGAACCCTTTCTGCCCCACCAGCTCCACGACCCGTACCACGAGAACCTCGTCGTCTAGGGACCACCACCTTCTGCAAAAGCGCAAGACACTCACTACACCAATGTCCCTCCTCTTTACAGTATGCACACTGATTCGGACTCAAAGGTGTAGTTGTTGGCTGCCTACTAGTGCGTGGAAGCTGTCGGGCAGAACCACCACGTCCTCTCGCATTCCCTCTAAAAGCCTGCTGTAACAACACCTTCATCTTTAAATCCTTATGTCTCTTCTCTGTCCTCTCCTTTTCCTCATTATCCCTATGCTCATAATACTGTGCCATATTCAAAATAACAGAGGGAGAGGAGGTGGACCAAGTACTCTCAGAGGCTTGCAATCGAGTCACAATTTCAGGAAGCAAGTTAGAAACAAATCTTTTGACAAACAACCGAACACCTCCTTCGACGGACAAATCCTGTCCACTATAATCTAAAAATGTGCCTTCAAATCAAGTGAAAAAATCAGACACACTTTCGTCTTTCTTCTGCCGACAGGCCAACAATTTATCCCAATCCACCTTTCTTGCCGGAATAAGAGAATGCATATACGTAATTATGTGACCTGGCAACGCTAAAATCTCCACTCAAGACTTATCACCAGGCTTCCTTTCCTGATCCCATGCCTTAATTTTATCCCAAGTACTACCCAACTCTGGAACATGATCTTGAGTATGGACCTGCCTCCAAATATCAACCGGAACAAGCACACCAAAGAACATTTTGATATCAGCAAGAGTCATTACCGTGGAAGAAGCAGCTTCAGTCAGTTCTCTATAATAAGCAGTGAGATTCTTCCTAGGATCTGGTAAATGAGTCTTAAGAGTTAAAACCTCACTTCTTTTCCGTGGAGTATAAACCCATTGCTCCTGAAACCTGGCCGCTACTGCAGCTCTAGTAACATTACCACGACCATCTGTTAATTCCGGTATATCGGGATGATAGATGGGATGAACCTCTCTCATCGGAAACTGAGACACCGTGATGGGACTCTTCTCAAGCAGCCTACCCCTGTAAGCAATCAATGTTGTTAACTCTACTAAAAACTTGGCCAGGCTCCATATTACTAGCATATACACGATCTTTAATATCATATAAAACCTGTGGCGCAGCATCCTTGAAACTCTGCTCCCAAGGATTAATCAGCGTGGCAGACATATGCTTAAGGGCATGCTGTTGTACAAAGGGCTCATAATCTTTCATCACACTCCAAACATCTTCCACACTGTAAATAGGATTACGACCCCACTGCGCAGCCTGATTAGCTACTACCTTTTTCTCTTCATCTCCCACTTCAGACCGTACATTCGGACCCATGCGCTCTTTAAACTTTGTCCAATCTCCATCCCCAAACCCGCGCACTGGCGTCCCAGCACTCGAAGAAACCGGAGGATGAAAAACCAGAGTAGGAGAAACAATGGAAATGCCAGGTAGTATCGATGCCGAGGGTTGTGTCGTAGGAGAAAGAGCTGGTGAGAGCGATGCCGAGACAATAGGTGTGACAGGGGTACTAACAGTCGCAGTTGCCACAGACGGCAAAGAAACAGAAGGAAGAGGAGGAGGAGGAGCCGAAGCCATAGCCGTTGAAATAACAACAATAGAAGCAGAAACAGAAACAGTGGAAGCAACTGTAACGGGTGGCTGTGAAAGCACTGGAACAGTGGGATATATTCTTTGCGGGGAATATGGAGGCAGGGGTTGGGTATCTAATAATTCTTCAACAAAAGCGTCATCTTCTTCCTGAACTACATACGATTTATCAATGTGCAGTCGAAACCTTCTTTCTTCACATTCAACACCCTTTTCCTGCTTTTCCCTCTCATATGCTACAGCCTTCTGAGTCAACGTCTGCATTCGCCCTTTCCGAGCCTCCTTCTCTGCTTTCATTCGTCTCTGCTTAGCTGCCTTTTGCCACGTTCTGAGGGAATCAAACATAGACTGACTACTTCTTTTCTTAAACAACTGTTCCTGTAGATACTCAATCTTTAGTTCATCAAAAGTGCCCGTCAACGGCCACTGGAACTCGGCATTGTCCCTTGTATATTTGTGCCATAATGTACTAAATATAAGAGGGCCAAGACCATGCTTCACATACATATCAAAATTCGAAGTGCCTTCTGGAGGCGCCGGCTGACTTTCTTCCAATAGAGTATCAGTAGAACAACAACGACAGCACAAAGCAAACAGTTTACTGAAACTAGGCATTGTTAAAATAAAGCAAGTTCACTATTTTACGCCTAGCAAAACAATTGCAATTGCTTTTGTCCCAAAGACGGTCTTTAGACCGTACCAAATACAAACCAAAATGGTACCATATCTACAAAGACCCAAAACAAACTCACCTGATATATACAGGTCAAACAAATCTATTCTCCACTGCCGACTCTTCAGACCAAACGGTCAGATCCAAGGGTTTCGCCGTTCAGGACTCCAGTCGGGATGATCACTGGGCGAGGCACTGTCCGGCAGAACAGAAGTGACAGCTGCGAGTATCAGGAACTCTTCGTGCAGAGATCCCTGATCCATCTGCCCGACCCGACGATAGCCTCGACCTCCCCCCATCACCGGAAGGGGATGGGTCACTCACCCGAAGGATCCCTGTTCGGGCGCCAACTGAAGGAAATGGCCCAAATCAGGTCACTCGGGTCACAAATGACCACCTCTCAGCCTTCCACTAAAACGAAGAGTCGTACAAACAGTAGAGAATACAAACCAATAATTGTTTATTCAAAGTACACTCAGAGTGGAGTCCAATCTGTCCAGCCGCTAAGGAGTGCTGGAGAGGGACTGACTTCAGCAAGCATAACGATACATTATGTACATGTTCAAACCCAAAGTAAACACGCCCATCATGGAATTTTCCAGAGAGATGCAGCTGGACAGTAAATTACAAAGGAGTAAGTTTCGATTCTGAGGCCGGGCACACATTATCTATCTTTCAAGGTTACTCTGCCTGTGCCTGCCACTAGACAAGTGGGAGAAGTCTTACATCTCAGAAGAAAGGTATGTGGTAATAAGAACAGTGCATTCATTAGTGTGAAGAAACATAACCTAGAGAAGAATGAGTTTCGAACCTGATACAAAATGGCGCCTGTTACACAAAATGGCGCAGCGAATGCTAACTTATGTGAAACAATATAAAAACATATTTTTTATTCCAACACAGTCAGCCCGTCTTCTGTCCATACCCTTCACCAAAAGGAAGAAGTGGGGTGGCTCTGCCTGCTTGGTTCTAGCAGACAAATACTGGAATGACCTTCCTCTTCCCCTCAGATGCATTACAGATAAAAAACTGTTTTGGAAACAATTGAAAACCCATTTGTTCAATGACTAACTAATGCCATTCCTTTTCTTGGCTGTTTTTGCCCTGCGCCGGGACACTTTAGCAGTAGCTGCAAGGTTTACAAGATACCTCATTCATTTGTTTATTCACGTGCCACATGCATATTTTGGACACCGGGTGATGTGCATTAGTGTGTTTGGAAATTCTATTACTGATTTTGCATTTCCTTTCTTACTCAGCAGAGAACCAACCATCTCCCCTTTGTATATTCATGCTAGGTACAGACAAAGTGCTGCTCCAGAAAAAGAGGAGAGGTTTTCACTTTTCTACTAAAGTTTGCACTAGGAAGCGGAATGATTTGCTGTGCCCAACTACTAGATTCCTGAGGGCTTGAGTAGAGGAGCTTGATCAGCGATATTGTGATTTTACCTTGGATTACTCTCTCAATGACTGAGCCAATGACTCTAAATGCTCCACTTCGCCTAAAGAATCCTTGGAAAGTCTAAATTATGCTATAACTTTATTATAACTTAGATATTACACACAGAAACAGATGGCCTCTGTCTTCCTTCAGAAGTTATTCGTCTGTAAACCACTTGACTTTTCTTTCTTGCCAGGAGACATGAGGCTCTTAACAGTACTTTATTATTCACATCCTTTGGTTTGCTTTCATATCCTGATGTAAATGACCTCTCGTATATTACTCTGTATTATTTATATTACTAGGGTGTGCCCCTTTTTTGGGAGGAGGTAAATATTGAGAAAGGCAAAAGCTGAAGTACAAACATTCAAAGCTAATCCAAAGCTAATTAATTGTGTCTGTGGATGTCACTCACATCACCACAGATGTGACCAAAAGTAAACACATGATAAAGGGTAACTTTTGGTTCCTGAAACACGTATATAGATGAAACAGGCAAACCTTTTGCAATAAATAAACATGAACAAGATTGACTGGGATTTAAATTATCTTAACCGCAACTTCTTTATTTAAAAGGCCAGGGCATTGTTTCTTACTTTTTCTATGCAAAGTTTGTGACAAGGTCACGAGGTAAGTTCTTGTCACCTGACCCATGGAAAGGATGGCCATGGACGCCACTTAGGGGTCACCAGGGGTCGCAAATGTGACTCCTATGACACCCGTTCTGACCCCTGCTACCTTGGGGAGAGCTCCTGTGGCATAAAATAAGCTGCAGTGTGAGCAGCGCTTGATTGCACTGATGTGCTGAAGCTCTGCTGTAGGGGCATCATGATGGGCCTGGGCGGGGGAAATAACTCATCTCACTCATTGCTATGGTGACCCCGGTCCAGACTGGTCGGTGCAGACCTTGATTTGATACATTGTATGTACCTGCTGTTTGCATGGGGGTAGGAAGCTGAGCGAATCTGCACGAAGCGTGCACAGCATGGCTGTGCATGATTGGACAGTGACTAAGTACATGTGCTGCAGCTAGCATCACATGTGTGTACATGCAAGCACTTACCTGCTGCACCCAACCCTAGCTGAGGACATAGTGCCTGGTGCGGTATGTGTACCACCTTGTTTGGGACCGCCAACCAGGTCCCAGGGCAGTCAATCTGGTAGCACAAAAGCACTACCAATGATGACAGCCATGACAAAAATTATTGCCTGGCTCCCGCGCAGCAGTAAAAGCTGCACTGATGAGGGGTGGCCTCAGAGTTGAGTTGGACTCGTGCCGGCTGCGTCGGTGCTGTGTGCCAAGACTCTAGAGTCACTGACTAAAATCAACACAACTTCAGGACTGGGCTGTGAGTGACTTGCTTCACTTAATTGTCACTCTCTGACTGAGTTGGACGGTTGAACCTCAGACAGGCCATGGGGCAGGAGAGGTCATGTGAGAGTGAGACTGGCTAAGTCATCGCATCGACTCGACTAGTCTTGACTGTCCTACTCCCCTTGTGGTAGTGTCGGTCACTGTGACGCCTGTGAGCTGCGGGCCGTGGGCAAGCATCTAACGAAAGCAACAAGTAAAGTAAGATAAGATTATCTGTTTTTGGAGTTGGCACAAAATTTTCAAGTGCCCTGCAAAACTTCAGAAATGATTGTTAAAGAACACACGTTTCAGGTTCAACCCTTCTAGCGGGCTAGCCGATGTTTAGGTAATGTGAATAACAAATTAATTGCCATTATTTTATGTTGAATACTGCATCCGATTAGCAACAGCTTGCACACACCGGTCAGCGAGTTCTAGTGGATTGGCCAACAAGACATTGTCTGTTTCAAACACCACCAAGGCCAGAATAGCCATACAGGCCATTGGGTGATGGGTGGGTGTTTCCCCGGGAAGATGGAAGGATGGGGGGAGGTTTTGTTAGTGGGGGCCGGGTTTGTAGCAGTGCAGCAGTTTTAAAAGCACTGCAAAGTTCTTTGTATATTCAGCAGTTTTCTGGCAATAATAAAACTGTCAAGTTAACTCTTATATTTAATGATGTACCTGCTGGAGAGAGATGGGAGTTTTGTTTGGTGGCAGTCTTCACTTCTCTAAGGTAGCACAGAGGGTTATTATGCCTGCTGAAAAGAATGTGTATGATGCATCTCTAAGAACAATATTTTATGCGGATAGCTCAGTGGCTACTTGTTTGGTCTCAGAGATTTAGTTGTTACTGAGCCGTTCATAAGTTACATTCGTAATCTCAGCACAGTGAGCTATGAACTGCCATTTAAGAGCTGCATGGTACAGGTTAGAAAGTAATGTTTTTTTCCAATTCTTTCTATCCTGATGTTACTAAGTATGGTTTGGTGGGGTAGAAATAAATTCTTATAATTAAAGTCAACCCTAACTACTGTGTTATGTTCTGAATCCTGGGTTTGTGCTTCTCCAGACCAAGCACTCTTAAAAAGTGCCTACCAGTATGGATGACATGAATCCTGCACCTTGTAGTCTCCATTGCCTTATGTAACATTGTCTTCAGACTAATTTACACACCTATGATTCATTGTCTCTGTATATGTGTGTGATGGATTTTAAAAATGGGGAAAGTTTTGCTTTAGGAGCAGTGATTACTGGAGTCATTTTTAAATACGGACTATAACACTCGGCATTTGTAAAGTAAGCATTCATGACTTTGGGCATTCTGGCTGTGAGATAAGATGTGTGTTGCTGGTAAGGTAAGTTCCACAAAAGATTCCCTATTAGGCACACTATGTTATACCATCTTTAATTCTGATCGGCTTTTGAGGCACCTCTTTTGTTGAAGAGACAACTAAGGGCCTGATTAAGATCTTGGCGGATAAGATTATCGCCTTATTACAAATCCATTACATCCTATGGCATTTGTAATACGGCGGCAGGATATCCGTTCCATTTGTGATGGAGTATCCTATCCACCAAGATCTAAATCAGGCCCTAAGTGTGGTGGGACAGCACATACAAAGAAGGTGGGGCAGTGTCTGACAAAGAGTAGGGTGTTGAAAATGCACTAGAGAAAGTCTCATATCACGCATTTCGAATGAATGCATGATGATGCAGAAAGCGCAATAATGGATGAGATGCATGAAACCTTAGAGGGTTGATGCTCAATGGACTAACTCTGGAATGTTATGTAGAGTGCTTGTTGACAGCTTGCTCAACATTAGAGTGAAATATTGTACTTTCACTGAAAATGAACATTTTGTGGTATCAATCACTTCATTGCACAGAGTGAGATACAAGCACTGACAGTTGAATAGCCTTTTTTACATGTATATAATAGCTGTGCCTTCATGAGAGCAATGATGTACTCCAAAGGTGGTTTCCAATGTTGATATCAATCAAACCATCCAACCTCTGGCAGAAATAAAATGTATTACTTCTGCCACCCTCCCTTTCCACGACCCTGGAGGGAACTCTCTGGGTTTGCATGAACAGCCGTTATGGCGGTTTATGCAAACCCATTTAGAAGTTTGATGTGCTTCCATCACTGGTGACTGATGCTTAAACTAATCTTTTGAAAAAAATGTATTTTCCTAAGTGGGAGTTTGGTGTTGGGGAAGAAAAACTGATCATCCCTGGCACCAGCTGAGGTTTCTAACATGTTGTCAGGGTAATTTTTAAATTTTTATTGAACCTCACTGCCAGGGTATTCCTGGTAGTGATGAAGAAAAAGAAAAGTCGAAAAAGGCCACTGAATGGTTAGGAGGCCCATACTTTCCCAGGCTGTTGGAGGAAGGTTTATGCCGACGGAGTAAATTTTCTTTTGTTGGGTGGCAGACTGAGTTTGGTGGATATGGTAGTCCATCTCTGTTGCAAAAAAGTACCCTGTCCACCAAATTGTGAATCAGACCCTTAGCCACTGTCCTGTCGATACTGTCAGAGATCGATTCTCCAGTTTTGTATCCACACAGTGCTTTTAATGAATGCCTCTATCCCATGGCTACTCGCAAAAATGTTATCAAGGGCCAAAAAGTTTGATCTGTGGTGTGACTAAGGGCCGCATTGATGCCAGCAGGGTGGCTGTCAGGGGGGGGGGTCAATCTGTAAGGTGGGAGTAGGGGAAGTGAATCATGTATATCTAGTGGCTGAAATGCACAATGTGAAACCAGAAAACCTGGGATTAATCCCAGTTTCCCCACGTAACCAAATTGTGCGATCATAGGCAATTGTTTTATTTTACTTTCCTTCCTTTTTTTTCCATAATCCTATATAAGAGGACCTTGAAATACATGACTTTGGGATGTGCACTGTATGAAACCTTCTCCTGTGTTTGACTTAATAAACTATAATGTTGTACATGCATATTTGCAACGCAGGCCACCCAAGAGTGCACATAACTAGTGACTTCCCTCTTAGTTCATCATTGTTCTTGTTGTCAGTGTGGGTGGAAGGAATCATGAATATTTCGTAAGTTCATGTTTTAAAAAATTACTTTAGGAAAAAACCTCTCCTCAATGCACTGATATAAACTGATGTACTAAGGTGAAACTGTTCTGCATGTTAATCAAATACACTTTTTTTAAATTTTGAAGAGACTATATAATTTTTTCATACTTTTGTTGCAAGATTACTTTAAAAATTACGGTGTTCCTAAAGTAAAGTGGTTTAGGACACCTTTGTTACTTACTTTCTTTAACTTCAGTTAACCTTGCTGTTAAAGCATCAGTTTATTCAACAGCTTTCTGAAGTTTAGTGCTGAGTCATGCTGAGTCCGATCTGCGACCACGCTACTATTGTGAGAGGCATCTATCTCAGGCATTATCTTTGTTGTCCTGAAGATGATCCCAGTATTTTGACAAAGGGATCGAAACATCGTCGACTCCTTGCACCTTGACACAACCTTACTCCTTAACAAATTGTGTTATGGTGTCATAATGTGTGTTTGTTGGTCTAACTACTGAATTATGCTATAGGCCTTACTACTTCAATGCCCGAGTCTTTTTCTTGTGTTAAATGTCCCACTTACATGTTGTTCTACCTAATTGTTTACATTAAATGATTATGTCCATTTGGACAGTCAAAACATTCACAACCCCCTAATACGAACCACATTTGTTGCAATTTTATGTGCTGTTTCTTTGACTCTCTATCCATGCATGACATTTCTCTCAGGTGGGAGTATGGGCGAGATTATGGCCATGTCTGATTCAGTCATTTAATATCACTGTCTCAGACAGAAACACTGTGAGGCTGAGGCATCCGATGCGCACATCTCAGCTTCTGCAGGAGTCCTAACTGGCATAGGCTCAGAACTGAACTGACTCTGCAGGTCCTTTCTCTCCCTGTTGGAGGTGCACAGACCTATCGATGCTGTATGTGAGCGATTGCTGCAGTTCAAATGAGCAAAGCCAGTGCACGACTGCTGAAGTCTGAGGCACCCTTCTCTTTCTGTCCAGCACAGCAGCAAGCATACGTGAGCCTGCCTTTCCTTAAACAGCAGAGCAGCTGGGATCACCAAAATTGTCATGCATAAGCAGCTCCTAATCTTGTCCCATCCACCTAACCAACTTCCAGTCTCACTCTTGCATGCCAGTCCGGTCACATCAACCCAGCCTGGGCCTGAACTGAAAAGTAGTCTTCAGTGAGCCGAGACAGGCAGTAAGTGTGTTGTTGAACATGTGTTACTGTAAACATTAGACCAATAATCCATTTGTACATCTGAATATTCTTTCCTCTGATCTTTTTATCCTTCCCTTTTCCTCTCTTATGCTTTGCTCCCTTTATCCCCTTTTCTCAGCAACTTTTCTATCTTACGTTCTTCCTCTTCTGCCTTCACTCCCTTCTTTCCTTGAGTACCAACTCTCCTTTATAACACTTGAGGCTGTTGATGAATCACTAATTGTTTATTTTCATATCATTGTGACCAGGGGATTTGATAAAATAGCTTTTTTGGTTAAATGGGCTTTGAACCTAGATAGTGCCTTTGTAAAGGTGGTGTTATGCATACACAGGGTGTGCATCATGTGTACCAGCAGCAGTACCTATGACGTAGTACTATACTATATTATAGGTATACCAGTAAAATGCTTCTTTGAGCTAATGTGCCCTGTAAGAATAGAAACTGACACCAATTCTAAGCAGCGTGAATACCAGCTGTCCCTAGTACACATAAAATGCATGTCCTAGCAATAAGCCTTTATGGGCCAGATGTACGACCGTTGTTAGTGGTCGCAAACAGAAAGCCTGGCCGTTTTTGACCGCTAAAAAGGGTTGTCGTATCTCCAAACCCTATTTTGCGGGAACCTATTACTGACTCGCAAACTAGGGTTTGCGAGTTGCTATTAGCAAGGGGCGTGCCAAGGGCGGCCCTTCCTAATTGCAAGTCGCAGGGGGATGTACGATTTTAGTCGCAAAGCAATCACAGTTGCCACCTACTTCATGTAGGTGGCAAGCCAGTTACAAATGGAAAGGGGTCCCCAGGGAACCCCTTCCCCTTTGTGGATGTGTGTGAAAATATTTTTAAGAGCAGGCAGCGGTCCCACGGACCCATGCCTGCCCTTAAAAAATGAAAAGAAAACTTTTCATTCTTTTCTTTTAAATGCATCCCGTTTTCCTTTAAGGAAAAAGGGATGCATTTGAAAAAACGTTGCTGTATTAAAAATGCAAGCACAGACATGGTGGTATGCTGTCCCCGGCAGGCCACCATCCCTTTGATTGTAGCCCTTTCCCAATGGGTCGCAACTTACGACCGGCCTCATGAATATTGATGATGCAGGTCATTTGCGACCCCATTGGGAATCACTAAATGTGTCTGAGACACATTAGTACATTCTGTTGTGCAAACAAATCGCAATTTGCAACCCGCACATCAGAATGGTCGTACATCTATATACCTGAGACGTTTTGTTTGTCTCAGTGACGTAAATGCAAGCTTCTGATAACTGCTGGGATTTCCAGAAAACAAGTTTGAACACGGGTACGGCTTGCTTAGACTTAAGACCTTTCAAAGTACCATTTAGTACCATTGCAGTGGCAAGTTTTAGCCACTACAAATAACAGAGGTGCTGTGTGGAGAACTGTATGAAAACAGTGCCACACTGGACAGTGCTGGGTGTGTATGCTGGTGCTGACACATGAATATGGTGCTGCAGCTGCTGACAAGGTGCTGTGCACATAAATGTGATACTGTTTTGTATGGATGGCATAGTGCTGCGCTTTTACATGAGGTGTCTGTGCATCTTGTGCCTGTTCTTTTAATAGGAGTGTTTATAGAGCTGGTGTCTTTCAAAATTGAAATTCATGTTTTGAGTGATGCTATGAACCAAGAGTTCATATTTAAAACATTGATTTATTACAGACACCTCTAATTATGAATGAAGAGTCTGAAACTGAAAATGGACCAATAATTGGCCCAAACAATTTTCATTCCACTTAAAGTACTGTATAAAGACAATGCACTGGCACACAGGTTAATGCAGTTCTTTTATGGTCACATATGAATTTCATCTTTCTCTCACACACTGAGTAGTTTATTTTCTCTTATTACATCTTTATAAATATCAGTGCTTGATTTGAGCCAGTGGTTTCCGCTGCTTGGCACCAGCACTTAATCATCTACATTGGCACTTATAACAGTCTACCACATGGTGGCACTGTTTATCTAATTTTAAAATGAGCACAATAGTTGTTTAATGTACATTAAAAATGACTATTACCTGCTAGGCAAGTCATTCCTATAGATTTGCATGACCTGGAATAATCTGAATTATAACTTGTTAGAATGTGGTAAGTAGTGGTATTGTTACTGACACTGGCTGTGCTTGCAGGGGCAATAGGTTGGGCAAACTTCAGTGGCATCTTGACCGGGGGGTCCTGACAATTTATTAAAAAAAAATGTTTTAATTGTTCACTGATAAAAATGTTATCTTTTCTTCCCAATATATGCACAACACATCAGTGTATGCCTTCTCTGTGATTTTCACACAGAGAAGGGCGTCTTTGGAAGTCCATTATGAAAGTAAATTAAAAGGAAATAACAGATACGCTAATAGTAGGAGCATGGAGTGCTGAAAAAGGTGGACGGATTTGAACCACTGTGGTACTATGGTACAGACATGTGCGATCCAGGAGCCAGAAAATCATTTACATCAGCATTGCTAGTCACATTTAGTGTGATAGACTAAACCTAATTGTCTCAAATCATTTTCAGATATCCTTTAGGGGGTTAACTTTTTTTTTTTTTTAAACATATTCCTCAGCTGTTGAGGCATTTTTTCTTGTACTGGGGTGGAGGGGGTGATTAGCTGAGATAGCGGGTACTGATTTGTGAGAATCTTTCAGTTTTACTTGGAATAATGGTAGGCCCTTGCCATATCAGTGTGCATTTAAAGCATATCAGTTGGAAATATTATCTGCTATTCTAATAAATAAATATATAAATGTTAAAGAGCAGCTGATCAAAGACAGTTAGAGATGTGCTTGGCAGTCTAGTGTGATGTGATTCCATAGGCAGAGGTGCTGGAGGTGTCTTGATCCAGCATTCTGAAATGTTTGCAGTTGTACAAGTAAAAGGGAGGAGTGTGCCCCCTAGGTGCAGCCCCTTTGCATAGTCTAGGTGACACCTGACAAGGGCAATGGTGACTTGGATCTTCTGTGAGAAACTTAGATGAGGGAAGATGCATCAACGGGTTTTCATAGTGTAGAGTGGGCTTCTTACAATTTGGTTGAATTATGGGATCAGGGAATGTCTGGAGTCCATGATTACTCCCTGATTTCTTTCCTCAGTCACTGTCACTGGCGGTATATCAGATAATTGAGGGCTGGAAGTTTTTCACAATTTAGAATCTCTGTATGGATGCTTTAAGTTTAAGGTGGTGCCTTAGCACTCATAGGATGAAACCTCAGAGTAGGGTGAACAGATTAAAAAAAACCTAAAACTGGGACATTTCACAAACTAAGAAGTGGGACTACAAATTCACATCGGCCAAGGGACACAGAACAACGTAAAAGTCATTGATGACCAACATAGAGAACACTGGCAAGGAGGCTCGAAAGGGAATAGATTGATTGATTTCCGAAAAGGCTGCTAACTAATCCTGCATTGGCACACATACAAGCTTGTCTCCCTCTGTGTTCAATCGACTCTCTAAAGACCGGGACATGCGTTGAATTTAGTGAAATCTGCTGAGACAGATGATGAAAAACTGGGTCTGTCCAGGGCTTAATTTGAGCCGGTGGTTTCCAGTGATCAGCACCGGCACTTAATTATCAACACCGGGACTTATAGCAGTCTGCCACATGGTGGTGCTGTATACCTAGTTTAGAGATGATTCGGTCTATATACAGTAAAAATGACTAATATCTGCCACCCAAGCAATGCTTATAGCATTGGGGGCATCGAATAGTCTCACACTTGTAGGAGTGTGATGGTTAGTAGTTATGTTTCTACTGTCACTGGCAGGGTGTCTCAAGCTGCAGTCACCTCCTGACGAGGGCCCTTGAACTTATTGTCTTACAAATTAAGCACTTGGTCTGTCCCAGCAAAGAATGAAAGAATGGACAATCTATTCCTGTGTATCTTAGTCTTGAGGTCATTCCAGATGGTAATCAATATGGATTTGGTGCAGCTCTTGGAGCAGGACCCCGTTTGATGGTCTTAAACAGTTTCTTTGCATTCATGACGTCACAGGTCTTATTAACTAAACTATTTCAATCAGTTTTGAATGTGCCGCTGAAGAGTGATCGATGCCAGGCAGGGTCTGCCACATTGAGGTGATGAGCAGTCTGATTTAGGAGGTCTTATGGTCTGAAGGGTAGGTGCCAGTTTTTAGAGAATTGTTCTTGCTGGGTGTGGTAGCAATTGCTGAGAGTAGAATGTTTTTTAACATTTGAGTGATGTGGTAGCAGTTGAGCGTGGGGTGTTCTTGAAGGTTTGAGTGGGACAGGAGTATGACTATAAACATTTTGGGGGCACTTGCCGTGATTCATGGACTACAAATAACCTGTGGGAGCCAGAGTTTATTGAATGAGAGCAGGGTGCAATGTCTGCAGGATGTCCTAATCTTGGTTTCAGTGGCCTGGATGTAGGGTGTCTTGCTCATGAGGTGTTGTTCTGGCATCTTTTCATTGGAAACGTTGTACATTATGTTGATGGTACAGAAAAATTGAGAGTGGGGTGTCTCCATTATGGGCTTCTAGGGCTTGTGGAATTCAGTGACAATCCTATAAACTTGCATAATAGGGAAATTGGTTTTGACGAGTCACTGGGATTAATGAAAACCTTTTGCCTTCTAGAGGGATGATTTTTAGATTCTATTACATCATTGGATGGGTATTCTGTCATGTTGGTTGTTGGATTTCTTCCATTCCCACTGCAGTTCGGTCATCTTAAAATTCAACTTCTTTATCTCATGTTAATTTAAGGGGTCTTAGGTCGATGACCAGTGCTTAATTTGAGCCTGTTGTTGCGGGTGGTGCCCAGTGACACTTATGTTTGGGAACTGGCCTTATTTGTCCTAAACAGACTTTGATCCAGAGGAAGAGAGCAAAGAAGACAAAAGGTGGAAAGAAGGAGGAAGTGAAAGACAGAAAAACAGCGACAAAGATAGAAAACAAGAAAAAAAAATAACCTACAAAAGCGAAATAAAGGGCAGGGAGTGTTTGATGGTGGATTAAAGAGGCATAAGGTGCAATCAAGACAACACAGCTTAGATATTTAGCACCCTGGCATCCCTCAGTGTGAGGGCAGCTGGCTCTGCGTAGTGAACAACTAATGGAGGCAGACATTTAAAGACAGCAGAAAGCAATACAAGAAACTACTGATTATCTGTCTGCGTAATCCTATATAGGATGGCAGCTTTCCAATTAGAATGCACTTACTGGTCCTATGGTTTCTAAAGTTCAAAGACACTTTACTGTTACATATGGGAAGCTGTTAAGCAAGTTTCCTTGGCCTTATTAGAAGCTTTCTTTATCCATCACTGACGGATGTCTTTTCTTGACGAGAAGTGTTGCTAGAGTCATAGACTACATTTCATGAAACATGTTGTCTACTCGGAGAAACAAGCACAAGTGTTGATGTGCTCGCGTGTAAATGGGGTTTGCCCTTCACTTTAATCTATTAATGTGGGTCACTGTCATGCTCACATATATATGGGCTGCACTTGGAATAGTTGAGACAGGCCTAAAACTTGCTGTTACCTCACCATGTGTTTGGGTGGTAGCACCCTTGATTACTGGGCTGGTCCTGCCATTGGTGGAGCAGTGGTGCAAGCACACCAGTGGTGCACCATGCAAGCACAATCCTGCCGTGGTATCTTCCTCTCCCCTCCACCCCCGGGGGTCTTGCAGGGTCAACTGGTAGGAACGGTGCCTGGCAGAATCACGTAGGAGCTGGGGAGTCTCAGGATCCCTTGCTGTCACCATGTATGAGTGTTTGGTATTGAAAAGGGAAACCCATGAATTCACTTGCGTACCCCACTCCATTCCGCTCTTTTCACTACGATGGTAACATTCAGAAAATACATCCCTTGTACAAAACAACAATCCAAGAATACTCTAACCAAGCCTCTCCGTTCCTTCCAACACATCTCACACGATGAATTTATGGACCTGGTCAAAGCAAGCAGGCCTGCCGGCAGCCCTTCTGACCCCTGTCCACCACAAACTTTCAAGACAATTCTTTTAACAACCTCTGCTGCCACTCCAGTAAGAAGAATCATCAACGATTCCTTAACTACCGGAATATTTCCAGAAGAACTCAAAAAATCACATACGCCCTTTACTGAAGAAAACAAACTTGGACCCGCTGAACCCTGACAACTACAGACCCATTACAAATGGACCTTTCCTGGGCAAACTGAGAAAGAGCATCGTTCGCCCAGATGTCACAATTCATTGAAGAGAATGACGTACTCTCAGACTTCCAAACAGGATTCCGTCCGGGAAGAGGCACTGAATCTGCCCTCCTTGCCATCTGGGATGACCTGAAAAATACAGTTGACCGCAACAGAGTTGCTGCACTACTCCTCTTGGACCTCTCGGCTGCCTTTGACATGGTTGACCATGACACTCTGAAACAAAGACACTATGAAGCCGGCATAGAGGGAACTGCTCTAGACTGGATCGCGTCCTACCTTCGAAACAGAACTAATGTCATCCATACCCCACCTTTCTCGTCCAAACCGTACTCCACAAAAGCAGGGGTCCCTCAAGGTTCTATCATCTCGCCCATGCTTTTCAACATTTACATGAAGTCATTACCAGTACTGATCAATCAATTTCACCTCACGTGCTATAACTATGCAGATGACACGCAAATACTCCTTCAACTGGAATGCCCCAAAGACATTGGAAAATCACCAATTTTCAGCTGTCTCAGAGCCGTGGATCAGTGGATGACATGGAGCCATCTCAAATTGAATATCTCAAAAACGGAAATACTCACGTGTGGCGATTGGAAACATTACAACCCGCTTGCCGCATGGCCTAATGAACTGGGATCACCACCTAAAGTATCGAAGGAAGTAAGAAACCTCGGAAGGACCATGGACTCCAAGCTGTCGATGAATGCCCAAGTGGACAAACTAGCAAGATCAAGCTTTGTCACTATAAAAACGCTGCGACGAATTTTCCCTCATTTGGGATTTCCGCACAAGGTCCAAGCTACCATCTCCCTTGTTCTGTCCAAACTCGATTACGCCAATAGCCTCTACCACGGATCACCTTTAACAACCATGAAAAGACTACAACGGATTCAGAACTCTGCTGCCAGACTACTCTTGCATATCAAACCGCGAGACCACATCTCCCTTGCCTTGAAAGCCCTGCATTGGTTACCGGTTGCCAGAAGATCCACGTTCAAGCTGCTTTGTATCACCCACAAAGCAATACATGGAATGGGACCGCTCTTCATCAGGAATAAAATCTCCAAACACATTCAACAGAGGAACCTCCGCTCTAAAGGAGCATCTCGCCTCAAAATCGCAAGATACAAGAAAAAAACCATGGGTGGCACATCCTTCTCTGTTCAAGCAGCCAAACTATGGAACTCTTTACCCCCCAACATAAGATCCACCGACAACCACCTTATCTTCAGAAAACTACTCAAGAATTGGCTCTTCCCCACATAAGCACCATACGCAAACAGAAATTTACAGCATATCCCTCTGTATATAAGCATTTGTTTTCACTATAGACATGTACCTATCTTGGTGTATTGCTTTGTATAAACATGTAGAATAATTATGTTGTTGAGAGGGGAAAAAAAAATAATAATAAATAATAAATAAATAAATAAAAATCATCTTTGGTCTACATGTACTTACTTCCATTGTGCATCTATGTACCTTCCATGTACTTGGATCTGTGTCTCTGTTACTTTTCTCCTGAAAAAGCATATCCAATGCACTACCCTATTTCTCATCCTGTGCCTCTATCAATATCTTTAATCTACATATACTTACCTCCTTTATGTATCTATATACTTTCAATGTACTTATAGATCTATATATTAATCACTTTCTTATAATTTAGCATTTCCAAGGCACTACCCTATTTCTCAGCCTATATTTCTCTCAATATATCTTCTAGCCCAACCTTCTGACTCATCTCAAACTTCTCTCTACTACTCTTTCCAATGCACTACCCTATCTCTCATCCTATACATTTATCAATATATCCTCTACATCCACACTCTCATTTATCCCAAACCCCATACCACTACTATGATCCCCAAAATAACCCTTTCTAGACTCTCTCCTACTCTACCCCTCCTTGCATCATCTGACACCTCTTTACTATACCGATCCCCTAAAACAAACCTTTCTAAACTCTTCCCTCTGACTCCTCCCCTCCAAAACTCCCTTTTACTCATCCAAAAGCCTCCTCCTACTGCTAAGACCTAAAAAAAAAAAAATCATTCACTCTTTTATCCCTCCACTATCCTTTTCAATCAAAATTAACAGACTAACATGTTCAATTCTCAAATTCCATATTCAACTATACTAATTCACCACTAATCCTTTATGGGTACCAGAGTAGCATGCTACTCGCCAATAAAGCGTCTCAACACCCCATCAGGGTTACTAGCGCTATATAAATGCAAACCTTTTCCCTTTTCTACCCTCCCCAACCCTTCTCAATCCAAATAACTGACTAACATATCCACCAATAAAATTACTTTCATGTTTCACCATACTAATTCAACACTAATACTTATGGGTTCCAGAGTAGCATGCTACCTGCGCTTCAAAACCCCGTCAGGGGTAGCAAGCGCTATATAAATACAAACCTCTTTCCCTTCTCCTACCCTTCTCTACCCAAATAACTGAATAACATATCCACTACTCAAATTACTTCATATTTTACTATACTAATTTTCAACACTAATCCTTAATGGGTTCCGGAGTGGCGTGCTACTCGCCAGAAAAGCGCTTCAACACCCATCAGGGGTAACAAGTGCTATATGAATGGAAACCTTTCTTCCCTTTTTATCCCTCGGCTATTCTTCTCACTCCAAATAACTGACTAATATCCACCACTGAAATTACTTTCATATTTCACCATATTAATTCACCACTAATCCTTTATGGGCTTCCGGAGTAGCGTGCTTCAACACCCCATCAGGGGTAACAAGCGCTATATAAATACAAACCTTTTTTCCTCCTCTATCCTTCTGCTATCATTCCAAATCCAAATAACTAACTAACCTACCCACCACTTAAAATGTACTTGCATGTTTCACTATACTAATTCAACACTAATCCTCTATGGGTCCCGGAGTAGCGTGCTACTCGCCGAAAAAGCGCTTCAACGCCTCGTCAGGGGTAGTAAGCACTATATAAATGCAAATACAATACAATGCAATACAATGTATCATGCAACAAAAGGGTGTACACTTCTTTTGCATTTTTATTTTTATTTTCTAGTGTTAATGGTTTAATAACTCCCAGAGTATACATTTTTTTTTAATTTGCCTTATTTTGGTTGTATTTTTCATGTTTAGGCTGGTATTCATTTTGTGGTCCACATTGGATCAAAAAAGTGCATTGAGAGGGCAGGAAGGAGGATCAACAGATGTGCTGCATCAACAAAGGAAACAAGTAGAAGGATATATTTTTCTGCAGGGCCCTGTTGACCCCCAAAGTCCAGGGCAGAGGTAGTCCACAGGAGTATGGGTAGTGAGTGCCTCAGTACGACTAGAGGAGGCAGGGCAATGAGACTGGCAGGCTGATCTGCTGCCCTTTTACTGCAAAGTCTTGAAAGTAGAACAGACTAGAAATACACAATGTGAATGCTAGATGGCCACTTGTGTTTCATCTTTATCTAGCATGCACAGTGAGTGTACTTCTGAGAGTCAGTAACAAGAGCAGGTTGTGCTTTGAATCCATTAGGTAGGGCTGTTGAATGACATAGGTTAATAATGGAGCTAATGTTTCAATTGTTATCTCTGCATGTTGGCACTGACATTATTTTGGGATTAACAGGACTTACGGTGTAAATGCAAAGGGAAAAACAGGGTTGGGTCTTCTTCTCACAAACTTGAGCCGGGCATGAAAAGTTGAGTAAGTATGAGGGGTAGTCCATTAACATATATTCATTTTTTGTTGATATCAGTAACCTGTTCTGGCTTTATTATAAAAAGAGTTTAAAAGCTAGAGCGTACCTCTTAATTCACCATGAATGCAAGGGAGTCACCACTCTTTGGCTCTTCCTCCATTTTAAAACATGATAAATCCCACTGAAAGTCTCAATTGTGTCTGCCCTGAATAAAAGTACTTGGCCCAGCTCAGAATCAACACCACTGTGTATCTCCATTGATTTCACTGGTGTTGTAACTCAAAATAAGGAAATGACACCCTTGGACACTCATAAACGTAGAGGTATGCTACAGAAACCATCGCAGTCGGCACAGTTGTGCATACAATAATTAACAAAGTTAACATACAGAAAATAATATATACAATAAAACATCTCTTGTATACTGTTTATTAAAAAAATGGCCATTATAAAAAATTACATGCATGTGTGTGAAAGGCTCTCTGTGTTTCCTCATTGTTATTTGTAGTGTACCATGCCATGCCATAACCCTTTTGTCTGTATTTGTGACATTTTATAGGTAGAATTGCTGGGTTCAGCTGCAAACACAGGAACAAAGAAAAATATGTATTTCCTACTAGAAAACACAAAGATCCAAAACAAAAATCAATATAGCATTTGTTCACTAAAAAAGTGGAGTACGAGTGCCGAAGACCTTTATGCAGGTTCTAATGGAGGCAAGAGAACAAAAGAGTTGTCTGATGCTGCTCTATCAAGCAGTGAAGGCATATGTTCACATTCTTTTGAAATCCCTGAAACATCATCTGCTGCCATTGCAGGTGCATCTCCCTGTGCTGATGATAGTTCTGCCTTTGTTGACATTAGTGATATTTCATCACATGCTGACAGTGCTGAGTGTTCATTTCACACTGAGGTTGAAGATTCATCTTCCTATGTTGGCAGCTTAGAACTTAAGTCCGTGGCTGGCCTTGCTGACTGTTCATCATCCTTTGATGACTATACAGCCAGCTCTTTTTTGGAGAGTGACACAATGGAGGCAACTCAAATCAAAGAAACTAGTCAGATACAAACATCAAAATCCCACCCAGAAAGTGAATTCTTGGCATGTGACTTGTCACTGAATCATTTTAGTGACCCAGTGCAAGCAAAACTTCAAACATTCCTCTTAACTGCATGTCATAGTTTTAATGGAGATTACAAAACCCATCCTTGGATAGAGTATTCAGTCCTTAAAGATGTTGTTTATTGTTTTGCATGCAGGCATTTTAGTGTTGTTACTGTGGGAGGAAGAGGGTGTGAACCTGGCAATATTGCATTTGTTGATTTTAGCTTCAGTAAGTGGAAAAACATTACTTGTTCTTTGTCCAAACATTCACAGTCAGAGAAGCATAAATCATCAGTTATTGCTTGGACCAACTTCAAAACATTACAGCAACCTACAAACCATCAACAGTCAGTTTCTTCCATACTAGTAAGAGGTGCAGGTGGGAAATTGAGGAGAATAGACAACACGAGCCACGGATTAAACTGAGGATACTCACAATAGGGGAAATTTAATTGAATTGTTAGAGATGATTTCTTATAAAGATGAGATGTTAAAAGAAAAATGTCCTGGAGGACATTTTCTGTCTTGATCACCAAAATGACATGACATCTGTGGTGGCAATGCTGGTCCGTGAGCGCATTGTCAAAAAGTGGTAAATTATTTTGCTTTGCTAGTTGATGAAACCAAAAATGTTTCAAATAAAGATCAGCTGAGTTTTATTATCTGCTTTGTTGATGGTGAAGGAAATGTTCAGGAGAATGCACTATTGTGTTAACATATGGAGAAGTTAGATGCCTCCAGGCTTGCTGCAGCCATTGTTAAAGCAGTACAGAAAGCTGGACTTGATTGGAAGAAATGTGTTGCACAGTGCTATAATGGAGCATCCATTATGAGGGGCTGTTTTAATGGTATCCAAGCAAAAATAAGAAAGATCGCATCACAAGAAATGTATATGCACTACCATACCCATTGCCTAAACCTTGTGTTAGTGCAAACAGTAACTAACATGCAACCACTAAACATTTGTTTTCAACATTGCAAGCAGTTTATGTTTTTCTTTCACAAAGTTCACCGAGGCATGAGCTCTTTGTGAAATTTCAGAAAAAGAGTAATCTGTATGTAATGGAGCTGGAAAGACTCTCTGGTATGAAGTGGTTTTACTGGTACTCCTATGTTAGATAAGTACAGATGCGATTTGATTCTATTATTGTTGATCTCCATGTAATAGAATCACAACAACATGACATGGAGGCTAGTTCAGAAGCCACAGGAATTCTTAAGGACATTGAAAACTTTGGCTTATTACTTACACCGCAGTGTATGGAGCTCATTCTCCAAAAGATTTACAGTCTATCCCAAGAACTACAGAGAAAAGACTTAACTTGCAGAGAGCATGTGACCTAATTAAGTCAACGAGAAGTGATTTAGTGAAACTCCGTCAAGATAATCAGTAGACCGAATTGTTAAGTCAGGCTACGGACTTAGCAGAGCATTGTGGAATTGAGATTCAAGAAAAATTCAATTCAAGTGCTCTACCTATGAGACACCATAAATTTACAGATTTACTTTACAGATTATTTTGTCAGTACCTCTGTAGGGAAAAGATCGAGCCATTTTGATGTCTCAGAAAGTCGAACTACACTGTCTGAGTGCTTAAAGCAGGAAGTTTATTTCTCTACTTTGGACAGATACAGACAACATGGGTCTCGTCTGCTGTCAGAATGTTTGAGCAAAAGCTGGACGTTTTTGGGACTTTTCCTCTGCACTAGTTATTGTTGACAAATATCCAGAGGCTGCAGTAGACCTAAGTCTTCTTCAATCCAAACTGGAAACTGCAAAATTGTATCTTTCAGACAAGAATGTACCAGATATTCACTTTGTCAGGCAGTAGCTCGTCTATCCACCAGGAGCATTTTCTCAGGTTTAGGATCTTTTCAATCTAGCTTTTACATTACCTTTTACTACTGCTACAAATGAGAGATTCTTCTCCTGTATGAAAAGGCAAAAATATTATTTGCGCATTAAAGTTGGAGATGAGACTCAGTGATTTAATGATAATGGCTTGTGAGCCTAATGAGGTTAAGCAGCTATATTTGAATGAAGCCATTGACAGATTTGCTGACATGCACCACCGGAGGTATCTTCTTAAAATATTTGCTGGTCCTTTCCTCATTCACAAAAGCAGCCTCACACTTTGTATTTTAGTTAATCTTCTCATGAAGGCAATTAAGCAACATCAGAACTGCTGCAACCAGTGCAGCACCAAGTGAATATTTAAACCACATGTAATACTCTGCCAGCCACTATTATCTTCCTTGATTTTCAGATCTGCAACAGTTGCTTTTGAGTTTGTTTCCTCTCACATTGAGGCATATGCCACCTGAAGACATCTGCATGTGATCACAGAAGCCAATACCCTATGCTGGAGCATGAAGACAGCATCTGCCACTCTGCCAAACAGTATCAGCCTTCTCCTGATGGCCAGGCAAACAGCAGTTACTCCTCAATCAGTCTCTATTCCCCTTGAGGCCTATGTCAACTGAAGAAATCTGCCAGTAAAATCTCAGAAGACAGTACCTTATGCATCGTCAAGACGATAGAAGCTATCACACTGCTAAACAGTATTGGCCTTCTCCCGATGGCTAGGCAAGCAACAGCTATTTCCCAGTCATTCTCTTCTTATCACCTTAAGTCATATGCCACCTGAAGATATCCGCCAGTGGTCGCAGTAGTCAGTAATCAGTAATCTATGCAGTGGCACACAGACATCAGTTACCATGCAGCCAAGCATATCCACCACCTCAATATGAGCAGGCAAGCAAACGCTGCTCTCCAGTCAATCTGCTTTCACCTTGAACGATTTCCTGTCTGAAAACATCAGCCGGTGATCACAGAAGAAAGTATCCTCTGCAGGGGCAAGAAGACAGCATATCCCACACTGCCATGCAGTAACGGCCTTCTCCTGATGGCCAGGCAAACAGCAGTTACCCTCAATCAGTCTCTATTCCCCTTGAGGCATATGCCACCTGAAGATACCCGCCAGTGATAGCAGAAGTCAGTAACCTATTCAGGAGCAAGAAGACAGCAGCCACCATGCTTCTAAGCCCTATTGGCAAAGCACCAACTTCCTGTCCATTTCGTTTCTTACTGTCATTATAGATATGCAGCCTCATCACGTCAGCTTGTCATGTGCAGCCATATGGAAACAGTATCACAAAGCACCATTAGCCACCTTGATTTCCTGCAGCCAATCACTTGCTATCCACCTATTTGTTCTCTCACCAAGACTGGCAATTATCAGTACATCAACTATTCTTTGTACCAGCCAGTATTCTATTCGGAGATCTGTATATCGTATCTGTGGCACTGACAGCCTATTCTGGATTTCATATTAGCCGAGCATCAACTTACCCTCAAGTCAGCCTCTACATAGGAGGATGCTCCAATCATCACTAGAACCAGCAGATAGAATTCTAGTTGGGGACATGGCAACTGTTGGCCTCTTTCTATCCACCAGAATGTGCCTTCTTCTTTTCAAGGAAGCTGAGCAGCAGCATCTCTTCCTATCAGTAATGCATGACAGTCATTATCTTCGCCCATGTGAATAAAATCTGCCAAACCTTTCTCAATACTCTCTAAACATGCTAATGCAGAACAAGCTTATTATTGATCAACACAAGTACTGTACCAGTGATTTGCATGTTTTCTGTAGAAGAAATTATTGATAGTAAACCTGGAAAGGTTCATTGGCTCCACAGGTTTAGAAGTATGTATACAATGTTATGGAAAGTAAGGTTGCTGGGAGAACTTGACTTGCATTAAATAGCACTGTTATCTACGTTCAAAGACTGAGATTTAATTACAGGGTACTCTTAGTTTCTAAAACAAAGGATAAAGTGAACTTGTTTTGAACATTATAGGCCCATAAACCTTCCCATTTTATAAGTTTTTGATATTGATAATGGCTGATTTCAACTTGGCTCACATATTTTCCATTGTTGCACACTATTTGATAGATTCTTAATCAATGCTACATTATCTTAATTGTTTATCTGAAGATACTACCTGAAACAATGTATGTAGCTGTATTTTCAATAGGATTTGAAGTATGTCTGTTTATGGGGTACTTCTTTTGTATCTGTAGAGGTTTTTCAGCCTCTGTGTGTGATTTAAGTAACCAAAAGTTAGATGCACCACTTCCTGTGATAGCACCAAGCCAAAGGTCATGCAATGTTGCTTCCTTTGATATAGTGGGGTCAAAGGTCACACGGTGTCACTTCTTGTGATGTCACTAGGTCAATATTAATGTGACATCAGGCAGGAGTCACTTGGCATGTGATATCACTTCCTCTACTCCTGGCATTTTGATGAATCGATGTCCATGGATGGCTCTCTATCCAGCCACTGACTCTCTATGATCAAACAGCATCTGTACTGGTAGATAACAGCGCTATCACCACAGCTTGAACTTTGACTGCAAGATGTAAACTAAAAATATTAATGGCAGTCAGTGTTGCATTTCAAAATGATGACCCGCTCTGCAGAATGTAGTGAGTGGCCACTGAGGAGCCCATATCTCACAGATATTCAGAGGCTATAAGTTAAATGGTGGCCCCTTAAGGGATCTGACTGCAACACAGGGACTATTGTGGCCTCCATTATGCCTCTAAATGCAGTAGATTTGAATACATCACTGAGATACATCTGAATAGTCTTTGAAAAACTTTGAGAGTATCTGAGGTGATATCATGATGGGCTGTGCTGAGTCAGCGCAGAGATGAGCGCCTGTTTTTTTATGTGTCTGCAGTGAGTAAAGTGAATTCATTTAACCCAATAATTCTCTGAGTTAGGGCTTGATTTTCAAACATTACACCTGGGAAACAGTGAGAAGGGTGTGCCCCTATCAGTTTCTGAGCTACCCTGTCTAAAATAATGGATTAAGTCAGAAAAATATTGGGTTAAACAAAGTCAGTTTAAGCCTGCAGGTCCATAAAAAGAAGTGCTCAGCTCTGCGCTGAGCCACCATAGTCTGTCATGATAGGATTCTAGGCATTCTACATTTATGTGGGAGAGATCAGCATCTCACGTCCAACACCTGGGGCATCACATGTGCAGCATTTTGGATCACCTCAACAAGGGAAGGACAATTACTCCTGAGGTTCGTAAATCAATTCAGAGAGAATACCACCCTGAAGACACTGTTATGCCTTAACCGCGAACGCCATTTTCAAAGCAGACTATTGCTTAGTTTCAAATTCCTCTGCTGCCAAAACACAGGGATTTTGCGATGCCGTCTGATGAAACTGTGAAAATTAAAACATAATTCAGATGTTCAAAAATTCTGGTTTCTCACAGAGCATTGGTTTGTCTGACAGCTATATAATGTATTTCAATGGTGAGAAGTAAGTCGTGTTGAGCCTCCTGATCGCTAATCGCCTCTCTTTTAAATGGGAAATGTGTATACAAACCCTGACAGCATAATAGTTTTTAACCCATACAATGCAGGACAATGCACTCCTATGATCAGTGCAAAAAGGCAGTTTCCTTCCTCACAGAAGCACATCATTCTCTTTATTACAGTAAGCACAATCAAAGATCCTTCATGAAGAATCGATGTAGAAATCATCGCAAATAATTTCAATCGAACTACATTCAAGAGCCAAATCTGTAGAGTGGCAGGTGTCAAGAACTTACCCCCGATTAATCGATTCACGGATATACCTTCGGAATGTGTGAAAAGCGCTTACTCCATCCACTAAATAGAAATTTGCCATACATTGAGGAATGAACTTGTGTCTCTTGCTCTGTTCTATACATTTTGTCGTGGATTTTGTGGGGATCTGTCAATTATGATGTCTAATGTAACTTAATATTAAAATCCCCTGTCTAGGAAAAAAACTGTTAAATCTTGATAATTCAATCCGTCAATTAAAAGACTTGGGGGCATATCTACAAGGGCTTTATCTATAAAAGTATCGTCCTATTAACAAGAGGGTGCACACATGCATAATCGCATGTTAGCACCCTTTTTCCCAACGCCTCCCTTTGCATCTCTAATGAGATGCAAAGTGGGCGTCACTGGGCGTACCCCGGATGGTCTACCTTGCAAATATCGCTGATGTTCACATCGCGATATTTATAAGGCAGCCCACAGGATTTTAGCATAAAATCCTGACTTACCTATGTTTGACATAGGGGGTGGATTATGCTGATACGACCACAGGGTCGTATCAGCAAGGTTATCGCCGTTTTGCAGGGAACATCGCTGGAAAACCAGAGTTGTTCCCTGCAAAACGGCGATAACCTCGCTATCTCTGGAATTTTTATCGCCCTGGAGAAAAGCGTTGTTAATAACGCGCTACCAGGGCGATAAATTCCAGAGATAGCCTGCGATAGGAAATTTATCGCTAAGCACGGCCAGCGATAATTATCGCTGGCCGTTGATAATATGCCCCTTGATTATTCAGTCAGTAACGTCCGTTTCCCATCGATGTGTGGACCATATAGTGAGGAACCAACTAAATCAAGCACATTTCATTTGCATTGTATGACAATCCAGCGACTTTTAAGCTGACAGTTTTAGTCACAGAAATGGGATGATCAAATAATGCCGTGGCCAAACTCCGTGGGGCAGATTTACAAGCCCCTTGCTCCACTTTTGCGTCACTTTTCCTATGTTAAAAATGACGCAAAAGTGGCGCAAGGGGCTTGTAAATATGCCCTCGTGTGTTTACACATTGTGAAGTAATCCAAAGAAAAATCAAGCCTCAAGTTGCATCAACAGGAATCGCTCTCGGGAACGAGATATGAGTTTCCTGGAGACCAAGTAACTCTGAAGCTAAGATCTTTAAATGTAAGCCACATGCCAGTGTTTGCTGGTTTGATGAACCTTGTTCATATTCAAGGTTAAAACTTTATATAGCGCGTTAATATATTTGTTATAGCCATTATCTACCACTGCATTGCACAGAATCTATGTGTACGGACTGATTATCCTATAGCAAAGGTTAGCGTATGGCTGTCACTTTTGTCATTATCCGTTTTCCATTGAGTGACACCCATAGCCATCCAGCTATGGACCATACATTGGATGCATTACCCCAAAGCAGAAGTCCTAACATCCCCCCCCCCCAAGTCACTTTACCTACAGACCCCCAGGCGGCATACAGCTAGTTGTTATGGTAACACCTTCCCTACCAGACCTCCTAGTGATCCCATAATTCCATACCAAAATGTTATAAAAAGAGGTGTGTCGACTTATCTTCCAACTTTCTCCCCCCTAATATCCTAAGAAGGGGATGGGTTTTTGTACTTGATGTGTCCCTGCTTAAATTAATGTCGCCCGCTCTCCATGAGGCCTCTCATGCACCCATAGGCCAGGTACCATGATTCCAACAGATTCAGGATCTAGTCTTTCTCAGGATAAGATGGGGGTGCCACAACTACTGCCTGAGGGGGGCAGACCCACACTCCCCAGACTGACCTGCTGCTAGGAAGCAGGCTAAATACAGTCTCTTCCTCTGCAACGTGAGACACCACAACTACTGCCTGAGGGGGCCAGACCACATGCCCCAGACTGCCTTACTGAGAGGAGGCAACTTAAATACAGCCTTTTCCTCCTGCAGCGCGGGACGTTCCTGGGAGCGTGCCTGGGCAAAGACATGGCCACGAATGGGCCAGTCTGCTCTCTTCTGAGTCTGGAGGAGGCTGGGGCCCTTTCTGTTTTTTTTTTCATCCCTGCTTGTGATAAATTCAGCATTAGCCACCTTCCAGGTAACGGATGACTTTTGCAGGGGTTTCCAAGGCCGGATGAGGGGTTCTCCCATGTTCTTTGAATTTTAGACTTTGTCAGATCAATTACATTTCTTGTCTGAGTCTTTTGGTACTGCAGGGGATCACAATCGTTTTTACTTCGGTTGGTTGGTTGCTGAGGCAGGACCCATATTCCTATTAACCCTGGGCGAAGTGCTACGCTACGCTCGCGTAGTTTGCGAAGTTTGCGCTACTTCGCACAACGCGAATTGCACGTAGCACAGTGCGAACACGCGTAGCGTAGCGTAGCGTAGTGCCGCGGTCATTTTTTGCTTGCTCGCGGTCCTCAACGTCAAGTTGGCGACCGCGAGCAAGCAAAATGACATCCCGGCGAGACTTTTTCCTCGTTCGCGATCAGCAACATCAAGTTGCCGATCGCGAGCGTGGAAAATAAACCTCCCGGCGAGATTCTCAACGCGGGAGGTCAGGTTTCTCATTGCGAGTGGTCGCGTATGCTTGCGACCGCTCGCGATGAGAAACTACCAGTCCGCGTTGAGAAAGCTGCCGCTCGAGTAAAAATCTACTCGAGCGGCAGTAAGAGACAGCTCGCACTGTGCAAGTTGCCGTTTTCAATGATTGCACAGTGCGGACAAGCATCCGGCACTGTGCAATCATTGCGAACAGTGCGCTACGCAGTTCGCGTAGTGCTACGCGAAGCTTGCGTAGCGCGAACTGCACTTTGCGTAGCTTCGCGAAGCATTACTTCGCGAACTACGCCCACCCTTAATTCCTATACATTCATATCCTATTGACAAAGAAAAGCTTATAAAGTGCTATCTTGGTTAAGCACAACGCAACCCCTGCCCCCATGATATCCACAGATAGGGATATCTCTGGAAACTCCTCTTTATCATGTCATCGGTGGTGAGGCACTCAGCCATGAGATCAGCACTGTTAAGGAGGAACTTGGCCTTAGCACGCTCATGTTAGAGCGGAACCAGGGGGCTTTTGTTGACAGATCTCCCCTAACGAGCATTCAGGCAAACAGGGAATCCACTGGACTTGCATCACAACCAGGAAACGCAGCACTATGGGCTGTTGTGGATGTTCATCAAGTTCAGGGGAGATGTCTACTGATCTGACCCACCCACCTACAAACAGAAAAAAAGGAACCTGCCTAAGCCCCAAACCAGAGGGAATGATGATGTAAGGTCTACTGATAGAACTCTTTGTGAAGTAAGAGGAGACATGGAGGGATTTGGACTTCGAAATCTAAATAGTGGCTTTGATGACAGCCACAGTTTTTTGCTGCTGGATCAGTTGCATTCTTGTCTTTCCAACAAACTAGAGCACCTTGTCAACTCAAGGTTTGATACTATAATGATTAGGCTTGCTGCCATAGAATCTGCTCTTTTAAACCATGACAAGAAGGTAGTCAGTTCCCTCCCTAACTCCTTGTCTTTTTTCTAGTCTACTACCTGCACGCTCTTTCTCAACTTAGTAAGCATGATGTTGTTAGTCAGGCTGTGAACATGGCACATCCTCCTCTGTGAGAAGCTGGCCTGGTATATGATGTCCACTATTGTAAGTGGGCACCTTGCACCAGTCCAGACAACCTTTATGGGGATTTAGGAGGTCTCAGACAACCTTAGAAAGCTACTCGAGTGGTAGCTTTGGAGAGCAGCCTTAAGGCTTACTCTTTTTTTTTCTGACAACATTAACATGTTACAATTACAGATGCAAAATACAATCAGAGCAATACACTTACAGTAAAGCCTGTGCTAACCGTCCTATCTCTAGCATACATTGCTGAAGGAACTACTCCCCATCATAAAGCTTTATTCTGTATCTATTGACAGGGCTGGGTGCCCTGTCACCTGCAGGGGTTCACATATATTCCCTCTATATTCATTCCATTTCCCCCATATCTTTGACCATTTTTTGGGGCAACCTCTCGACTCATATATAGTTCTCTCCATTACCATGCAGCAGTCCATGTCCCTCTTCCATGCGGGCAGTGTAGGTGCTTCTCGTGCTTTCCACAGCCTGGCCGTGTTGCGCTTAGCCACTATCATCCTCAGCACCACCCAGGTTTGCTCTTTTCTATTAAGGTCTGTAGGCTCCCACAATTCAGGAGACATAGTTTTATGTTGGGTTCTACTTGTGCCCCCAGCACCTCTGCCACACATTGGGTCACTGCTGCCCAATAACGTTGAATGTGAGCACACTCCCAAATGATGTGTATGAAGGTTCCCTCCTGCCCACACCGCCTCTCACACTCAGAGTTATCTCTATACCCCATCCTCAACAGAGCGATACCCAACAGATAAGCTCTGTGCAGCACCTTGAACTGTACCAGCCTCAGTCTCGAGGAGATCGCAATCTCCCTTGGGGATGCCAAGACCTCTTGCCAGTCATCGTCCTCCAGTCACACTACATCTTCCTCCCAATGTTTACAGAGTTGTAGGAGGGGGTCAGACATGTTATTAATTAACTTTCAGTATGTCATAAAGATCGCTTTGTTAGGCATGTTTTCTTCAAGGATTCTGTCCTTGATAGGGGAGGACTCTGGGAGGGACTGCCCCTGCAGAATAACCGCCTGAAGAGCGTGTTTGATTTGTAGATAACGGTAAGCTTCTGTCTCAGCCATCTCATAATCCTCCCGTAGCTGTGTAAAGGGGATCACCCCACCCGCTTTCCAAAGGTCCCCGACCCTAGAGAGCCCAATCAAGTCCCAGCGATCGAAGCCCTTGGTGTTTCTCAGAGTGCCTAATATTTCCGCATCCCACAAGGGGGTGGCTTGCGTAATTTTCCCCGCCCATCCCATGCTCTTATTAACTGCGTGCCATACCTGAACCGAATGTTTAGTTGGGCCTGTTAATTTTGCTCTTGCGGGACTGGAGTACAGAGCCCTTGAGTAGTTCCCACCCGGAAGAAGGCACCTATCCATTGTATACCCAGGGTCTTCCTGGGGCCTAAATATGCATTGGTTAATAGCTGCTAGTTGAGCCGCCCAATAGTATCTTCTAACATCTGGGAGTCCTATACCACCATCATACCATCCACATACCAGATTTTTTGTCGCTATACGCGGCGGTTTCCCTTCCCAGAGTAGTTCCCTCTGTTCACTTTCAATGGACTTAAAATAGTCTGCATGAACTGGACCCAGTGAGCTTTGAAGTATGTACAAAAATCGAGGCAGCGCCATCATCTTAAACAGCGCGTCCCATTAGGGACAGTGGGAGAGACTTCCAGTGCTTAACGTCACTCTTGAGTCTCTGCAATGGGGGTAAGAGGTTGTGTTTATAGTATTGTACCGGATCCTTGGTGACATATATTCCCAAATATTTGAATCCCTCTTTTGCCTCTGCAATTACATAGCCCCTAGGCAGCGAAGGGAAATCACTCCTCAGTACGTAAATGACTGATTTAGACCAATTTATAGTGTAGCCGGAATATTTCCCAAAATTTGTGAAAATGTGGAGTGCTCTATTTATTGAGGCTCTTGGTGACGCCAGATATAACAAAACGTCATCGGCATACAGGGAGATGCGATCCTCCCAGTTTTACACCCACCGTAACCCCCTCATGATTGGGTCTTTTCTAATGCATAATGCCAGTGGCTCCAGCATCAGAGCAAAGAGCAATGGGGAAAGGGGGCAGCCCTGTCTGGTTCCCCTCTCCAAATTAAACACTCCGGATCTCCTGTTATTTACCACTACTTGCGCCATAGGTTCATTATATAAAAGCTTCACCCAGCAGATAAAGTTGGGACCAAATCCCATCTTCCCAAGCACCGCAAACATATATGGCCACTCGATCGTATCAAATGCCATGGTGGCGTCAAGGGACACCACCACTGCATCCTTCCTCAGTTTTTCTATCCTACCCATTATCCTGTGTAGGCGGCGAAGGTTGAGTGAGGTGTTTCTTGCTGGCATAAAGCCCTATTGGTCAGGGTGCACCAATTTCGTGATGACACCAAGCACCTGAGTGGCCAATAATTTACCAAAGTTTTTAACCTTGGCGTTGAGCAGGGATATCAGTCTATAGGAAGAGCACTCATTTCTGGTTTTGCCACTCTTGTGGATAACCACTATGGTGGCCAGTCTTTGGTCTGCTGGGAGATACCCTTTTTCCCGACTCTCCAAAAACATCTTGGTGAGGTGCGGCGTTATCTTATTGGGGGCTACTTCAGGCTTACTCTTGAAGGAGTGTAAAGCAGCTTGTTTAAACCAGAATGCAATATTATAGTATAGATTAAATGAAAAGGAACTACAAAAAAGTATGTATAAAAATATTTATTTATAATATAACACTCTCTAGTACGTTACAGTATCTCTTACATGGAGATAGACTCAAAGCACACAATACATTAGCAAAGAAATCACAGTAAATAGCACTAATACACAGTGGGCCGGGGGGGGTGACCAAACCATATACTAAGAAAGTGGTATAAAGAACCACGACTCGAGTCAGGACAATGTCGAGAGGACATAGAATTGCTGGGGACCCACAGAACCACCCAAGGTAGGTTGTTAGGGACCCCACGGAGAGCGTGTGCAGTGTGAGAACACGACTGCGTGCTCCGTACAAGTCTATGTGCAAGTCGCAGTTGGAATTTTAAAGATTAGGGACCCTTACCAGTGGACCCTGAAGAAACCCTGTGGAAGACAGAAGGTTGGAGAGCCACCCCACCCGTGGATACCGTGGTACCCAAGTTACCTATCCCAGGGAAACCGGGTGCATAGGTGTGAAGTGGCGTCGGAAACCGCCGTCGAACCCAATGGAGGACTTCAGGAAAGTGCCGCTGCTGGAAGAGGAGAAAGTGTCCGGAGGAATCCAAATGTGGATTCCTGTCGAGGAGTACCTGAAAGCAGAGGGGACAGAGTCTATGTCACTCAGGGGTGACCAGGAGACTTGGAAGACAAATGCCCATCGATGTCGGGTGCTTCAGGAAGGATGACGTGGCCTTGGCTCTGAAGCTGCGAGGACCAGTCGATGCTGAGGATGACCAGGACCCAGATGTGAGCTGGCCCACAAAGGATGTCGAGTGCTGAGGGGTTGGTGTCTGGCGGGAGCACCAACAAGCCTTGTCAAATGCAACCCACGCAGGAAGTCAAGAAGGTGCACAGTTGGGACCAGCAATGTCCAGGCGACTCACCAGAAGCAGGGGAGTCAAGCCAGGTGCAGAGCATTCAGGGGAGCCCAAAAGAAACAAGTGTGACCCTCAAGTGGACCCACCGGCCGGAGGCACTGGAGTCGCGAGAGGACCTCAAGTCGCTCACCAAAAGATGCAGGCCACGAAGCACACAATGTGGTGTGGCTGAAGATTCTGGTCACTGGAGGTGCTTGAGGTTAGGGTTACCTGGAACCCGAAGATGTTCTTGCAAAGATTTCAACAAGCCTTTGCAACTGCAAAGGGACGCCTTACCCAGGGGTTCGGTTATTGCAACTCCGACAAGGACTACTGGCCTCAAACTTGGTGAGAGGGTAGAGCAGGCCTCAGGAGCTGAGGAAAACCACCACCTGTGTTGCAGAGCCCACAGAGTCCAGAGGAGCTTGGGACATGCAGACCAGTCATCTTTGTTGCAGTGCCTGCGAATGAAGGGGAGTGACTCCTTCACTCCCAGGGAGATTACTTTGGTTGTCCTTGATGCTTCACAGGCCTTGGAAGTTTCCTGTATGATGCACAGGCACAGACGATGCAGCAAACTGGAAGGGATACCAAGTCAGGCCCAAACGAAGTCCATCGAAGTCCAGAGTGCCGAGATGGTAGAAGTGCAGTGGTTTCAGTTCTGAATCTTATCCCACGATGAATCTAGGGACCTACACCCAGGTAAGCCCTTAAGTACCCTAAGGAAAGGGTTGGGAAGATTCAGGGGTCCCTCCCAGGGGAGGGTCTGGACAGGGGGGAGGTTACTCCCATGTCCTTTGTCCACTTTTGCACCAGAATGTGGTTTGAACTGGGCTATGCACAGGGACACCAAATGTGCCCCTCATCCAGACTGTCAGGTGCTGGCAAGTGCACCCACCCAGCCCTAATACACTAAATCCTGTCTGGGAGGTGGTCACACCTCCCTGTGACAGGATGCCTATTGTTCTGCCTTCCCCTGCTCGAGCTTGGCCCAGCAGCAGGAGGGCAGAAATGTGTCTCTGGGCAGCAGCAACCATTTTGTGCTGTCCTGGACTAGAAGGCTGGCTCCAGGAACACTGAGAGCCTAACGGAGGGCTCTCCCGGTGCTTGGAATCATACCTCCCACACCGTTTACGGTGTGGGGGTATGATTCCAACATGTTTGATATCAAACATGATAGGATTCGTTGCAGCCGTTTTCGAGATGGTCATTGCGAGATTACGCGATGCCCCTCTATATAGCATAAGGCTGCTACACTGACAACCCGGGAGAATGGACTCCGTAGGCTACAGGGGTGTCCTGCTCATGCAGGGGCACCCTTTCACTTAGAACCAAGCACCCTGCCCTCAGGATTGTAAAGGCCTGCTATAGGGGTGACTTATAGGTGAGTGCAGTGACCCTTAGATATAGTAAACCTATATCTTTAGTAAGTGGTGCATGCACCAACATACACAGACAGCAATGGCAGGCGTTTAGTTTCATTTTTAATGGTATCTCATGGGCGGCATAATGCATGCTTCAGCCCATGGGAGATCTCTGGGGTACCTATGCCATTGGTACATGGGTACCATATACTAGGGACTGACAAGGGTACTCCAGTATCCAATCTGGGATGTACCTAGGTACTGAACACAACAGTTTAGGGAGAAAGCAGATAGACTGGGGTCCTGATTAGCAGGATCCCAGTCAGATTAGTCAAAAACATGAACACATCAAGTAAAAAGTGGGGGTAACCATAAGAAGCAGATCCTACTTTCCTACACCCCCCCAAACATAAGGAGATACGACTAACCTTGCCCAGTGAAGTCTTCATTTTCTAAGTGGAAATATCTGGAGTGTCCATTTGCATTGGCTTGGTTACTCCCAGGTCTATATTCCACTGTATAGTCCATCCCCTGTAGGGAAATGGACCACCTCAAAAGTTTGAGGTTTTTACCCTTCATCTGTTTTAGCCATAAGAGGGGCGTATGGTCTGTCTGAACAATGAAGTGAGTACCAAACAAGTATGGACTCAGCTTCTTCAGGGCCAAGACCACAGTAAAGGCTTCCCCCCTATATCTGACCAACATTTCTCTCTGGGGGTCAACCTTCTGCTAATAAAAGCTACTGTTTGATCCTGACCCTCTGCATTAAGCTGTGACAACACAACCCCTACCCCCAACTCAGATGCATCTGTTTGGACAATAAATTGCTTGGAGTAGTCAGGACTCTGCAGAATGGGAGCAGTGCCCATGGCCTGCTTGATATCATCATATGCCTTCTGACAGCTAGCTGTCCACTGAACCTTCTTGAGCATTTTATTGGAGGTGAGATCATTCAATGGTATCACTATGGACCCATACCCTTTTACAAATCTCCTGTAGTACCCAGTCAGGCCCAAGAAAGCTCTGACCTGAGTCTGGGTCGTTGGAGCAACCCAGTCCATTATGGCCTGGATCTTGCTCTGTTGTGGTTGAACCTGGCCTCCACCCACAAGGTGGCCCAGGTACACAACCTTACTCTGCCCTATCTGGCACTTAGTAGCCTTGATAGCCAGGCCTGCTTTCTGCAGAGCCTCCAAAACATTCTTCAGGTGGACCAGGTGATCCTTCCAAGTGGAGCTAAAGGCAGCTATATCAGCAAGATATGATGCACTATGGGCTTCCAGACCTGTGAGAACTTTGTTCACCAGCCTTTGGAATGTGGCAGGTGCATTCTTCAAATGAAAAGTCATTAAACTAATACATTGAAAATGCCCACTAGGGGTGGAGAATGCTGTTTTGGTTTTGGCATTCTCAGCTAGTCTGATTTGCCAATAGCCAGCAGTTATGTCATATGTGCTCAAGAACCTGGATGAGGCCAAAGTGTCAATAAGCTCATCTGTCCTAGGAATTGGATGAGCATCAGTCCTAGTGACTGCATTGAGTCCCCTGTAGTCAACACAAAACCTCATCTCTCTCTTACCACCCTGGGTGTGAGGTTTTGGTACCAAGACCACTGGACTAGCCCAAGGGCTATCTTAGGGCTCAATAACTCCCAACTACAGCATCTTTTGGACCTCTGTCCTGATGCAATATCTGACATGGTCAGGCTGCCTGTAGATTTTATTCTTGACAGGTAGACTCTCACCTGTGTCCACTTCATGGGTACACCAGGTGGTTTGACTTGGTGTCAAATAAAACATATGCCTATATTGATTGAGGACCTTCCTGCAATCAATCTGCTGTTGGTCAACTGACCCATCATTAGGGTTTTGTGAGAGGAGATCAGGGAGAGGTTCAATCTCTTCTTCCTGTCCCTCATCTGTTGCCATGAGCATGCCCATGTCAGCCCGGTCTACAAAAGGTTTGAGCCTGTTCACATGGAGCACCCTGTGGGGGCTCCTGAGAGGGCCAAGGTCCACCAGATAGGTGACCTAACCTTTTTGTTCGATGATAGTGTAGGGTCCACTCCACTTATCTTGGATAGCTGCTGGGGCCACAGACTCCAACACCCACACTTTCTGGCCTGGCTGGTAAATAGTCAGGACAGCCTTTTGGTCATGCCAAGCTTTTTGAAGTTCTTGACTGGCCTCCAGTTTTTTATTTGCCTTCTTCGTGTACTCAGCCATCCTGGAGCGGAGACCAAGTACATAGTCCACTATGTCTTGTTTGGGAGGTTTGAGAGGTAGCTCCCATCCCTCCTTCACCAAACACAAGAGACCCCTAACTGGATGCCCAAACAGAAGTTCAAAAGGGCTGTAGCCAACCCCCTTCTGAGGGACCTCTCTGTCAGCAAAGAGAAGGCAGGGCAGAAGAACATCCCATTTTTGCCTAAGCTTTTATGGGAGGCCCATGATCATGCCCTTGAGGGTTTTATTGAATCTCTCAACTAACCCATTGCATTTAGGGTGGTAGGGGGTGGTGAATTTGTAATTTACACCACACTCCTTCCACATTGCAGTAATATAACTTGACATGAAGTTTGTAACTCTGTCAGACAAAAACCTCCTTAGGGAAGCCCACCCTGGAAAAAATTCCCAGGAGTGCCCTTGCCACCACAGGAGCTGTAGTGGTCCTAAGGGGAATGGTTTCTGGGTACCTAGTGGCATGGTCCACCACCACTAGGATATAACTGTGCCCAGAAGTTGTAGGAGGGTTCCTGGGACCAATTATGTCAATCACAACCCTCTCAAAGGGAACCCCACCACTGGAAGTGGCATCAGGGGGGCCTTTGTGGTGCCACCTGCCTTACCACTGGTTTGGCAAGTGGCACAGGAGCGATAAAACTCCTTGGTGTCTTCTGACATGTGAGGCAAGTGAAAGTGAGGGACAAGCCTGTCCCAAGTCTTACTTTGGCCTAGGTGTCCTGCCAGGGGAATGTCATGGGCTAGGGTGAGTAGGAATCCCCTAAACTTCAAAGGTATAACCAACCTCCTGGTAGAACCAGGCTTGGGGTCTCTACCCTCTTAATAAAGGAGTTCATCATCCCAGTAGATCCTGTGGGACCCACTGTCATTCCCAGCAGCCTCAGCAGCAGCCTGCTGTCTGAGGGGTTCAAGAGAGGGGCAGGTTTGCTGCTCCATACTGAAGTCTGCCCTGGAAGGGCCCCCTGTCCCCAATAATTCAACCTGATCAGGCTCAAGCTCATCTGGGACAGTTCCTTCACAGGGACTGAGATCATCTCCCTCAAGAGACTGATCCTCACGCTGAGTCTGGGGGGAAGATACGGCCTTACCCCTCCTGCTCCTTCTCTTGGAAGGCACCTGATCCATTGTTCCAGGATCCAGGACCTGTTCAGTGGATGCCAGTTTGGCTTGTGACCTAGTCACAGCAAACACATCTTCAGAGATGCCCAACATTGCTGCCTGAGTCCTAAATTCAACCTCCACCCAGGCTGAAGTTTCCAAATCATTGCCCAAAAAACAATTTACTGATAGGTCTGAACTTACCACAACCTTCTTAGGGCCAGTTACCCCACCCCAGCTGAAATTAACAACTGCCAAGTAATGGTCAGTCCTGACATTGTTTGCATTGGTCACTTGGTACATTTCACCTAGTATGATTTGTCCAGGAGACACAAGTTTCTCTGTCACCATGGTGACACTGGCCCCTGTGTCCCTGTAGGCCATTGCCTCTGTTCCATTAATCAAAGGCTGTTGTCTGTACTTGCCCAGGTTACTGGGACTGACAAGTGGGGTGGCAATATCCATGCCACCATTAGAGACTAAAAGTTCTGACTAAGCCGGAAGCCACCTCAGATCCCAAGGTTATCCCCACTAATACATTGTTCACTGTACCACCACTTGTACGTGTGCTAGGAGGAGCAGTTGCCTTAGGGGCAGTGGTGGTAGGAGTAGTCTCCTTGGCTTTTGGACAATCAGCATCTTTTGTCCAATGGGTTTTTACCTTACACAAGTGACACCAAGGTTTCTTCTTGCCTTTTCCCTTGTTGGATTGTGACTCCCCCCCAGATGCAGGTTTTTAGGGCCCTGATGAAGCGTCTTCATCTTTACCCTTGCCCCCACCCTTATCTTGAGCTTTTGAAGAATCTTTCTTCTTCTGGTCACCACTATTGTTCTGGTTTTTCTACTTCACCCTAGTCCTGACCCATTTATCTGCCTTCTTTCCCAATTCTTGGGGAGAAGTCAGATCGGAGTCCAGCAGGTACTGATGCAATAGCTGATTTTGGCAATTATTAAGGATCTGCTTCCTCATAATCAAATTGTACAATCCATCAAAATCATGCACTTTGCTGCCAAGCAACCAACCTTCCAGAGCCTTAATAACACTATCCACAAAGTCTAACCAGTCCTGATTCTGTGTCTTCTGGGTGTCTCTGAACTTAATCCTGTATTGTTCAGATGTTAAGCCAAACCCATCAATGAGAGCACTCTTTAAAACTGTGTAATTGTCAGCATCCTCTTCTCTAACAGTGAGGAGCTTATCTCTACCTTTGTCAGCAAAGGAGAGCCACAAGATAGCTGCCCACTGCTGTTGAGGGACCCTCTGCACTTTACAGGCCCTCTCTAAAGCAGTTATCCATTTGTGGATGTCATCCCGAACACGATAGGGAGGGACAATCTTGCTCAGGTTCCTACTGTCAAAGGACTGTTCCTTACTTCTAGGGACACTGTTGCTGCCACCATGGGACTCTAGTCCCAATTTCTTCCTTGCCTCCTGGATTTTTAGGGACTCTCTGTCAAGGGCCAACTTCTCTTTCCTGAGCCTAAGCCTAGCTTTCTCAAGTTCAGGCATTTGGTACTCCCTATCCAAAGAGTTCCCTCCTTTACTAGAAATGGAGGTCCCTACTGACTGTCTATAAGTATTGGATTCTGCAGAGGAGGATCGAAACCTCCTTGGTCTATTCTGCACCTTCCCAGGAGGATCAAAGAGGGCATCCTCTTGTCCCTCTGTGTTCTCCTCTGGGAGGTCTGAATTGTCCAGGTGGGAGACATCAGGCTCCAACTGGTCAGGGTTTGATTCTAGGTCAAAGAGGGGTTCCCCTCCTGCCCTATCTTCATTCCCTGGCCCACCCACTCTGTCCTGTTCATCTGACCCTGAGGCTTTCCTCAGGTCAGCCAACAGTAACACCTCTACAAGGCGTTGACTGTTGGCACTTCTCCCTGTCTTCAGCTTTCTAGATGCACACAGTGCTTTCAGTTCTTGGAACAAAAGTTTACTGTATCTAGTAGGCAGAGAGCCACTGGAATATCCTTTAGTAGACATACTAAGTGAGGTGTGGTGTCGCACCTACCTAACCTGGTGGGAACTAAACTCTCTGAGGTTGGAGAAAGGGTGTGCTAGACTCTTGGCTTACCCAACCCTAAGTTCAGTCGTACTTACTATTCTAAGCTTGTATTTATTTGTGCATAGTACTAGTGGTTTTTCAGTTAATCAATACGAAGATTTATCTGGTAAAACAATGCAGGCTTGAATCCCACCGCTGCCACCAATGTGAGAAGCTGGCCTGGTATATGATGTCCACTAATGTAAGTGGGCACCTTGCACCAGTCCAGACAACCCTTATGGTGATTTAGGAGGTCTCAGACAACCTTAGAAAGCATTCCAAGTGGTAGATGTGGAGAGCAGCCTTCAGGCTTAGTCTTGAAGGAGTGTAAAGCAGCTTGTTTTACCAGAATGCAACCTTATAGTATAGATTAAATGAAAAGGAACCACACAAAGTATGTATAAAAACATGCATTTATTATATAACACTCTCTAGTATGTTACAGTATCTCCTAAACAGAGACAGACACAAAGCACACAATACTTTAGCAAATAAATCACAGTAATTAGCACTAATATACAGTGGGCCCCGGGAGGACCAAACCATATACTAAGAAAGCGGTATAAAGAACCACGACTCAAGTCAGGACAATGTCGAGAGGTCGTAGAATTGCTGGGGACCCACAGAACTGCCCAAGGTAAGTAGATAGGGACCCCACGGAGAGCGTGTGCAGTGTGAGAACAAGACCGAGTGCTCCGTACAAGTCTATGTGCAAGTCGCGGCTGGAATTTTAAAGATTAGGGACCCTTCCCAGTGGACCCTGAAGAAACCCTGTGGAAGACAGAAGGTTGGAGAGCCACCCCACCCGTGGATACCATGGTACCCAAGTTACCTATCCCAGGGAAGCCGGGTGCATAGGTGTGAAGTGGCGTCGGAAACCGCTGTCGAACCCGCTGCTGGAAGAGGAGAAAGTGTCTGGAGCAATCCAAACATGGATTCTTGTCGAGGAGTACCTGAAAGCAGAGGGGACAGAGTCTATGTCACTCAGGGATGACCAGGAGACTTGGAAGACAAATGCCCTCTGATGTCGGGTGCTTCAGGTAGGATGATGGCGACTTTGACTCCGCAGCTGCGAGGATCAGGCAATGCTGAGGATGACCAGGACCCATATGCGAGCTGTCCCACGAAGGATGTTGAGTGCTGAGGGGTCGGTGTCCAATGGGAGCACCAACAAGCCTTGGCAAATGCAACCCTCGCAGGAAGTCAAGAATGTGCACGGTTGGGACCAGCAAGGACCAGGAGACTCACCACAAGCAGGGGAGTCAGGGCAGGCCCCGAGCAATCAGGGGAGCCAAAAAGAAACAAGTGTGACCCTCAAGTGGACCCACAGGCCAGAGGCACTGGAGTTGCGAGAGGACCTCAAGCCGCTCACCAAAAGATGCAGGCCATGATGCACACGATGCGGTGTGGCCAAAGATTCCGGTCACTGGAGGTGGTCGAGGTTGGGGCTACTTGGAGCCCAAAGATCTTCTTGTAAAGATGTCAATAAGCCTTTTGCAACTGCAAAGGGACGCAGTACTCAGGGGTTCGGTTATTGCAACCCCCACAAGGACTACTGGCCTCAAGCTTGGTGAGAGGATAGGCAGACCTCGGGAGCTGAGGAAACTTGCCACCTGTGTTGCAGAGCCCAAGGAGTCCGGAGGAGCTTGGGACCTGCAGAGCTGTTGTCTTCATTGCGGTGCCTGCGAATTCAGGGGAGTGACTCCTTCACTCCAAGGGAGATTACTTTGGTTGTCCTTGATGCTTCACAGGCCTTGGAAGGTTCCTGTATGATGCACAGCCACAGACGCTGGAAGAGAGACAAAGTCAGGCCCAAACAAAGTCCAGCGAAATCCAGAGTTCCCAGACAGTAGAAGTGCAGTGGTTTCAGTTCTGAATCTTATCCCACGATGAAACTAGGGACCTACACCCAGGTAAGCCCTTAGGTACCCGTAGGAAAGGGTTGGGAATATTCAGAGGTCCCTCCCAGGAGAGGGTCTGGACAGGGGGGAGGTTACTCCCATGTACTTTGTCCAGTTTCGCGCCAGAGTGGGAGCCAACGGCTCCCAGGACTGGTTTGAACTGGACTATACACAGGGACACCAAATGTGCCCCTCATGCAGACTTTCAGACGCTGGCAAGTGCACCCACCCAGCCCTAATACACTAAATCTTGTCTGGGAGGTGGTCACACCTCCCTGTGACAGGATGCCTATTGTTCTGCCTTCCCCTGCTTGAGCTTGGCTCAGCAGCAGGAGGGCAGAAATGTGTCTCTGGTCGGCTGACCCTTAGGCAGCTGGAGTAAGATCCTAGCTGTACAGAGGCATTGATAATTGAAAGTTCACAGGATTCTAGCAAGCAGATGTTTTCTTATATAATCTAATTATTGCTATGATGTAAAAATACTCATGTAGGGCACTTTTGTTTGATTATTTTTTTATACCAAAGTTTCTTTTATTTGAAAGCCATACGCATACCAGAAAGCTGGCATCACAACTCCACAGCAAGCGATATGTAGCAAGATAAGACACTAATATGTTACATGTGGAAAAAAACATCACTTAGACATCTGCCCTGGTAGAATAGTTTATCCATACACCCCATATTTTCTTATGTTTTGGGGGACAGCCCCTGACTAGGAAACACATACCTATTTTCTGCACAACAGTTCATCATGTGGCTCCATTCTGACAAAGGGGTGCCCTAGCAGAGTGCAAGTGTTTTGCTATATCTCGATTGGCCAGGAAGAGTCTGAACACCACCAAGATTCTGGTGGCCCACACCGCGCTCCTTTCATCCATTAGCCCCAAAAGTGTCATTCTGGGGTTTGCGTGTTACAGCAAACAAATGATGGACGGAATGCTAAAAATGAAAACATTCTCCCCCAGTCAAAAGATCTGGGTTAAATCCATCGTTCTTTTGCCCACTACGCCACCCCAGTTTGGACCCAGCCATATGCAAATCAGTCTTGACCCTGTGCCCCATGGGAACAGTCCAGACCGAACTGCCAGGCCAGGTCCTCCCTGGACCGGAAACAAGCATCCTGGGACCGGTTTCAGGGTATGTCACCCTTCTTCAGCCAGGCTAGCTTGAATCCAGTGGCACAGTGAGCAAGGGACCCACGTCTGGGCATACCCATCCCACTTAGGGCGAAAAGTGTTACAGCAAACAAATGATGGACAGAATGCTGACAATGCAAACATTCTCCCCCAGTCAAAAGATCTGGGTTAAATCCATCGTTCTTTTTCCCACTACGCCACCCCAGTTTGGACCCAGCCATATGCAAATCAGTCTTGACCCTGTGCCCCATGGGAACATTCCAGACTGAACTGCCAGGCCAAGTCCTCCCTGCACCGGAAACAAGCATCCTGGGACCGGTTTCAGGGTATGTCACCCTTCTTCAGCCAGGCTAGCTTGAATCCAGTGGCACAGTGAGCAAGGGACCCATGTCTGGGCATACCCATCCCACTTATGGCGAAAAGTGTTACAGCAAACAAATGATGGACGGAAAGCTGACAATGCAAACATTCTCCCCCAGTCAAAAGATCTGGGTTAAATCCATTGTTCTTTTGCCCACTACGCCACCCCAGTTTGTACCCAGTCATATGCAAATCAGTCTTGACCCTGTGCCCCATGGGAACAGTCCAGACCGAACTGGCAGGCCAGGTCCTCCCTGGACCGGAAACAAGCATCCTGGGACCGGTTTCAGGGTATGTCACCCTTCTTCAGCCAGGCTAGCTTGAATCCAGTGGCACAGTGAGCAAGGGACCCACGTCTGGGCATACCCATCCCACTTAGGGCGAAAAGTGTTACAGCAAACAAATGATGGACGGAATGCTGACAATGCAAACATTCTCACCCAGTCAAAAGAACTGGGTTAAATCCATCGTTCTTTTGCCCACTATGCCACCCCAGTTTGGACCCAGCCATATGTAAATCAGTCTTGACCCTGTGCCCCATGGGAAAAGTCCAAACCGAACTGCCAGGCCAGGTCCTCCCTGGATCGGAAACAAGCATCCTGGGACCGGTTTCAGAGTATGTCACTCTTCTTCAGCCAGGCTAGCTTGAATCCAGTGGCACAGTGAGCAAGGGACCCACGTCTGGGCATACCCATCCCACTTAGGGCGAAAAGTGTTACAGCAAACAAATGATGGACGGAATGCTGACAATGCAAACATTCTCCCCCAGTCAAAAGATCTGGGTTAAATCCATTGTTCTTTTGCCCACTATGCCACCCCAGTTTGGACCCAGCCATATGCAAATCAGTCTTGACCCTGTGCCCCATGGGAACAGTCCAGACTGAACTGCCAGGCCAGGTCCTCCCTGGACTGGAAACAAGCATCCTGGGACCGGTTTTAGGGTTTATCACCCTTCTTCAGCCAGGCTAGCTTGAATCCAGTGGCACAGTGAGCAAGGGACCCACGTCTGGGCATACCCATCCCACTTTGGGCGAAAAGTGTTACAGCAAACAAATGATGGACGGAATGCTGACAATGCAAACATTCTCCCCCAGTCAAAAGATCTGGGTTAAATCCATCGTTCTTTTGCCCACTACGCCACCCCAGTTTGGACCCAGCCATATGCAAATCAGTCTTGACCCTGTGCCCCATGGGAACAGTCCAGACCGAACTGCCAGGCCAGGTCCTCCCTGGACCCGGAAACAAGCATCCTGGGACCGGTTTCAGGGTATATCACCCTTCTTCAGCCAGGCTAGCTTGAATCCAGTGGCACAGTGAGCAAGGGACCCAGGGTTGATTGTGTTTGGGACCCACTGGCGTAGCAAGGGGGGGGCGGCGGCCGCAAAAATCATCGCCAGCACCCCCCCCCCCATCAGCGCGGCGGCAGCAAAAGGCTGGGACCGCCACGGGCGGCAGAGTGCCTATCTACGCCGCTGTTGGGACCAATATCTCTGTATAATAGGACATGTCCACACTAAGTTGAAAAAGGTAACCAGTTTAGTTTTGTATCTAAAGCAGTTGAGATCTAGACTCTGCTTTATTTTGCTAAGCCTTGATAGGCTATACTAGACCCTTTTTTTATTGATTTCAGATCAGAGTTAGTCATATGTATGTTCATCAGAGTACATACATTATGTGTAAAGGAAGAGGGTAAAGAAGTAAAGGCGGGGAGAAACCATAGATAGAGCACATACTTTGGGAAATTTTACAATATCAGGGGCGGGGGAGATAGACCAGTGAATATTTAATCAGAGTTAGCACTGGGAGAATTCCAGTGGAGATTATTTCAAGTCCTTTCAAACTTTTCAGAGAAGAGGGACCTCTGACTTTAGCCAAAGCCTGCTCCGCCTCATAGATCTGATGGATAAGAATGATCCATTCAGAGGCCTTGGGGGCGATCACAGAAATCCATTACTATAGTAGACCATTTGTATATACTTAAGTTGAATAAGGCAAAGCCTAGATGAGATCACCAGTGTCCTTGGGGCCATTATTTCTTTTGTCCAGTCAGCTTCATGCAATGGACCAATATCTTGCATCCACCTGTACTGCGGTGTTACCAGAGGATTGTGGGTATCAGTTACCACTGACTGATAGAGTTTTGATATACTCTTACACCCAATGGCAGATAGTGTGACCTGTGCCTATAGGGGGTTATGAGCAGGGAGTTTAAGTAGAGTGCTTTTGTGTGTTTCTAGTGCATGTCGCAATATAATTGCATGTGGTACATGCTACAGGTCTCCACCAGGAATGAGAAGGGGGTTGTGACTGATTTTCAAAATATCTTTCAACCTGGATATGCCAGTGAGTTCCCAAGGTTTTAATCCATTTAACTTGGAAGTGTGCTCCAACCAGGAGGCTTCCCAAAGTGGCATTTCTGCTGTTGGGACGTTTTCCTATTTAATTCATTGGAGGGCCTCGGAGCCAACATGAAAAGTTGTTGCAGCGGTCGGGGGGAAAGTGGGGCATGTGTGCAGCCCATACAACAGATGCAACATGCCATACTGTTCAATGCACTCTAACTCTACCACTACCACTGTTTCTTCGCGGTCAAAGAAGAGTCCGTCATTTATGGGGAGAATCTGACTCACGCAGTCCTATAATTGACTGTCTGCGATGCGTCAGCCTCCCTCATTTGCTGTCAGGATGCATTTCCTGTATGAAATGCACAGTTCTGTCCCCTCCCAAAGACACCGTAGCAGCAGTGTATGTATGGTTTGAAAAATAGGGTGCAGCAGTTCGAAAGGGAAGTGCTGTAGAATATAAAGTAATTGGGGAAGAAAGATCTCTACTTGCTATGTTAATTGGCAGAGATTTCCATGTTTCGGTGATGTGTTTTAAATTCTTAATTGGAGCCGGTGGTTTCTTTTTTTTTTTTAAACAATTTTCATTCATTTTGAAAAAAAATTAGCCCCATGAGACCCCCCCCCAACCCCACCCCCTCAGACAGGTAAGAAATACCACAGTAAAATACATCCCAAAATTGATTACATAATTCCATGGACTATAAAAAGGATTGCACTTATCTACTACTGCTTATTATAGTACAATTAATCCAATTGATGAACCTAAAGTGACGTGTGCAAATAATACAGAGTAGGTCTTCCTGTACCAGCTTCATTCCGTACTTTGGGTTTGAATCCAAATGCATAAGGAATCCCAAATCTTCATACCTTTTCTACGTTGATTACTCCCTTTTCGCTTATATATGGCTATTTCTAGATTATACATTGCTAGCAGCCTGGCCAACCATTGTTGAAACACTGGTGCGTTAGAATCCAGCCATGTGGCTGCTAGGCACATTCTTAAAACTGCCATAGAGATAAAAATTAATTCATGCCCTATCCCTAAAAGATTAGACTCAGAAATTCCTAACAAAATTATATCATCAGACAATATTATTTCAGTTTTTAAAACATCCGATAAAAACTTCGCAATATCTTTGATTATTTTTTGCAAAACGTTACACGATGCGAGAATATGGACACTAACTGCATTATAAAGTGCACAGCGTGGGCAAAAAGTTCCCTTTCCCCCTCCCCATTTTGCAATTTTGTCAGGAGTATAATACAAAAAAAACATGTTTTATAGAACTGTGCCTGAAGCCTGGTAGACATTAAAAGAGACTGCGATAACTCATAGGCATACGAAAATGTCCCATCTGTCACCCCTACTTTCGCCTGCCACTTCTGGGAATACTTGCCTAGGTCATCCGGTAAGGCTGCATTTATAAGTGTATATATCTCCCCTATAGAGCTTGCTTTGTCTTGGATTAACCTTTCAATAACTTCCACTTTCTCAAATTTAGCCCGGCCCCCTCCTTTTCGTGCAAGGAAATCTCTAATCTGGGGAATCTTAAAAAAATCCCGCCAGTCCACCGTAAAATTTTCTTTCAGTTCTTCGAAAGATCGAAAAACAGCGGGGGAGAAAAAGCAGCCAATCTGATTGATCACGGCCCTCTTCCATTTCCCCATACAGCCATCTCTAAAAACCTCCGGGAGTGTAAGATTATTATCTAAAGGTGTATAAAATGATAATCTACCTAGTCCAAATACTCTCCGTATGGCACTCCATACCTTAAAAGCGTTAAAAAGGGTCTTGAATCGGACTTTTTTGTAATAGCTGTCATGTAGTTGTCACCAGAGATAGCCACTGGTCTCTTTCCCCAGCATAAGTTCAAAAGGAGAAGGGATTCTATGACTCCGTATGTTGTCAGTTTAAGTCTGCAATAGCTCTCGGCTATATATATTAGCGTCATCGCCCAATAATATGGTTTCACATTCGGGAGAGCCAGCCCCCCCCAACCCTAGGTAGAGTAAGAAATGTAATCGCGCTCCGTGGTCGTGAGTAGGCCCAGATAAATTGGGAGAATATCTGTTCTATTGTTTTAAACTATTGTGACGTAAATTCCAGACAAATAGCTCTAAAAATATATGAGTTTTGGAAAAAAGAGCATTTTAATGACATTACATCTTCCTCCAATAGACAGATGTAGATTATTAAGTCCCTGAAGATCTTTTTTGATGTTGCCCATTAAGGGTTCCAGGTTCTCTTTAACCATATCATCTAGCCTAGAGGATATAGAAATACCTAAGTATGTGGCTTTTTCTACCACTCGTTTATCCGTCATCTTGATCTTATCATTGAGAATAATCTGGGTCTTATCTTGATTAAGTGCATATCCCGAAACCTGTCCAAACCGCTCTGCTTCTTCTTCAATCACCACAATGGCAGAGATTGGATTTGGTGTCACCACAGCGATATCATCAGCGTAGGCCAGGGCTACCAAGAGCCCAGTTCTGGGTCCAAATTGCTGATATTGATCCATTACTTTCCAGTCTATAAATAAATGGATCGATATAGATCGCAAACAAAAGTGGGGAGCACGGGCACCCCTGTCTGGAACCATGGGAGATTGGAAACTTTTCAGAAAGTATGCCATTTACCATCACCGCCGCAGATGGTTCGACATATAGCTTTTTAATTGCTTGGATGAAGCCATTCCCAATCCCAACCCTCGACAAGACAGACCATAAATACTGCCAAGAGACCCTATTGAAGGCCTTTTCTGCGTCCATTAGCACCAAAGCCATAGGGTCTCCTGTAACAGTAGAGATATCAAAAAATTTAATGACTCTCTGAATGTGATCTACCGTGGACCTCCCAGGGACAAACCCATGATGCTGCTCCGAAATGACTTTATGTATTATAGGAGCTAATCTACTTGCTAGTAATTTTGAGTAGATCTTTGAATTGCCATTTATTAACGTAATAGAGCGGTATGATCCCAGATTTGCGGAGGGCATATTTTTTTTTAAGTAAACCACAATTTTTGCTTGTGACCATGACTCAGGGGGTTGCCCCCCATTAAATATATATATAATCAGTCCTTTAAGAGTATTTTTCAGCTGACTTGCGAACATGAGATAAAACTCAGTCGGTATTCCATCAGTTCCAACCGCTTTCCCCTTTGCTAGATTATTCAAAGTCAACCATATTTCGGCCCAACATGGTGGGCTATTCAGGCTTGCCTGGTCTTCTCTATTGAATTTTTTAAATATCTGGGGGTCTGGGTACTCTTCGATATCTCCCTGATTACTCGTATCCTCTGCCATGTATAGAGAGCGATAAAACCTCCTGAATGCATCCCTTATCAACTCTAAGTTATTGGTCTTTCCAATACACGGGTCAATAATTTCTCTAATTGTATTGGTTGTAGTTTGTTGTCTGGTACGAACAGCCAGTTGATGACCAATCTGCTCATTCAGCTCATATATCCTTTCTTTCTGTGATAGAGCCTTACTCACAGATTTATCCGTAAATACATTGGTAATAGCTGCATTGGCAATTGTTATCTGTCACTGTACTGTCTCTACATCCTGGCCCTCTCTGACCGTCCGAACCAACTCCTCTTCTGCCACCCCCAGGGTATCCTGCAGAGCTTGCAACGATTGCTTGGCCTGTTTGTTATGATTCAGGGAGTACCGGAGTGTTTCCCCCCTAATACCTGCCTTCATAGTATCCCAGACTACTTCAATTGAGGTACTCCCCATGTTATCATCTAAAAACATTGGGATCCACTGTGCCATGTGTGTGCAATATCCAGTATCAGAGAGCAAAGCTCTCTAAAATGTCCAAGACCTCACATTAGGATTGGCTAACTCTATTTCTAGCTCAAGCACCAATGGATTATGGTCTGAAAGCACCTGAGGTAATTTGACTATATGACATTTTGAATTTAATGAATTAGAGATAAACATATAGTCCAATCTGGCATGGGTCATATGTGGATTAGAAAAATATGTATATCCTGGATCATCCGGTCTTAGCAACTGCCAGCAATCGACCAGGCCATGCATCTGACACATATTCTTTAAAGCTTGAAACACTTTTGGCTTTCTACCCACATATCTTCACCCTTCCTCTAGAGACCAATCATTGGGCAAATTAATATTGAAATCCCCACATACCACCAGTGGAAGCGGCCAATGAGCAAGTTCATTTGAGATGGTATTAAATACAGTAGGGTCATCACTATTGCATCCATATAGTGTGCATAATATTAATTTCTTGCCAACACCATATTGACATTCAGTGATCGCCCAGCGACCAAACTTATCTGAGCATGATCGTGTGAACTGAAGTCCAACTACTTTCGCCAAGATCGCCACCCCCGTACTCTGGGCCCCTGCGTTGTCGCACTTATTACACTAAATTCCAGTGTTTTTAAAATATGAAGTTGTGACCCATCCAGATGTGTCTCCTGGGGGCATATAATATTAGTGCCCATCGCTTGTTTCCCTTGAGCCGGTGGTTTCTGATGCTTGGCACATGCACTTAATTGTCAGCACTGGCACTTATAACAGCTTCCATAAGATGGCGCAGCTTGTGTAATTTAGAGATGAGCAAAACTCCACAAAACATGGAGAAATACCCTTCTATGGCAAAAGTGACAGGGTAAATGTATAACTAAAAATATATATTTTCCCTTCTGTGCTGTGACCTTACTGAAGACTAAAGCTGCTCATCAACAGGGATCAGGAGATACACTAAACAGATATAAAGCAGGCGTAGATCCTTAAAATATTTCACAATTCCCCAAAACGTACATAAAATGTTACTACATGTATAGAAAACATCAAATTTTTTAGGTCGAGCATTCGAGACCTCTTGTATATACTTTAGTATATATACTTTAGTATATACTTTAGTATATACTTATATGTGTATGTACTTTGTGGGCTCTGGAGATCAGCCCTAGGACTTGTCTGCTTCCGCTTAGGGACTTTTTTTCTGTTCAACTGCCTCTATTTAACTGTCTTGATAGAAAACGACCAGCAGAGGACAGTAAAATACCAGAATTGCTTTCTGCTGAGGGACTTTCTTTTTTTATTTTTCTGGCAACTGCCTCTATTTAACTTTCTTGACAGAAAACGACTAGCAGGGGACAGTAAAATACCAGAATCACTTTAGCATTCTCTAGATTCCAGTCCATAGAAATTGTCTTCTACGAGCACCCGTAGACAATAATATTTTTTTCAATTCTTGTATTTTCAGTGATATGACCACCGAAGGCCCTGCTTTTATATTAAAAATAGAGCTTTGGACTATATCATTTTCCGCTGAAAGGCAATATTTCTCTCAATGTGTTCCCATACCTGGCGTGTCACGGAGTTTGGTGCTTTGGTGTTTCAGCACCCAGGCTAATGTGCTGCATAGCTAAATACATATAAGGTCCCAAAGGCGAGACTGATTGCAATGCAAATGCTTGTTATTTATTACTGTCAGTTAAAACAGTTCCCTTTTCTTTTTATAAAAATGATTGCAGTATATAGTATCACAAATTCATATTTAATACACAATGCACACAACTTAAAAAGGGTTTCTTGTTGTCACCCAATTTTTACAACACACTATTAATATTCATGTCTCTTAAACACATATTAAAAATCTTTTTCCTATCATAAACACATACTAAAAACAATTAAAAACTTATGTTTTGTATTATCTCTCGATGCAGTGCTTCGGTCGTACATATATTGGTTCACTCCACCTTCTTCAGGACATATTAATACATATTGTGAAATATCTATTAGACAAAAAAGCCAGATTCACTACTTTGGCCCCATCGTTCATACCCTCATACATCCAACATAATCTGTTTTTGTTTTTTGCAAATTCCTCCCCCTAACAGCTCATGCTTCTATTACTAACATTATGCATTTTAATGACATAGTGTATTCGCAATTTCAAATTTGCAAATGGTTCCGACCCTGACCCATTATTTAAATTTACTTGGGTCTTCATTTTTTTATATTTATTCTTATCAGGATCTGTGTGTTAGAGGATTAAAAGATCTTATACCTTCCTCATTTGCTGTGGGGCTTGGTCTATGTTATTTTTATCCCGACATACACCCCAAAATTTCAGATACCAATTCTGTAACAAAATTCAATGCTCTATTAATTATTTTTATTTTTATTGCCTCTCACCCTCTTCCCTCTGTTTTTTATAAATTAGAAAGGTTGAGGCTTACTCTTCTTCCTGTTTGAATTATGTTGCGCAAATTTGTGTCACTAAGTTTCTATAGGATTGGGGAATTAATCTGGAAATAAAGGAAGTAGACTCTAAGTCCAAAAATCACCCTTTTGCAATAATTCATTTATGTATAAAAATAAATATCCACTTACCACGTGTGCTATTTTTAGTCTCTTTATATTGAGTCACCGCGAACCCTGGATATTCCCATACGTGAATTTTAGTGGAATTGAAAAAAGTATTCCTGTCCTTTGCAGTACAGATATCAATTCAAACTGTAAGAAATACAAAGGACAGCGGATTTGTGAGGTTCACTTTTGGAATATCGGATTCTCTTTTAAAACAGTCTACATTTTTGTTCTTTATTTATTTTTTGGTATTTTTTGTACTTTGCTCTCGTCCTTCTAACTTCTACATTATTGTACCCATGGAATCAATCCTTATTCATTTATGATACTCTAATTTATATCCCATAGCTATAGGTTTTTTCTTTTTTTCTTTTTATTTTATAAAGCGTCCAGTATAGCATTGTTAAGACAGGATTATACAGTACTATTAGAATACAAATTGCATGATAAATAATTAATTACTTCCATTTTACATATTACATTCCCTAAATAAATAAAACATCTCCAATAAATACTCACAAAAAAAAGTAAAGTGCGAGTTCAATGTAGATTTTGTATGTACATGGCGGGCGGTTCGCTTTTTTTTCCCTCTATCCCAAGATTGAGGCATACCTGATCTACCACTCCATCCATTCTTTTGCGAGGGCCCAGATCTTTTCCCTCTGCCAATGCCTTCTGTGTCCCTTAAGTTTATACAACAACTTTTTCATATTATAGACTACAAGGAACCTAGATCTCCACATCTCAAAATTAGGTCCCTCTGGTTTCAACCAATTTGATGCAATGCACAATCTTGCTAAGCCATTGCCATAAAAATTAGATGTTGTTGATTTTTAAGATCATTTTTACCCTCTACCACCACCAACATCATAATCAGTGACATAAACACCACTGGTGCCTTAATATTATTATTTAAATACCCCCATCCCTTGTATTAGATGCACTAGCTTAGAACATGTATAACACATGTGCACAATATCCTCTTGCTCTGTAGCACATCTTTTGCACTTCCCATCACAACAGGCTCCCCATTTAGACATTCTTACGGGGTATAGTAATAATTAAATACTGTCTTAATGTTTTGGATTTTCAGTTTTGTCGTAAAAATAATCTTGTCAGCTTGTGCCAGAGATTCTTGAAGATGTATACCCTCACATCCCAGCCTTTGATTCCATTTCTCATTTTGTACCTCTAGATCATTATTTTGCCTTTGATTTAACAATGCATATATGGTTCATATTCTATATCTTTGTCTCATAGCCTCAATTAGTGGAATCTTCCTCATACAGTCTAAGCCTCTAATCTTCTTGAATAAAAAAATGTTGGACCTGTAAGTATTTATAAAAAACTGACCTTTGTAAATTAAATAATCTCTGTAGATCTTCAAAGGAATAGAGTTGAGCATTATCATCATAAAAATTCCCTATTTTCCCAATCCATTGTTGCCTCCATTCTGCCATTACCACCCCTTGAAAAATGAAGGGAAGGATAGTAGTATGGGCTGCAGTACGAGTATAAAAGTTAAGTTTATTAAGCCCCAATCAGCTTTTAACCTGAGTCAAAACCCTTAATGCAGCCTTCAAAACATAGCTTTTTGTTTTTTTGTGATAACGTGGCTCAATGTTTTTACTGCATAGCTTTGGGCTTCCTTCCCTAAAAGCATTTCGAAGATTGTTGGGGTCTCTATCTATATCCTGTCCCCAAGTTATTAAGATTGACATATTTTGTAAAACGCAAACCTAGTAATAAAAGGTAAAAGTGGGAGCCACTAGCTCTCCCTGAACTCTTGACAAAGTCAAAAATCTTCCTGCCCTCCTAGCTCTTTTATACTCCCAAAGAAATCTAAAACATATGAATTCTTATCAATCAATAATGGAACAGAGCAAAATATATACAACACCTTAGGGAGGAAATTCATCTTCAGTACCTTACATCTCCCTATTAGTGAAAGATACAGATGATTAATCCTATCCAATTCAGATAGTATTTTATCAATCACAGGCCTTAAATTAATTTCAACCAAATGATTTAAAGCAGCTGTGATTCTTATGCCCAAATAAGTTGCCCCTGCCACAACCCACTGATCTTCAAAATGAGGATGCTCTGTGCAAACTATCTGCAACTTAGCGTTGTTCAATTTATATCCTGAGTATATTCCGAACTGCTCAGCTAGCTTTTCTATTTCTGGCAGGGCAGTTGTTAAGTCTTGGGTTGCTACTGTGACATCGTCAGCATAAGCATACACCTTATATTCTATTACATTTTGAAATACTGGTTTAATAATTGTACTGCTCTCCAATTGAGTTAAAAATAAATTAATATTAAGTGCAAATAATAATGGGGAGCAGGGGCATCCTTGTCGAGTCCCTCTAGAGATATCGATCTTCTCCGACTCATTGCCATTTACCCTATTCTAGCAGTAGGTGTTTTATGTAGGCCCTTAAGAGCTTAAATGAACCAACTCCCGAACCCATTCCCTTTTAAAACTTCCCATAGATAGGCCCACTCCACCCAGTCAAACGCTTTTTCAGCTTCCAATAAGATAAATCTGAGTGGCATTCAGTGGGCTGTTGCTAAATAGAAAAGTTTGAAAACTCTTCATATGTGGTCCATGGTTCCCCTTCCTGGGATAAACCAATGCTGTTTAAGGGAGACCAGAGGAGTTATAACTCTGCTCATTCTATTTGCCAGAACTTTAGCATGTATCTTGCCATTACAATTTAACAAAGATATAGGCCTAGTCAGTCAAAAAACTTTATTCGATTCAAGAATCATCAAAGTATACAAAACAAATCTTTATTCATATTAATAATTTCATGATTCTATTACAAGTGTTAAAAGGTGTCAGTTGCAGAAGGGTAAGGGTAAAATATATAAACATTTTAGTCTTTCTCCTTTTAATCGTCACCCCATTTACAACAAAATTACTTAAAATTCATGCCGATACAGTACAAGGATAACTATTCTATTGTCACACGCAGCACCCATTTAAATTTCACTTGGTCCTGAGTTAACCAATGGTTCAGTCTAAAATCGTAACTAATTAAAACACATATAAAATTCTAAAAGTCAATATTTTATAAAACTTTTTTAAATTTTTTAAAATTTAAGCCCTTTCCTATATCTTATGTGGCTGGCAGCCAACAAAAATTTGCTAACACCAAATACAATAAGTTGGCTGCTGTCCGATTGTAATATTCTAAACGACTCCAAATAGCTCCTGATGTTCAAACTTCTGCACAATGGCTTAATCCACTTGCATCTAGGAGTAGTGTAAGCTGCGCAGAAGAATAGGACATGTACAATGTCCTCATTAACACCTAGTGTGCACAGTGAGCATTTAGGGTCATTGGCCGTCACCCGAGAATTTGACCATTTAGCTGTAAAAACATTAACTTGTAATGTTCCATACCTAAATTTCATGTAAAGTGACTTAGCCAATTGCGGATAAATCTCATCGAGAAAGAGCTCAAAACTCGGAATCAATTTAAAAGACAAAAATTGGGTAGTCAATCTCCCCCAACTCAGGATTTAAAGTGACTTTGTGCAGTATAAATTCCCAGTATATAGACCTAATCTCTCTCTTCGATAGGCCTATATGAGCTCGGTAGCAAGGGAGATTTGTCTTTCTTAACAAAGACTGTTATGCTCGCCTCCTCCCACGAGGGAGGAGTGGAGCCACGTTGTGCCTCCCTGAATGTCTAAGACATATCTTCCTACAGTTCAGAAAAAAAACCTTAAAGAATTCCAGAGGTAGGGTATCGGGTCCTGCAGATATCTATTGCGAAGATATCGGGAGATCCAGCTCTATCCAGTCTTTCACGCACACCTTGCTTTCCCATTGATCATAATAAAGGTATACCTTTGAAGAGGGGTTTATCTCTTCTGTATAGAGTTTTGCATAATAGCCCTCAAATACTTTAATAATCTTTGCCGATGTTTCTACAACTTTGCCTTCCGAATTTTAAATCGCTTTTATACATGCTTTCCCCTCCTTAACTCTAATGTGCTTAGCTAGTAGCCTGCCTGTAGCTTCCCCATCCTCATAACATTGTGTTTTATAGGTATGATATGTCAGCACAACTTCTTTACTAAAATATTGATTTATTTTTTATTTCCTCTTAGCTATTACCTGCTGGGTATCATGACAGTCTTGTCCATTTCTTATATTTTTAATCAGTTTCTCTTAAGCTTCTGCAAGGCTATTATATAGATTTTGTATTCCCTCCTTTCTCACCCTCTGAAGATGTAAATTGAGGCTTAGAGTTTATCCCCTAATCCCAGCTTTTAAAGTTGTGGGAGCTGTACCCCTATTAATCTCTAAAAATTGTTGCAGCCAAGTCCTCATATGATCTACTTTGGGTGGATCTGCTAATAACTTCAAACCAAAGGTACATGTCCTCCCTGGTCTACCTATGTCCCCTGCAGGTATCGTAAGAGTTAGAGGATTATGATCCGATATCACTCAAAGAGAAATCTCAATTGTCACTTTGCTAGCTTCACAGACCATCATAAAGAAATAGTCCAAACAAACCATTGTATTATGCGGGTGAGAATAGAAAGTAAAACCCGAGTCCGGGGCCTTATGTTTATCCCATAGGTCTACCAGATCACGACCTTCCATTAACCTTTCCAGAGCCCTATACACCTTCGGTTTCCGGCCTTGATATATTTGTTCTTTAAAGTGCGAGTAGTTCACATCGAAATGCATAGTAAGGTCCCCAGGCAATACCAATGGGATAGGCCATGTAGCCAGCTCTGTATTTAGTTCATCATAATCATTGCCTCATCCAGATTAGCCCCATAAATTGAGCATAATGTGAAGTGCATCATACCTATTCTACATTCCAAGATCACCCAGCGTCCTTGATCATCTACCATCCACCAGGATATAGCGGAAATATAGCTTTTCGCGTGAATCACAACCTCTCTTGATATCATATTTTGTTGTATACTTGCCAACACATTTAGTCCCAATTCCTTTAACAGTTCTTTCTTCTCATAAGGGATGTGTGCCTCTTCAATACAAATTATGTCAGCTATCGTTGCTCTTAAAACCAGGGCTCTTTTTTGTCTATTATTTAAGTTATTTATTGAGCTAATGCGCAAGTTATCTATTTGATTCCGCCTTCTCCTATCTGTCTTTAGGATTATTTTCTACCATCCTTTTTTTTTCCCCCGGAAGATCCAAAACAAAAAAGAGGGGGGAGGGAAATGACCATCCTTTCTTTTCTGATATTCCTTATTATCATTATTTATTTTTCCCTTCTCTTTTTTTTTGGTATTTCCCAATAATCTGTTGCTTCTATGTATTCACTGCTTCTTCATCCTGCTCAACAATGCTTAAATTCTGTGTGCTATCTCTATGTTCCTTCAAATCCTCCCATGACCCCCATGACTCCCCCTCTCCTTTCTTCCCCCCAACCACTCCTCCCTCTCTTCCCCTGCAATTCTTGCAAGGCTTTAGGACCCATCAGGTCCTGTGTGATGGTGTGCATCCCCCAGTGCTACCCACCCCTCGCGGTCTTAGGCGGCATTCTCCCTGACCAGCGTAGGGAATGCAGAAACCGACATTGGGAGTCCCGAAGCATCCGTCGCAAGGAGTGTCCCACAGAGAGAAGGAATGTGATCAACAGCCTCCTCCAATGTCCGGTATCCTCCAGCCTCAGCAGAGTGCTTACAATCAGTAGGTGACTCATTAGATATTCCAGTGAGGTTTATGTTAATTAATTATTGCACCTTCTGGAGGGCGGCTTCAAAGAGGTGCTTACAGCCGCGGAATACCGGCCGCCATCACATCTCTATCTAATAATTTATTTTGTAACACTTTTGCATGTGTCTCAACGTCCGCCCTTTGGGTACAATTACGCCGAAGGCAAAGAAAATTGACCGAAGGGTATATTCTCCTTCTGGCAAACCAGGTTATTGCTGATATAGTGAAGTAAGGTGTTTCAGTCTGATGGTTTGGTGAACAGTTCCCCTCCAGTGTACCTTCCTTGGGTTTGATTTTAATGTCTAAAAAGTCACATACTGCCTGGCTAGTTGTCGAAGTGAACTTCAAGTTTGGGTCGCCACAGTTTAACAACTCTATAAAAGAGTCCAAAATTTCCTGACACACATGCCATATAAAAAACACATCGGGGTCGATTCCGATGTCGGCCGGAAGCACACCTAACAGTATTTGTCCGGAAAAAATACCAGCCGAACGCGTGTTTTCCGACCGACTCGAACACTCTACCGAACGAACAAGTACGATGCGCATAACAGCCCAGATTCCGAGCGAGCCGTACTTACCCAATCCAGCTCCTTTTCTCCGCCCGAGCCGGATCCGTAAACGCCGAATCGAGTCACACGGAACCAAATACACTGCACCTTCCGGCCGGACTAGTACGATGCGTCTTCTGTACGCGCCGAACCCGTCGCTACGTCCGGCACGTTTCAGCATCCGGGAGAGCCGCACATAAGCTCCGTTTCGCGTCACAAAACGATCCACGGCTACGAGACGAACAAGCCAGCGACGAGTACGAGTCGAAGACACGAGAAACCCGAACGAGACGACCCAACCATGAATCCCATCGCGCAGGTCCTACCAATACTCTACATCTATTACCGGGACCGGTTCGCAAGCGTACGGCGCAGACGGTAAGTCAAACACCAACAATACAAACTAACTACCCATACCTAAAATATGTCACACACACATAGGGATGCACAAATGACGTACACTAGCAACTGCACAATCATAGGGGTGGGATGGGCATCACCAATGCCATACACACCCATAGGTGCCTGGATGCCTGCCACCACCACCACCTCTACTCAGGGGGGCCTGGATGCCTATCACTACCACCACCCCTACTCAGGGGGGGCTGGATGCCTATCACTACCACCACCCCTACTCAGGGGGGCCTGGATGCCTATCACTACTACCATCCCCACTCATGGGGGGCTGGATGCGTGCCACTACCACCACCCCTACTCAGGGGGCCTGGATGCCTATCACTACCACCACCCCTACTCAGGGGGGCTGGATGCCTATCACTACTACCATCCCCACTCATGGGGGGCTGGATGCCTGCCACTACCACCACCCCTACTCAGGGGGCCTGGATGCCTATCACTACCACCACCCCTACTCAGGGGGGGCTGGATGCCTATCACTACTACCATCCCCACTCATGGGGGGCTGGATGCCTGCCACTACCACCACCCCTACTCAGGGGGAGCTGGATGCCTATCACTACTACCATCCCCACTCATGGGGGGCTGGATGCCTGCCACTACCACCACCCCTACTCAGGGGGGGCTGGATGCCTATCACTACTACCATCCCCACTCATGGGGGGCTGGATGCCTGCCACTACCACCACCACTACTCAGGGGGGGCTGGATGCCTATCACTACCACCACCCCTACTCATAGGACGGGTAATGCATGACACAACCAGCATATACCCACATAAGGAATAACAGAAAATTACATCCACCCAAACTCCATGACAAGCGTGTGTAGTCTATGTCAAATGCCTACAACACTGAACATGACAATGAACATACAATGTGACCCACTATCACACGTGTCACACATAAATGTGTGTGGCCTCCACAATACAAGCCGACCATGGCCACTGTGGCAATGGGGCCTAAAGGCCCATCACCACAGTCACCAAAAGGTAAGTGTGGGCTCCATGGCTGATGTACCTTTTGATCAGTGTGGCAATGGGGCCTAAAGGCCCATCACCACAGTCACCAAAAGGTAAGTGTGGGCTCAATGGCTGATGTACCTTTTGATCAGTGTGGCAATGGGGCCTAAAGCCCCATCAACACGGTGATCATAAGGTAAGTGTCGGCATGGTAAAAGCTGCCAAAGACAAACTGTATGGATGAATCCTGGTCACACAACAACTAAAACATCTGTGGCATAGTAGTGCTTGTGTCCCATTGCAACATAGATTGGGAGAGGCTAACAGTGCAGTGTCACAGAAACATCGTTTTGGCCATGTGCATACAAACATCACACATGGGGGACCACATTGTCAACATTCAGCCAATAACACAATGACAGAAGTGACCATCATGATGCTGACCCACATATCTGCACCAATGGACACACAAATGTTGATATCCTGTGGAGACTGTCGATGTCAGGTGAACAAATACCATACCATGGCAGCAATGGGAGATACAAACCATGGTCATTGTGCTGACTGATGACCTAGGAGTCCCAGGGAAAGCAGGGAAAACAAACAAACTACATACAGCCAATGGCACACTACAGAAATGCCAATGCAGTGATGCAAATGCACTAACACAAACAGGCAGACTCACACTGCATATCAAAATCAACAGGTGATGGGGGTGTGTGCCAGTGTCCCCAGGCAACCACACAACACATGAGGAGGCCTGAATCACAATTACACAGATGTGTATATAGTGCCACACACAAGTAACTCATGGATTGGATTCCCCTATGTGGGCAATCTGGCATCGTTAGATGAGAGGGAGCCCAAATTACACATGTCACACAAGCTTGTAGGAACAGCAACTAACACAGCAAGAGACAGACCCACCACAGCACTACCCCCAGGGACCCCACATTGTGCTGACACTAGCCTGCATGACAATCCCACTGTGATGACAAAGCTAGATGTCGTTCACACTCTGAACCACAGCCATGTGTCCTGAGCTACAAACTACCATCACACCTACACAAGCTCCAATCAATCAGCACGGCCTGCCAGCCAAGGACAATATGGAGGTAGGGGTCTAGTCGTGCAACAACTCACATTTGCACACTCAACACCACACACCCTGATCTCCACCAATGTGCAGCAGTGAAGCTCACATGGACTGGTGACATTGCACATGCACCCATGAAAATCCCAGGGGTGGTGGGGGGAACTAAGGTGCTGAAACCCATCACACATGCCCACTCAACATGACTCGTCTATGTCTGACACACAGCACAGTACGCCGTACATGCGCATGACGTGAAATCCACAACAAACAATGGGATCCTGGCCATAGTCACACACCAACGAAGAAGCCAAGGTGACACACAAAGAACACACATACACAACTTCCAACATTGCAGCTCTGACCCTGAGGAGTGGCAGCAGTCACACACACAACGTGTCACAATCACTGAAAGCTACCACAAACTCTAAATCACATTACTTGTGTAAACAACAAGTGCCAAGGGGAATGCTGAATGTGTCCCATCAGCGTTTGCCCACATCCCCAGCCCTGACAACAAAGACAATCTGGGATGAGAACCTCATGAACATAAGTTTGCCATGCACCCACATCACGGAGAAACCAGGTCCAAGATGCTGGATGAACACATACCAACTCTGCAAGCATCACAAACAGGAACATCCCTAGGGACACTGCCTGTGTATGAAAAGGGAAGGGAACATGCACAGACATGCTCACACAACACACAACACGGGCACACGCAATGTCACCAGAATACACACTGCCATGAGGGCACTCCACTCCTGCGGAAGGTCCGCTGTGCCAAACCTTGTCTGTGCACGACTCAAACATGTCAGCAGGACACTCCGTCAGTGAGTCAACAACTACAACACACAGAAGCCTCTGCTCACATCAGCCTGGGTACGGGAGTGTCACGTCAGTCATCTGCATACACCCAAAACAACTGGCAAACATGTTGTACTGTACACACAGATGAGTCCTTCAACATTGATGTGCAAAACTGCATGTCCAGTGGAGATGGGCACACAGTCACGGAAATTGGAACATTGAACAGTGCTAAGCCCACCAGATGTGCATCAGTGTAAGACAAATATGTTCATTTACGAATGCAAAACGTACATCCCTGTGTCAAATGATGAACATCACACCCTCAGACTGCAGCAAAGGATGCCATAGATCCACACAACAACAGGACACATATCCCATGGACGACATGGAGTCCATCACAGCAACACTTCATTTTCCTGATGTGATCACTATAACTACTGCAAATGCAGGATGCTACTCATGTACATCATGTACATCAAAAGAAAAAACAAAATTAAACAAAAGGAGGCTTTATTCAGCAAATGTTAGAGAAAAGTCCGAAGTCCAAAAGAAACTAAGGCCAATGGCCAGTCCAAAAACACAGTCCCAACAGGGTGATAAGTCTGAAATGCTCATCCATTGCTTGCCTGCACTGGTAGGGACAGGGGACATCCCCCTTGGAGGGGCATACAAGGGGCAGGCCAGGCACCGCAGGGACAGGATCAGGGGATGGCAGAGTGAGGCAGTGAAGGGGTGGTGGGTGCAGGAGTGTCACCGGCAACTGCAGTGGAGGTGTCTGACTCAGCGGGGGCCAGCACCACCATGCTACACAAGTCAGTTGCTGTGGGTGGTGCAACCACTGCAGGTGGCTGGTCTGATGAAGTGGACTGGGTCCCCACTGCAGTGCCTGAGTCAGACGGGGTGGTTGTGGACTCCACTGCAGTGCATAACTCCAAGGGAGTGGAAGGGAGGGCAGATGAGGTGGGCAGGACAGAGGGGGGGGGACCCGGTCCCCACACCAGTGCCACCAACAGGCAGAGCGTCTGGGTTGGGGGTGGAAGAGCAAGTGGCAGGGGGGGAGGGCCTAAGCAGTCTGGGGATGCGGTATCGGTGTGTGGGGGAACCTGGGGCAGGGTGTGGCGGTGGAACCTGTGGAGTGGTGGCCTGGGGGATGGAGGTGAGAGACTGGGTGGTTGACTTGCAGGGCGGTGGCGGGGTCTTGCTCTTCCGGGACCGGGGGGACTTGCGGGTGGGGGCCTCACTCTGCCTGCGCCTGGGGGAGGGTGTCCTGGGGCGAGGGCACTCCCCTCTGTGTGGGTGGACTTCCTCTTCCCCCAGTATGCTGGATCAGCAGGATTGGAGGGGAAGAGGCCGAGGTCACACAGGAAGATCTTCTGTGTCGTTGGGGTAGCAGGCGAGGCAAGGGAAGGAGTCTTGGAGGGAGAGGATGTGGAGGACTGCTGAGTGAATGTGGATGCGTGTGTGTGTGTGTCTTCCCCATCCCCTGTGTCTGTGGTATCAGTCCCCTGAGGATGCTTGTGTGCACGTCTTGCCTTTCTCTTGGGTGTGTCTGTGCTGCTCGTGTCGGTGTGCTTGGGTGAATGTGCAGGTGTGCATGTGCTTTGGACAGGTAGGGTGGTAGGAAGTGTGGATGGGGCAGAGGTGGGAGGGGTGAGGGACTGTTGGAGGAGGGACACTGCTGCCGTCAGGGAGGAGTCCATGGACCTATTGCTCCTCTGTAGGGCAGACATACCCGTTGAGATGCCCTCCATGAACGACACCAGCTGTGTCAACAGAGTGGTGTGTGCATGGAGGACAGTCAGCATTGCTGTCTGCCCTACATGGAGCTGCCGAAGGAGGTACACAGACTCCTCACTCAGGGCAGCAGGGGACACAGGGGCAGGGGGTGCGGTGCCTGGCACGAAGGAGACACGCTCCCGAGCACGGGAGCCTCCATGGACCTCAGGAATGGGAGCCAATGGGAGGGCGGTGGTGGTGGTGGTGGTGGCGGGGCCAGACAGATTAGCTGGGGTGTGGTGGCTGCTGACACCCGCCTCCACAAGGGAGTCATCCTCCGAGCTGCTGTGGTCCTCAGGTGAGGTGGATTGTGCTGAGGACTCCTCGGTGTGGCTCCCCTCGCCCTCTGTGCCACTGGGTCCCTCTGACCACTCGTCAACGCTGACCCAGTCTGGCTCCTCTGCTCCTCCTGGTCCGTGGAGCTGTCCCCTCCTGTGGCCGTGGATGTATCTGCAAACAAAAAGGGAAACAGACAAACATCAGTCACCTGCACTGACCGCACACACCACAGTAAGTACAGCACATCACAGAGCAAGCCCTGGCATCTTTAGTTGAACATTGCCAAAAGTCATCACACAGATTAGGAGAAGCCAATTGTCAGTCTGATGGTCAACCATGGAACAGACACCCCCCCTGCCCTTGCACCCATCTGTCTGATGGCAATACCCCAGTGTGGACACACGCACCACCTACACAGTGGTTGGACATTGCTGAGAACACGGTGAAGTATGTGAACATGCCCAACTCACATCTCTTGCCACTGAGTCAGTGCAGGTGTCTGGATAAATGGACGGCCTGAGTCCAAATAGAAATGCATTGGATGCATACCAGCACCAGACACCATGAAGCACCCATGTCCGGATAGTCAATGCCACAATGGGGTGCCTGTTGCACATGTCACCCCCCTGCAGGATCACCCTTAGGAAGTTTAATGCCATGTGTGTCTCGACACGGGACATGTGGGAGTCCAAGCGGGCATGATGGGCAGCCTGCTGCTGTTGTATGTCCTTGAGGATCCCCAATACCTGGGTGACCTCTCCGGTGCTGGTCTGGTATGCATCTGCAATTCGTGCCAGTTGTGGGTCATCACGCAGTCCAGACCCCTCTGCAAATAGCGACCTGTGTCTACCACCCCTCCCACCACCCCTGGCAACACGTGCAGGGCCTGCGGTGCCACGCACAGGTGACCGTGTGCCCACTTGGGTGTTGTTAGTGGGCTCGTTGGCAGCAGCTCCAGTTTGGTCCTGGGTCCCTGCGCTGTTGTCACCTGTGGTCCTTGGTGTGTCTGTGTTGGCAGGGGTGGCCTGTGTGTTGGCAGTTGTTGGAGGGGTGGGTGCAGGGGGTGCAGATGTTGGTCCTGCTGGTGCTGCATGATGACTGACACCGGAGGGTCCAGCTTGTTGTTCGCCATCCGAGGAGTGCAGAGGCTGATCCACACCAGTGAGCTCTGTGTCCCCCGGAGCCTGGGACAGGGACTCCTCCTCATCTGCTGCTGAGTCCCCATCATCACCTGTTTTGGGGAGAGACACAGATTGTATGGTATGTTTCTACAGGCATCAATTGTTCAAACACCTGACAGTTGTGACTGTACCTCTGGATGCGGGCCTGGACATTGCATTCTCCTCAATTGTGACAGTCAGAGAGTGATATTGGTGTAGCACATTGTCCTGCCAACCTGTGGCATGTCAATGTGAATGTTGAGGTGTGTGCCTGACCAGCATTGGTGGTATTTGGTTGCCATCCGGGCCTCCTTCTCCCCCAGCCCAGATATCCCACCATGGAACATGCTTCCATTGCAGGGAGTGCAAGTTGTCTTTCAGGATGTCAGTCAGTGGTGTCCTGCTGTTGGTTGTTGCACAGTTGCCTGCAGGGCCTTGTGCTCCCCACAGCAGTACCCAGTGTCAGCCATCTTGTGAGTCCTTTTCCACTCCCTGTGATGTGAGCATGTTTCAGGCTGGTGTTGATGGGCCAATTGTGAGGCTGAGCAATATCTGTGACTACCACTCCCATCATGCTATTGCCTCCACCCCCTTCCCAGCATGCCCATCCTTCCTTCCTTTTGACTCTGCTTCCCTGTGGGGTGGGGTGCCTGTGCTGACAGGTTGGCTGAGAGTGTTCTCCTTGCGGTTGTTTGGCTATGAGTCCCAAGAGTGTCCCTGTGCTTCACACAGTATGAGCCCGGCTGGTTGGTCTTTGTGGGATCTTGAGTTAGAATGTGAGGCATTGCATTCTCCCAGGTGGGTTCTGTGGAGTTAGTGTTGAGGGTGTGTGTGAGGGGAGGTGCTTGTAACTATGGTCAGTGCTGTGAGTCCTCCTTCCCACCCAGCCAGATATCCCACCATGGAACATGCTTCCATTGCAGGGAGTGCAAGTTGTCTTTCAGGATGTCAGTCAGTGGTGTCCTGCTGTTGGTTGTTGCACAGTTGCCTGCAGGGCCTTGTGCTCCCCACAGCAGTACCCAGTGTCAGCCATCTTGTGAGTCCTTTTCCACTCCCTGTGATGTGAACATGGTTCAGGGTGGTGTTGAGGGCCAATTGTGAGGCTGAGCAATATCTGTGACTACCACTCCCATCATGCTATTGCCTCCACCCCCCTTCCCAGCATGCCCATCCTTCCTTCCTTTTGAGTGGACTTCAGTGTGTGTGAGTGTGACAGCAATGGCAAGGTGGCTGACAATGTGGTCCTGTTGTTTGTTGGTGACCAGTTCCCAGCAGGGCCTTGTGCTCCTCATAGCTGAGGCCAGTGTCAGACATCTTTGAAGTGGCTATTGACTCCCTGTGAGTTGTGCATGCTTCAGTGGTAGCTTGCTGGGCCATGTGGGTGGGGGATGTTGAGCTGTGACTACCACTCCCATCATGCTTTTGCCTCCACCCCCCTTCCCAGCATGCCCATCCTTCCTTCCTTTTGAGTGGACTTCAGTGTGTGTGAGTGTGACAGCAATGGCAAGGTGGCTGACAATGTGGTCCTGTTGTTTGTTGGTGCCCAGTTCCCAGCAGGGCCTTGTGCTCCTCACAGCTGAGGCCAGTGTCAGACATCTTTGAAGTGGCTATTGAATCCTTGTGAGTTGTGCATGCTTCAGTGGTAGCTTGCTGGGCCATGTGGGTGGGGGATGTTGAGCTGTGACTACCACTCACATCATGCTATTGCCTCCACCCCTCTTCCCAGCATGCCCATCCTTCCTTCCTTTTGAGTGGACTTCAGTGTGTGTGAGTGTGACAGCAATGGCAAGATGGCTGACAATGTGGTCCTGTTGTTTGTTGGTGCCCAGTTGCCTGCAGGGCCTTGTGCTCCCCCCAGTAGTGCCCAGTGTCAGCCATCTTGTGAGTCCTTTTCCACTCCCTGTGATGTAAGCATGGTTCAGGGTGGTGTTGATGGGGCAATTGTGAGGCTGAGCAATATCTATGACTCCAACTCCCATGATGCTATTGGCTACACTGACTTGACCAGCATACACAGAATTCCTTCCTTTCAGTGATCTTCCCTGTGAGGTGGTGTTCTAGTGGTGTCAAAATATCTGAGAGTGTTTGTTGGTTCTATTTGTGCCACTGCCTTGCTGTATTTGTTGTTAGGTTTGTACATGTCATGACACAGTTAGATGTCACTATGAGATGGCAGGTATTGTGTTTGTCTGACTGGCATTCACATCTTGGGATGAATATATTTTGTTTGCTGTGTATTTGGTAAGGGTGCATGGTTTGCCTATCCCTTTGAGAGTGCTGTGTGTGTATTGTCACACTATATTGTGTATATAAGTTGTGTACTCACCAGGCTCTGGGATGTCTGTTAGTCCGTATACGCTCACTGGTGGTAGGATGGCCCGCACCTTCTCCTCCCAGGGCCTGAGGTATACTGGTTTTGCAGAAGGGCCACTGCCGGTGCGGTGGCTGAGGAGGTAGTCCTTTTTCAGTAGGTCCCGGACCCTCCTGCGCTCATCATACCACCTGTTCTGGATGTCTTCCTTTGTGCGCAAACATGGTGATTGTGCATTCACCCTGTCGACAATCCTCGCCCACATCTTGGTTTTCTGCGACATGGGGGTCTGTTGTACCAATGTACCAATCAACTGTGGCTCTACCCTGAGTATCTCGTCTACCAGGAATTCCAATTCACAATCTAGGAACTTGTGGTTCTTCTTTGGGGGCATGGTGATTGGTGGTGGTGGGGATTGATGTGTGTGTGTGTGTGTGCAAGTGGGGGGGTGTGAGTGTAGGTTTAGCTGGGTGTGTGTGAGGGTGCTATTTGTAAGTGTGGTAATGGTGTGTGGCTTGTGTGATGTATGAGCTGTGAGTGTGTCCGTGGTTGCTGTGTGATGGTGTTGTTTGCTGGCAGGTCTGTGGAATTTGCAAAGGATCATGGTAGGGATTTGTGGCCTTTATGTAGGTGGGGTTGGGGGTGTGTCCTTGTTCCATTTTTTCCCCACCCCCAGTATTTATTGGCTTTGTGGTTGCTTGTTTGGCCCTTTTTTTTTTGTTGACTTTTTTCCCTTGGTGCTTTTGGTGCATGTAGGAGTCGTTCTTGTGTCCGAGTCGGACGCTGCTGTTGTCTGGTGCGATGTTGTCCAACTCGTTCCCGCTGTGTTTCAGGTAGGTTTCATATGCGGCGTACGAGTCGGTCGCGGAGTATTGGGTTGCTTCGGCTGGGTTTTGTATACGTGTCGGTCGTACGGCTTGTGCTCCGTGCGAGTCGGTCGTGTTTCACATGCATTTCATCGTACTACCCGGGTCGGGCGGCGCCGGTTCGAGTCGGTCAGACTAAAATCCCGTACCGAGTCGGTCGGTACGTTTTCCGGCCAGAATCGGAATCGGCCCCATCATCTATAAAACGTGACCAATGGGAGACATTTTCAAAAAATGGGGCCATGTCGTTATATGTGTTTCCTCTCAAAATGCCTTACATATAAACCAGCCAGACTTGGAGCACAAGTCACCCCCATGCAGGTCCGTTTAGTTTGGCAGAAAAAGTCCCCATTAAAAAGAAATGTGTTATTGTTTTGGAATAATTTCTTCAAATTCAACAATTAAACTTGCATGGGTTGACAATTCACCATTTTCATCCAGTAATATTTCATTAATCATTTGCACTGTGTCGTCTTGGGGAATATTTGTATAATATGCTTTGATGTCTAATGACACTAACCATTCATTGTCCGGATCAAAATCAACTACTTCAATTTTGTTAATCATGTCAGTAGTATCCTTTATATATGAGGGCTGTTTCGAGACCACAGGTCTCAAGAAAAGGTTCACATATTTACTTAGTGCTTTTGTGAGAGAATTTAAACTAGAGACTATGGGTCTCATGGGGGCTCACATGCATTTTTATGTACTTTTGGCTGCCCTCATGGGGCTGGTATGGTTGGATGTTCATTCCAGAGGAAATCATATTCTTCCTTGCATATTAAATCATCTTCTTTAGCCAGTCTTAGGACACTCTGTGTTTTTCTAGCCAACTCCTTCCATTCATCTCTACTCGATCTTCTATAATGCTCCTTGACATCCAACAGGGCGTGCACTCTCTAATTGTAATTAGTGGTGTCCATTACCACTATGCTACCACCCTTATCCCCAGGTTTTATCGTTATCACATCGCATCTCTCCAGATGTTCTAGAGCCTTGCGATGAGTAATGGGCAAATTATTTTTACTCCAAAACATTTTTGTGAACAAATCTTCTATCCCTTTTTTCAGTTCTGCATCAAAAGTTTCCACTTCTTTGCCTACCATTTGCATAGATGGGGTATATATAGATATGGGTTTTTAAGCCTGCTTGGTTTTCATTAAGTCTTATCTCCTTACCTTCAAAAAATCTTTTTAATCTACTTTTTCTAACCAGATCCTTTATGTCCCTTTCAATCACAAATTTGTTAGCTGATGCTGTTGGTGCGAATACTAATCCTTTCTCTAAAACTAATCGCTCTCCTAATGTCAGAATTTTGGAGGACACATTTATTATTGATGCCCTCTTTTCTTCTAGTCCCATTCGTTTTGACTCGTGGTTCTCATATATTGATTCCTTGCTCTGGAGTTCTGGTGTTGATAACTGTCACTCCCTCTACCTCTTCCTCAAGGGTTTTGGGCATGTTTCTTTTGTTGATCTAAAAAACAGGTTCTCTCTGCTTGGTCCTGCTATTTCTTCCCTATTATCCCTATTGTAGTTATGACTCTGTACTCTTTCATCTTCGAATTACGTACTTGTATAAGAGGTATCAAAAAAAGTTAGATGTTTCCTGGTACCTCTATTTCTATTTGGATACCATTTCTTATTGTTGCCTCCTTCATTAACAGGTCCCTCATAGTAATCTTTTTGGATTTAAGGGTGTATGCAAAAGTGTTACAAAATAAATTATTTGATAGAGCCTATCCTAAGGAAATAGTAAGAAGAGCGTATAAAAGACCAAAATACTATAAAAGAGATAGTCTATTTGAAGCTGGAATTAAAGAGAAAGGAAATAATAGAATTTTATGTGTCACAATTTTTTCCAACATGAGTAATAGGATAACAAACTTGATTAATAGAAGCTGGTCTCTTCTTAATGGCCCAGGAAATACATTAATACAGAAGCCTCTCTTTGCATACATCAGGAATAGGATGATTAGGAATCATTTATTTCAATCATATAGAGAACCCAAATGGAAACTAGTGGTGGGAACAGAGTAGTAGGTAACTTTCCTTCTGGAACATGCTCCACTTGTGCAACCTTCAGGAAGGGAAAAAAGATTGAACTGAATGGAATAACCCATTATATCAACAATATGGTAAACTGTACAACAAAAAACTTAATATATCTGGTCGTCTGCCCTTGTAAAAAAAGGTTACACAGGGGAAACAAGCAAAGAGAGAAGATGTAGACTGAATGAACATAGATCAGCTATTACAACTATGAATAAAGGTGCACCCTTGGTGGAACATTGTCTTGAGCAAAAGCATAAGGAAAGTTAACTACAATGGTGCATTGTGGAAATGATTGTAAGCACAGTGAGGGGTGGTGATCTTGATAATAGAAGAAAGAGGAGAGAACAACATTGCATGTGTAAATTCAGTACCTATAAATATGGGCTGCACAGTAGGCAACAATGGGAATGCTTGATTAGGTAGTTTCACATTGGGGTAAGAACTAGTAAGACTGTAAGACTGAGTGATCTAGAGTGAGGGACAATGTTCCATGAGCATATGAGGAATAGGTTATGTGAAAGATAGAAAAATCAAATGTAGAGAAAGAAATATTTTGCTTTACTAGAACCATTCTCTTCTCCATGATGTTATCAATTGAGGAGGGATAGAATGATAACATGCAAAGTACTGAGTTAGCCTGACTTCAGAACTGTGCCCAATTAGGACAGACAGAGCTTTAAGAAAGATAAATAGCTATAGAATGGGAGACACAAACCATCTCGGATGGTTAGTCTGGGTAAACAACAAATAACAAACATTAATGATTTGAATATGAGATATATCTAGATTAGACAATACTAACAAAGAATATGGTGACAGTAAAATTCAATAAATTGAACGTGAAGCGTATATACCATAGTGCGGGTACAATAACTTAGCAAAAGTTATAATAATAAATATAGGAGGATGGAAAATAACTTTTTGAATACATGAAGCTTGTTAGTAGTTGCTAACAGAACACCGCAGTTTGCCTGATTATAACATGAACCCCACCGATGACAAATCTAATAGACGCATGCGCGGTGACTGTTACACTTAAAAGGCAGAACCAGGAAGGAGAAGTCCTTTCTGGTTCCGATCTGATTGACTGAAGATGCAGATTAGAGGTAAGAAGATCGAGGAAACTCTGCTTACTAAAATGAATGGTAGGTGGAAACTGGGAATAGCCTGCAAGTCCGATTAGACGGGTGAAATCGACAAGGCGTCGAGCAGAATAAGAAATTCACAACTTGATAACACAAGAAAGGTGAATGCCCCCATAAATGTAATACCATGCAAAGCACTATCAGTTTTGAACGATAGAGGAGAGTTGTGCCAAACGAAATATGGTAGAGATTGACAGATGGGCCTTTGTGAATAATAAGATGATGTAAGTAGAGTGTAGAGATCCGATTGGCTCCAAATATAAAATGCAAAAATCTGAGACACATTTGAAGGAAAAATTACGAATGTGTTTGAAAAAACCTATAGCTATGGGATATAAATCACAGCATTATAAATTAATAGGGATTGATTCCATGGGTGCGATAATATAGAAGTTAGAAGGAAAAGAGCAAAGTACAAAAAAATACAAAAAATAAAGAAAGAACAAAAATGTAGGAGTATACTGATTAAAAAAAGAATCGGGTATTCCAAATGTGAACCTCACAAACCAGCTGTCCCGTGTATCTCTTGCATTTTGAATTGGCATCTGTACTGCAAAGGCCGACAGGAATACGTTTTTCAATTCCACTACAATTCACATATGGGAATGTCCAGGGTTCGCGGTGACTCAACATAAAGAGACTAAAAAGAGCACTCATGGTAAGTGGCTATTTACTTATATAAATAAAATCAATTACTGCAAAAGGATGATTTTTGGACAAAGCGCCTACTCCCTAAATAAGAGTAAGTCTCACCCTTTCTAAAAAAACAAAGGGAAGAGGGTGAGAGGCAATAACAGTAAAAATAATTAATAGAGTATTGAATTTTGTTACAGAATTAATATCTGAAATTTGGGGTATATGTCAGGATGAAAAAGAACATCAACCTAGCCCCACAACAAAAGAGGAAGGTATGAGATCTTTTAATCCTCTAACACAAATATCGTGATGAGAATAAATTCAAAATGGAGACCCAAGTAAATATAAATAATGGATCTTGTTTTGACCCATTTGCAAATTTGAAATTGAGAATACACTATGTTAATAAATATGCATAATGTTAGTAATAGAAGCATGAGCTGATAGGGAGAATAATTTGCACTAAATAAAAACAGATTATGTTGGATGTATAAGGGTATGAATGATGGGGCCAAAATTGTGAATCTGGCTTTTTTGTCTTGTAGATAATTCACGATATGTATTAATATGTCCTGAAGAAGGTGGAGTGGACCAATGTATGTACCACCGAAACGTTTCGTCAACAGATAATACAAAACATATATTTTTAATTGTTTTGAGTATGTGTTCATGGTAGGAAACAGATTTTTAATATGTGTTTAAGAGGCATGAATATTAATAGTGTGTTTTAAAATTGGGTAACAAGAAGAAGCCCTTTTTAAGTTTTGTGTATTAAATGTGAATTTGTGAAACTTTGTACTGTAATAATTTTTATAAACATGAACATGTTGATGGATTGTTTTGTCTTTTATATTTCATGACTTTTATATGCCTATAAATATTAAATATGATATATATTAGTCTGTTGATGTTTTGTGTATTTATTTTTGCGCATTTGCACTTTTATCCATCTTGGTTCTTTCATAGGGGAGCTTTGTTGTGTTTTTGTCATCGTGACCGTGTCCCCTTGGCTAGTCAAGGGGTCTTTCAATCAATCAATCAATCAATCAATCAATCAAACATTTGTAGAGCGCACTAATCACCCGTGGGGTCTCAAGGCGCTGGGGGGTGTGCAGCTACTGCTCCAACAGCCAGGTTTTGAGAAGTCTCCTGAAGGTCAGCAGGTCCTGGGTCTGACGCAGCTGTGTGGGTAGGGTGTTCCATGTCTTGGCGGCGAGGTAGGAGAAGAATCTGCCGCCGGTGGTGGTCCTGTGGATGCGTGGGACAGTGGCGAGGGCCATGTCGGCGGAGCGAAGCTGGTGGTTCGGGGTGTAGAAGGTGACACGTTTGTTGAGGTATGCTGGTCCGGCGTTGTGGAGTGCTTTGTGAGCGTTGGTTTTTGCTTTATGATTACAATTTACCAGTAAACCAGAGGTCTATGTGTAGATTTGCAGCATGTCCATTAGTCGGGATAGCGATTGGGGGATGTAGCTCATATATACCAGGAGGTCATCTGTGTATCTGAAGTAACTGTCTTCCCTTGCTGATGGCCACGTGAATCCACAGAGCTGTGAGTCTCATAGGATCCATTCTGCCAGGAGCTGGATTGTTAAAGAGAACATGAGTGGTCATAGGAGTCTTCCTTGTCTGGTGCCTCATCTTATTTGGAAGGGTGAGGATATCACACCATTCACTTTGATGTGTGCCCAGGGCTCCATGTAGTGTCATGTAGCAGCAACAAACTGAGCCAAAATTCATCCTCTCCAAGAGTTGAAACATGAAAGGTCAATGTACTGAACCAAAGGCCTTTTCAAAGCTGATGGAGACCAGGGCTAGAGTTTCCTGGCAGTCCATGGACCTGGTCAGGTTGCTGTTCAGTCACCTGAGGCACTGCCTAATACTTTGATGAGATAGGAAACTATTTTGGTCATATCCCACCAAATCTCAGAGAGCCATCAGTAATCTGTTGGACAGCACTTTAGGTAGTATCTTGGACTGAAGGTATATGAGGGATATGGGGAGGTATGAACCACATTATTGAGGGGGTTTGCCTGGTTGCAGAATAATGGAGATTGTGGCCCCGCTAGAAGAGTCTGTGATAGCATCCCTGTCTATGTGCTTCCTTGAATATGCTCAGGAGGTGTGGGATAAGGTGGGATGAGTACCGTTGAAACATCTCTGAGGGGAACATGTTGGGCCCTGCAGTCTTCCTATGCGGTAAACCCATAATGGCCTCTTGTAATTCTTCCTTGCTGAGCAGCTTGTCCAGTTGGATGTGGCCAACAGAGGAGGGTACAGATAGGTAGGCCTTCTATGATTGGATTCCCACGCTCAGCAGCTGGTGGGTCCTGTGCTGCAGATAGGGTTGCAAGGTTCCTTGCGAACACCCGTGCAATACCTGTTGGGTCTGAGACACTGACACCATCAGCGGTTCTTAAGCCTGGAATGAATCTCAGACCAAAATCTTTAGGACCTTGCTGGCCTTTTCTACCACCTTATATATACCAAATTGGGAGGAGACTGTAAAGGAGGCAGCGGAGTCCATCAATCTTTGTCCGAGTGAAAAGTTGTAAAGTCTAGTGAGTGCTGTAAGTTAAGCCTCCATGTCCATAATCTGTGTTTTAAGTTCAGACACTGCTATAATTTTCCGCTGTTTGGTGGCTGTTTGATAGGAGATCGCACACCCTCGGATAACTGCCTTAAATGCTTCCCAAAGTGTAAGAGGGAAGAGAGCATACCTGTGTTAAGTGTGAAGTACTCTGTGATGAGCTCTCTAATGTATTCTGCAAAATCTCCATTGAGGAACTACCATGCACTTTGGGCCGGACGTTCGACCTTTTTTTGCAGTCGCAAAAGGGTATTCAACCCTTTTGCGACTGCAAAAAACGGTGGTGGTTTGTGCCAACGCTATTTTGCGAGTCACAGACTCGCAAAATAGCGTTTGCGACTTGCTATTAGGAAGGGGCGTGCCAAAAGCATCCCTTCCTAATAGCGAGTCCAAATGGTATGTACCATTATTTTGCACCGCATTTGCGGTCGTAAAACACTGGCAGTTTACCACCTACTTCAAGTAGGTGGTAAACCATTCGCAAACGGGAAGGGGTCCCCAGGGGATCCCTTCCCTTTTGTGAATAGGTGCGAAAATATGTTTTAGGAGGGGGCAGTGGTCCCAGGGACCACTGCCTTCCCTTAAAAAATGAAACTGAAAAGTTTCATTTTTCTTTTTTAAATGCATCCTGTTTTCCTTTATTAAGGAAAATGGGCTGCATTTAAAAAAATAAACTGCTTTATGTAAAAAGCAGTCCCAGACATGGTGGTCTGCTGACCCCAGCAGGCCACCATTCCTGGAAGTGCTAGCCATTCCCAATGGGGTCGCAAATTGCACTTGCCTCATGAATATTGATGAGGCATGCAATTTGCAACCCCATTGGGAATCGCTAACAGTGTTTGTGACACTGTTGAACATTGCATTTTGCGACTCGCAAATTGCGAGTCGCAGAGCGACACAATTTGCAAGTTGCAAAGTGCAAGCGTCGTACATCTGGCCCCTAATCTCCAGATTCACTGGGCACCATAATTTCATCATCATATGAGCGTTATCAGTTAGGGCACAGAAAAGTACCTGGGCATAAGACAAATATCCCATATTGATTGCATTGATTTCTATCTCAGCATGGCTGACACTGTGCTAATTCTATGCTTAAAGACTTTGATAGAAAAGCAGACATTTGAGGTGAGCAAATTTAGAGTGTCGGTGGTGTTGAGAGTGCTCTATACTGGAGCTGCTTTCCACCTAAAGTTGAGAACTACCCGGAGTTCTCTGCTTCTTCATTTGCATAATTTATGCGTCACTCTATGCCAAAAAGGGTTTTGTTTTGACATATATATATATATATAATTTTCATTTAAAAAGTGAGGCTAAGGTTTCACTTGAATATATATATATATTCACTGAAAAATCCAAAGGTTATAGGTACGCTATAGTTAGGCTCAGATTCCACACGCACAAAACCAGAGAAGTTTGGATAAAGGGGGAAACCTGGTGCTTTGGAACAAGGTGGACTACATTGATGAAGCAATGACTCAACTTAAGGATAGAGAATGCTACCATAAAAGTGATAAAGTATCCCTCACAATCATGTACAACAACTATTGCATGAAATTAGTGGCATGGAGAAATGCAGGGTTGGTCATGCTTCAAGAATATAAATTTCTACGAAATGACAATCCCGTGACACCTATAATGTATTTCATACCAAAGATCCATAAGGACCCCAAGAAACCCCCAGGAAGGCCCATTATTTATGCTCCAAATAGTCTTCTCGAAGGAACGTCTCAATATATAGACTATTTCCTACAGGATTTTGTACAACAACTCCCGTCATATATTAGGGACACAGGTGACTTCCTATCCAAAATACAAGACTTTAAATGGAATGATGATCTGTTATTAATTACACTAGATGTAACTTCGCTTTATACGTCCATTAACCATCAGGACGGTCTGAGAGCGTTACAACACTTTTTAGCATTGAGACCATTTGAATGCTCACTACATAGCAAAATGCTTTGCAGTATGGTAGAGTTTTGTTTATGTAACAATATTTTCTTATTCCAAAATACCCTGTACCAACAACAACGAGGGGTGGCGATGGGGGCCAGCTTCTCCCCCAGCTATGCCTGCCTACACATGGGCTGGTGGGAGGAGCTGGTCCTACAAAAAGAACATGCCACATACGTTAAAAACAACATCAGACTGTTTCTGAGACATATAGATGATCTATTCCTAATTTGGCAGGGCACCAAACCGGAAGCTGAAAAGTTCATAGAAATGCTTAATATTAATAATCTAAATTTGCAATTCACAGCTTCCATCAGTCCACAGTCTGTAATTTTCTTAGATGTTCAGGTACTTATCAGGAATGGGAAGATGGAAACAAGACTGCATAGAAAGACAACCGCTGGCAACTCAGTGTTGCATGCAGGGAGCTCTCATCCTCATCACCTAATACAAAGTATACCATACGGAGAGATGCTCCGGCTGAAGCGCATCTGCAGTCGTGAAGATGATTTAAGGGCTGCCCAACTAGCTAGTAAACACAGGTTTTTTGCAAGGGGGTACTCTGCCAAATGCATTGACAAAGCTATCAAAAAAAGCAATACGGTCGAAAGAGTAGTCCTGCTGAACAAATCTTTGAAGTTGAAGGATAACATGGCAGAGGAAGCTGACACCTTCAGATTTATCCTGAGCTATAATAGACAGGAAAAGGCTATAAAAAACATAATCAGGAAAAATTGGCCTCTGATCTTAGGCGATCCTATTATGGGCCCACTACTCCCTAGAAGAGCTACCATTACCTACAGCCGGGCACCTTCTATGAAGGATGCTCTGGTTCAAAATGATACAGGTAGCCAGCCCACAGGTACATGGCTCTCCCAAAGAATGGGATTTTTAGATGCAAGACATGAGAGGCATGTCAATTTGGTGTAAATAAAACATCCTATAAGACACCATTTTGCGACCAGGAAAAACAAATTAATAAAGCCTTGACTTGCAAATTAGACTATGTAGTCTATGTGCTGGAGTGCCCTTGCGGCCTCTGTTATGTAGGCAGCACTGTACTGCAGGGGCACAAAAGGGTGCTCCAGCACATTAGAGTCATCAAAAACCAAGATCCGACTTACCCGGTGGCCCGTCACTTTGGCGAGACCCACAACGCAGAGCCACAGGGATTAAACTACTACCTAGTGGATGCCATCCCACCCAACAAAAGAGGAGGGAATAGGGAGAAAGCCCTCAGACGTTTGGAGACACGTTATATTTTAAATTTCGACTACAAGCAGCCGAATGGCCTTAATGCCACAGAGGAACTGTATATTTGTCTTTAGGTTGAGAACTGGGAAATGAAAGTCAGAAATAGGTGGAAGCTACTGAATAATTAATTTCCAACATGAAACCACCAAAAAGAGAATAACGTACCTCCAGGCCACCCCCAATAATTTTAATTTTTCTACACGGTTTAAATAGGTTTTAATATATTTACACTTGAGGTCCATTTTTGCACTCAGCACTTTTTTACAATTTATTATGCACTAAGCACTTTTAACGTCATAGCCATATACTACTAGGATGTTTACACTGACAGTACTGTGTTTGCATTAGCAATTTAGACCAGCCATTGACAAATTAGTATTTAAACCGTGATTAAATTTGTCAATTAGGCGAAATTAAGAGACATATCAAATTTTACATATTAGATGTTTTATTGGAGTCTTTTATTGCTTTTTATACAGTACAGTGAAATCTATTTGGGTCTTAAGGCTTTTTAAGGTTTTTTATGGTTTTATAGGTTGATGATTTTATGACTATCATTGAATGTATCCACTTTAGTATTTATACCTGAATGTTTGTTTAAACCAAAAACCCAACAAGGCCAGACCATATCAGTACTCCTTGTCTATGTCTATGATTGCACCTGTCACTTTAAGAAAAAAACGTACACATAAAAAAATGGTATATAAACTAACCTGTCACCGTGATGCGCGTCATGTGATCAAGACCCTTAGGGGTCGAAACGCGTCATGGCTGTTTGTGGAAAGAGCAAATAAACTTGGATGCTGCACCAAACTGTGGTCCAGGACCACCTCCAACCAACAACTGCCAGAGTCGGAGGAGTCTTACAGCCAGCCTATCAAAGTTGCTCACACCTGTCTTGGATGCCATCATCAGCTTGATACCCTGCTCAGCTCTTCAGGTGCCACTAACTCAGTGCACCACAAGTCATGGACCCTTTATGATTGAGTCTTGTGTGTGTGATCCGATGATCATTGTTCTAGTTGTTGCCAGCACCAACCACTCCCTGAGGGCTGGCTTACACTCACCCCACACCCATCCAGCACAGGCGTCACTGGACATGTGACCGTGGTAATAAAAAGGGGCCGGGCGCACGTGCCCGTAGCCAGTTCCACTATCTATCTAAGTGTGTCCGTGTGGTCATTATGTATGCATGATGGCCATGGGCCCTACCACATTACATTGTGCTGTGGACAGCAGACACAACCATGTCACCTCAGGCAGTGGGTAAGACCTTGGACACGTAGCTTTGTCCCCCCCCCTGTAAGCGTAAGCGGAGTGGGCTGGGCCGGCGTACGCCAGTCCAGCGTAGGGGTGTGAAGAATTTGCCCGGGGCTCTGGCCGTGGTTCAGTTCTGGCCTGGACAAGGAAGTAACTAATGCGTGTGTCTCTGTTGTAGTGTCGGCACCACCCGGCCCGCAATCGACAATGTTGCAATGTAGCATGCACCCGGAGGGCGGGCTCGCACGAACGGAGAAATGAAGGCGCGCAAGACCGCTCGGGGTCTTGGCTCATACATGCCAAGTGTTGTGTGTATCTGTATTGTCGCAGCATGAGCCAAATGCCTAGCCTTAATCGCAGCACGAGTTCAGCCAGGCATGAACTCTACATCTGTGTCCGCCCTATCCTTACCATAGGCCTACACTCACGTGGCCGCCCACTTTCAACGGCCAACATCACAGTGTCGTTGTCAGGCTTGTGGACATGCGCAGACAGGCATGACAATGGTGTGCCGTAGGAGTGCAACCACGCAGGAAACACAAGTAAATAGGCTCGGGGGAGGGAGGAGCAGCTGTGAGGCAACGTAACACACAGTGATGCCGCTCATTTGCCACATGCAAGACATGTCAAACATGAATCCCAAAGTCGCACACATCCCACCCCACCCCCAACAAGCCACATCACATTTCCTGAATGCAAGCAGATGGCAAACTAACATTAGGGATGAAAGCTCCATTGTCTGAACTATCAGACGGAAGCACATCTGCACCTCCAACCTCGGAATTGCATGTGCCCGGCACCCCCTGACAGATACTATAGCAGCTGATGATGACTCCCACACTATGCACAGCCCGACGAAAGACCAACGTATACACACCCCACACACAGAAGTCCTTGCTCATAGTTATCTTGCATGGAATGGCCTTCACACTTACTCCCACACCATCTCAGGCGTACAACCGTTGCACACTAAAACAACTCATTGATCCGAGCTGTGGCATTTCATCCACAGAACTGGCGCAGGTCAGAACAGTGCCGCTTCAACCAGAGCCACTAACGCAATGGCAGAACATCCCGGACACATGCACAACCCCTGTCACGTGGAACTGTACCGTGCACGTATGCTCCATTTACTGGGGGCACTGCCATTGGCAGTGCTGCGGATCAGTTACCGGCTAAGCTTCCGCCTTGCCAACGTCACCTGCGTTCAGCCTGTGTTGCATTGTCGATCGTGCATATTCGAGTGGTCCATGGATGTCTGCCTATCCAACAGGACGGTAGCTGAACTGGATTTTGACATGTGTGTGCGCCCCCTGTTGGCCCACGACCAGGAGTGTCACCGTGATACCCGTTTATGGGATGCCTTGATACTTGGCATACATGCTGGCAGCTGGACCTGGGAGATTGCACAATTCCTCGTGTGCAGTGACCACATTGAACCGCTCCCCTATTGGGCTGTAGTGCTAATTGGTGAAAGGGGGTGGACGCAGCACATCTGTCCGGACCTGCTAATGGATTGCCTCGCCGTCCTGTTTGATGAAGTCGACAATGACCTCATGTTGGAAATGATAGCTTGGAACCCACTGCACATGTCCCAACACCTTTTTGCATCTTGGAGATCTGGTCACATATCCCACGACAACAGTGGACATGGCTGCATTCGCCTGGACTCCGAATACATGAACGGACAACAACGCGGGTTAACACACACCTGTGAAAGGTGAGGCACACCCCCGGAGGGGACATCGGCGCTTGGCAACGCTCCTCATTCTGACATACTACTGCATTGGTCTGCATGTTGTGGCACTTATCTTGCCCGTACTGACACGCATATGCTAATAAAGTCTACGCACCTTCACTTGTATTCAACTGTGATGAGTGTTGATTTGAATGACAATGTGTGTCTCACTGCCTATCTGGATCACGGCCATACATGCGCAAGCATTACCCAGGGAGTACCTTTTTGTGGAATCACTGTCCCTACATTCATCCATACTTTCATACTTGATTGATCATAACCATGACACATCTGTGTGAATTAGAATGTTTTATTCCCATTCAGTGGAGTGTTGAAGCTGGACCAGTACAGGGCCATGCAGACCCCACTTTACATTGTTGCCCCGTGGAGGGCCACCAAGAGCCCTTTAGGGATTGACAAGTTCATCGGAAGAGGAAGACTTCAATCCACAGTGTGATTGCTGTGTCATTGGTAACCAAACAAAATATGGCAGTCCATGTCGAGGTCCAAGGTGAGCGTCGCTGAGTGTATCGGGGGACAGTGGAAGGTGTTATTCCAGGGCATGATGCAGAGGGCAGAACCAAGCTGAGACAGGCCATATGGCAGAGATTAATGCTACCACTTCATTCTTACCACATAGCCAGATTCATCATTATCTTCGTCCTCTGATGTGTCAGGTGCCTCACATGTGGGTGGTGGTGTTTAGTCTGCATCACTGTGTGGCACTGACACATCAGGGACCGGAGGTGGAATGTCTGCCGCACTGTGTTGCACTGATACTTCAGGGGGCAGAGATGTGGATGGAGTAGTAACAGCAGCATTCATCCGCGCCAGGCCTTGTGGCGGCAATGCCATGATGAGGATCTGCAGGGCATGGAAGATCACAGCTACATCTCGCTGGTGTGCAGCTGTGGCAAACATTCTTTCCACCTGCATCCGCTCCAAGCTCTCCATCATTCTCCTTATGTGTTCCAACTCCCGGCTGACATCGCTGGAGCCACTCTGACTAGACAGTTGTTCTTGGCTCAGAGTCATGACTCCAGCGATGTCAGCCATGGATTGTTGGAGAGCAAGGAGCGGACAGTGGGTGTCCGTTAGGGACTGTAAGTCGTCCCTGATGGGACTTAGACACCCACGTATGGCATCTAGTTTGGCTACCATGAGCTCGAACCCCACCCGCAGCTGATCAGCCATCTTCTCCTGGCACCCTAGCACAAGGCGTTGGAATGCCATGTGTTGGTCGTGGGGGTCCTGGGAGACAGCCGTGGTGGTGGGTGCTTCCTGCTGTGTGGTCTGTGCAGGGGGTGGGGTCTCCTTGATGCAGCTGGGCTGCCCTGCTCCTGGAGGTGGGGTGCCGAAGCTGTCCATGAGCTGTTGGAGGGCGTCGGTGTCGATGTTGGGGAGGTTCTCTTCATCATCAGTGCTGAGTTGTTGGGTCTGCTCTGCAGGAGGTGTTGATTCTCCCTCTGCAATGTGAAGGGGAGATGCAGATTGACATTGTGTTCACATGTATGTTCAAGCATTGTACAAGTTTACTAACAGACTGCATGACAATGTACATTGTGACTGTTTTTGAGGCGATGCCTATTTGATGCGGGACAGTAGACATTTCTACACCATCAGGGATGTGAGGTTGTACTTGTACATTATCATCTCACAGTTTTCTGCTATGCCAAATGCGAATGGCCATTTTCTACACACAAGCGGCAGCAGTTGTGTCCTCTGTTCTGTTGTGAAAGTGTTGCAGTTTGTACGACATTGTTGTCAATGTTGAGGTGCTCTGATTCTTATGTGTTTGTGCTGCATTGTGGGTGTGTTGCCCCTTCAGCTCTGATTTGGCTGGCCCATATCCCTTTCAGGCGGTGTACCTTTCACTTCTGTGCTTATACAGTGCTGAGATATTGCAGACTTTGGGTAAATTGGGCTCTTGGTCGGAGTTGTGACTCTTGGGCATGGTTTGTCCACAGATATGCTATACTTAATTGTGCATGTGTGCCATTGTACCCATCTCCCCCCGTCCTCCCAGTCTCTGGTCGTTACTCACCCTGTTGCTGTTGGCTCAGGTCATGTTGTGCAGTGTCCGGTCCCCCAACTCCTGCCACCGTCTCCCCAATGATGACTCGGGTCACCATTTCCTCCATCTCATCCAGCTCCTGGTGTGTCGCTGGACTCCCACCTCCAGTCTGCATTGCTGCTTTCAGGTTGGCTGCGAGTTTCAGCTTGGTTTTGCGCTTCACATCAGTCCAGCGCTTCTTGCAGTCATCCACTTCCCTTCTCTTCACTCGGACTGCATTCACCTTGGCCAAGATGGACTGCCATATTGTATTTTTAGTTGCCAATGACACAGTGGAGGTGATGAACAGTTTGTGGTGGTGTTCTATCACCTCCGTAATGAGGATCTGGTTTACCTGCGTACTGAAACGCGGGTTCCTCTTCTTCTTCTCCTTGCCCTTTCCTGACCCCGAGGTCACAGGCTGGTCCTCAGTGGGGCTTGTGGGATTCTGGTTGTCCTCTGTATTTGCTCCGGCTACCTCCATGGTGCTTCACAGTTGTTTGCGTTTTTTGTTGCCGCTTTTATAGTGGTTTTTCCCGCCTGACTTGTGGGACTTGCAGGCTTGGCGCTGCTTATCGCTGAATTTTTTATCGCAGTTGGGCCAATCGCAACTTTTTTCGAGTTCGGGTTTAGATTTCTTATTGTCGTCCCGGTAATTTTATCTCGGACATTTGACGCGTTATCGGGAAACTATCGCATGTTACCGCCGTGTTGAGAATACGACGTTAACACGGAGTTATTTTCCCGCGATAGACGGCGATATGAAAAATTGTGTTAACCTATTTTGGCCATGATTATCGCACGTTCTTGAGAATATCCCCCTTTGTTTGATAAACAAGCTAGTAAGTGTCCCTGCAAATTTGTATGCTTTTTAACCTTGCAAGTACTTATTTTCTGTTTTAAACTTCGCCTTAGAAAGATATGTAGAAATTTCTTCAATATATCAATGAATTGCTATTGAATATAACAAACACTACAACAATTCTATTTCTATGCAAGCACCTGACTCCGCATTCCTTGTACCTGTTCTCCAATAACTTGTTCTACATTTGTAGATACCATCACCTCTTTTGCTATAGGAATGCCATTCTTCATTTCATAACATCGTCCTCTGTAATCAATAGCATGAACTAATCTATTATCCTGGAGATAGCTTTCTTCATTAAAGAAAGATTCTGTACTAGAAGTATGTATGCATTCTCCACTAAAAACTTTACAGAAGTTTCTTCTATTCACTAATCTTTTTTCTGGTTTTGTCTCCTCAAGTACAACACCATTTTGTCAAGAGTCTTCTTTCTATTTATAATCAAAATAAAAACCTTCACCTTCAAAGCAAAGGCATTATCAACTACTCTCTCAACTCGTCTTTCTGTTTCATTGCATGCCTCCTTCTTCTATACTTCTTACTATTTCTCAGTAGATTTATAACTACTCTGCTACAAAACATCCTACCTCTGATTTCCTTAAACTGCTCCTGTCTCCTGGTTAATAAGGTGTATACATCTTTGTTACATTCTTTCCTGCTCTCGCTATATAGATATTGTCCATTGTTATTTTTTCTCATAGTTTGAATTTTATTTTCATTATTTCATTTTCTTTGGAAATGTTCACATATATTTTTAAGAAATGAGCTTATCCTCTTATCAATAGCTCTTTTTTCGTTCACCACTTTTTCTTCATTTTGCCCCTTTTGAGTCTCAATTCTGCATAGATACTGTACTTGCTTCTGTTCCTTTTCCCTCCGAGCTTTTGGATGCAATCTGTCTGTAATTATGCAGATATTGTTCTGTAAAAAAACATAACTATATTTGAATTTCTTTTCTAGCCAATGTACCAGCTACTTTAATACTGGCTTACACATAATACAAAAATAGTTTTTATGTTATGTTGCAGTTTTATATGTACAAATCAACCTACCTACATAACTACAAGCACTTACTTCAATGTACCAATCCCAAACTAAAGCACAAAACTTAATTTATTACTTACCTTTTAATATTGTAACACCCTCTCCTACAACACAGATCCACCATATCTCAGTTCTCACTTATACACGCTAAAAGACCACTTTATCCCTTATCTACTCAATTTTAAAATAAACATCAGCCAAAGTGTAAGAGCACATACAGTGTCTCAATACTGTAAATCCAGAAACACAATTTAAGACCTATTTCTGTGCCTCTCCACAACTGAGTCACTGGTACATTTAGTGTTTCAATACTTTCCTACTTAGATGTGTCACATTTAAATTTTGGGAAACACTCCATATAAAAATTTGCACATTAATATGTATCGCAGTATATAGCTCACTAATTCTTCTGATTGCATGCAAACAGTAGTTGATAGCTTACATATATAATTCACCAGATGGTTCTAAAAGAGTACATATTCCTCACTAAAACTTGTAAATAAATGTGTTTCTAGTTGAGTACAACAATACTCCCTTGATGATTGTATGAGTGCATAGATAGCGATTAGTACCTCAGAATATAGGTCGTGCCTGCATGATTCCCAGAGTATAACGGAACTACATCAGTGGTTCCATATCTGCATAGATAGTGCCTATGTATACACATTAATATATTGCTACTATCTGGGTGATTGGATGAACGCATGGGTGTTGCCTGCATAGTACAATGAGTACATAATTAGTGCCTGTGTGATTGAAAGGGTGCATGTGTAGTACCAAGGTGATTGAATACGTCTAGCTATCACACTTGATATATAATTGCATACATGGCTCTCTAAGAGTATACATTGTTCTGTTACTCAGTGTCCACATGCATCAATACGTTTCTAAAACTGAAAAAAATAATTCTCACCTTTTGAAAGCACAACATATTTCTCTTTTGGCATACCTACATCATTTGCAATTATTTCTTGTGTCTTTAAAACATATATTCAGATTTTTTCAAAGAAAAGTTACATGCCAAGTGAAGCTAGCATACAAACACTCAAAATACATTCTTCAATTTTACCCCTCCCCAATTTTAAACAGAGCATGTTGACAGAAATTCACCACTCTCACTATATACATGATATTTTCAACAGCCTTGAAGAACATAGATCACCATATATAACATATACGTGATTTCATAAAAGATGTGCACCTTCAGGCCATCTTTCCAAAAATATATAGTTCACTGAATTTTTAAGTAAACTCAACAGTCTCATCATACATATAACTATCTGCAACCAGAAAAACCATATCTCACCACTTAAACCTATGCAAACTGATCATATAATTTAAAAACCACATTGACAAACACTTCCTAATACATACTTAACAGGTATTACTACTTTATAATTTATATACAGGCACAGCACATTCTTTTATGTTTTATTCATGATTACAGTACTCCTTTTTAATAATGTGACTAAAATTGCCACAACTCCCGAATGCAAATAATATAGATGTATCTATTCTGCACATAATGCTTAGACATTTAAAACATTGTGAATGTTAAAGGCATTGCTCATGATAATTTTCAACAGTACTAACATCTTAAACACATACCCTCTGACGCATCCTTCGCAAGACCTTCAAGTGGATCCCCCCCGAATCCAGAAAGTCCGTCTTCCATGCACTCATAATAAGCAAACTGGACTACGGAAACGCCCTCTACGCCGGAATCAACAAATCCCTGCTCCAAAAACTCCAGACCATCCAGAACACCGCTGCCAGACTCGTCATCGGCATCCCACGACATGAACACATCACCCAGCACCTACGAGACCTCCACTGACTCCCCATCGAGAAGAGAGTAAACTTCAAGCTACTCACTCATGCCTACAAATCCCTCCACAACACCAGACCCCAATACCTAAATGAAAGAGTCTCCTTCCACGTACCCAAGAGATACCTCCGCTCCACTGACCTCGCTGAAACCCCACGCATCTCCAGAGCTAGAGCGGGCGAAAGAGCCTACTCCTACATCATGGCAAAGACCTCGAACGAGCTCCCGCTCAACATCAGACGTTCCTCCACTCTGCACATATTCAGGAAGAGCCTCAAGACCTTGCTCTTTGGCTGATTCGGAGCAGCACGCCACCCCCCCCCCGCCAGCACCTTGAGATCTTCACGGGTGAATAGCTCACTTCACAAATTCCTGATTGATTGACAAATACAGTTCATCTGATATATTTTTTTCACATCACTGTGATACTATTTTTAATCAAACTCCCATATAAATCTTCATTTCTAATGTACATTTTTTATGTAATTAAAATGTTATATATATACCAGTGAATTGAGCTTGTAGAATATATTGTTCTTTTAGCTCTTTCTGGATAGTTTTGGCACTGTTAAGATATGTAAAAAATAAGCACAAGAATGGTACACCACTGTCATAGAAAGCAACTATAAAATGGCAACGTCTTCACTTTTCCACTCTATGATCATGAGAAAGGAAGCAAATTAGGTCATGTCTTTCATTTTAGACTACTGTATCTCCACTTGTGAATGGTTAGCATCTGTTAACCCTTTCCCTCTCTTTTAAAATGAGGTTACTGTCGGCGCGTTTTCATGATTTCCTCGTGATCATCATGGAGTAATCGCGAAAAAAGGGAGTTCAAACCTATATCTATCTTCATTTTTTTTAAATTTAAATACTTCACAACAGTTTAGTCCTGAGTTGGAAATTAAAGCTTGCCATTACTTAAATTGTGTCATCACTCCTCAACTTTAAAAAAAATGTTCTTTCTCTTTAACACCCTTCCCCCAATTCACTCTTAGCTCAATGTACCTAGCCACCCAGTTTAACCAGTAGGTCACAAGTTCACAGCACATTCTAGAAGGAGCATGTTACTTACAAATGAGATACAGGAGGTGTAGTTTACTCCACAGATTCAAAAGCATATCCATGTCTGTATTACATTTCTTTTCTTAAACATCAGCCAATAATAAGACTTCTTCCTAAGGCATCTAACACACTACCAAATTTTATTCACTTTCAGGCTGACAGCATCCACTGAAATATATATATATAGGAAACGCGTCATGCTGGGCACTTGCCGTCACATTATTCTGATGCTGAAATCTCTGCAATAAAGCACTTTATCTGAACACACCACGCTGTGGTCCGTACCTGCTTTTTACCGGTATTTTGGTGAACCAGGACTGTTTCTGTTTTATATATATATATATATATATATATATATATATATATATATATATATATATATATATATATATATATATACCTACTAGCGAACGCCAGTAGGTAGTTATAGTTAGGAGACTAGTTTCCATAGGAAAAGCGTTTTTTGATTTGCCAATATCTTTGGCGCCGTTTGACGAATCTTCGTGAAATGTTTCAAAAAATAGGGCCGGACCGCTCAGTTTGTATGTTGAAAGTTTCGGGGTGATTCGTCAAGCAGGGCCCGAGGAAAAAGGGGGTCCCAAAGTGCGTTTTTTCCATTTTATTTTCCATAGGAACTTTATTACAGGCTGAACGAAATTACACCAAATTTGGCAAAAAGGTAGGTCTTGGTAGGTCTTGGTTTAGAGTGCGCCCTTTTTTTTAAATGGTGTAAATCCGTTCAGTAGTTCCTGAGAAATTTAAAAAAGAAAAATATCGATATCTGAGCACCGAGGAGGAGTCGCGAAGCCTCCCGGGCACGAGCTTCACTCTGATTGGCTGCCAACACTCCAAACCAAGAAGTGTTGGCAGACATCTTGTGACTCGGTAACCGAGTCGCAAGAAAAAGGGTGAAACAAAGATAAAAAACATGAAAAGGGGGCAGGGTACAAACACCCTGACCCCCTAGGCCTGCTCAGGGGGTCCCACAAGGACCCCCAGGGCCAAAAAAAGCATTTTGTTTTTTTTAAAAACGTGGCCGAATTCGCGATGGGGTCGCGAATCCGGCAGAGAAAATTTAAAAAAACGAAGCACTGGCTCCGGTGCTTCGTTGTATTTAAGCCGCCGGGTGGGCCAGGTCCCGGGGCATGCCTAATTATGTGGCAGGGGCCTGCGGGGGCCCCCACAGCCCTGGGGACCACCACCTCCCTGGGGCTTTATTTATAATGTGTGGGGGGCACGCGGCCCCCCCGCAGCCCCGGGGACCACCACCACCCCGGGGATTATGCAAAAAGTGAGGGGGGGCCTCGCAGCCCCCCAAGCCCCGGGGACCACCACCTTCCAGGGCTTTTTTTATAATTAGGGTGGGGGCCTCGCGGGCCCCCCACGCCCCGGGGACCGCCACCTCCCCGGGGCTCTGTTTAAAAAAAAAAATGTGTGGGGGGGCTCGAGCCCCCCCACATGCCCAGGGACCACCACCTCCCCGGGGCACTAAATATTGAAATTGGGTGGTCCGTTACGGACCCCCAAGCCCCGGGGACCACCACCTCCCCGGGGATTTGAAAATGAAGGGATGGGGGCCGCACGGCCCCCCTCCTGGAGCCCTCGATGGCCCTGGGGACCGCCACCCCCCAGGGCCGCTCCTGCAATGTCCCGGCATGCCCACCCCTGGGACATTGCTGTTTGCTATGGCAGGGCGGGAGCACGGCTCCCACCTTGCCATAGCAAACTCTGCTTTGCTTTATTGAAGCGAGAGCAAGGAAACCTGCTCTCGCTTCAATGAAGCAAAGCAGAATTGCTTTTGAGCAAGGGGAGCTGCATGTCAGCAGCTCCCCTTGCTCAAAAGCAATGCCGGCTCCCGCAGGAGGCGGGGAGCCAGCAGGACCGTGCGGGCATTGGGGCTCCCCCCACGGTCCAAATCACAGAGTCCAGGCCCCGGGGGATGGGGTCCCCTGGGCCAAAAGTGGCCCAGTAGGGGGGCCAGGCGGCCCCCCTCCCCTCTAATAAAAAAAACTAAAAAAAACAAACTAAAAGGCCGGCCCCGGGGTATGGGGTCCCCGGGGCCATAATTGGCCTGAGGAGGGGGGCCATGCGGCCCCCCTCCACATAAATAAATTAAACATTTTTAAAAAAGTCTGGCCATGCCATGGGGGATGGGGTCCCCGGGGCCGATATTGGCCTCGGGAGGGGAGGGCCACGTGGCCCCCTTCCCGTATTTTTTTGTTTTTTTTTATTAAATAGGGGTCAGGCCCTAGGGGATGGGGTCCCCAGGGCCCAAAAAATTTAAAAAAAGAGGGCCACACAGCCCCCCTGTTAAAAAAAAAAAAACGCATCTCACCGGAGGCCACGCACCCTTTCTCCACCACTCTGCAAACGTGCCCCCTGGCGAGTTGTTAGATGGGGAATTCCCCTTGAATACTGAGGGTCCCTGGGGCCAACTAGCCCACCAGGTACCTCCAATATGCGCCACAGAGCTGCATTGCAGAGAGGTGGTCCGAGGCCATGCCCCTTTTTACACCACTCTGCAAACGCGCTTCTTGGTGCACTGTTGGTGGGGCGATGAGGTCACAAGTGGACTTCATCCCCCGAGCAGCAGTGCACCAAGAGGCGTGTTTTCAAAGTGGTGTAAAAAGGGGGCGTGGCCTCAGACCACCTCTCTGCAATCCAGCTCTGTGGCGCATATTAGAGGTACCTGGTGGGCTAGTTGGCCCCCAGGGACCCTCAGTATTCAAGGGGAATTAATTCCCCAACTAACAACACACCAGGGGGCGCGTTTGCAGTGGTGGAGAAAGGGGGCGTGGCCTTTGTCTACCTCTCAGCAATCCCACTGCGTGGGGCTTACTGGAGGTAAGAGGTAGGCTAGTTGGCCCCTAAAGGACCCCCAGCAGCGAAGGGGACTTCAATCCCCATCCAAGAGCGCACCAGGGAGCACGTTTGTAGAGTGGTGGGCAAAGGGGGCGTGGCCTGGTACGAGTACTTACCAATGCTGCTGTGTGGGACTTACTGGATAAAATAGGAGGGGAAGTTGGCCCCCAAGGATGTCCTTGGGGGCCAACTACCCCTCTTGTTACCTCCAGTAAGTCCCACACAGTGGGATTGCTAGGACGCCTTCGGAGGCCATGCCCCCCATTCTCCACCACTCTGCAAACGCGCCTACTGGCAGACTACGGGATGGGGGATGAAGTCCAATTTAGTCCTGAGGGAGTTTGGGGGCCAAGAAGCCCTCCTGGAACCTCCTGTAAGTCCTACGCAGCAGAATTCCTGAGCGCTGGTCGGAGGCCCAGCACCCTTTCTCCACCACTCTGCAAACGTGACTACTACTTAAAGAAGCATCTTTCTGCACCTCTGACTTAGAGGTAGTTTTAATCCCCCTGCCCTATTATGTACTAGGGCCTTACAGAGGAGGTCATGCTAATCACAGGGGTACCCCAATGCATAGTGTTCCCTAGTGTATGTAGGTGTTTTCACTGTATTCTAAGTGTCTTTTAGCATAGCACTGGCTCTAGGCCTAGTTTGTCAGAGTCAATTACCACCAGTTTCCGTCAGCAAAAAGTTGGGGGCACAGGAGGACTTTCTGCTCCTCTGTTGGTTCTTTCTGCACATCTCTTGCTTCTTCCTGCACTTTTCTTCATCTTTCTGGACTTCTGTTGCCTCTTTCTGCATTTGTCTTGCTTCTTTCTGTGCCTTTGTTCCTCCTTCTTCACATGTCCTACCTCTGAAGGCATAGTTAGAAATTAGCATTTAAAAAACCTTTGAAATTCACTGAAAAAACCATAAGTTTCAGGCACGTTATAGTTAGAAATTAGCATTTAAAAAACATTAGAAATTCACTGAAAAAACCAGAGGTTTCAGGGACGTTATAGTTAGTTGGACATTTCACTCGTACAAAACCAGTGAAATTCGTCCGTTATAGTTAGTTCAGCTAACTATAACTCGCGCCCCGGCAATGCACTGCTGATGACGTCACATATTACATCATTCATGACATGGTCAGTGACATCACTGATGACATCACTGATGACATCTCAAATGACATCACTGATTACATCACTGATGACATCATCCACGTGATAATCTGATGCACCTCCTCACACCCTAATATAACCTTTGATACACCCACTCTAAAATACAGAGTACCATTTTTGGAACCATAGACACACCAACACCAGTTACTACATACTCACTCACTGATTCCTAGGTCTACACACACAGCCACTCATTCACCCATACAGTCACTCATACATGCAGTCACTCATCAATACAGCACTATCATATGCACTCATACACCTATACAGACACTCACACACTGCCACTCACCCATACAGTTACTTACACACCTAGTCAGTCATGTAAAGAATCAATCACACTCCCATTTACTCACCTATACAGTTATAAACACACCACCTCACCTATTCATACAGATACTAACACATACTTACTCTCTTATACAATCACTGACACAAGCACACACTCATCCATACAGCCACTCTCACTATCACTCACTCTCACATATAGTCATTTATATACTCCAACACTCACATATACTGCCTTTCACATATGTCGTTACTCACACATATATAACTGAGACATCCATTCACTCACCAACACAGCCATACGCACACTCACTCACCCATACAGCCCTTCACAGACACACTCTTGAAACCATACACCCAGTGAATCACCCACTCACACATCTATGCACAAAGTCACACACCCCTCACCCACCCACACAAACACTCAGGCACCCATACAGATACTCAGGCAACCAATCAATAACCCATATAGACACTCATGTAGCTACTCACCAACCCATGCAGCAGCTTACACAACAACAGACACACTGATACAGACATTCACACAGTTTAGTCACTAACCCATGCATTCAGTAAGACACATTTAATCACTTACTTATTCAGTCACGCACCTACTAAATCCTCCATCCAGACACTTATACACCCACTCATTCTTCAATACACCTTGGCATATATATAAAACATATTTAAACTTTATAGAAACACACATTCACTGGATGATGTCATCAGTGATGTCATCAGTGATGCCATTTGAGATGTCATCAGTGATGCCATCAGTGATGTCACTGATCATGTCATGAATGATGTAATATGTGACGTCATCAGCAGTGCATTGCGGGGGCGCGAGTTATAGTTAGCTGAACTAACTATAACGGACGAATTTCACTGGTTTTGTACGAGTGAAATGTCCAACTAACTATAACGTCCCTGAAACCTCTGGTTTTTTCAGTGAATTTCTAAGGTTTTTTAAATGCTAATTTCTAACTATAACGTGCCTGAAACCTATGGTTTTTACAGTGAATATATATATATACTTGTGAGCAAGATCGCGGAGGCGATGGAAACGCGTCTGGGGTGGACACTTGTCTGTATCATCATGGAATTAATAAACTCACCATGGATCTTTAAACCCGTCCAGTCTTGATTTTTGCTGAAACGAGTGCTTTTAAGTTGGTCCGGACCTGCGGTGTATTCCCTCCTAATCATTGGAGGGTCAGGATTTTGGTTACATATATATATATATATCCAAAAGAAAGTTGCTCCCAAATTGAGGCGCCACACACTTCGTGAAATTTTACCCTTTTATTAATGGGGCTTCAAGGATTCAGCAGTGTCCTTGCAACAAAAACAGCATGCCTTTCAAACGATCTTCGCCATATATATATATGAGAAATGCACTCTTCAAATTAGAAAAACTTTATTCACCAAAGACTGAGTTCAGTAAGTTGCAAGAACAAGGCAGCAAATGTCTCATGCCTGGCGCATTTCATAATCCATTTCCTTTCTCAAAGGCAGAATGGGCAGCACACAACAAGCATTCACTGCCGATTTCTTCCCTCTTTATAACACATCTCATTGTCCTCAGGTGAGTAAAAGCATGTGCTAAGAATTATAGGATCGGTAGTCCAATATTACCCTTGTGGGTTTGCAAAGTTTGTGTATTGCCAAAAATCTATTTTCCTTGTCAGCGCAACTTACATCACAATTACATTAAGCTTTTGGTGTCCTGTTGATCCACACAATGTTGCCAAAATGAGCAAACTGCGGCCCGCAAGAATCCCGCGGCAGTGCACTTCACGGCTGGATCAGCCGTATTTATGTAAAGAAAGAAGTTGCCCCCAGGCGAAATGCACTCTTCAAAACAGGAAAACTTTATTCTCCAAAGACTGAGTTCGGTAAGTTTCATGAACAAGGTAGCAAATGTCTCATGCCTGATGCGTTTCGGAATCCATTTCCTTTCTCGAAGGTCTTTGGTGAATAAAGTTTTCCTGTTTTGAGGAGTGCATTTCAGCTGGGGACAACTTTTTTCTTTACATAAATACGGCTGGTCCGTCCGTGAAGATCGGGCATTGGAAAAATCCGTCTTTACTGAAGTGCATTATGGGTTTTCCAGTTGTTTAGGAACAATGGAGCAAACCTTGAGCCTTTAATTGATCAACGGTAAATATATCAAGACCAGGAAAGGACCCCCATCACATGGCAGTTATGGAACTCTCCTGTGCCTTTGACTTAGCGGACAGGGACATCCTATGGGACATTTTGGGTCAGGCGGGGCTGATCCGATATATTTGCACATTGTAAAATGTTTATCACCAAGATGCCCACATGAGGGTTCGATATTCCCAACAAGAAGAGTGTACTCCCCCTATCCAGGTTAAATGAGGTGTCAAGCAAGGTTGCATTTCAGCCCCTTTCCTATTTTTATCTTATATAAATGCTTTAGAAACCTTTTTAACTACATGCACTTGTGACATCCCTAAAATTTGTTCACGTTTAGTTCTTGTTTTTATTGTATGCTGTTGATGCGGTAATCATCAGAGATGCTCAAATGGCCTACAAGTATTTTTAAATGGTTTTAAGCAATTCATGCGAGAGCTGAAGCTCATGGTGAATCACAAGAAATGATATATAATGGCTTGCAGTCCAAAGAATACCCGCTCGAAGAAATGTTTTATTGGGGGGAACAGATATTTTGAAAACTAAATATTTTAATTATTTAGGCCAACAAAAACTTGCACTGGGACAGATCAATTACCTAGAGGAAACAGGGGATGGAGACTTCTTGCGCAACAATTTCTAGTTTAGCCAGAAAGCTAGGACCTAAGCCTGTTGCAGAAATGGTCAAGTTGTACAAAAGTAAAGCTCTCAGCGTGGGCACATATGGAGCCAGAGTTCGGGGGTATACTCAGACTAAGGCTTTGCAGAGAGTAGAGAACACATTTTTAAATAGATTACTAGGGACCCCAAAAGTCACCCAAAGTTTCAATACTCAGAATGAACTCAGGGTAGGTTCTTTGAAGACAGGACAGGTCTTGCCCCCATTCAATTATCGGCAAAGACATGGTCTACTGAAGAATTAGGCTTTACTCGAAGCATAGTTAAGGATTGCCTGGTGAAGAATAATATGCTAGCGATTCCCTGCCTCAGATATATTAGAAATATCCTGTGTGACTTAGGATTGACCAATTACTTCATTGACCCTGCAAGGTCTCTCCCTCTTTTGAAAAACCAAGTAAAGGAGAAGTTTATGGCACACAAGAAGAAAGCTAGGCTTGTAAATATACTAGACTCTGTTATGGTTCAAGCATATGCTCCATTGTAAACTACAGAAGTGTTGAAGCCCTACCTGACATGGGTAAAATTTCAGAGCTCGTGTTTTATCTCACTGACCATGTCATGAGTGATGTAATATGTGACGTCATCAGCAGTGCATTGCGGGGGCGCAAGTTATAGTTAGCTCAACTAACTATAACGTCCGAATTTCTCTGGTTTTGTACGAGTGAAATGTCCAACTAACTATAACGTCCTTAAAACCTGTGTTTTTTCAGTGAATTTCTAAGGTTTTTTAAATGCTAATTTCTAACTATAACGTCCCTGAAACCTATGGTTTTTTCAGTGAATTTCAAAGGTTTTTTAAATGCTAATTTCTAACTATAATGTCCAAAAAACCTGTGCTTTTTTGTGACAATCTAAGGTTTTGAAAACTTGTTTTTTAATTTTAGAGAAGAAGAACAATGGCACTATATGTTCAACAATTTCTGAAAAATTGCAGTGTGTATAATTTACATTATGGATTAAAAACGCTTGTTCTAAATTTTGAAGCTTTTATAAAGGTAATGTGATTTTTTTATCCTTTTTAAAATATGCATTTACATATGGTTTTTTTTTTTTTAAAGTGAGATTTGTGTACCGATCGTGTACCGGTCACGGTGGGCGCCTGAATCCAAGAATCATGCCGCCATATTGGTTAAGTTGTGCACGATATGCGTGCGGTATGCGATGGGTGCGCGGTTCTCATTTTTCTTTATTTAAAAATTTAAATACATGATATATACTATAAATTTATTAAATCAATCGTATATGCTTTATTGAAAGACTTATAAAAGTGATATTTACATAAATAATATGCCTATTAAACTTCTTATAATGAAGTTACGGGAGCCGCAACGGTCCCACGTAACCTCACATACGTATTTCTGGGGTCGCGTCAGGTAGACGAATCCAGCGCAAGTTATTTAGTTTTAAAAGTATATGTATATAACTTTATTATAGATATTATACCAAGAGATTAATATACACATTTGTAAATATCGTATATTTGTAACTGGAATAAAGATATATTATTGTTAAATATATTTTTCGGGAATCACGTCTGGTGCGCGCTGGTTGCGCATCGGGTACGCAAATCCCATGTGACTTCAAAAGAAAGCATTTAATTGGTTAAGAAGCTTTTTATTCTAGAACTTGCAGGACCCCACCCAAATTTTTCATTCTTCCAAGAACATCTTCAGAGACACAGCTCTTGTGTTTTCTGTTCTTCTTTATTGCATTTTTTTTGTGATTTTTTTCACTCCACTGGAAAAATGGCTTCTTCAATTCCACCACAGGACATTCATGGAGAAGAAGACGATTTGGAAGAACCTGTTAAGCAGCGATATGAAAGTGTCGTGCAGGCTTTTTTTTTTATTCCAGCAGGCGAAAAAAAGGCGAAAGCATGCAAGGTGACGTGCACTATATGTCAAAAGGCCCTCTCTCATGGATCAGACAAAAAATACTCCTGTGGTACTTCATCTATGATGAAACACCTGCAGACAATGCATCCACGTCGTCTTGCGCGAGAGCAACATCGTCGCGAGCTACAGAAACAAACTCAGCAAGATGATCAGCTCGCAGGGCCTAGCACCTCAGCAGGTTGTTCTGCAACGACTCAAAGAGCGCAAATAATCCCTGAGTTTGCTGGACTTGAGCAGCAGTGCATTAAGTGCAAGAAAGTTCTTTGTTGTGGAGAGCAATCTGTGGATGCTGTTGTGGTTGCTGCGAAAAACCACTGTTGTTAATTTTTTTGTTTGTTTTTGCAATGAGTTTTAAATGCAAAATGTTTGAGAAAGTTTTCTCAGTTCATTCCGTTGATTTTTACATTTATTTAAAAAAAAAAAAAAAAAAAAAGTAAAAAAAACACAAAAAAATTAAAAAGAAGAAAAAAATGGTTCTTGTTAGAACCGCCTAATTGGTTAAAAATAGACAAACTTCTATGTGTTGTATGAATTGCGGCAAGTGTACTATATGGAGGAGTGCATGGGTAGTGCGTGAGTGATTGCATGATTACAGGGGTAGTACCTTGGTGATTGGAGGAGTGCATGGGTAGTGCCTGGGTGATTGCATGAGTTCAGGGGTAGTGCCTGGGTGATTGGAGGAGTGCATGGGTAGTACATGAGTGATTGCATGAGTGCATGAGTAGTGCCTGGGTGATTGTATGAGTGCATGGGTAGTGCCTGGGTGATTTGAGGAGTGCATGTGTACTACCTGAGTGATGGCATGAGTGCAGTGGTAGTGCCTGAGTGCATGAATGAGTGCATGGGTAGTGCCTGAGTGATTGCATGAGTGCATGGGTAGTGCCTGGGTGATTGGAGGAGTGCATGGGTAGTGCCTGGGTGATTGCATGAGTGCATGGGTAGTGTCTGGGTGATTAGAAGTGTCCATGGGTAGTGCCTGGGTGCATGGAGGAGTGCATGGGTAGTGCCTGGGTGATATTAGGAGTGCATGGGTAGTACCTGGGTGATTGCATGAGTGCAGGGGTATACCTGCATGATTGGAGGACTGCATGGGTAGTGCTTGGGTGATTGCATGAGTGCAGGGGTAGTGCCTGAGTGCATGGATGACTGCAAGGGTAGTGCCTGAGTGATTGCATGACTTCATGAGTAGTGCATGGGTAATTGGAGGAGTGCATGGGTAATACTTGGGTGATTGCATGAGTGCTGGGGTAGTGCCTGAGTGCATGGATGAGTGCATGGGTAGTGCCTGGGTGATTGTATGAGTGCATTGGTAGTGCTGAATGGTTGAGTGCAACAGAAGTGCCTGAGTGCATAGATGAGTGCATGAGTAGTGTTTGGGTGAATAAATGAGTGCAACTGTAGTGCCTGAGTGATTTAAGGAGTGCATGGGTAGTGCCTGGGTAATTGTAGGAGTGCATGGGTAGTGCCTGGGTGATTCCATGAGTGCACGAGTAGTGCGTGGGTGATTGGGGAGTGCATGGGTAGTGCCTGGGTGTTTGCATGAGTGCAGGGGTAATGCGTGGGTTATTGGAGGAATGCATGGGTAGTGCCTGACTGATTGAAAGAGTGCATGGGTAGTGCCTGGGTGATTGCATGAATGCATGGGTAGTGCCTGGGTGATTGCATGAGTGCAGGAGTAGTACCTGGGTGATTGGAGGAGTGCATGAATAGTGTCTGGCTGATTGGAAGAGTGCATGAGTAGTGGCTGGGTGCATGGAGGAGTGCATGGGTAGTGCCTGGGTTATTGAATGAGTGCGTGCGTAGTGCCTGGATGATTGCATGAGTGAAGGGTTAGTGCCTCGGTGATTGGAGAAGTGCATGCATAATGCTTGGGTGAATAGTTGAGTGCAACAGTAGCGCCTGAGTGCATAGATGAGTGCATGAGTAGTGTCTGGATGAATAAATGAGTGCAACAGTAGTGCCTGGGTGATTGGAGGAGTGCATGAGTAGTGCCTGGGTGATTGCATGAGTGCATGGGAAGTGCCTGGGTGATTGTATGATTGCATGGGTAGTGCCTGGGTGATTGGAGGAGTGCATGTGTACTGCCTGAATGATTGCATGAGTACAGAGGTAGTGCCTGAGTGCATATATGATTGCATTAGTAGTGCATGAGTGATTGCATGACTTCATTAATAGTGCATGAGTGATTAGAGGAGTGCATGGGTAGTGCCTGGGTGATTGGAGGAGTGCATGGGTAGTGCCTGTGTGATTGCATGAGTGCAGGGTCGTGCCTGGGTGATTAGATGAGTGCATGGGTAGTGCCTGGGTGATTGGAGGACTGCATGGGTAATACTTGGGTGATTGCATGAGTGCTGGGGTAGTGCCTGAGTGCATGGATGAGTGCATGGGTAGTGCCTGGGTGATTGTATGAGTGCATTGGTAGTGCCTGAGTGCATAGATGAGTGCATATGTACTGCCTGGGTGAATGGATGAGTGTAACAGTAGTGCTTGAGTGATTGCATGAGTGCAGGGGTAGTGGCTGATTGTAGCAGTGCATGAGTAGTACCTGAGTGTATAGATGAGTGCATGGATAGTGTTTGAGGGAATGGTTGAGTGCATAGGTAGTGCATGAGTGCATAGATGAGTCCATGAGTAGTGCCAGGGTGAATGAATGAGTGCAACAATAGTGCCTGGGTTATTGAATGAGTGCATGCGTAGTGCCTGGGTGAATGCATGAGTGCAGGGGTAGTGCTTCGGTGATTGGAGAAGTGCATGGATAATGCATGGGTGAATAGTTGAGTGCAACAGTAGTGCCTGAGTGCTTAGATGAATGCATGAGTACTGTCTGGGTGAATAAATGAGTGCAACAGTAGTGCCTGAGTGATTTAAGGAGTGCATGGGTAGTGCCTGGGTGATTGGAGGAGTGCATGGATAGTGTCTGGGTGATTGGAGGAGTGCATGAGTAGTGCCTGGATAATTGCATGAGTGCATGGGCAGTGCCTGGGTGATTGTATGAGTGCATGGGTAGTGCCTGGGTGATTGGAGGAGTTCATGTGTACTGCCTGAGTGATTGCATGAGTTCAGAGGTAGTGCCTGAGTGCATGGATTGGTGCATGGGTAGTGCCTGAGTGATTGCATGACTTCATGAGTAGTGCCTGGGTGATTGGAGGAGTGCATGGGTAGTGCCTGGGTGATTGGAGGAGTGCATGGGTAGTGCCTGTGTGATTGCATGAATGCAGGGGTAGTGCCTGAGTGCATGGATGAGTGCATGGGTAGTGCCTGGGTGGTTGAATGAGTGCATGGGTAGTGCCTGAGTGCATAGATGAGTGCATGAGTACTGCCTGGGTGAATGGATGAGTGTAGGAGTAGTGCTTGAGTGATTGCATGAGTGCATGGGTAGTGCCTGGGTGATTGGAGGAGTGTACAGGTAGTGCCTGACTGAATGGATAAGTGCATGGGTAGTGTCTGGCTGATTGCATGAGTGCAGGGGTAGTGGCTGATTGTAGCAGTGCATGAGTAGTACCTGAGTGCATAGGTGAGTGCATGGATAGTGTTTGATGGAATGGATGAGTGCATGAGTAGTGCCTGGGTGAATGGATGAGTGCAACAGTAGTGCCTGAGTTATTGAAGGAGTGCATGCATCGTGCCTGGGTGATTGCATGAGTGCAGGGGTAGTGCCTCAGTGATTGGAGAAGTGCATGGATAATGCCTGGTTGAATAGTTGAGTGCAACAGTAGTGCCTGAGTGCATAGATGAGTGCATGAGTAGTGTCTGGGTAAATAAATGAGTGCATCAGTAGTACCTGAGTGATTTAAGGAGTGCATGGGTAGTGCCTGGGTGATTGTATGAGTGCATGGGTAGTGCCTGGGTGATTGGAGGAGTGCATGAGTAGTGCCTGGGTGATTGCATGAGTGCATGGGTAGTGCCTGGGTGATTGCATGAGTGCATGGGTTGTAGGTGAGTGATTACATGAGTACAGGGGTAGTGCCTTGGTGATTGGAGGAGTGCATGGGTAGTGCCTGTGTGATTGCATGAGTTCAGGGGTAGTGCCTGGGTGATTGGAGGAGTGCATGGGTAGTGCGTGAGTGATTGCATGAGTGCATGTGTACTGCCTGAGTGATTGCATGAGTGCAGTGGTAGTGCCTGAGTGCATGGATGAGTGCATGGGTAGTCCAACTGTCTCTCACTTCCAGAGCCTCAGAGTCTACTGATCTAAATTGAGGGATTAGTTGCTGCCTGGTCTGCTCTGTTGACTGGAGATAGCAATGAAACTAACAACTAGCTAGTAAAGAAGCCTCCCATGTAACTCATTCCTAAATAATTTACATGTGTTCCAAAAAATGCCTGGGTCCACCTTGTCTGATTGTTCTGCTGTAGATTGTCTCCTCATCCCCTCACCTGTACAAATTAGCTACAGTCACAGAAGTGTCTTAACACCTGATAAAATGTGCTAACTATTATTTGGCATATTTAAATTTCCTATAAGGCCATAGTATATGGTGCAGAAATACACAAATGGCATGGAAAGCTAAATATCAATGAACTCATTGTGCCACCCACTAGTGTGCAAAGGAACACATGGCTTCCGGGCTACCACTGTAGCCTGACTGCTGCAGTTTAACTTTCAACCTGGAGCCTAACCTTGCAGAATAACTATCTTGAAAAAGGAACAATTTCCCTTTAAATATTAATGTCACCCCTGTGTCGGCCTGGTAGCCTACAATGTAGGGTGTTTGGTATTTAAATATGGGCTGTAAAGAAATTTTATGTTGCCATGTCCTTGCAGTGGCAAGCCCCCAAATACTATTTTCATTGTGGAAGCCTCTGGGTCTCCTATGAGGAAAATCAGAGTACTGATTAAAAACATGAATTCTGCTATCCCATGTAAGGGACTATCTGGAGAAATGATTCAATAATTATTTTAAATATGTATTAAAAATCGTACCTAATGGCGAAGTTAGAGTTCTAATAAATATTTTTGACAAGTAACTGTTAGAAAGTGATCTTTTCCCTGCCTGAAGCTCCTGGAGGCTAATTAGCATTAGCCTCACAACAAATGCATTGCCAGTGCGTGACCTTAATGTGCTGTGAAAACTGCCCCCACAGCTAAGACAATGGTTTAGGCCTGGTGACTGAATGGACTAGGGATAGAGTGTGTGATACATATCAGCTCAGGAAGGACAGCTGGTGGGGTGGAATGAAGAAATGTCACTAACTTAAAAGGGACAGAGGTGAAATCTGCTCATATATAGTTCAGTGTAAGGGGAGACAATAGGAGGGAACAGCCTTTCTTCTTCAGGCCCAAGGTAGTTAGTTGGGCACCAGCCAAGTATGAGGGGGAGCTGTTTCAAGATCCAGTTTCGTGTTGCTTAGGAGGAGGGTACTGCTAAACACACTGAAGCCTGGCATACAAGCTTCCCCTAAGGGAAGAATGCCTTTGCCATCTTGGATTTTCCATGGAATGGTGCACTCTGGAATAGTTTACAGTAAGACAAACACCTGGAACCATTTACTCATTGCTTAGGGAATGTCTGCTACTCCCCCTCACCCACTGGCTAGTGAACCCAAGAAAGATGGCACCTCACCCACAGTATCTCAGAACACTTTCTGGGCCTCTGAAATAACAGAAGAAATGACTGCACCTGCTTTTTGAGACTTGTGAGTTGAAGTGCTGGACTTGCTTCCAATTTTGGCCAGAACAAGGAAGTGGATTCCAAGGGACAGTTGGATTACCTCCTCTGTGGCTACAGGGAAACAACAAGATACAAGAGGCCTTTTCCCGAAACACCCACCTGACGAGTTGCAACTGGACCTAGACCGGACCTGTTGGTGGCCTTTGCTGAGAAAGGTCTAACCCGTAAATGCTGTACCTGAGGTCCTTAGACGCTTGCCTGTGTCTATCTGTGCTACTCAATCAACATCTGAGACGTTAGGATTTCCAGAACTTCGAAGGACTGGGACCAATCACCCAACTCAGTCTGTTAAAGACAAAAATCAAGTTGACCCTGCTAGGGCTTTTTTGCCACTTGCTACCTGTTCAGCAGACCTTTGTGGCTAGCCTAACCGGCTATGGTGTGATGTTGCCAGATACGGCCTGCAGCCTTGCCTGCTGAAGGATTCTGAGCACCACAAATGAGACAAAGCCAGATTACCGGGTTAAGGCGCAAAAATATCTAGCTGCCAAGAATACCACTCTGGGTGAGAAATATGCACTTTTCCCATTCTTAGATTTTCCTGCTAAAAAAGACCTTCAGTGGTATCTCATCCACTAGCTATGTTGGCTTTGAGAGGAGACCCTCAGATACAATGTTCAACCTTGCTCTGCTGAATGATTTTGACTTCTATTTCACAGACTTAGGGTCAGATTTACTATGATTTTGCACCCGGGTTTGCCTCACTTTTGTGGCACAACCCCAATGCAAAATCATTTCCGACATTTATTAAGCCAATGAAGGCCACTTTGCGTATCTGTGTGTGGGTTTAATAAATATTAAGGGCCTTATTGCAAGAAACAGCAGTCCATAGAACCTCTGTACTCGCGGTGTTGGTCCGACCACTGCCATACTGTGGGCCGATCCGCAGTATTATGAGTGTGGTAGTAGACCACCAAAGGACCGCTGCATCCACCGGGGATCCACGATCCCACGACAGTTGCACAGTGGTCAGGGAGCTACAATATGCTGGTGGTGCCGCTGCAGTACCCCCGAGATTAGTACAAGTTACCTGTAGCCTCCCCTTTCATGGCGGTGAGCTCACCATAAAAAGAGTGGCAGAGAGGCAACAAAGGGGGCCCTAACAGTGCCCACAGCCGCTCCTGGGCCTGGGGGTGTATGCGGGGGGCACACCATGTGCCCCCTAGCTTTTACACTCCCAGTTCCTGCATGGTGTGACATGCATGCCACACAGTACAGGATCGTGCAGTCGGCACTCTCACAACGGCGGTATGCATGTTAGGCTCTGCCATGAGCCTAACAGGCCACCACCATTAGACCGCCACTGCAACGCCCGCTCACCATGGATTACACATGTAATCTGGTGGGCAGACACCCCACGGCCTTAGCGGTCCTCCAGGGGATGGCACAGTGGAGGGGCCACTGGAGGACCACCAAAGTCGGAATAAATAACTCAATGCAGCCCATAGTGCGGCCTTGCTCTACCTTGCAATGGGTAGGCATTACATGGTTGGAGCATGGGCATTCCCATTCATCCAACTTTGTATTTAGATGCAAACCCAGATTAAAAAAGATTTGTAAACCTGGGTTTGTGCCAAAGTGCTGCACTTACCCTTTATTTCTCCTCATAACTTCCTCTTTCTATGTGTGCTGCATTTTACAGCACACATAGGTAGTGGAATATGGCTATAAGGATTGTTGTTGTACAGGAACGTGTTCCATCCTGCACCAAAAATATTCTTGTCGCAACACAGGCACCCTTGCACTGTAGTGCACAGGTGCATGCATGGGCACTAGACAGCAAGCAGTATGCCAGCGCAAGAGGAGAGCAAGGAGAGAGCAGAAATGCCCCATATCTTTGTACATATGGAAAATTTCTGCTGTTTCCCTTTCATGTAAAGAAGGGCAGCCATTTCTCTTGCTGGGCCGTGTTGTGTAAAAGAATAGTAAATCTGCCCCTAAACCATTAGATAAAGTATTTGATTGAGACGATTCTGCTCATATCTGACACGCAGTCCATTGTGGTTGGCATCTAATAGCATCTAGATCTTGGTTCGCTGTGTTTCACAATTTGTATAAATTGTTCCTTTCAGCCCCTCATTCCGTTCTTGCGGCTCCTACCAGTCTGTTGATTGTGTCTGGGTGTTGGGACCGGCTTGCTGCTTTCTGTTCTGGGCCCGTTTGCTGTTGCTTTTGGCCCCGAATGTTCTGGTTCTGGGCCTTCTCTGTCCTCCTTCGGTGGTTGGTTCGGGCTGCTTTTGTGGCGGCCCTTCGAGTCCTGGGGGTCCGGGTCCTCGGCCCTCCCAGTGTCTCTCTTTCCCTGGGCTGGTTCTTCCTGCTCGTGGTTGCCTCTCTCTCGGGTGGTCCTTCCGCTCGTTTGGTCTTTTGGGTTTGCCTGCTTCCTTGGCTTCCCCTTCTGGTCTCTTGTTTTTTTTTTAGTTTTTCCATGAAGCTGCTTGGCTTTGGTATGTGCTCACTTCGTTAATCATGTGGCGAGGAAGACTTACGAGGAGGTAATGCCCCGGTTACTTACCGGTAATCTTCATTACTCCGAGTTTAGTCTTCCTCGCCACATGAGTTCCCATCCCTCCATCCCTGTCTGGCTATCGGCTTCATGTTTTTTCTTGGTAGTTTCAGGCTGAAGGATTGGGCCGATCCGCCTCTTATAGAGGTCAAGGGTGTAATGGGTCAGCCATATTGGGAAGGAATGGGAGGCATGGGAGGCTAACTTTTTTGCTTTGGAGGGTTCTGGTGTGGAGCTGAAGCTCACTTCGTTAATCATGTGGCGAGAAAGACTATACTCGGAGTAATGAAGATTACCGGTAAGTAACCGGGGCATTTACCATGGCATACATTAATTACCACTACACCTAACTCATAATCAGCGTCTCAGATACCACTGGACCAAGGGCTTTCCTTCGCTGTCAGTGAGCCCATATTATTTAAAAGAAAAAGAAATGAGGACCAGACGTGACAGATATAACAATCATATCGTGCCATGTCGTATAGTATTCATATGCACACCGTTACTCTTCAAACAACAGATACTCAGCCCACACCCATCAAATACGTTTGTTCCCTATCTGCATGAAACTGAATCTGCTTAATGCTGCGTGCAGCTATGCTACTTCCTGAAGCTATTTACTTTTCAACCTACATCTGAGGCTCAATGACATCAGTTGGAATTTTCCCAACTGACGCTGTCTGACATCTGCCACCTTAATCCCAGACTTATTTGTTCTCTTCTGCTATTCATATTTAGTTATGGTCAACCACTTGTGGTTATTCACACCTTCCATATTTAACGCCCATGTTCCTATAGACTTGCTTCACCCTCGCCCTAAGGATGCCAACATGGCGTTTTTGACTGCCCCCTTTAGCATTCTCAGCAGCACTTTTACCCTATTGTCAATTAAATCTTTCACCTCTCTCTCTATTTCTTCTTTGTCAAATGTAACTATTTTATTGTTCATTTCCTCTGCTCTGAGAGGGATCTGTGGCTGAATTGTAGTATAAAAGTCATGCTGTCCTCACCACCTTACTGGAGTATCAGTTTCCTTTCTCTTCATACCACAAGGAAACACCTCTTCTAGCACATGCACCTCATTAAAATAGCCAACAAAATATGTATTATCCATTGCAATATAATCGCTACAAGTTCACTAACCAAGCTCTTATCATCTCCCAAACTGCTCTGTACCATATGGGTGCAACATTTGCAGCAACTCTCTTTTTTTCCCTGCTACTGTTACGACATTTATATTGTTTTCGAGAGAGGCTCAGTATTCTGCTCCCACCATAGCCCATCCCCACTCTTTTGACATCAATAAAAATCCATAGTAGCCCTATTTGTCTCAAGGCTGCCATCTCTGATGTGATAATTGTTATGAAATGAATATAAATGTTATTAGTTTTTTTAATAGAGTTTGTAATTGTAAGGGTTATAATAATTTATATATAAGTTTAATTAGTTATTTATAGTGCATTGGCGGGTTGCTAGGTCTGTAGGGGAATAGGATGGGAAGTTAATTGAAATGTAAATACATTATATTTAATATTAATTCGTTTTTAATTGGAAATTAATTATTTTGACTTTTAATTACGTTATTTATCACTGATGGTACAAATACATTCACAAAACTTCAAAACGACTGTCATACCTTTGATATTCGCAAGTAGGATACCTCCAATGCAGGTTGTCCCTTCAAATGTTATACACCTGCTAAAACATAGCCTAAGTAACAAGAACCCCACCAATTCACTGGTAGCCAATCACAGGCCCTCTGAACACAGACAAAACATATCCCCTGCTGGTCACTAGGTGGCGCTCACAGCGGTGACACGGCGCAGCAGTAGCAGTAGCAGAGGAGCAGAGGAGCGGGAGCACTGCGGGAGTTCTGCGGCTACACCGAGGCTAAGTAACGGCCCGTGGGGCCCCCCGTGAGACGGAAGATGGAGGCATTTCGGAAAGGTCGCGTTGACACGCGGCCTCCGAGAGCCCCGCAAACCTCTCACTGTGCGCAAAGGGGACCGAAGACGGCCGCAGGGAAGGTGAGCAAGAAGTGAGCGCGGCCGCCATTAGGGGCAGCCGCTGAGTGTGTGCCCAGTGAGTCCGTGGAAGCGGCCCAAATAGGTTGGGTGCAGCCTGCGGCTCCCAGTGTGCCCTGCTCACAGCCTACCTACGTTTACCTAGTAATTACCTGGTCCCCCTGGTTCACCATCCTATTTCGTTTTAGGATTAATCATCATATTACAGTGGAGGCAAGTGCACAGCAAGGGCATAGTGGCCAGTGGAAGCTTTCAGTCGCCAGCCGCACTTTGTCAAATTCGGGCCGCATAGACAAGCCTGCTGGGAGCCAGCTTGTTGTCGAAAAGTGCGGTCACAGAGAAGAGTCTCTGTCATTACATCTAATAATCACTTATTAATCACCCTCTTTTAATCAACCAGTCAAGGAACTGAGGACCTTGGCTGTAAACGAGCATAATAGAATAAGTGGGCACGTCCTTTGGAACTACCCACCAGCACATTGTGCGCAGCGCTACACATTATAGCATACTGCCCCAAGATGACAAAAAGGATTCCAGTTACCAGGTCAATGTCAGCTGTTGATGCCAACGGAGGTGCAGTCCCAGCAGGGCTATTAACATGCACAAATGCTCAGGACTCAGACCAGTTTTCGGGGGTCCCTAAGATACAGAATAACCGAAAAATTGCCAACACTGGCCTGATAACTAAATACCTGCTTTCCAAGCCCTTAAATGGAGTCTCAGCCAATGGTAGTGCAGACAACCTAAGAAACAACTCAGGCATCAAGGAAGACCTCTCCTCTTCCGCAACAAGTTCCCAGGGCCTATGCCCCACGAAGACAAAACGCCACTCTCTTTCTTGTCCAAATATGGAGACTCTTAACAGTCTCACTCAATTGCCCTTGGGGCCAGACTCTGTCTCTAATGCTAACATGAGCTTTGCTCCAACGGACCTTCATTCATCTTTTACTGATAGCCCTAAATCAGCCTCACGTGTGCCAGGAAGATCTATAACAAATGAGGCACAAATACACCAATCTCATTCACCCACCCAGCAGCATCCTCTTTTGACCGCTGCCATAGGTTCTCCCGCTGCTACGAAAAAACAAGACTTGGGAGAAATGTCATCATTATTTCTACAGCAACTTGAAACTAAAATCGAACAAACCTTGGAGTCTACTCCACAGCTGTATAGATTATCTAGTGGAACAAATCATTATCATTGCACTTCCCAAAACATAGAAAACTTAAGTTTTACGGCTGCCTTGGAGTCGCCAAAACTCACCAACCCACAATATATAACGGCCAAAGCCCTACTTTGGCAATCCTCCAAGATGGACTTGCAAATGGATCTCTTGCAGGCAATAGCCTTGTGCTTGGCAGATTTGAAAGGAAAAATGGACCACATTACAAACTTGATCCTTACTTCGCAAACAAATTGCTCATGCTCATGTGCGGCCATTGTGGACCAGTGGGCAAACCTTCCTGCGGTCTTGACCACCTTAGCAGATTCAATCCGGGTCACAAGGGACCCCCGGACCACCTCCACAATTGACTCCAATTAAACTTGAACCAAATATTGAACTTATCAACAATCAAGTTAACCTACCTGAAGATCCACTTGCAAGCTCAACCAAAACATTACATCTGCCATCACCCACTGTTTTAAGTTTAACCTTTCCGACGAGCCCATAACTGCTGCGCTTTGCCTTTCAACTAGTTGTCAAATAGCAGAAGAACTTGACGGCATTCCAGAGATTAAACAGAAGGAAGGCTCGCTCTCTAGGAAAGCAAAGAAAAAACTGAGGAAACTACAAAAAAGGGCAAAAGCCAAAAATCGAGCGGTGTCCCTCCTTACTCGTACATATACAACTGAGTCAGACACTGGCCCTGTTAGGCTCTATCCAATTTTTTCAGCAAAGACATCAGGACAGTGCGATAGGGAAATTACATCAAACCATGTACAACCCAGCAAACGATCATCAATTAAGAGTTTAGCGGATGATTCCGCCCAAGGGGCAATTTCTCCCAATGCCCCCTCTACCTCTTTTCCTGACAATGAGAAGGGGGAAGTCCATACAACATCAAGGCAGTCTAAGTCTTCGGAAGGACCAGATGTGAGGACTAGCCTTGTCACTGGGCCGACACTGCTGCCTATAACCTCAGGGACACAGGCGGAGGCTGGCATGCAACCATTGTCCAGCGCTGCACATAGCACTAATATGCAGCATCAGCAGGCGTTAAAATCTCCTCCTGGACCAATGGTATATAGATCCCCCCCAACATATCAACCCACACTAGTATTTGACAATCAAGTCAAACCGGGAATTTTAACGAGCAGCAGCCGTTCAAAACTAGAAGTGGTGGAGGTCGCACTTACACCAAGATACCACGCCAAAGGCAATTATGAAATTTTGAACAGAGGCAACATTCTGCGCTTATTCACTCACATACCATCATTGGAGCATATAAGCTCAGCAGATGTTGCCTGGGTTAAATTCCTAAGCCTGCCAGGCGACTCCCACGACGAATCCACAGTGGTCGGGCTATACCAACAGCCACACCAGACGGCAATGCTGCGTGAAGCCAATCCATTGGCGGATTGGGGCATTGAATTAGGCACTTACCTCAAGACAGATACCCTCATGTTTTAGTCATCAAACCTTTAAATACATCGACCTATTCCCTCTTAAAATGCGATGATGGCACTTGTCCAGGTAACAATCCCAATGGTACTCTCTCCCAATATGAACCCTTGAGGATCACCTGCTCCACTAATCAGAGAAGAGTCTTCTCTAGCAAACAGGATATTAACAACCAATTCGGACATCAGGCCGAGTGCGGTCACCACTCGGCCCGACAGCATCTATAAGTCCCTCAGAGGCAATACAGACTACACATTGAACGAGCAAAATAATCACTTAACGATTATCTCTTGGAATGTGGCTGGCCTTCAGAAATTGATTAAAATTGAATCTGCCCTAGATTACCTTCAAAGTAGTGATATAATTTGTCTCCAGGAGACATGGGCAACATCTACTACAGCTCTCTCCGTGTATTTTGAAATCCATGTCCCGGCCTCAAGACGTAATATCTTTGGGCGGCCAATGGGCGGCCTCTCTGTCTATATCAAGCATTCCCGAAGGTTGGAAGTCATCACACTTGCACTTGCACCCCCCTCACCTGGAATCCAAGCATTACTTATCAATGGAATTGTTATTATTCAATTGCTATGTCAACCCAGTTCTGCACCAGAGAAGCCAAGCACTTGATGACCAGGCAGCCATCATTGGAGATTTTCTCATCAAATATCCTTATCACAATCCACTTATAGTTGGAGACTTTAATAATAGATCGATTGACAAGACAGGAAAGGATAATAAACAATCTAAAGAGGTCGCTGTACTACAAGCCTTATTTGACGCCTGTTCTATATCATCCACCCATAATCTTAAGAAAGCAAAGGATCAGACATGAGCCCCGCTCCCAACATACAGGAACATCTCTACAATCGATTATCTATTCGTCTGCAGTACATTAGCCTTACATCTGAATGACTTTGATATTGACAATCGAGTAGAGAGCGACCACAGGCCCCTTAGAGCATCCTTTAGTCTTTCCACTGCTGTATCTTGCAAGTTCACACCTGTAGGTGAATCTATGGCCGAAGAATGCAATAAAGTCCCCCGCAGGATAAATTGGACCACTAACCTCGGCACAAAATTGTCCGCAAGGACAACTAAAAATGAACGATTAAAAACCTCTTTCGGCTCGCAAGCCCTGCTAGATTACTGGCCCACCCTCCTCATGGACCTGCATCGGGCGCTGGGTGGAATATCGGACGCTCGTCAAAAGCAGGGGCCAAACCAGCTAAACCGGTACCCAAATAAGGAAACACTGGAAAGCAAATGGAAGCTTCAAAATGCCCCAAAAGCAAAACAAAGAGGGGAAAAAGCATTGCAGGGTGTTGCTATTGGATCTCTTCGAGCTGCCTATAAGAAACGTGCATGGGAGCAGCGCACTAAACAAATAGAGGACGCCTGGCTTAAAATTTTCTCTCTTCTCAAGGAAAAAAATCCTGCTCCATTCTGGAAATACATTAATCAAGTTAGCAATAGTGGCCTGTCTAAGGAGAATGGGGTACCTGAGCATGTCTGGGTGAATCACATCAAACAGCTTTACAGCAGCGGGACAGGGGAGCCGCCAGCCCTCCATTTGTCCCAAGCACCAAACTATGAAAACATTCAGGGTCCGGACATCTTTGAAGCCGAAGTAATCAAAATCATTAGTCGCATGAGGAACGATGGCGCGCCAGGGCCCAATGGAATACCTGCTGCAGTCTTTAAATCGAAAGGATCCTTTTGGGCAGAGCTCCTTACGCCGCTCTTTAAACAAGCCTTTCTTACAGCCACAATTCCATCTACCTGGCAAGGCTCAAAATTACATCCAATCTACAAAAAGGGCAACCGCTCAAATCCGGCCAACTACAGGTTAATATCGTTATTGGAGATCGAAGCTAAGGCCTACGCCCGTGTCCTGCTGGCAGAACTAGAAAACTGGGTCACAGAAAACAGCATCCTCCCCCGTACTCAGTCAGGCTTTAGATCAGGCTGCTCTACAACAGATAACATAATAGCGCTGGCTTACCTGTCCTGGAGAGCCACTCTGGCCAATCATCTTCCTCTATTCTGCTGTTTTGTGGACTTTAGTGCAGCGTTCGATAGAGTCGATCGAGGGTTGTTATGGAATAAGCTAAATTCTTGGGGGATACCCTCCACGCTTCTCTCTGCACTGATGTCACTACATCAGAAAACTTGGGTGAGGATTAAAACCAGTGCTACAACAGTATCTGCAAAAATTGCAACGAAAAATGGTCTAAAGCAAGGCTGCGTATTAGCCCCGCTACTTTTTAATCTCTATACTGCTGACTTGCCTAAAGCATTGGCAGGTGCAACCTTGGTTGCCCCAAAACTGGGCGGCGTACGACTACAGATCATGCAATACGCCGATGACATTATTATTATGGATCATACAAAAACAGGACTACAAAGAGCGCTCACTGCCCTTAACACATACAACATAAAAAATAATCTTCTGATGAATGAGTCAAAAACTAAAGTTATGATTTTTGGGAAACATAAAAGAAAGAAAATCTTGTCTTGGCGAATAGGTGGACTTCAAATAGCCACCTGCACCAGCTACAATTATTTGGGAGTCTGGTTTAATGAAAGAGCAAACCAAGTGGCCCACCTCAAACATCTTCGGCCCAAGGGAGCTGGGGTTATACATAGTCTGAGGCGCTTTAATCGGCACTTGCACAGCTCCACTGCTGAGCCAATTTTAAGGGTCTTACGTGCCAAACTGCTCCCGGCATTGTCTTATGGCCACTTGGCTTTCCAAGGCAAAATGGACTCATTCCTCGTGAATTATCAAACAATGGCCTATAAGAAAATATTTTCGGCTCCCCAGCATGCAAGGAGGGCCAGGTTGAGACTTGAGCTGGGCCTGGCAAGTGCAGACCTTCACTGCCTAGGCGACTTAATTAAATTTTACATCTACACTCTGCGTGCATCAGCTCAATCCATGAAAGAACAACTGCAATCATTGTTCATGGACGAACTCTCTCCCTGGTACATACAGCTGCACTTGGCCATTTCCACACTGAAGATTGAAACCATAAACCTCTCTAACCCAATCATTCCCCTATCAACGTGGAAAAAAACAGTAAAAAACCAAATTACTCTAGTGTCATTTGAGAGAGACATCGCTCGGCTTCCCAAAAAGCCACTCCTCACAGCTCTGGACGCCTTGTATATCAAGGGAAAACCTCAACCATACTTTAATTACTCCCTTCAACCACAGACTCGCAATAACATTACTTATATGAGGTTGTTAGCCCTTCCAATTTACGATTTTACCCCGCTGTGGGCTCAGAGGAATGGACAGCTAACATGTAGGCTCTGTAATTATCCACATGAGTCCTGGTTACATCTGCTATGTTGTTGTCCTCATCTTGCTAATGACCGTCGACGTCTATTGGTCCCAGTCTATCGGGATAAGTTACTGAGGCATTGCAGGGAAGCATCTGATTTGTGCTTCAGTAATAATTCAGCTCAAGTTCTAGCAAGGGCTGGGAAATGTGTTAATATTATTTTAACAGCACTGTACACAGCCCAGCACTAAGAAATAGACATAGAACATGAGATGGGCTTAAGGGGGCTAAATCATATCACCTTGCAGGGTTTAACAATGCACTTACAGAGATAGCCTAGTAAGAGCCGCTGAATCAATTTCAAGTTCTATTTTATATTGCTATTGTACAAATGAACTTTGATGAAAGTTAGCTATCGGTATCTGTAACAAGCATTGGGACATTTTGTTATTGCCTTCTGCACTACACACTTTCCTTTTGGAGCTAAACGGCTAATTGTGATATATTGTCATCAACCTGAAATGCTGTTTTGGAATTGTCATTTATTTCGCACTGTTTGATTTTATAATGTGTATTCAACTATTAATCCTTAATTTTATTAAGTACCAATATGATGTTTGTATGTTACGGTTTTAATTAACTGTATAATAAAAGAGAGAGTGATAGCCCCTGCTATAACAGAAATCTTGCTTTTGCAGTGATATTACTTAGATAGTAATGGGTGCCACATTCGCTTACACCTACTAATATGGAGCCATTCGTTTTTAAACAAACAGTTCCTCTCTACAATGTCACCAACTTCTAGGAAGGTGCTGGTGTAGAATCCTTTTAAGAGTGGGGTTTATAGTATTGGGGAAGGATGTATTTTCCAACCCAATAATGATATTTCTATTACTTTTATTATTACATGTATTCTGCTCACACTACCATGTTATATTCCCTGGACGTTTTCTCCACTATTACTCATTGATACTCATTAAATACATCTACTTATTCACTGGTGTTTTACTCGTATGGTGGGGAATGAAGCAGGGAGCAATGACATTCTTCCATGCGAACTGACCAGGACATGAGCACAAAGCCAGCAACTGGTAAAATTATATTTTTCTCTATGTGTAAACAGCAAAAAATACATCAATTCCATAATTCAAATCTAATAGTGTTACGTTTTTTCTGCTTTTGCTTTTTCCTTCACTTATTGTTAATCAACAAGGTGACGACCATTATAAGTACAAGAAAAACAATGCACCTAGTTCTCTTCCTGATCATTTTGTTGATCTTGATCTGAGGAAGATCTTCATCAGTGCTATGTTCTGCAGATGACAGGCCACTAGTACAACCACTCTGCATCTGAGCCCAATCTCTTTCAGTTGTTTGGGTTACAGTAACTTAATCATCATTTTTCAATGACCAGTTCAGCTGCGGGGATAAATTCTACTCCTAACACTTACTTGTAACTGCGGTTCAGCTAACTTTCAGCAATGAGATGCATGGATTCAAGTTGGCACCCTTGCAGTTTCACCGTGGGTTCTTGATCAGAAGTATTTGGTAGGGTCCTATCCACAGCTGTCCGGAGAAGTTTTGCTTTAATGTACTTTAATACATACACAATCTACAGTTCAGACAGGCAGCAGTGGGTAATGGGCGTCTCACAGCTGTGAATGAAACAATGCATTTGCCTTCATTAAAGCACTACAGTAGTCTATAATAATGTATTTATTTAATTGAACATTTTCTAAGCATGATACTGCTGGTATCATCCTTGATCTGCCCAATACTGTTTCATAGGGCTGAAGCCGATCTTACTGTTGGGAGTGCTGTGGATATTCGTGAATGCAAAGGGGAAGTGCCTGGCCACCTCAATCCACTCTTAATGTAAATCTTTGACACATTTTTTTAAAAGGTGGAGTTAGTTCTTTTTGCCTTCCCAGATTCTGGTGGAAATGATGAATCCATCTTTAATTCTTTACTAGTTAATTGCATTACCAATAGCTCCTAGATCCCTCACAGTTTGGGTTTAGGAGCAGCCACAGTATGGAAATGCCTTGATTGTAGCAACTGAGGAGATTAGGGCAACTCTTGACAATAGAGGGAGAGCAGCACTCATTCTGCTTGACCTATCAGCAGCATTTAATAGGTCAATCATGAATTGCTGATTGATCGCCTCTCTAACATTGGAATCAAAGAGGCCACTCTAGCCCTCTGAGTTCCTTTCTCAGTGGGAGAGAACAAAGAGTGTCATTAGAGGAGGTTGAATCAGAATCTTTCTCCTTGTCCTATTGAGTCCCTTAGGGGTCTTAGTTGATTCCAACGTTATTTAACATATATTTACCATCACTGGCCTTCTTGATCAAATCTTTTGGCTTCTCCCTTACACCCTATGTGGATGATACTCAGATTGCAGTATCTCTATCTACAGTGACAGCAACACCAGCACCAGTTTTAGTAATTGTATGCTGGCGGTCAGTGATTGGATGAACAATATCTGTCTGAAGTTATATTTAGGGAAGACGGAGGTCCTTCAATTCGGCAAAGATGTTTCCTTCTGGTCTCCATCCTGGTGGCCTCAAGGGTTAGGAACTCTTCCATCACCAGCAATGAAAGTAAAAAAATCTAAGGGCCATATGTACAAGGACTGGCGAAAACTATCGCTAACGTTAGTTACTGGCAGTTTTCTTACCGCTGTGTACCTCTGACAACTATCACCATGTTAGCGACGTATTACAAGCCGTCGCTACATAGCGATAGCTTCAGGGATCGGCGGCGAAAACTGCAACTAACATTAGCGTGATGGCGATAGGAATTCCGGCGTTAGCGGGCGAAAGGCCCATTAGCGGCAAAAAAACGGACGTTAGTCAGCCCAAAGTGAGTTATTTTTTGCCTCTATTGGAAAAAATTGCCTATCAGTCAACCTCCAATAGAAAATAGGCAAAACAAACAATGAAATGCAGAATACAGCAGCCAGGGAAAAGTGCAGCACACATCAACAACCCCCTCAAGCCACCCAACATCCAGGATGAGAGCCTGGGTGCCTTGCAGGACCTATGCCTGGAGCCTGGATGCCTCACTGGACCTGCGTCGGAGCTTTGATGCCTCGCTGAACCTGCGTCTGGAGCCTGGATGCTTGCTGGACCTTTGTCTGGAGCCTGGATGCCTCGCTTGACCTGCGTCCGGAGCCTGGATGCCTCGCTGGACCTGCGTCTGGAGCCTAGATGCCTTGCTGGACCTGCATCTGGAGCCTGGATGCCTCGCTGGACCTGCGTCCGGAGCCTGGATGCCTCGCTGGACCTGCGTCTGAAGCCTGGAGTGGGATGCGGAGGAGCTGTTGAGTCGATGAGCCTTGGCTGTAGACATTGAGGTGCGGCGATCGCCCGTACCTGGTGGTGAAGTCTGGCAGGTCGCATGGAGACACGTTGCTGACCTGTCTGAGGAGACCGCCTTGAGCCCCTTGGAGCTGTGAATGGTAGAGGCGCTCCTGCGCACCAAAGTAGGGAGGTCTGCATTGCATACTACAATCCACCACTACAACGGGGTGCACGGAGGGGATTACCAATGGTGGGCGGCGCCTCTCTGCACCACAGGCCGGATGATGTTGCGCTGGCTGGATGCTGTGGAGGGTGAGGCCCCTGAGCTGCTCAGAACTTGTGTGGCGGGAGCGCTGCAACTTCACGCCTAAGGGGGTCCTGCTGCATCAACTGCATCCGGAGGTTCACCAGCGGACTTGTCGGCGACTGCTGTACCCAGGATTGTGAATTCCCACCTGGCTGAGGCTCCTGCTGGCTGAGTCACAGATTAGGAGAGAGTGCAGCGGATTGCGCCATTGTGTCAATGTCCAGGTAGGGAGAAGGTGGGACGCGTAGCGGAGGAGGCCCAGCGATCGAGTCGCCCAAGCCTAGCACCTGTAGATGACGCACCCCCAGTGGCGGCTCATCCGCTATAGCGGAAGAGCATCGCCCCACTGCTTTCAAGCAGTGCAAGAAGAGGAAAAATCATCACATGATGATAACTTCCTGATGTAATCGTGCTATGTTTCCTTTGTGGACGGGAGGGTGGGTAGGGCTGATCCACTCACGGAGCAGGGCAGGGGCGGAGTGGCATGCCCACTCAAGTGCACAATGACTGTTTGGTCGGCCCAAAGCAGTCATGTGCACTGTCCTGTTCGCAATGCAGGCTGCATTACAGCCTGCATGGAGAACATGCCCACTCCTCCAGCCCCTGGCTGAACGCCTTGTCCTGGCGCCAATGACCAATCCCAACGCCGCATTGCAGCGTTGTGATTGGCTTAGAGGAGGGAGCCTGGCTGCCTACTTCCTGTTCCTGGAAGCAGACTCAGGAGAGCAGGAGCAAAGAAGACACGGGACCCGGCCTCGAGTTAAGATTTCTCTCATTTAAATATTTACAACACCTGCTCACACACATGCCCCCGCGTCAACGCCCCATCCAGTGTCCTTTCTGGCGTTTCCCACCTCCCAGCTGTCCAGTCCCCCCGCAGCACTTCTCAATGGCGGCCGCTGTGCGGCCATGCGCAGCGGGCGTAGGTATATATGAAGTTACAACGCATACCATTACATTGCATTCCATTACAATTCATACTAATACTAGGCATATTGCAATAGTAGGGAAGGTGTTGGATAGCGGAGATGTAAATATAACTATTCCCACTTCAGTGAGTGCAACCCTAAAACTAACCGTTGCACCCCAAAGCAAGCCCTGAACCCTAAAATACATCTTTGAGCCCCCAAAACACACCCTAAAAATCATATTTGACCCAAATGCACACCCCAATTTTCATAATTGACCCCAAATTTCAAATTTTACCCTATAATACACCCCAAATTTAATTTCTGACACCCGAAACCCATACCCACCCTAAAACTTAAAAATATCCCATTACTGACCTCACAATGCATTGCAATGGAATGCGATGTAAAGGCACCTGCGTTGTTGGGGTTGCGTTGTAAAGGCATTACGATGAAATGCCTGCGTTGTAATGGACATCTCCCATGCCAAAGGCAAGCCATAGGCAAGCCCATCTGCGTCCGTCTGCCCCTGGAACGCGCTCAGCACCAAGCATCCTTCCTCTCAGACACTCCACCACTACGACGCCAGCACCCTCCTCGCCATCAACCCTGGATGCCACATCGCCTGCCAGGACCAACCTCAGTTCCCGAACGGACATCACCATCGCCATCACTGACGGCTACTTAATCACCCGCAAGGACCACCCTGACCATCCAGGAGGAGGCATTGCCATCACCTACAGAAGCACACTCCGACTGACCACGCACTCTAATGACCCAACGGTGACCATGGAACACCTCAACTTCCAGATCCGGACCAACGTCAAGCCCATCCTCTGTGGCACCCTCATCTGCAGGCCCCCCGGGCCATGGACCCCCATTCTCCGATACCATTGAGGACCTCATTGCACCCCAGGCTCTCCCATCCACCGACGACATCCTACTCAGTGAACTCAAGTTCCACCTGGACAACACCAGTTACCAGAACACCACCCCCTCCTGGGGAAGCTCCCCAACATCACACTCAAGCAGCTAGTCACCACAGCAGGCCACATAGCAGGACACACGATCGAGCATGTCTCCTCCGCCTGCGGGAACCTCAACTACAGCCACACCACCGGATTCTCCTGGACAGACCATCATTGTATACACCACATCTTCACCATGCCCACCGTACACCACCGCCATAATTGCCCCCCCTCGCAGCTGGATCAAGGCCACCGAAGAACATCTCATCAACTCCCTCAGCACCTCCACTCCGCCAACGCTTACAGACGATGACACTGCAGCGCGCAACCACCACCGATGGATCTCCAAGTGCGCCGACACCCTGGCACCCCTCAAGAACGGCACTGCGTCAGTACCTTACGCCTGTCTGATGGCAGGCGTAAGGGTGACGGAGTGCCACAGGGATAGGCTGGCCCCATGCATTGCTGGAGTTGCGCCATGGTTGTGACACGACTGCAGCAATGCATGACTTTAGCGCAGACAGATAAGTCAGGATCCCAGACGTATCTGTCATTACTTGCGTCATGGAGCGCTGCCCAGTGAATACAGCGCATCCATGGTGTCGCAAGAAGGGGGTAGTGAAAACTGTCTTGTCGCAGCGCTGCAACACTTCTCATGACTGAGGCCCAGGAATGCGCACTATCTTATTGATGGTGCGCATTCCTGCCCTGTAGTTTTGATGCAGGGCAGCGCAGCAACATTGCTTTCAGCGCTGTCCAGCACCAAAACCTGCTGAAAAGAGGCCCCAAGTGTTATCTCCATTTTTAAGACCAGCTATTTTCTGGTCTTAAAAAACTGCCTCTAACTGCTGTTAGCGGCAGTTTTTTTGGTCTTCCAAAGTTCAGGAACCCCCTTGTAAATATCGCGAAGTGGGGTTAGTGGCCGTTTTTGCACGGGAACGCCTCCCTTTCATGTCATTGTCGCTAACAGAAGTGGCGATCTTTAGAATGGACGTTTTCGACGGAAAACTGCCGCTAACAGAGGTCAGCGGCAGCTTGTGCATAAGGGGATAAAAATCTTGCCTCAAAACCGTCTGAAAAGTGCTGCTAAGGCGGCGTTCACTACTTGTACATATGCCCCCAATGGACTTAGTAGACAGCAAGCTTGCATACGGTGATCAAGTCAATGCCACTATTTTCTCCTCCTTCTATACACTGAAAATAGTGAAGTAAATCCTCCCTTACATTCTGGAGTCTTTACATAAAACTGTTGTGATGGTGTTAGCCAGGTCTAAACTAGACTATTGTAATGGTCTCTATCTGAATATACAGCAGCAGTTTGTGAACCAGCTTTGAGTTCTCCAAAATGCAGCGGCACACATGTTGCTAGGAACTCCTAAATTTCAGTCTGTTAGACACACCTTGTGAAAGCTTCTCTGGCTGTCCATCAAACAGAGATTCAACTTTAAGGCCTTGTATATTACCTTTACAGCTCTTCATGATACAGGACTGGCATATCTGAAAAACAGGTTGAAATGATATTGTTCTAATAGGTAGCTGGGCTCTATTAGTGCCAAAAATGTTGTTGTACCTAAATTCAAATGCTCTTCATGGGGCGAAGAAGATCTGTGGTGAGTGCCTCCAATTTGTGGAATACTCTCTCTTTGCACATTAAATCCATGACTGATCTGTTATCTTTCAGGTAGGTTTTAAAAACATGTCTTTTTAATTATTAGTAGGACTTACGGACCTTTGTCACAGAGGCAGCGCTAAAGAACCTCCGGGTATATGTGCACTTTAAAAGTATTTTTAACATAATATTACATAATATTAGTTCAAGTGTATAATTGTTTTCATGGTCCATCTTGCTAGCTAGTGGAACCCCAAACATAGAAACAGAAATAAAGTTTCCCAACAATATTTTTGCCACAGACTTTGTATCAGCATTTAAACAAGGATAAGCCTCAATCAATTCGGAAAAGTTTCAGATTTATTAAAATGTGGCATATGGATAAAGTTCAAATGGAAAACCAGACCCCAAGTCCGAGCCCTAACCCCACTATGAACTCTCATTCAATTCCCTATATTGTCAGATAAGACAAGATTGTCAAAAGGTTGATGTGTGTGCTGCAAAATAAGAGAGAAACCAACATTTATGAAATGACAAAGTCATCACCTGATGAATGTGTCAAGAGTCTCTATCAGAGAGAGCCTTACTAGACTCAGATCAGAGGTATCCTACACACTGTCAGACCAGTGAATGCTCATCACACTCAAATAGCCACACAGATTAAGCAACAAAAAGTGGAATTATTTAATATGCATGACTTAAACAAGTCTAAATGACTTCCCCACCAATATTCTAGATTCTCAAAAACCAACTCTTTACAAAATAGTTAGATCTGATAGACAAGGCAACAAAGGAGGTGGGGTCGATTTTATCACTGAAGGCTCTCTATCGTTCGAGATAGTCAAATCGTGTCCTAACCCCTCCTTTGAAAATGTGAAATGAGCCCTATGCATCAGTCCCCTATCAAAGCATATACTTACACAGGTGTGAATCAAAAAGTGCACGTGCCCCATTAAGACAGGTACTATGTATAGAAGACACTAAGGGCCTGATTTCGATGTCTGGCGGAATTCCTTCTGCACGACACCGACTCAGTCCTGGGACTGACCGACACCTGGTTGGCAGTCCCGACCACCTCATTAGCATGCGACCGAACACTGTTCAGTCGCATTCCTATATTTCACTTTGGGAGCATGCATTACAGGCATAAACCGACTGTAATGCATGCTTCCATAGTGAAATGGGAGGTGCAGTTCATCCCTGCAACTCGTGACAGGCACCTTGAGGTGCCTGCCATGGGGTGCTGGGATGAACCACACCTCCTATTTCACTAAGGGAGCATGCATTATGGGCAATTCACGCCCGTAATCAGGGATCATCAGGGGGCAACATAGGTGCGCCTTCAGCCTTCAACAGGAGGCCATGCACCAAAGGGGACCCTGCTGGAGGCCCCCAAACACGCTTTCTGACATGGTTTCCATATTGGACAGGATGGCATGGAATCCATGTCGGAAACGTGCATTGTCATCTCATGGGTGGAAAGGTCTGCCCTTGAGATTACAAGCTGGCTTCCGACTGGCGGATGGGCTCTCCGGAATGACCGGCCGGTTTCCTTTCCGACCGCCTCCATAATAATGAGAAGACCGCAGGTTGGAGCCTTTACGGGCCGCATCGTACTCGGCCCCTAAATATATAATGTTTTAAAAAATTAAAAAAATTATAATCAGCAGATAATTGACAATTCTATCTGTGTACAATATGTGAGATACTACAAAGTGATGAAACAATAAGCTGAGTTCCCAAGTTTGTTAATTTTTCAACCTCATATGACAGGAATTGTAAATGTCATCATCAGGATGTATAGTCCATATTTCAGTTTTACATACCACAATTCTCATTATTGAGGACAATATAGAAGCTGGCTACATGAATCAGATAATACATGGTGACATTATATTGCCATTAATCACCATTACACAAAAGGTGGGTGAGTTTTATTTACCTGCTTGAATGCATATAAGTATTATGAAAAACCAATGAGTGAAATGATAGTGCCTTGAAGTGCTGAAATACCAGTGTGCTTTCTAGATTATTGCTTTGCTATAAATCTACCCAGAGTGGTAACCATTATCAGGAATTATAAGTCAGTAGGTAAGACAAATGAGGGGCGTAGTGAATAGCTCAAAAGTTTTTGGGGGAATTCTTGCAGAGTCCTATCAACACAGATCTTCTAGCACAAAGACTGAGAAGAGGAGTGAAGTGAGGTAATGGTAAAATGTGTCTGCCAAAGGTATTAAAAGTGAAAATGACCAGCTACCTACAACTCCCCTAAAAAACATTCCGATAAAGAGGTGGACCATTAACATGGGGCCAAAGGCAACCAGTAAGAATGTAGCAGGAGCATAAAAAAAAGAAGTAACAGAGGGGCTTATTACGATGTTGGTCGGAGTTGCTTTCGACCAACACCGTCTCAGTCTTGGGACCGACTGACCTCTGGTTGGTGGTTCAGACCGCCTGATTACGATGTGACCGAACAGTATTCGGTCGATACTCCCTTCTCTTAATGGGAGCTTGTGTTACGGCCATAAACTGGCTGTAATACTGGCTCCCATAGAGAAATTGGGGTGTGTGGAAAACATTGCACCCTATGGCAGGCATAGCATGGTGCCTGCCACACAGTGCAGGGATTTACAGGGGGGTACCCTAGGTACCCCTTCGACCACCAACCGCAGGCCGTGGAGCCAAGGTGGCACTGCTAGGGACCCCCAAAGTCGCTTTGTGACAGCCTTTCCATGACGGAAAGACCGGCACGAAAAGGCTGTCGGAAACAGACATCGTAATCCTGCCGGCGGTAACGCCATCCATAGGGGATTACAGCGCGGTTCCAACTGGCCGGAAGACTCTGAGAGCCAGTTGGAACCACGTCGGAATGACCGGCCGGTTTACGTTCCGATCGCCGACATTGTAATCAGGCGGTTGGACCACAAACCGACCGTGTCGGACATCGTAATCGGCCCCAGAGTGCCTGCCAGACGTATTATTAGTACAAATGGTGTTTCACTTCTAAAACAAATGTGCACTTAGCAATAGAATCGACATGCACAGTCAGTGATTTTATGTATAAACAACCAAAACCAATACAACTTAAGTCAATAAAGACCATAAGTAGAGGCGTGGCCATAGCCTGGGGGGGGGGGGGCTGGCAGGAACGAGCAAGGCCATATTTTTGTGTGGCCCCCTAAATTCTCCTAAGGGAAACCAGCATGACAGCTGCTTGTATTAATTGAGCCGTGCACTTCGTGTTTCACGTACTTTGTTGTCGGAGTATGCATAGCTGCCCACTAAAGGGAAAAACGTGATTTGCAGTGTACAATTGTGTTAGACTTGGCATCTTTTGGCGTGTTTCCCCTGACTTTTTGCTTTCTGACCTCCCGGTTTTGACTCTGTTTTTGCTGGTGTGATGATTCTGCGCACTTTCCTCACTGCGGTCCAGTGGGAAAGTGCAAGTGCTCCTGTATAAAATGTGTTATGGATTGGTGTTTCCATGATTGGCCTATTTGGTTTATGTGTCAGTCCCTTGTAAAGTGCACTGCGAGTGCCAGGGCCTATAGACCAAATGCTGTTGGTGGGCTGCAGCACTGGATTGTGCCACCCAAGCAAACAGCCCGTAAAGTGTAACTCGGGCCTGCCATCGCAGAGCCTGTGCGCAGCCTGGGGCTGCCATGTCGACTTGGCAAGTGCACACACTTGCAAGTCCCTAAACCTTCCCTTTGCTACATGTTAGTCACCCCTAAGGTAGGCCCAAGGTACCCCTGTGGGCAGGGTGCGTTGTACGCGAAAGGTAGGACATGCCCGGGTGTGTGCGGCATGTCCTGATAGTGAATTACAGCCTAGTTCGTTTTTCACTATTGCAAGGCTACCTGTTCCCCCTAGGCCAGAACGGGCAGTTTTGATTATTACAGCTTATAATCCTAACTGACCCCGGGAACATGGTAGAAATTCGAGTTTAGTATGCCTGGACTCAGAATGATAAAATGCAGCTTTTAGTAAGGTTGGTTTTAACATTCTGTGTTTGAAAATACCACTTTTAGAAAGTGGGTATTTTCTTGTCTAACCATCCAAGCCTGCCTCTGCGAGATTGTGTATTCCTTGTCTGGAGTGTGAGTGACAGGGGCTGGGGGATGCCGGGAGACAGGGTGAGTCAGCACAGGGCTGAATAGCAAGATCTACATGTAGATGGGTGGGAGGGGTCGCACCTGGGCCCTGAATAGGACAGTGCCTTCCCTCCACAATGCTGGCTCCACCTCCTGTGGTGCGTCTGATGTCCCTGGCCTACTCACTGAAAGAAGGGACGGAGACTTGTCAACAAAGTGCTCCAGAACTGGTTTGGACTAGGCAAAGGCCTCTCTGCCTTCAGAGAACAAAGGAAAATGGGGATATAAATATTGGGGCCCTGACCCCATGAATTTAGATCTCGCTGGAATCAAGGAACCTGCCAAGACGAAGAGCTGGAAGAGCTGCCAGGAGGAGTACTGCCCCTTTGCTGTGTTGTTGCTTTGTTGGGTTGGCCTGCAGTTGCTGCTTCTGTCTTGGGCAGTGAAAGGACTGGACTGAACTTTCTCCAAACTTGTGCTGAGTATCTCCAAGGGCCAGAAACCGAGCTGGCCTCCTGTTAAGAAGTCTCAGGGACTACAAAGACTTCACAAGCCTCTGGGTACCGCTTCTGGAACGCTGTTTCAGTTGCCACAGAGGAAGGGAACCGCAACCGGCTCCGTCAACCGAATCCATCCCTGGCCGGTGACCTGTTTGCACCGCAGACCGCATCGCCCCGCTTCGCATCGCAACCCTGGTCTCACCGTGGGCGATGTCCGACGCCGCCAACATCGAGCCGCTGCTTGCACCGTGACCTGTGGGCACCGCAGTTCGCATCGCATCGCTTCACTGGGCCAGCCGGACCAGACCGACACTGTCGCTGCAACTGGCTCAAGAGTCGAGACCGCACCGCATTTGGGGCACCGCTCGCACGTCTGCGACGCACCGCTCCGACTCGCACCGCTGTCCGACGCCAGCTCCCGCACTCCGGCTAGGTCGCCTGCATTGCAACCTGTCAGCACCGCATCGAGCATCGTCTCACCCTGCATCGCACGCCTTGGACTCACCGACTCCGTCTGCACGACGCTCATCGAGCCGCTGCCTGCACCGCATCGAGGGACACCGCACCTTGCATCGCTCCGTCTTGCACCGCAACCGCGACGAACGCCGACCGGCTCGTACACTCCGTACCAGCCACAACGAGAAAGGTACTGTGACCGAGTCTGTTCACGACTCTGCTGGCCCGTATCGACGCGGTCGGCTGGAACTGTTAGACTCTGTGGTTTTCAGCATCGCGGTAGGCTCGGACGGAGCTACCGACTCGTACGAACTTTGCTTTTGTGCTATTCCTGCAAAGAAGAAGTTACCGTATCAAGCATTCATTTTTAAAGTATAGTATTGTGGATTTTTGTCGTAATTGGTCTTGTCTTAAGTATATAAAATATTGGTTATTTTTCTAAACTGGTGTGGTGTCCGTTTGTAGTGCTTACACTGTATTACTGTTGGTTATGTGCAAATGCTTTACACACTGCCTCTGAATTAAGCCTGACTGCTCGTGCCAAGCTACCACGAGGGTGAGCAGGGGTTACTTCACGAGTGTAACAACCCTTACCCTGACTAGGAAGAAGGGTCCCTACTTGGACAAAGGTGCAAGCCCTTGCCAACTAGAGATCCCATTTCTAACATTGGTTGTCAGCGGTGAGGATAGGACTTGCGTTTGCACTTGACTTACAGTGATTGGTGTGCACTACTACCATATCGCAGACCATTACGTACCACATACTGGTTCTTTTTCCTTTAGCCTATTTTTGATCTTGCCAGTTTTTAACTCACGACTTTCGTCATGCCTGAATCAATTGCATCATCCGTTGCATCTCTGGAAGTTATCTTTGAGGAGGACAGGTTGGAATCCTACGCCGTAAAGGAGCTACGAGCGATTTGTAAAAACCTGAAAGTCCAAATTAAAGGCCTCACAAGGAAGGAGGAGCTACAGAAGGCGCTGAGGGCCTGGGTAGCAGCCAGACATGCCAATGGGCAGCCTGGTAATCTCAGTGAGGAGGCGGAGGAGCCTATTTCCAGGGTGGATGTGCTTTTGGGTAGGGGGGAACCCGCCAGGTCAGGCAGCAGCAGTCTGTCCCCAGGGGAGCTGGAGGACAGGCGGGAGGCAAGGCAGTTCGAGCTGCAGAAGCTCAGGCTGGAGAGTGAGCGGGAGGAGAAGAGATTGGCCATAGAGGAGAGGAAGATGCTCTTAGAGCATGAGAGAGAACTAAAGGAGCTAGAACTTAGGAGTAAGTCAGGCTCAGATGGTGGCAGCAATTCGTCCAGAAAAGCAGACAGGATTGTGCACATTCCCAAGAACGTAGGCAAGGAGTTCAAGAAGGGGGATGACATACAAAGGTGGTTTCAGGGTTATGAGGCAGCCATACACATGAATGGGGTCCCTGAGGAGAATTGGGGAGCAGGATTGTGGCCACTTTTTCCTGAAGAAGCAAGGGATGCTCTGATAGCTTTGGGTAAGGGGTATCACCTCACCTATGCTGACATGAAGGATGCCCTTCTCACGAAGTATGGTCTTACTCCTGAAAAGTACAGGGATCAGTTCAGGTCCAGTAAGAAGTCTGATGCCAACACTTGGTTGGAATGTGTGGATGTGTTCTGCAGGTCTCTGGATGGTTGGGTGAAGGGCAGTAGTGTAACAGATTTTCAGGGGCTCTACAACTTGATTGCATGGGAGCACTTGTCTAGTCTATGTTTTGCAGATCTGCGCCAGCACCTAGTTGATAGTAAGCTAACTGACCCCAGGAAGCTTGCTATGGAAGCGGACCGCTGGGTGAGTACCAGGGTCCACAAGAAAGCGTTTGGGGGAGACTCAGCCAAAGGTGGGCAGGGTCCCCAGCAGAAAGGTGGGGGGACAAGGGTAAAGCACAGGAGTTCTCTAAAGGGCCCCAAACTAGTACCCAGGGTAAAGGTTCCCAGCCCCCGGTGATAAGAAGAAAGGGGTCTCTACAGGGAAGCCTGTTGAGACCGGCCCCCGCAAGTGTTATGCATGTGACCAGGTAGGTCACTTTAAGGGGGACCCCAAGTGCCCGAAGGGGACACAGCCACCCACCGGTGGACAATCCAAAGTGTTGGCTAGTGTAGCGCTTGGGGAGGAGGGGTGCCCACAGGAGGGTGGGGATCCCGCAGAAATGACCCTTGTCTCACTAGGGGACAGTGAGATGGTCCCAGGAAACCAGGTGCCCCCTAACACAAAGAAATATAGCACCTGGGTGACCATTAATGGGAACAGGGTAGAGGCTCTCAGAGATACTGGAGCCAGTGTGACCTCAGTCCGGTGTCACCTGGTGTCTGAGAAGCAAGTAGTCCCCGGAGCATTCCACCAAGTAGTTGCTGTCGACAACTCTGAGCGCCAGTGTATGGTGGCGCAGGTTCCCTTTGAATGGGGGGGTCTCAGGTCCCTTGAGGGTGGTTGTGAGCCCTACCATGCCTGTAGATTGTCTGCTAGGTAACGACCTGGAGCAGTCCTCATGGAAGGAGGTTGAGCTCAGGTCTCACTTGGAGATGCTTGGGTTGCCAGAGTGGGCATGCGTGTCTACTCGGTCAATGGCAGCCAGAAAGGGTGATCAAGAGGACTTGGAGCCTGAAACAGTGGCCCAAGTCCCTGCCAAGAGAAAGGGCAGGGGGCGCGGGAAACCGGCCCCCGAAGTTCCCACGGACCGGGAGGAGGCGGACCTCGAGGGGGACGCCCCGGTGCCTACAGGGGAGCAGGTAGCCGAACTGGGAGACATCTCTGAGCTGACCCATTGGCAGCAAGAAGGGGGTCCCACCAGGGAGGAGTTCTGCAGGGAGCAGAACGAGTGCCCTACTCTGGAGGGTCTGCGGCGGCAGGCTGCAGACCAGGCAGCTGGTAATCAGTCCGGGTCACATCTGATCTACTGGGAGAGTGGTCTCCTATACAGTGAGCCTAAGGTTGCTGAGCCTGGGTCAGCCCGTGTGCTGGTGGTACCCCAGCGCTTCAGGACCTTCCTACTGGGTCTGGCTCATGACGTGCCTTTGGCAGGACATTTGGGGCAGGACAAGACCTTGACAGGCTTGTCACCCACTTCTTTTGGCCCCAAATGCGAAGGCAGTCAGATGCACACTGTAGGTCTTGCCAAACTTGCCAGGCAAGTGGTAAGAGTGGGAGGAAGGTCAAAGCTCCTCTCCAACCTTTTCCTGTTGTTGGAACACCCTTTGAAAGGGTAGGGATGGATATTGTGGGGCCACTGGATCCCAAGACAGCCATGGGCAACAGGTACATCCTGGTCTTGGTGGACCATGCCACCCGGTACCCGGAGGCAATCCCTCTCAGGACAACGACGGCGCCAGTGGTGGGCCGGGCGTTAATGGGGATCTTTTCCCGTGTGGGATTCCCCAGAGAGGTGGTTTCTGATAGGGGGACCAATTTCATATCGAAGTATATGACATCCCTGTGGAAGGAGTGTGGGGTAACCTACAAGTTCACCACTCCTTACCACCCACAAGGAAACGGTCTGGTGGAGAGATTCAACCAGACCTTGAAAGGCATGATCAAGGGTCTAACAGAACCCATGAGGCGTAAGTGGGACGTCCTCTTGCCATGCCTACTCTTTGCATACAGGGAGGTGCCTCAGAAGTCTCTTGGGTACAGCCCTTTGAGCTCCTGTATGGCCACCCTGTCAGAGGACCTCTGAGTTTGGTGAAGGAAGGCTGGGAGGCGGCTCCCAGGAAAACTCCCAGGATGTATTTAGCTACATGCTGGCCTTTAGAAACCAAACTGCCCGCTTCAGGAAACTCGCTCAGGCGAACCTAGAAGCAAGCCAGGAAGAAATGAAGAGATGGTATGACCAGAACGCCACTCTGGTCGAATTTCAACCTGGGCAAAAAGTGTGGGTAATGGCCCCAGTGGCACCTTGTGCCTTGCAGGACAAGTGGACTGGGCCATATGAGGTAAAGGAGCGCAAAAGTGACGTCACCTACCTGGTGGATTTGCAGGCTCCAAGGAACCCTTTGAGGGTCCTTCACGTGAACCGCCTCAAGCCCCACTTCGAGAGGTCCGAAGTGAGTATGCTCTTGGCGACAGATGATGGGGTGGAAGAGGAGAGTGAGCCTCTCCCAGACCTCCTGTCTACCAAGGAGCATGATGGGTCAGTAGAGGGTGTGATCCTCTCCCCTACTCTGACTCAGGAGCAGCAGGGGGACTGTCGCCAGTTGTTGGGACAGTTCGCCCCACTGTTCTCTCTGACCCCCGGTGTTACTCACTGGTGTACCCATGACGTGGACACCGGTGACAGCCATCCTGTGAAGCACAAGATTTACAGGTTGACTGACCGGGTCAGAGCCAGCATCAAGGAGGAGGTCTCTAAGATGTTGGCGTTAGGGGTGATTGAGCCCTCCCACAGTCCTTGGGCCAGCCCAGTGGTCTTGGTCCCAAAGGCTGCGGCGCCCGGTGCCACTCCAGAACTCCGGTTTTGTGTGGACTACCGTGGGCTCAATGCCGTCACCAGGACTGACGCGCACCCCATCCCCAGAGCTGATGAGCTCATTGATCGGTTGGGAGCTGCTCGGTTCCTCAGCACGTTTGATTTAACGTCTGGGTACTGGCAGATTGCCTTAACCGATGGGGCCAAGGAGAGATCAGCATTCTCAACCCCAGAAGGTCATTACCAATTCCGGGTGATGCCCTTTGGGTTGAAGAATGCCCCTGCCACCTTTCAGAGGTTGGTCAATCAGGTGTTGGCCGGGCTGGAGGATTTTAGTGCCGCCTACCTGGATGACATTGCTGTGTTCAGTTCCAGCTGGGAAGAACATTTACAGCACCTTGAGAAAGTGTTGAGGGCTCTGCAAGGTGCAGGCCTCACGATCAAGGCCAGTAAGTGCCAGATCGGGCAGGGTTCTGTGGTGTACTTGGGACACCAGGTAGGAAGCGGCCAGGTGGCGCCCCTACAACCCAAGATTGACACCATTCTGGCTTGGGAGCCCCCAAGACCCAGACAGAGGTGAGAGCCTTCTTAGGTCTCACCGGTTATTATAGGAGATTTGTTAAGGGCTATGGCACCATCGTTGCCCCCTTAACAGAGCTGACCTCTAAGAGGCAGCCCAGGAAAGTGATCTGGACTGAGTCCTGCCAGAAAGCTTTTGATGCCCTGAAGGCAGCCATGTGCACGGCGCCCGTGCTCAAGGCACCTGACTTCTCCAAAGAATTTGTCGTGCAGACTGACGCTTCAGAGCATGGTGTGGGAGCGGTGCTCTCACAACTGAACGAAGAGGGCCTGGATCAGCCTGTAGTCTTCCTTAGCAGGAGACTACTTCCCAGGGAACAGAGGTGGAGTACCATAGAAAGGGAAGCTTTTGCTGTGGTCTGGGCACTGAAGAAGTTGAGACCATACCTGTTTGGGACTCACTTCCGGGTTCAGACAGACCACAGGCCCCTCAGATGGTTGATGCAAATGAGGGGTGAGAATCCAAAACTGCTGAGGTGGTCCATCTCCCTACAGGGAATGGACTTTACGGTGGAGCACCGTCCTGGTACAGAACACGCCAACGCAGATGGTCTGTCCAGGTTCTTCCGCCTTAGTGAAGAGAACTCCAATGGGGTTGGGTAGTTCTCCCTACTTTCAGCTGGAGGGGACATGTGTTAGACTTGGCATCTTTTGGCGTGTTTCCCCTGACTTTTTGCTTTCTGACCTCCCGGTTTTGACTCTGTTTTTGCTGGTGTGATGATTTCTGCGCACTTTCCTCACTGCGGTCCAGTGGGAAAGTGCAAGTGCTCCTGTATAAAATGTGTTATGGATTGGTGTTTCCATGATTGGCCTATTTGGTTTATGTGTCAGTCCCTTGTAAAGTGCACTGCGAGTGCCAGGGCCTATAGACCAAATGCTGTTGGTGGGCTGCAGCACTGGATTGTGCCACCCACGCAAACAGCCCGTAAAGTGTAACTCGGGCCTGCCATCGCAGAGCCTGTGCGCAGCCTGGGGCTGCCATGTCGACTTGGCAAGTGCACACACTTGCAAGTCCCTAAACCTTCCCTTTGCTACATGTTAGTCACCCCTAAGGTAGGCCCAAGGTACCCCTGTGGGCAGGGTGCGTTGTACGCGAAAGGTAGGACATGCCCGGGTGTGTGCAGCATGTCCTGATAGTGAATTACAGCCTAGTTCGTTTTTCACTATTGCAAGGCTACCTGTTCCCCCTAGGCCAGAACGGGCAGTTTTGATTATTACAGCTTATAATCCTAACTGACCCCGGGAACATGGTAGAAATTCGAGTTTAGTATGCCTGGACTCAGAATGATAAAATGCAGCTTTTAGTAAGGTTGGTTTTAACATTCTGTGTTTGAAAATACCACTTTTAGAAAGTGGGTATTTTCTTGTCTAACCATCCAAGCCTGCCTCTGCGAGATTGTGTATTCCTTGTCTGGAGTGTGAGTGACAGGGGCTGGGGGATGCCGGGAGACAGGGTGAGTCAGCACAGGGCTGAATAGAAAGATCTACATGTAGATGGGTGGGAGGGGTTGCACCTGGGCCCTGAATAGGACAGTGCCTTCCCTCCACAATGCTGGCTCCACCTCCTGTGGTGCGTCTGATGTCCCTGGCCTACTCACTGAAAGAAGGGACGGAGACTTGTCAACAAAGTGCTCCAGAACTGGTTTGGACTAGGCAAAGGCCTCTCTGCCTTCAGAGAACAAAGGAAAATGGGGATATAAATATTGGGGCCCTGACCCCATGAATTTAGATCTCGCTGGAATCAAGGAACCTGCCAAGACGAAGAGCTGGAAGAGCTGCCAGGAGGAGTACTGCCCCTTTGCTGTGTTGTTGCTTTGTTGGGTTGGCCTGCAGTTGCTGCTTCTGTCTTGGGCAGTGAAAGGACTGGACTGAACTTTCTCCAAACTTGTGCTGAGTATCTCCAAGGGCCAGAAACCGAGCTGGCCTCCTGTTAAGAAGTCTCAGGGACTACAAAGACTTCACAAGCCTCTGGGTACCGCTTCTGGAATGCTGTTTCAGTTGCCACAGAGGAAGGGAACCGCAACCGGCTCCGTCAACCGAATCCATCCCTGGCCGGTGACCTGTTTGCACCGCAGACCGCATCGCCCCGCTTCGCATCGCAACCCTGGTCTCACCGTGGGCGACGTCCGACGCCGCCAACATCGAGCCGCTGCTTGCACCGTGACCTGTGGGCACCGCAGTTCGCATCGCATCGCTTCACTGGGCCAGCCGGACCAGACCGACACTGTCGCTGCAACTGGCTCAAGAGTCGAGACCGCACCGCATTTGGGGCACCGCTCGCACGTCTGCGACGCACCGCTCCGACTCGCACCGCTGTCCGACGCCAGCTCCCGCACTCCGGCTAGGTCGCCTGCATTGCAACCTGTCAGCACCGCATCGAGCATCGTCTCACCCTGCATCGCACGCCTTGGACTCACCGACTCCGTCTGCACGACGCTCATCGAGCCGCTGCCTGCACCGCATCGAGGGACACCGCACCTTGCATCGCTCCGTCTTGCACCGCAACCGCGACGAACGCCGACCGGCTTGTACACTCCGTACCAGCCACAATGAGAAAGGTACTGTGACCGAGTCTGTTCACGACTCTGCTGGCCCGTATCGACGCGGTCGGCTGGAACTGTTAGACTCTGTGGTTTTCAGCATCGCGGTAGGCTCGGACGGAGCTACCGACTCGTACAAACTTTGCTTTTGTGCTATTCCTGCAAAGAAGAAGTTACCGTATCAAGCATTCATTTTTAAAGTATAGTATTGTGGATTTTTGTCGTAATTGGTCTTGTCTTAAGTATATAAAATATTGGTTATTTTTCTAAACTGGTGTTGTGTCCGTTTGTAGTGCTTACACTGTATTACTGTTGGTTATGTGCAAATGCTTTACACACTGCCTCTGAATTAAGCCTGACTGCTCGTGCCAAGCTACCACGAGGGTGAGCAGGGGTTACTTCACGAGTGTAACAACCCTTACCCTGACTAGGAAGAAGGGTCCCTACTTGGACAAAGGTGCAAGCCCTTGCCAACTAGAGATCCCATTTCTAACAAATATGTTTTTCTTTTTTTAAGAATAACACACTTTTCCTTGTCTGTAAAATGAAAGAATAAATCAGTAATCGTGATTCGGTATTGTCAAAAAGTTAATAGAGTCTGTTTCCGAACATTAGAAAATAGCAATGTCGCTGGAAATGGGAAATAAGAGCAGTCTAAAGGAAATTATTTTACTATAGCTATATAGAACTAAGCTTAAAAAGTGTGGTGAGCGAGCGTCACCTTCGCCCAAAGTGTTTACGGACTTTCTCCACACTCCCCACCCCTAAAATAGACTTAAAATGCTCTATAAGGAACAATACCACCTCTCTAGTTAACCTGCATTCAGCCAAAGCTACCAACTGATCCCAAGGCATGACCCTTGACATCAGCCTGTCCAGTTTTTTTTTACTTGCAGCACACTGCATTCTGTAACATGCAGGTCCATACTTTTGATGGCTAAACAAATAATAGTTTATTGAGGTCGAGTTGAAAAAAATTTCTATGCCCTCATAGAGGCTTGGACAGGAAGACATTTCTTGGAGGCAAGTGTAACTATTGCAGGAATTATACTGGGTATGCACTAAAGAGATTTCTAGTCGCAAAATGGACCACCGCACCCTAGACTTGCTCATTCGCCTGCTGCTCTAACTTTTACAGAACTGAAGAATAGATGAATAAACAGCAGCTTTCTAATTCTTTGATAAATAATACTAATATATTATTTATATGGTTCCTTTACCAAGGTGCATTACAGAGAACATTTGTATATGCAGTTATTGTTGCCCAAACAAAATTGGTAATTATTTTATCTATCACTGTTGAAAAGATGAATGTCTAAGTCAGTCTTGCGCGGATTCAAATCTGCTGATCAGACACAAATCACATCACCAAGAAATTAGACTTACTGGATCCAACCAAACACATCAGAAACTAAGCGCTATTAATGATGGTTGACTTAACTCATGTCAAGGGTCATTAAAACATTTTAATATAATTATTACAGCCTTGCTGAGAATTGGTTTTACTGGCTAAGTATAGGAGCCAGCCGAGAAGTGCTAGCAGTTTTTCATTAAATGTATGGCAGCTCTGATGAGAAGCATTTGTACTTTCATATAAAGGTACAGCATACTTGCTGTTAAGTACTGCTTTTGATTGATATATGTGTTGCAGCCCTGCTGACGTATGTAGGTACTGTCCCTGTACAGTATTACAGACCATTCATGAAGTCCTAGCACTGTTTTGTGAATCATTTATGAACTTTCATCTATGGGAAGAAATGATTTTACTATGATCCACTCATTGAAGACCTAATGGTAGTATTGGTCATGTCCATCAAATGTATGGAAGCTCTGTTGTGAAATGTTAGTATAGCTCAACAAAGCTATGGTGGCCTGTTTTGTAATAAAAGATGTCTGGAGGCAGAGGTGTAGATTAAGATAAGATGGTTTATTAAGTAGCTTCAATGAAGAGCCCCACCAGGAGCAGCCTTACTGCTGCTCAGCCCTTACTCCAACTGACACTCAGAGGCACCCAACATTCCAATGCATCACCATGCACCAACATTCCACACAGCACACTCGTACTGGCTGAGCAGCAGGTATAACACATCTCCTCTTTTTACAGAAAAAAAGAACACATTTCAATAACACAAAGAACATCTTGCATTATTGCATAAAGAGAGACAGGAAACATGCATGGAAACAAATTAGATATACGAACAATAAGAAATCGCATATACATGCAATCAACCATGCATGTAAATGCAATGAATAAAAGCACAACAATAATGCAAATGACAGATGGAAATAATGCAATCTGATAAAGAAGCAAGACGACATGCATGGAAACATATTAGATGTAAAGATGATATGATATTGCATATACACAAAATCCATGCATATAAAAGCAATAAATACAAGATCAACAATATTGCGAATACCCGATGACCATATACCAAACTCATAAAGAGACATGCAAAAAATCATATTAAATGTCACCCACATCTCCCCCTTTCCCAAAACATGAATAGAAAATAACACATTCTACCACATCCCAAATCTCATATAGGACCCACACAGCACTAAACACACCAGTTGGCCAGACTAGCATGAAAGGCAGCCCACAGAAAAAATCCAACATATAAGTGGCGCGGCAGACAACAACACTTAGCAAAACATAAACTACTACTCACATACCATCAAAACAATACCACACTGAATCACCTACCATATACACTGACCCCAAAACACAAGGTGTACAACAGCAAAGAATGGCATGCAGTACTGAAATACCAGTGTGCTTTCTAGATTATTGCTTGTCAAAATATCTACCCAGAGTAGTAACTATTATCAGGAATTATAGGATAATAGGTAAGAGAAATGAGGGGCAAACTAGGCAATCTACTTATATTTTGGGAAAGGGGGCGATTAAATATGTTTTCTTGCATTTCTCTTTTCTCTCTTTATGAGTTTGCGATATGGTCATCTGGTATTTGCGATATTGTTGATCTTTTACTTATTGCTTTTATATGCATGGGTTTTTACATATTTGCGATATCATATCATCTTTACTCTAATATGGTTCCATGCATGTCTTCTTGTTCTTCATCAGATTGCATTATTTCCATTTGTCATTTGCATTATTGTCCCTCCTGTATTTATTGCATTTACATGCATGGTTCCTTATTTATATTCGCAGTGATATCACCCTCAGTACAATCTGCTGACAGAGAACTTGGTTCTTGAAACCTTACAAATGTTGGAGAATCCAATACTCCATGAGCTCGTGAAACGCCGGCTACACATCAGGCGCCAGCCTGGCAAACAACAAAATAAAATGACTGCACATAATGATCAATCAGCTCCGGGTGGTTCCAGGCGCATGCGTGCACCAAATGTCGCTGCATACAGTCTTCCGCAAACATCTCAGAGTGGTGCCTCCATAGTCCAGCAGCCTCTTCACGCGCCACAACAGCAATGGTAAAAGAACACACGCATGTGAAAAACTTGTAGGCTCGAACTTCCAATTTAAACAAAATTACTGCCCACATTAAGTTCACGGAAATTCCCTTTCAAAGATGATCCGATGCCAGGCAACAAGAAATGTACTAATGACTATTACCAAGATGCGCTGGTCCACTCTGTGCTTCACGTTTAAACACGTAGGGGCATATTCTCAAGGACTTATCGCCAATTTAGCTGCACTTTAGCGCCGCAAAAGTGGCGATAGATTTTTCGCACTATTCTCAAGCTGGTGCAAGCTGCCGCTATGGCCAGTTTTCCAGCGATAGCTGCCGCAAAAAACATCGCCACAGATGAGAGCGACAACTAACGCTAATGATATGCAGAGTAGGCATTCCCGTGCAAAAACAGACAAAAACACCACTTCGCGATATTCCCAACGACCAGCCAGATCTGCGATGCGATCCAAAAACAGGCGATAAGGCGCGTTTGCAGCAGGGATTTAACACCTGCCTTTGACTGGTGTTAAGCAGGACGACAACCTGCAGTATGAAAGGGAGCCCAGCCCAGAGCCACATCTGAAGACCAACACATGTCATGGAGCTACTGATCATGCAGCTCGGAGACCCAAGAGGTCCACAACACCCACCACAACCACCCCCAGGCACCCCCCCGCCCCCCCGGACTACCACCCAGGCAGCGCAGAACAAGACAGCTGACCCTCCGAAAACGGCATGGCCCCTCAGCCACACAATTGCAGATTGTGGGGAGAGGTGGGAACCAAATATGTGTGAAGGAGGCAAGTAAATGTAAATGTAAATGTAGTAGTATTTGTATAGCGCCCGAATCGACCCCCGAAGGGGTATCTCAGGCGCTTGTACGCATACCGCTGTGGAACCCTTCCTGGCCTTTCCCTGTGAGATGCCCACTCCTGGGCACCCCCAAGGTGAAGCCAGGCATCCTAGCGTTGTGGGGGCCGTTGTGGAGATTAAGCAAGCTATTGCCCAGAGTTGCAGAGTGGGACCCATGATCAGAATAGGCACCGAGGCGAGAATTATCAGGTCCGAGGAAATTGAGCCCAAGACCCGCCGAGGCGGGAATTGAACCCTGGTCCCGGGCTAGACCTCTGCATCAGGGTCTGCCGCTCTAACCATTGAGCCACACTTCTCAATGGTCACCCATGAATAAGAATGTACACAATGCCAAGTGTGGCGGTGATGTGCTGGACAGACATCAGTATGCAGAGCACAGACATGTCCATGTGGACACATACTGCTGGTGTTTGTAGTGTTGTGGACAGTGGACGCAACCATGTTACCTCAGGCAGTGGGGAAGACCTCAGTAATGTAGCTGTGTCGTCCCCCCTGTAAGCGTAAGCAGAGTGGGCTGGTCCGGCGTACGCCAGTCCAGCATAGGAGTGTGAATAAATAGGCCGGGGCTCTGGGCGTGGTTCACTTCTGGGATGGCCAACGCGTCTGCCAGGGCGGCACCCCTCACCCTGCCACGAGTCCGCCGCCGTGACCGCCAGCCTCCTCAGCCGAACGCTGGCTTCCGCGACACAGGCCCCCAGCGCACCCAGCGGCACAGCACCGCAGAGTCATGTGTGTGCTGACTACTGCCTTTGTCCTACATTTCAGTCAACAGACGAACTCTGCCTCTCTCTCATATAAGACCCTCAGAGTACTATTTCACCTCAGTATCAGCGCCAGGATGCTCCGTTCGGAGTGACAGTTAGCGCTTTACAAATATTGATTTTCATTTCATTTCATTTCAGTCAGCAGGTCCCCCAATTCAAATCGAGTCTTGATTTATTTATGGCGCAGTTCAGTAGGCAACAGACATTGCTTCCAGTGCGGGCCGCCCGGACGACGCATCATGGCTGGCTGCACACCTGCTGAGCGCTTCAGGTGCCACTAACTCTGTGCAGCTCAAGTCAACGCCACGTGGCTGTGGGCCCTTGCTGACCGCTGCCTCCGGCCTACACTGCGGTCAGCAGGTCCCCCAACTCAAATAGAGACTTCATTTATTGATGGCGCAGTCCAGTAGGCAACAGACATTGCTTCTAGTGCGGGCCGCCCGGACGACGCATCATGGCTGGCTGCACACCTGCTGAGCGCTTCAGGTGCCACTAACTCTGTGCAGCTCAAGTCAACGCCACGTGGCTGTGGGCCCTTGCTGAACGCTGTCTCCGGCCTACACTGCGGTCAGCAGGTCCCCCAATTCAAATAGAGTCTTCATTTATTGATGGCGCAGTCCAGTAGGCAACAGACATTGCATCCAGTGCGGGTCCCCGGACGACGCATCATCGCTGGCTGCACACCCGCCACCACCGCCAGGACCACCTCCAACCAACAACTGCCAGAGTCGGAGGAGTCTTACAGCCAGCCTATCAAAGTGGCTCAAACCTGTCTTGGATGCCATCATCAGCTTGATACCCTGCTCAGCTCTTCAGGTACCACTAACTCAGTGCACCACAAGTTATGGACCCTTTATGATTGAGTCTTGTGTGTGTGATGTCAGAGCTGGTGCCCCTACCTCAGTGCACCACAAGTCATGGAGCCTTCCTGATTGAGTCTTGTGTGTGTGAAACGTTGATCACTTCTCTAGTTGTTGCCAGCACCAACCACTCCCTGAGGGCTGGCTTACACTCACCCCACACCCATCCAGCACAGGCGTCACTGGACATGTGACCCTGGTAATAAAGAGGGGCCGGGCGCACGTGCCCGTAGCCAGTTCCACTATCTATCTAAGTGTGTCCATGTGGTCATTATGTATGCATGATGGCCCCGGGCCCTACCACATCACATTGTGCCGTGGACAGCAGCCGCAACCATGTCACCTCAGGCAGTGGGTAAGACCTTGGACACGTAGCTTTGTCGTCCCCCCCTGTAAGCGTAAGTGGAGTGGGCTGGGCTGGCGTACGTCAGTCCAGCGTACGGGTGTGAAGAATTTGCCCAGGGCTCTGGGCGTGGTTCAGTTCTGGCCTGGACAAGGAAGTAACTAATGCGTGTGTCTCTGTTGTAGTGTCGGCGCCACCCGGCCCGCAATCGACAATGTTGCAATGTAGCATGCACCCGGAGGGCGGGCTCGCACGAACGGAGAAATAAAGGAGCGCAAGACCGCTCAGGGTCTTGGCTCATACATGCCAAGTGTAGTGTGTATCTGTATTGCTGCAGCATGTGCCAAATGCCTAGCCTTAATTGCAGCGCGAGTTCAGCCAGGCATGAACTCTACATCTGTGTCTGCCCTATCCTTACCATAGGCCTACACTCACGTGGTCGCCCACCTTCAACGGCCAACATCACAGTGTCGTTGTCAGGCTTTTGGACATGCGCAGACAGGCATGACAATGGTGTGCCGTAGGAGTGCAAGTGATGCAACCGCGCAGCGCACACAAGTAAATAGGCTCCGGGGGAGGGAGGAGCAGCTGTGAGGCAATGTAACACACAGTGATGCCGCTCATTTGCCACATGCAAGTCATGTCAAACATGAATCCCAAAGTTGCACAAATCCCACCCCACCCCCAACAAGCCACATCACATTTCCTGAATGCAAGCAGATGACAAACTAACATTAGGGATGAAAGCTCCATTGTCTGAACTATCAGGCGGAAGCACATCTGCACCTCCGACCTCGGAATTGATGTGCCCGGCACCCCCTGACAGATACTATAGCAGCTGATGACGACTCCCACACTACGCACAGCCCGATGAAAGACCAACGTATACACACCCCACACACAGAAGTCCTTGCTCGAAGTTATCTTGCATGGAATGGCCTTCACACTTACCCCCACACCATCCCAGGCGTACAACCGTTGCACACTAAAACAAATCATTGATCTGAGCTGTGGCATTTCATCCACAGAACTGGCGCAGGTCAGAACAGTGCCGCTTCAACCAGAGCCACTAACGCAATGGCAGAACATCCCAGACACATGCACAACCCCTGTGACGTGGAACTGTACCGTGCACATATGCTACATTTAAAGGGGGCACTGCCATTGGCAGTGCTGTGGATCAGTTACCGGCCAAGCCTCCGCCTTGCCAACTTCACCTGCGTCCAGCCTGAGTTGCATTGTCGATCGTGCATATTCGAGTGGTCCATGGATGTCTGACTATCCAACAGGACGGTGGCTGAACTGGATTTTGACATGTGTGTGTGCCCCCTGTTGGCCCAGGACCAGGAGTGTCACCGTGATACCCGTTTATGGGATGCCTTGATACTTGGCATACATGCTGGCAGCTGGACCTGGGAGATTGCACAACTCCTCGTGTGCAGTGACCACATTGAACCGCTCCCTATTGGGCTGAAGTGCAAATTGGTGAAAGGGGGTGGACGCAGCACATCTGTCCGGACCTGCAAATGGATTGCCTCGCCGTCCTGTTTGATGAAGTCGACAACGACCTCATGTTGGAAATGATAGCCTACGAAGCTGCAATTGCTTTCATGGACGAGTAACTACCTACCTGCAGCCACAACAGATTGGAACCCATTGCACATGTCCCGACACCTTGTTGCATCTTGGAGATCTGGTCACATATCCCACGACAAAAGTGGACATGGCTGCATTCGCCTGGACTCCGAATACATGAGCGGACAACAACACGGGTTAACACACACCTGTGAAAGGTGAGGCACTCCCCCGGAGTGGCCAGCGGCGCTTGGCAACGTTCCTCATTCTGACATACTGCTGCATTGGTCTGCCTGTTGTGGCACTTATCTTGCCCGTACTGACAGCATATGCTAATAAAGTGTACGCACCTTCACTTTTATTCAACTGTGATGAGTGTTGATTTGAATGACAATGTGTGTCTCACTGCCTATCTGGGTCACGGCCATACATGCGCATTGATAGCATTACCCAGGGAGTACCTTTTTGTGGAATCACTGTCCCTACATTCATCCATACTTTCATACGTAATTGATCATAGCCATGACACATCTGTGTGAATTGGAATGTTTTATTCGCATTCAGTGGAGTGTTGAAGCTGGACCAGTACAGGGCCATGCAAACCCCACTTTCCATTGTTGCCCCGTTGAGGGCCAGCTAGAGTCCTTTAGGGATTGACAAGTTCATCAGAAGAGGAAGACTTCAGTCCGCAGTGTGATTGCTGTGTCATTGGTAACCAAAGCAAATATGGCAGTCCATGTCGAGGTCCAAGGTGAGTGTCGCTGAGTGTATCGGGGGACAGTGGAAGGTGTTATTCCAGGGCATGATGCAGAGGGCAGAACCAAGCTGATACAGGCCATATGGCGGAGATGAATGCTGCCACTTCATTCTTACCACAAAGCCAGATTCATCATCATCTTCGTCCTCTGATGTGTCCGGTGCCTCACATGTGGGTGGTGGTGTTTAGTCTGCATCACTGTGTGGCACTGACACATCAGGGGCCGGAGGTGGAATGTCTGCCGCACTGTGTGACACTGACACTTCAGGGGGCAGAGATGTGGATGGAGAAGTAGCAGCCGCATTCATCCGCGCCAGGCCTTGTGGCGGCAATGCCATGACGAGGATCTGCAGGGCATGGGAGATCACAGCTACATCTCACTGGTGTGCAGCCGTGGCACACATTCTTTCCACCTGCATCCGCTCCAAGCTCTTCATTATTCTCCTTATGTGTCCCAACTCCCGGCTGACATCGCTGGAGCCACTCTGACTAGACAGTTGTTCTTGGCTCAGAGTCATGACTCCAGCGATGTCAGCCATGGATTGTTGTAGAGCATGGAGCGGACAGTGGGTGTCCGTTAGGGTCTGTAAGTCATCCCTGATGGGATTTAGACACCCACGTATGGCATCTAGTTTGGCTGCCATGAGGTCGAACCCCACCCGCAGCTGATCAGCCATCTTCGCCTGGCACCTTAACACACAGCGTTGGAATGCCATGTGTTGGTCGTGGGGGTCCTGGGAGACAGCCGTGGTGGTGGGTGCTTCCTGCTGTGTGGTCTTTGCAGGGGATGGGGTCTCCTCGATGCAGCTGTGCTGCCCTGCTCCTGGAGGTGGGGTGCCGAAGCTGTCCATGAGCTGTTGGAGAGCGTCGGTGTCGATGTTGGGGAGGTCCTCTTCATCATCAGTGCTGAGTTGTTGGGTCTGCTCTGCAGGAGGTGTTGATTCTCCCTCTGCAATGTGAAGGGGAGATGCAGTTTTACATTGTGTTCACATGTATGTTCACACATTGTACAAGTTTACTAACAGACTGCATGACAATGTACATTGTGACTGTTTGCGAGGAGATGCCTATTTGATGCGGGGCAGTTGACATTTCTACACCATCAGGGATGTGAGGTTGTACTTGTACATTGTCATCTCACAGTTTCCTGCTATGCCAAATGTGGATGGCCATTTTCTACACACAAGCGGCAGCAGTTGTGTCCTCTGTTCTGTAGTGACAGTGTTGCAGTTTGTTCCACATTGTTGTCAATGTTGAGGTGCTCTGATTCTTATGTGTGTGTGCTGCATTGTGGGTGTGTTGCCCCTTCAGCTCTGATTTTGCTGGCCCTTATCCCTTTCAGGAGGTGTGCCTTTCACTTCTGTGCTTATACAGTGCTGTGATATTGCAGACTTGGGTAAATTGGGCTCTTGGTCGGAGTTGTGACTCTTGGGCATGGTTTGTCCGCAGATGTGCTATACTTAATTGTGCATGTGTGCCAATGTGCCCATCTCCCCCCGTCCCCCCAGTCCTTGGTCGTTACTCACCCTGTTGCTGTTGGCTCAGGTCATGTTGTGCAGTGTCCAGTCCCCCAACTCCTGCCACCGTCTCCCCAATGATGACTCGGGTCACCATTTCCTCCATCTAATCCAGCTCCTGGTATGTCGCTGGACTCCCATCTCCAGTCTGCATTGCTGCTTTCAGGTTGGCTGCGAGTTTCAGCTTGGTTTTGCGCTTCACATCAGTCCAGCGCTTCTTGCAGTCGTCCACTTCCCTTCTCTTCACTCCGACTGCATTCACCTTGGCCAAGATGGACTGCCATATTGTATTTTTAGTTGCCAATGACACAGTGGAGGTGATGAACAGTTGGTGGTGGTGTTCTATCACCTCTGTAATGAGGATCTGGTTTTCCTGCGTACTGAAACGCGGGTTCCTCTTATTCTTCTCCTTGCCCTTCCCTGTCCCCGAGGTCCCAGGCTGGTCCTCCGTGGGGCTTGTGGGGTTCTGGTTGTCCTCTGTACTTGCTCCGGCTACCTCCATGGTGCTTCACAGTTGTTTGTGTTTTGTTAGTGTTTTTTGTTGCCGCTTTTATAGTGGGTTTTTTTCCGCCTGACTTGTGGGACTTGCAGGCCTGGCGCTGCTTATTGCAGTTGGGCCCATCGCAACTTTTTTCACGTTCGGGTTTAGATTTTTATCGCCGTCCCGGTAATTTTATCACAGACATTTGACGCGTTATCGGGAAACTATCGCATGTTACCGCCGTGTTGAGAATAAGACGTTAACACAGAGTTATTTTCCCGCGATAGACGGCGATGTGTGAAATTGCGTTCACCTATTTTGGCAATGATTATCGCACGTTCTTGAGAATATCCCCCATAGTATGCTGCCAGGTTTTCAATCCCAAGTATACACATTCACGTATTTTCCAGCCTGTCAGCAAGCTGAAACAAACTGCTGGGCACAAAACGTCCTTGTTGTAAGCACTGCCATCTCCCATCAAAATGTCAACTGATGTGAACATATAAGCTTCCAACTGTATGAACTGACACTTTGAGGCAGACAGACGCATGCCCTGTTGATAGACTTAAGTAGCTTCAATGAAGAGCCCCACCAGGAGCAGCCTCCCTGCAGCACAGCCCATACTCCAACTGACACTCACAGGCACCCAACATTCCAGTGCATCACCATGCACCAACATTACACACAGTACACTCATACTGGCTGAGCAGCAGGTACAACAGCCTGTTGAGAAGTCTTGGTAATGTACCATTAAGTCCATTAAAAGCCTCAAAAAAGTTTTGGAATTGTCCCGGTAAATGTGTGGTAGCCTTACTGAGACGTTCGGACACTTTCCATGAAAAATATAAAGTCCTCCTGTATTGTACAGTACAAATATGACAGCTTTGCAGCAGTGAACTGGCAATGTTCATGAAAAGTACATCTGCCCGGTTAATTGTCGTAATTGTTATTATTAGGACATTTATAAGGTGCTTACCACAAAACATCTCGAAGCAATGATCAACCCAATGCCAATGGCGAGGAGTTCAAAATAGGTACAGCTTGAATTTGTTCTTACAACCCCAGAAGCTGGATTCTTGCTAATGAAATTCGGATGACAGTTTCTGATAAATGTATAATAGCGAGCTTCGCCCACATCGGAATTAATTGATTTCCTTTACTTCAGTATGAATTCCTGTAAGGGCAGAAATATTGAATTTTATTTCTTAAGTATAAAGTAGCACTGCCTCCCTTCCCACTTAATAAAAGGTAACGGTGTTTATATATTTTGTTCTCCAAACAGCAGCTAGTGAACTACTATCTTAGCTTTTGTTATGTGTGTTGTTTATTATTCCTGTTAGACTATGTAGTCCTGTATTATGAGCTCTCTGGAGTATACCTAACCCCGTTTTACAGATGCAGAGATACAGAGCATTGCCATCAACAATGGATCGAAGATTAAGGGCCTGATTCACAAAGGAAAACGTACACTTTTGTCTAAGTTTATGATTTTTTGCAATTCATAAAGGAATTTTACGAGTAATATGTTTACGACAGTGGATCCCCCGTACTCGTGGACGAGACTACGCACATAAAAAGATAGGCAGTCGTAAAGATACTACTAGTAAAATTCCTTTGTGAATTCCCAAAAATCATAAACTTACCCCAAAGCCTAAGTTAACCTTTGTTAATCAGACCATAAGTAACTAATACTTGTTGGTACATACTGCATTATTTAATTTAGGCAATTCAAGTGGTGGCTGATGCTTTTTACCGTATTCCCTTCCTGATGCTTCATAGATGTCTAAATTGACTCCAACATTTTTGACATTTTCTTTTGAATTAATAATATGGTCAAATATACGGGATGGAAGTATTTAAAGTGTCTGTGTTCCATTTGTTTTTATTTCTACTGTCAGTATCTCCGTGCAAGCTGTGATTAATTTGTGTTTGTGATTACAAGTAATGGTAAACAACACTCTTTTTTTAGAGGCCTGGAATTGTGTTTTCATCATTAACTAGGCAAAAGGGAGAAAAGGAAGAAAAGGTGAGACAGAGAGAAATCAGATGTGCAAAAGAATCTTCAACAGTGATTTAAAGAGACAAGAAGTGTAGGTGGTTGATGAGAGGCATGAAGTGGAAGCATGACCAGGAAGTCTTGCTAAGTGGAAACCTTAGCATTTAGCAGTGAAATACTCCTTAAAAGAACTTTGAAACTCTGCACTTATTCATCTACTTCTATAATTGTGCACTGTCTAGTCAGCTGCAAGGAGTTATACGATATCCATGATTAAGTCTCCTTTAAACACGAGATTAGAAAGACCAATTAGGAATTAATCCCATCTACCTTAATTAAATGTGACCATCATTTACATGTGACCATGTGATCATGCATGGGATAATGTGATCATGGTTGTGGGTGATCCCCATTAGTGGTCTGAGGTATACATGAAAACTACTTAGAGGTAGAGGTAATTGTTATGACACGTAATAAGAAATCTACATAATTGGATTTTTTCAAGTTGTATTACTTGGCTTATGTGAGGCAAACGTACAAGTAATGTAGAGGCAGGCTTATTAACATTAGTGATTGATATCAACCTGTGGAGCAAGATATTATGGTCCACCATATCAAAGGCAGCAACTAGGGCCAGTAACACAAATATCTCAATGTCCCATTGATCAATGATTTCTATCAGATTATCTACCACATCTGCTAGTGTGGCCTCGAACCTAAAATTATTTTTTAACAGTAGAATATTAATGCCTACTTAGCCTATAGATGCCATATCTTCTGCATAGGAAGCATCAATGATGAAGGCAATACTTAAATCAAAAGTTCCAGAGGATAACCACATTAGTCAAAGTTGAACAAAAGTTATAGGGGAGATCTAAGATCTCATCTGAGTGTTTCCGTATCTAGCCTTGTGTTGGTCTACAGATGAATAGTTTGCTGCCAGGAGTAGACAATCAGGATGATGTATCTTTGACTGCATCTGAGTGGGAGTTTTTCTAGTAAAGTGGAGTTGCTTCCAAACAACAACAGAGAGAGAGAGAGAGGGAGAGAGATAGAGAGAGAGAGAGAGAGAGAGAGAGGGAGAAGGCACCTGGACACCTAGTTTGCCACTTGCCTGTGGCCTCCAGTTCCTGCTGGTTTCAGATTGATCAAGTGACACCGCAGCTGGCTGGGTTTTCCCACTGGCGTTTTCCCGACCTGGTTTTCCCACTCACCATTCTTCCCACCAACAGAAGCCCCACCTCCCCAGGACCTACCTGATGCAGGCCGCAGTGTGACCTTGCAGCCGGTGCTGGCACACCGAAGGCGTGCCAAAGACAAGCATGTCTGTGCCTGTCCGCTACTGTATCGCACCCAGCGCCACAACACCTGGCCCTCTCGCCCCCAAAGATCCACCATCACCGAGCTCTACACCCTTGACCGTGGACACCGTAACAAACACTGCCACCTCGCCAACCCATGCTGCCTGGTAGGATCTTTCACCTGCACCGACTGCCACTTCACCTGCCACTGCACACACACCAGCCCACCGACCAGCCCCACCCTGAATACACCACCACCTGAACAAAAACACCAAATTGCATGCGCCCTTCTCAACGCACAGTCACTATGCAAGCATTCCACTGAATTCTGGGACCTCATGGCCACCCTCGCACCCGAAATAGTCTTCCTCACTGAGACCTGGCTCAACACCGCATCTGCCCTTGACATTACTACAGCGATCCTCGACAGATATAGAATCACTCACCAGGCCTGCACCAATAAGCTGGGAGGAGAAACAGCCATCATCCACAAAGCGACCATACAGTGTACCACCACTGCCGACACCACCAATCAATCAACGGAATTGTAAGTGCACTACTCACCCGTGAGGGCCTCAAGGTGCTGGGGAGTGGTAAGCAGCTCCGTTCAGTCGAAGAGCCAGGTCTTGAGTGTCTTCCTGAAGATGTTCAGGGAGGGGGCGTGTCTGATGTCGATCGGGAGCTCGTTCCAGGTTTTGCCCGCGATGTAAGAGAAAGCTTTTCCCCCTGTTCTGGCTCTGCATATCTGCGGGATTTCGGCGAGGGCGAGGTTGGCGAATCGGAGCCATCCCCATTGAACATCTCAACTTCAAGCTCAACAAGAATGACAAGACAAACATCAGAGGTACCCTCGAATACCGACCTGCAGGCCTGCGTTCCAGCTTCTCCAACACCATTGCAGACTTCATTGCACACCTAGCCTTAGACTCCAAGGACTAAATCTTATTCAGTGACCTAAATTTCCACATTGATAACCCCAATGTAAAAAACACTGCACACCTCCTCGACAGTATGATTAGCCTCAGATTGACCCAGGTCATCCACGACCGTAGACACACTGTAGGACACACGCTGGACCCAATTTTCACCTCCAGCAACTGTGTCAAATACAGCCATGTCACAGAACTCACATGGACCGAGATCTCCATCCTACACTTCAGCATCTCCAGCCCCGACACCGCCACACTCAAGATGACCGATGCCTCCCACCAGAGGTGAAATAAAATCTCAGAGTCCAGCTTGGCGAAAGCCCTCAACGCCTCAACCCTGCTACTACCAACAACCTCGAACAGGAAGTGAAAACATTGAATGTCTGGATCACCAATTGTGCAGACAGCATCATACCCATCAAGAGCAACATCGAGAGAAAATCCTTTAACAAGGCCAGCTGATACACTCAAGAACTCAGATTAGCAAAACAAGACAGCAAACAGTTGGATAGGAGATGGTGCATCAGCAAGGACATCTCCCAATCCGCCTTCAGCAGCAATCACAGCACTGAAACCATCCTGATCGCAGCCACCGACAACATCCAACCCCTCCTCGACCGAGGCGAAACAGCTGCTTTAATCCTCCTTAACCTCTCAGCAGCCTTCAACACCCTATTTTAACACACACTGATCGAAAGGCTCTTCCACATTGAGGTCCAAGGGGACACACTAAGATGAATCACCTCCTTCCTCACCGGAAGAACCCAGTGGATCCACCTCCAACCTTTCACCTCTAAGCCATGGAGATCACCTGTGGTGTCCCCCCGGGCCCATCCCTCAGCCCAAAGGTCTCTTCACCGCATATATGACTCTGCTGTTTAACATTGTCAGATCCCATGGTCTCAACATAAGTTCTTACGCAGATGACACCCAACTCATCCTCTCACTCACCGATGACCCCACCAACACCAGTACCAACTTCCACAGATGCATGAAAAACATTGCTGAATGGATGAAGAACAACTGACTTCTGCTGAACAAAGACAAGATGGAAGTACTGACCTTTGGCAACAGCAGCAACAAATGGAACAACCATTGGTGGCCATCAGACCTAGGACCCAAACCCACTCCCTCCAACCATTCTAGAAACCTCAGAATCATCATTGACAATAAGCTCACCATGAAATCACAGATCATCACCATCTCCTCCTCCTGATTCCTCACTCTGTGCATGCTACGTAAGATCATCAAGTGGCTACCCCTACAGACGAGATGCACCCTGACACAAGCCCTCATCACTAGCCGACTGCACTAAGGCAATGCCCTCTATGAAGGAATCGGCACACATTCTACAGAGACTACAGACCATAAAAGCGCTGCAGCCAGGCTCATCCTTGGCCATCCCTGATGAACCCACATCACACCCCACCTCTGGCAACTCCACTGGCTCCCCATACAGAAGAGATGCCAATTCTAGCTGCTGCCCCATGCACACAAGGCTCAACACAACCAAGGACCCGCCTACATTAACCACTGCCTGAACTTCCACCAACCATCGAGAAGACTATGCTCCACCTCCCTTTCACTTGCCCATATTCCCTGCACCTGACGAAGCAGAAGTGGAGGAAGCTCCTTCTCCCACATCGCAGAGCTAGAACAACCTTTAACACACACCTCCTGATCATCACCTCACTTCTGGAATTCCGATTTGCCCTCAAGACCTGGCTGTTCGAATAAGCCTCCAGGGACTGCAAGTGCCTGGATAGCCTATTGGGTGATTAGCCACACTTTATAAATCCTGATTTATTGACTAAGAGAGTACAGCCCACAGCAGAAGTCTAGTCTAACTTATGGCACTGTCTCTCACTTCCAGAGCCTTAGAGTCTACTGATCTAAATTGAGGGATTAGTTGCTGGCTGGTCTGCTCTGTTGACTGGAGATAGCAATGAAACTAACAACCAGCTAGTAAAGAAGCCTCCCATGTAACTCATTCCTAAATAATTTACATGTGTTCCAAAAAAGGCCTGGGTCCACCTTGTCTGATTGTTCTGCTGTAGATTGTCTCCTCATCCCCTCACCTGTACAAATTAGCTACAGTCCCAGAAGTGTCTTAAAACCTGATAAAATATGCTAACTCCTATTTGGCATATTTAAATTTCCTATAAGGCCATAGTATAAGGTGCAGAAATACACAAATGGCATGGAAAGCTTAATGTCAATGAACTGATTGTGCCACCCACTAGTGTGCAAAGAAACACATGGCTTCCGGGCTACCACTGTAGCCTGACTGTTGCAGTTTAACTTTAAACCTGGAGCCTCACCTGTCAGAATAACTATCTTGGCACAGGAACAACTGCCCTTTAAATATTAATAGGTCACCCCTGTGTCGGCCTGGTAGCCTACAATGTAGGGTGCTTGGTATTTAAATATGGGCTGTAAAGAAGTTTTATGTTGCCATGTCCTTGCAGTGGCAAGCCCACAAATACTATTTTCATTGTGGAAGCCTCTGGGTCTCCTATGAGGAAAATCAGAGTACTGATTAAAAACATGAATTCTGCTATCCCATGTAAGGGACTATCTGGAGAAATGATTCAATAATTATTTTAAATATGTATTAAAAATTGTACCTAATGGCGAAGTTAGAGTTCTAATAAATATTTTTGAAAAGTAACTGTTAGAAAGTGATCTTTTCCCTGCCTGAAGCTCCTGGAGGCTAATTAGCATTAGCCTCACAACAAATGCATTGCCCGTGCGTGACCTTAATGTGCTGTGAAAACTGCCCCCACAGCTAAGACAATGGTTTAGGCCTGGTGACTGAATGGACTAGGGATAGAGTGTGTGATACATATCAGCTCAGGAAGGACAGCTGGTGGGGTGGAATGAAGAAATATCACTAACTTAAAAGGGACAGAGGTGAAACCTGCTCATATATAGTTCAGTGTAAGGGGAGACATAAGGAGGGAACAGCCTTTCTTCTTCAGGCCCAAGGTAGTTAGTTGGGCACCAGCCAACTATGAGGGGGAGCTGTTTCCAGATCCAGTTTTGTGTTGCATAGGAGGAGGGTACTGCTAAACACACTGAAGCCTGGCAGACAAGCTCTCCCTAAGGGAAGAAGGCCTTTGCCATCTTGGATTTTCCATGGAATGGTGCACTCTCGAATAGTTTACAGTAAGACAAACACCTGGAACCATTTACTCATTGCTTAGGGAATGTCCGCTACTCCCCCTCACCCACTGGCTAGTGAACCGAAGAAAGATGGCACCTCACCCACAGTATCTCAGAACACTTTCTGGGCCTCTGAAATAACAGAAGAAATGACTGCACCTGCTTTTTGAGACTTGTGAGTTGAAGTGCTGGACTTGCTTCCAATTTTGGCCAGAACAAGGAAGTGGATTCCAAGGGACAGTTGGTTTAGCTCCTCTGTGGCTACAGGGAAACAACAAGATACAAGAGGCCTTTTCCTGAAACGCCCACCTGACCAGTTGCAACTGGACCTAGACTGGACCTGTTGGTGGCCTTTGCTGAGAAAGGTCTGACCCGTAAATGCTGCACCTGAGGTCCTTAGACTCTTGCCTGTGTCTATCTGTACTACTCCATCAACATCTGAGACGTTAGGATTTCCAGACCTTCGAAGGACTGGGACCAATCACCCAACTCAGTCTGTTAAAAACAAAAATCAAGTTGACCCTGCTAGGGCTTTTTTGCCACTTGCTACCTGTTCAGTAGACCTTTGTGGCTAGCCTAACCGGCTATGGTGTGATGTTGTCAGATACAGCCTGCAGCCTTGCCTGCTGAAGGATTCTGAGCACCACAAATGAGACAAAGCCAGTTTACTGGGTGAAGGCGCAAAAATATCTAGCTGCCAAGCATACCACTCTGGGTGAGAAATATGCACTTTTCCCATTCTTAGATTTTCCTGCTTAAAAAAAGACCTTCAGTGGTATCTCATTCACTAGCGACGTTGGCTTTGAGAGGAGACCCTCAGATACAATCTTCAACCTTGCTCTGCTGAATGATTTTGACTTCTATTTCTCAAACTTAGGGTCATATGTACTATGATTTTGCTCCCGGGTTTGCCTCACTTTTGTGGTACAACCCCAATGCAAAATCATTTCCGACATTTATTAAGCCTATCAAGGCCACTTTGCGTATCTGTGTGTGGTTTAGTAAATATTAAGGGCCTTATTGCGAGAAACAGCAGTCCATAGACCCTCTGTACTCGCGGTGTTGGTCCGACCACTGCTATACTGTGGGCCCATCCGCAGTATTATGAGTGTGGTAGTTAGACCACCAAAGGACCGCTGCATCCACCGGGGATCCACGATCCCACGACAGTTGCACAGTGGTCAGGGAGCTACAATATGCTGGTGGTGCCGCTGCAGTACCGCCGAGATTATTACAAGTTACCTGTCAGCCTCCCCTTTCATGGCGGTGAGCTCGCCATAAAAAGAGTGGCAGAGAGACAACAAAGGGGGCCCTAACAGTGCCCCCAGCCGCTCCTGGGCCTGGGGGTGCATGCGGTGGGCACAACATGTCCCCCCGGCTTTTGCACTCCCAGTTCCTGCATGGTGTGACATGAATGCCACACAGTACAGGATCGTGCAGTCGGCACTCTCACAACGGTGGTATGCATGTTAGGCTCTGCCATGAGCCTAACAGGCCACCACCATCAGACATCCATTGCAGCGCCCGCCCACCATGGATTACACACATAATCTGGTGGGCAGACACCCCACGGCCTTAGCGGTCCTCCAAGTGAAGGATGGAACAGTGGTGGGGCCACTGGAGGACCACCCAAGTCGGAATAAATAACTCAATGCAGCCCATAGTGCGTCCTTGCACTACCTTGCATTGGGTAGGCATTACATGGTTGGAGCATGGGCATTCCCATTCATCCAACTATGTATTTAGGTGCAAACCCAGATTTGAAAAGAGTTGTAAACCTGGGTTTGTGCCAAATTGCTGCACTTACCCTTTATTTCTCCTCATAACTTCCTCTTTCTATGTGTGCTGCATTTTACAGCACACATAGGTAGTGGAATATGGCTATAAGGATTGTTGTTGTACAGGAACGTGTTCCATCCTGCACCAAAAATATTCTTGTCGCAACACAGGCACCCTTGCACTGTAGTGCACGGGTGCATGCATAGGCACTAGACAGCATGCAGTATGCCAGCGCAAGAGGAGAGCAAGGAGAGAGCAGAAATGCACCATATCTTTGTACAAATGGAACATTTCTGCTGTCTCCCTTTCATGTTAAGAAGGGCAGCCATTTCTCTTGCTGCACCGTGTTGTGTAAAAGAATAGTAAATCTGCCCCTAAACCATTAGATAAAGTCTTTGATTGAGACGATTCTGCTTATATCTGACACGCAGTCCATCGTGGTTGGCATATAATAGCATCTAGATCTTGGTTCGCTGTGTTTCACAATTTGTATAAATTGGAGTGAGGATTTTTTTGTGTTGTGTTTTGAACGTTTTAACTGTCTTGGTACTTCTAAATGCTTTATACATTTTCTGTAAGTTAAGCCTGTTTGCTTTGTACCATAGCTACCAGGGGTTGAGCTCAGGTTTAAATTACTCAAAACTCTGCCTGAACCTAAGAGCAGAGTGACTCTCTTATTGTGGTGGATTACCATCCATCCCAATTAATAATTCACTTTCTTACTCTCTTCAACATTACTGCAGAGTCTGGAAGTCCCCTCAGCAAGAGGCTGTCTATTGACAGCAGTAGTCAAACAAACATTAGATGCTGCTCATGTGCCGAAATGTACATTACATACAGAAAGGTCTACTGATAGAAAGGAAGGAAAGTAAACATTTACTTTAAGATTGGATACTTCTAAAAGCTCATCTAGCATTTAATGCTTGGTAGATGCATACATTTATTTCATGTACACAAAGAGAACTCTCAGATATAATCTGTCATTGAGCCATGCTTATATAAAAGATAAAGATAAAAGGACCACATGTGACAGATAAAAGAATCATATTGTGCCATGTCATACATTCCCAAGCTTGAATATTCATATGCAAACAGTTGCTCTTCAAACAACAGATATTCAGCCCAGACCCACTTAAATAAGTTTGTTTTTTATCTGCATAAAACTGAAGCTGCCTAATGCTTCGTGTGGCCATGCTACTTCCTGAAGCTATATGCTTTTCGACCTACATCCAATGACATCAGTTGTAATTTTCCTAACTGATGCCGTCTGACATCTGCCACATTAATCTTAGACTTGTTTGCTCTGTAACTCTGTTCATATTTATTTAGACAGAAACACTTACAGTTATTCACACCTTCCCCATGTATTTTGTATGTACTTATATTCTTGCCTCACCCTCACCCTAGGGGTGGAAACATGGCTTTCTCAATTGTCACCTTTGGTATCCTCAGGTGCAATTGTACCCTAATGTCCATCAATGCTTTCACTGGTCTTTCTGCCCTTTTCATTGTCAAATGTGTCTCCTACAGTGTTAATTTCCTCTGTTCTGAGTGGGGTTTGTGACCGATTTGTTACATAAAAGTCCCATGCCCCCACCCTACTGGAGAACGAGTTTCCTCTTTTAATACACACCCCTCACTAAAATAGCCGAAGTGATATGTATTATCCATTTCATTATGGTAGCTACAAGCTCAATATGCAAGCTACTTTCATCTCCAAAACTGTTTCTTTACCATATGAGTGCAAAATATGTATCAGTTCTCTTAATTTTCCCTGCTATAGTTATGATATTGACTTTGTTTTCTGAAATATACACACATCATTTTCCTCCTATCATTGCCCATCCCTAATCACTGACATAATTTCAAAACACAACATTATCAGAAATTAAATAACAATAAGAAAAATGATGACTTTCTATACTTAAACAGTAAAACCTAAAATATCAAGAACACACATATCTATATTGAAAACAAAAATATTGGAATATTGAAAACAAAAATATTGTTTCCTTTCAATAAACATATAATATGTCAAAAATATCAATTTAAACCATATCAAGTACAATATTATTGCCAAATATTTGAATAGTCATTAATGGATATGTAAAAACACTTTTTACATAGAACAATAACTTCATATAAACCCAAAGTATTGCATCACACATATTTAAATGAAATAATAATATATTACATCAACAAAATATTTACCATTCGGCCCAACAAATGGTATAACTAAAATATTAACAATACAATCCTCCCAACAAATATCATTAACTGCAAACATTTAAACAACAACCTAAATATGAATAGATACACAAACACACACGCACACATATATATATATATAGTTATATTAAAAACTACATATCATACATCAAAAATAAAACCTAAATCAGCATTTACCGTAGATGGACTTAAAAAAAAATACAACTAAAACTAAACCAACCAATTAACCAACCAATTAAATGAAACTATAAACATCGTTACCCAATAAAATCAACAAACAACTAAATAAACAATCTAAAAGGCACACTAATTTAAACAACTAACTACCCCCAAAAACAACATGCACTGCAAGATAAGGAAACTCTGCTAGATTCTCTCACGAGACCATTAACGAAGAAATATATACATCTAAACAACTACCTAACCAAGCAAGTAAAACTTATATTTAAGCTAAAACATTATTGTTATTAAACTTTAAAAGGTAAAATAGCAAATCAATATTAAAACACTCTACAACTTCCATTTCTTTAAATAGACTTTAAAAACGATACACTGCCAGAAAATAACAACAATCACACAACAGCAAAAAGATATAAGAAAGTAACTATACATAAGTTACTAAAACACTATAAACTCTCTATACTAGAAACAAATTAACATTTAAAATGAAAGTTCCTTTTTTTTCAACTAACAGAAAAGAATGCACCTGCTCCTAATTAGAACACCCCCAATGGAAAAGATGCAAAATCGGTGAAACATCTGCACAGAACATACATGCAACTATACAAAATGGTAGCAGCTGAATATTTTAACATGTAAATAACAATCATACACACTACAATATTTATACTATTACACTACTTTCAGATGCAGTGTCAAAAGCTGCAAAATATATCACTTCTTAGAAAGGAAAGCAGCTACTAAATCACATGCGCTGCACCTCTAGCCAAGAAAGTGAATTGTCCGAAAATACAGATGAGAAATGTACTAAAACTTATTCTAAATAATGCTACGGGAGGTCAACTACAAAAGATGATTTTGTAATTCATGTAAGAAAGCACAACCACTGCCCAAATGTGACAGAAATAGAAATAAGGAAGATATTGCAAGATATAAGAGATGCAAGCACTAGCCACCCGGAACCACAACAAAAATCCTTATATATATACTACCTAAAGTCCCCGCACACATAACAAGCCAACTACCACCTAGCCCCAATTTAAAACATTTAATTGCACAAATTAATAACCTACCAGCAATACCCCACCTACCCCTAGAAGATACCAAGATATACACATAACTTTAACAATTACACTTAATAAGGAACCTTTCTCATGGCAACCTAAATGATGAGTAAAGAATCCTAATATTCTCTACAGCATATAATTCACTAACATTTATCCAATGCAAAACATGGATAATGGATGGGACTATCAAAATGTGTCCCAAACCATTCACTCAGATATACATCAATCATGGTCAATATCAACACACAAATATCCCTTTTAAATGTGCCCTACTACCAAATAAACAAAGCAGAACTTACTCCAACCTCTTAAACTACATCAAACAGAAAACAAATAATTACTACCCCAAAAAATAGTCATAGGCTTTGAGAATGCAATGATTTAAGCCATTCAAAAAATTACCCCCACATAGTCATACAAGGCTGTTACTATCATTTCAGTCAAAGTATATGGACACTCCTCCTAAAATCTGCAATAAGTGTAGAATACTCTACAAACAGCTAATTTGCCTATGAAATTGAGAAAAATTAAAGCACTAGCCTATGTCCCTTTCTTTCAACAAAATTAAGACAAACTTAGACCCCTAATGGACTATTTCAAAGACACTTCGATTGGCAAACTGCATTTTACTGACACAGATGGCAAACTAAGGGGCCTATTACGATTTCAGGTGTTTGGAACGCCGACCGCTTTTGTGGCTGGCAGGAGACCACCCGACAAGCAGTTGGAAGTCCGACTGCCCCATTTTGATTTGACATTCCAGTGTATTGGTGCCAGTGGTGTCTGCATCGGAAGAGGGACTCGGTGTCCCACAATGCTGTGGTGTAAGAAAGAGGAGTTCGCAGGTAGCCCTCCCGCACCGCGTGCTGAAAAACGCTGTTTACCTCCTGTGGCGCGGGACACATTCCAGTGTATTGGTGCCAGTGGTGTCTGCATGGGAGGAGGGACTCAGTGTCAAACAATGCTGTGATGTAAAGAGGAGAAGTTCACACGCAACCTTCCCACACCACGTGCTAAAAAGCACTGTTTACCTCCTGTGGCGCGGGACACGCGCGGGCCATTCCCAGGCAAAGCCTGTCAGAGCCCAGAGGAGGCTGGGCTGGGCCACCCCTCTTGGTTCCCTGAATCCAGACCCAGGGGCCATGATTCTGGAGATCTACAGCCGAGGAGGCTTCTAGGGCTCCTCACCAGTAAAGGCCCTCGTGGGCAGTACCCTCATCTTACAGCAGGAGCAAGTAGGAGGCAGTTCTATTATCTCATCTGTATTAGATTTGGTAAACCTCACTTCCTTACTGTCAATGGTGCAGCCTGTTGTTTTACCTATTTGCCCGAGCTCAATTTCCTGTTTTCATTACATTTATTGATTTGGCCTATATTGTCCATCTTGATAGCCGTTGTGGGATCCCGTCAGACAGATATGGCGAAACGCAAGGGAGTTGGGGCAGCAGCCCCAGGGCCGGCAGTAACCACAATGGACTCTTTTTTACAAAGGGCAGCAGGGATCCCCGATAAAGAGATAGAAATTGTGGCCCATCGGCTTTCTTGCTCCCCTGTAAATTGTCCTCTTCCTAGTCCTTCAAGAGTTACCTCATCGCAGGCCTCCGGCTAGATTTAGGATCCTTGTTCTCATCTACGAGGCATGAATCAGATGGTAGGCATGGTTGATCCGAAATAATGGTTAATAACATCCGGGTGGAGATACCCTGTTCTACTGCACAGAGTGAGGGCATTATTATTTCCCCGGCCACTCAATCATTTATCCCATCAGGGAGCACCAAATCGGTGACAGGACCTGGAGTTAAAATAAAATGTCCTTTGATCGGGGGCAAAGCCAAACGTTTAAGGTCAGAGGAGGTGCAGTATAGTGCCAACAAGTTGCAAGCCCTGACCAAGGATGATATGGGGCCATGATGGAAGTTTTTTTTGTTTCTTGCTGGCAAGCATGGATCTCAAATTGGACCCAATCAGGCAATGTTTAGCTAAAATAGAGCTAGAAATCTCCAGGCTAAACCATCATAACCCAGCGTGGATCAGTGGGGTTATCTGCCTGTTCTCACACAGAGGGCAATAGGCGACCACATAAGGGAACAAGGGGGCAGGTGCAGTGATCATCGATAAATCCCGTGCTGTGTAGCACAAGCCAACCCTCTCGCTCCCTGGTGGATTCTGGCTCACCGGCAGCAGGATCACGGGGGAGGGGTGCACTGAAAAACACAAGGCTAAAAGACTACTTGGGCCTGCTAAGCCCATAGCAGGTGAGACATTGAGAGGAGGGGAGGCCAGCACAGCGGCCAAGGCAGCAGGTCCCCTGAGGCAGAGGTCACTCACCCTTCATCTTCCACTGGAATCTAAACTCTATGTAGTGGTGCTGGGGAACATCCCGGTGCTTCCCTCGGGTGCTTCAGAAGATTTTCTATCAATTAAAGAACAAAGTCCTGCACTGATGGAACTTTAATACGCCACTGGGATTAAGGGCGGAGAGATTCATCAACATGGTGCGCAGAGTCACATGGGTTGGGAGGTCTCAAAAACATTTCGAAGGAGACTGTGTTATTATCAATTTCAACAGACCTCCTGTGGCAGAGAGAATCTTGTTTGTGGCTAACCCGAGTAATCTCCGTGGTCCGTCTCGACCATTGTGGCCCTCCCCCTGGGCACTTTTATAGCCCCTGAAGTACCATGACAACGTACTGTAAGATGAAATAATGGAGGTATCCTGTTCATGTCCAGCCTTGTCGGCAGATGGCGATTCACAATGTACCTCTTTCTAATAGATTTGCTCCATTGGAATCACATGTGATTGACTCCCTGTGACTGATTTAGTGGAGCCACCAATCTATATCTCTCAGATGTCTCCTGGCTCTCCAGTTGGACTGTTGGATGGCAAGGCTTGTAAATTTGTATCATGGAACGTAGTCGGGTTGGCAAGAAGGTTTTCCGACCCAACCTGGAGTCTACTTATAAAAGGATTCAACGTGAAATGCCTACAGGAAACTTGGTCTATTATGAACAGCTTTGTTTTAGAGGGGTATAAGTCTTCTTTTGTGCCTGCCACCTCATCTTAGCAGTTCAATGTAGATTGGTTTTGTTGCCTACCGATAACCCTTGTTTGCAGGCCCTGTCATTTTCCTGCAGGTCAGCTAATTTGTTACTTCTGAATTTTTATAATGCCACTTCCGCCTTTCCTGATGCTTGTAACATTTCTGTTTTGGCCTCCTTTTTAAGAAACCTGATTGCTAATATGCCTCGCTATTGCAACCTTATTCTCGCAGGAGACTTCAACATTCACCTATGTGGGGATCCGAGTGGCTCGAATGCTAACGACATTGGCTGCCCTTGCTCGACGGGTATGCACATAGAACATACTAAGCAGGGAGATATTCTTAATATCCTTGTAAATGAGTTCAATCTAACCTCGCCATGTACAAGTTGGACAAAGGCAGGAAGCCCATCATCTCCATCTTTATAGGGAGGGAAAGTGAATCATTTATTGATTTTATTTTTGTTTCAACCACCCTTCTTTCACTTACTTCAGACTTCTTTATAGAAGAAAGTATCTTCAGTGACCATAACCCTTTGTGCATTAAGATTATCTGGCCTCCATTCGTCTCTTACAGCTAGGCGTCATATGGAGTTAGAAATTTGCACAACCCTGCAGGAAGAGCCGGTGGACGTTCTGGAGGCTTTTTCGGTCATTTCCCGTACCATAGGAGTTCTACTAAAGGCTCCGGACCAGGCCCCAAGATGGTTTGATCTCAATTGCTCTTGTGCAGCCAAGAAACTGAGGGAAGCATTAGGTACTATACCAATGGACCAAGTTTTGGCAAAGGCCTGTAGAAGGCTATACACAGCCGAATTAGTAAGTCTCAAGGCCAAGTTGAGGGAGGAGGCCTAGTGCAAACTCTGGGAGGCAAGTAATAATAATAATAATAATAATACAGACACTTGTAAAGCGCGACAGCTACCTCAAACAGAGGTGTCCCGACGCTAAGCGAAAAGTAGTGCAGCGCTAGACCGCTCAGGGCATAACCTCGGGCCCTCAGTCTGCCCTAAAGAGCCAGGTTTTCACCATTTTCCTGAAGAGGGACTCTGTTTCTATAATGCGGAAATTGCTCGGCAGGGAATTCCACAGCTTTGCAGCACCGAGCGCAAAGGATCTGCCCCCTATACGTGCCTTTTTAAAACGGGGGATACACATTAAATTTTGGGAATTGGACCTCAAGGTTCTGGACTGTTTGTATCCACGTAGTCTGTGTTTCAGGTAGATAGGGCAATTGCCATGCATAGCACGAAACGCCAGCGTCAGGGCCTTAAATTTGATTCTTTTCATCACTGGAAGCCAGTGAAGTGCTTTTAAATGCGGAGAGACATGCTCGCGGAGCGGCACTCGCCTAATTAGTCTCGCAGCTGCATTTTGCACTATCTGCAGGCGATTGATCAGATACTCAGGCTGACCCAAATAAAGGCCATTAGCATAATCTATCCTGGAAGTCACCAAAGCATGTACTATCTTTTTCCGACACTCCTCTGGTAGAAGATGCAAAAATTTCTTCAAATTCCTCAGTTGACAGAAGCAGGTGGCAGTCACCTGACGTATCTGAGCCGAGAAGGAAAGGTCAGCCTCCCACTTTACACCCAGATTTTTTATACAATCTGCCGGTGAGGGAGGGGGACCCATTTCAGTAGGCCACCAGAGATCCGAAGCTGGAGGTGGCTCTTTCCCGAAGAACAGAACCTCTGTCTTTCCTGCGTTGAGCCTGAGTTTGTTGTTGTTCATCCACAACGCTATGTCTTTCATGCAACCCTTGAAGCTCTCAAAGGCAACCTCGGTCTGCTCTTTAAAAGTGAAAACCAATTGTGTGTCATCCGCGTAGGAGATCGCTTTTATCCCCCAATTGGCTATCAGGGTATACAAAGGAGCCAGATATACATTAAACAAGAGAGGGCTGAGTGCTGACCCCTGAGGGACTCCACACCAGAGCTGTTTCGGCTTGGATAGAAAAGGTTGGAGCACAACCTTCTGAGTGCGATTCTCCAAATAGGATTTCAACCATGCCAGAGCTGAACCTCCAATACCAATATCCAGCAGTCGCTCCGACAGCAAGGTATGGTCAACGGTATCGAATGCGGCCGACAGATCCAGGAGCACCAGCAACGCGGAGGACCCTGAATCTACAGCCTGTCTAACTAGTTCCCTAAAGTACCCTAAAGAATAGCTCCAAGTTTTGAAGCATTGTAAATAGTCCTGTTTTGGCAGGAGATGCTGCACAGGCTCTCAATGCGCATATTACAGTAGACGAATGGGTAGGTCACTTTGAGGAAATGTTCCAATGCACACTAGATTTGAGTTCATCCCGTGGACTATGAGATGGGAAATCTGCCTTAATAATTACAGCTGAGGAAGTAAGGAAGGGCACTGTGGGGTTGTTTAGAAATAAGGCACCAGGACCCAATGGGATTGCCCCGGACCTTTATATATCTAACCCGCAGTTGTGGGTGCCAGCCCTTACCTCAATTATTAACGCAGCCATTAGAGCTGACCCTCCCAGGGCCTGGGCTATTTCCACCTTTGTCCCAGTTTTATAAAAAAGGTAACACAGATAGCACCCACTGTTACAGGGCAATCTCCCTGCTGGATTCAGTGGTCATGGTGGTGTGACGTATCCTATTAGACAGGTTGACCAACTGGGCAGACGATAATAACATCTTAGCAGATATCCAATATGGTTTCCACCCGGGGAGGTCAACAGTGGATCAATGCTTGAATTTGTTTATGATCCTTAACAAGTACACAGTTGCCCACCCCGGTACAATTTGTCTGGCCTTCATGGACCTCTCCTCCACTTTTGATCGCATGAACAGAAGTAAGCTATGGGAGACCTTGTCATCTATGGGGGTGGATAATGACATTGTCCTCTTTTTACGAGATCTTCATAGGGACATCAAAGTGGTGGTACGTTACACCAAAGATTTCAAGGTTACCCGGCAGTAACAAAGAGGGGTCCAACAGGGTTGCATATAGGCCCATTTTGTATTTAACTTATCTATTAACAACCTTGAGAATGTACTACTGGACACAAGGGTGGACTTCCCCCAGGTAGGACGGCGCTGTTTGCTGGTATTACTGTATGCTGATGACGCCGTCATCATGGCCCGGACCGCAAGGGGGCTGCAAACGCTGCTTAGCTCCTTCGTGACATTTATGGAAGATCAGAACCTTTTGGTTAACAACTCCAAATCATATGTCATCCAGCTGGGACATACCTATAAGAAGTCATTAAACTTTAAGGTTGCATCTATTTAAGTCCCAAAGACTAGTGTTTTCTCCTACTTTGGGGTCACGTTGGATGCCGATTTAAACTGGGCGCTGTTAAAAAGTAGAAAGCAAGGGGATTTTTTATGGGCAAATGCTGCTATTTTCAACTTTGCCTCCCATTTGAGTAGAAAACTGATAGGAAGTCTCTTGCAGATTTATAGATCCAAGTGTATTACACTGGTGGCCTACGGTAGCAAAATCTGGGGTTATATCGCTCACGACGAGTTACAAATAGCTGAGAGTAACTTCTTTAGACGGCTCTTAAGTGTACCACAGGGCACCTCCACTTTCATAGTACACAAAGAGCTGAGTATTGCCCATCTTTCTGACCGTTGTCCTTTTGGATCAAAATTTGGTTAGATAATAGGACCGCTCTAAATAAAGAGATCCTAAAGGACTGTATGGCCCTTGACCATGCTTATTATATTTCCTGGCTCAATTTCATATGGGAGGGCTTCAGGAGTCTAGGAAGAGCTGATCTCTTTAGTAACCGGAATCAGTCAGCAGGAAGGACTTGGTCTGGGTTAAGGAGGTCTGTTTTAGACAGCTGGTGGCAGATAGGGAGGATTGTGAGCTAAGGAAGCCCAGTGTACATAGATTTATCATTTTGAAAACAGTTCAATTTATTGAACCATATCTCCTAGGGCTTCCCAGCTCTTATGATTGTTTTTTATTACCCAGTTTCCACTTTGATCTATTCCATCTTCTTCAGAATAAAGGTCAGATTTTGTTGCCCTGTGGCTGCAATGGCAAGTCTCCTCAGGATATGTTCCACTTTTTTATGTTTTGTAGTTACTATGAGGTACCGAGGAAGACCTACATTATGCCTATTTTGCGTCCCACTTTCATTTTTTTATTATGCATTCAGGGAGTACTGTATTTCATGTTTTAGTTTTTTAATGTCTGCAGTTAGGCATAGATCTAGCTGTGATTAATTACTGAGGGTGGATCATGTATGGACAAGAGGTTATTTTGGTATCCCCTTTTGCTCTATATTTATTTGCATTTTTAATCATGTGTACTTTATAGAAACAGTGTATCTCATGGCAGATGTTCAACAGTTATGGTGTTTTGTGGATAGTTTGTAAACCCGACTTTTATGTTTTTTTACAAAAGCCGAATAAAGCATTGTTGTGGTTGTTCACTGCTATGGTGGCGGTCGAAACGTGCTTTTTTCCAATACGGCTTGGCTGCGGCCCAAGAAAAGTGCTGCAGCACAAGCCACAGTGGAAAAAAGCACTTTGTGCACCACCATGCACTGTGTGCCAGCCTGGCACACAGTGCTTGGATGTGTGGCCCATGGGGGACGGGGACCCTGTATGAGGCCCCCAAAGTCCTTTTCCATCTGCCTTTTCATGGCAGTCAGACTGCCATGAAAGGCAATCGGAGAGGGAGATCGTAGTTGCTACACATGCATGTGCAGGCAACGCCGCAATGGTAGGGATACGAATCCGACCGCTGCCATGACGGGATCTTAGGTCCTGTCAGAGGTGGCAGTCTTTTCCCCTGACTTCTGCGGTCTGATGGAACCACCACGAAGGCCTGTCGATGGTGGTCCCACCGACCATGTAATCAGCATGTAATCAGGCCCTAAATTCCAAAGACCGGGGTGGAATTTCTATGACAGCACCTTGGCACAGGAAGCCAAAACAAACAACACAGTGGAAGGATGGCACAATGCCTTTCAATCCACACTAGGCAGAACCCAAACAAAAGCCTATACATTCGTAAAACCATAACAAAAGTCTAAAGCAACCAAGAACTACGAATGTAGCAATCTGTTAAACAAATTGGCCCTAACCTTACCAAACAAAACAGAAGAATAGACATGACGCTGCAATTTAAAGTCAAACTCTTCATAAATAGGAGTAGACTACTTTTTTTATTTAAAATAAAAAAAATATAATTTTATTTCATCAGTCAAAAAATTAATCAAAATTACAATGTTAATGAAGACTGATATAATAAATTTATATATAATTGTTTTTAAAAAATGTAACCGTCAGCAACTAACAAAGTTAAAAACAAAATCAATTCATTACATAAAATAATTACACCACATAAACCAAACAATTCCACATAACAATCACATGATGTTTACACAAACAGTATAATATCACATTTCCCTCCCAAAAGAAATGAAATAAATAAAACTTACTCCTATGTAGCTCCAGTTCTTTCTCTGTACCGACGTAATAGAAAATAGAAGCTCACCAAAAATGGGAAAAACAATAAAACGTAGTTAGGAACTGTAAAAAACATGAAAAAGTGTTTGAAAAAAAGTAACACTCCAGGAAACCCAAAAAAGAAAATCAAAGTAAAAAGCATTGGTTTATTATGAACTACAAACGACTTCCTTAAAAAAAAATCTTAAACATCAAATGCCCATAGGACACGCATGTGATCCAGCGGTATACTAACAACAGATACTCTACTACCATATACTCACCTGGGCCCATAAACACTTACACAAATCCAAGTAGACCGCTGGGTTTAGTTTATATTTTTCTTATTTAGGATTAGTTATTTCTTATTCCTAACTAACCTTTCACTAATCAAAAAGTTCTTTCCTCTGGTCGATGGACCATTAGTTGAACTAATTGATGGTGATAATTAACATAACTATGTGTGGTAAGTCCAAGGACCATTAGGTATATTTAAAAGACCCCTCACACACCAACCTAGTTGGTGTCATGCTTCATCATTGGGGTCCCAACCGGGAGGCCTAATGCCGCCCGGTTGTGCTACGACGCCTGATTACAGCGGAGCAGGTGTAGTGTGAAGATGTGATGTAAAAATTAAAAATACCTCTGAGAATCCTTGCCCAGTAAATTTATTAGTGGCGGCTCAGGGTATGGTTAAAAACTATGTGAAACCGACTAGCAAGAAATATTCATCTGTAGTGGTTTAGGTGATGCGGTCTACATGTTTCAGCCCGTCAAAAAATTCAAATGGGCTTTCTTCAGGACCTAAAATTCAAGTGAGTGGCAAAGTGAAGGCCACGTGAGAAAGTAAAGTACCAACACACGAACTAAGGTGTGTGGACCCAGTGTCGATATACTTACAGACACCACTCAAAAAACCTGTTAGGGAGAAAGAAATAGACAGCACAAGACATATATCGTTTAGCAACATAAAATGCAATCTTTTAAAGCAACTCAAAATTGCAATCTCCAACAAGCCGTCAAGAATGACCTAGCCACCATCGTGACAGTGATAGTGTAATGATGATATAGCATGCACGTTTCTAAGGCATGCTAGGAAATTAGATAAAACTGAATGAACACATAGGGACGTCATGTGCTAAGACGTGTATTATATAAACCATGTGTCCATGCTAAAGCGTGAATTGAATGATCACATCAAGGCATGATGGAAGCCATGTGCTTGTATGTATCCAAGCAGCGAGTGAGAAATACGCGCTGCATGCCGAGTGATGGTAAAATAATGCGGCGTGGCACGACAGTGGCGAGTTGCATGTGCGGCCGATCGAGCGCCTGTAAATGCATGTATTACAAATTATGCAAAAAAGCAAGTGTTAAAATGGTAGAGACACATGTGGCAGCGTAAATGAAAAGGGTCATAATTACAATTAGTAGAAAAAGTAAGCAGCTAATCGGGACATGAGAGGGGTTTCAACCGATCAACCGATCTGTGGGATAACATGGAGAGAAACAGAAGATCGATTTTTAGTGAAAAGCGGCTTTTAGTGAAAAAGCCAAAGAGTCGTGGGGCAGAATGCCCGTCGTTCACAACTACAAAACCTTACTTGGTTCCGTGAGGATTCCCATGAGACTACCTACTGCGGTCTCCCGAAGTCCCGGCTGGTGAGGGACGCGGTGGGAGAACGAAGTTAAATCCAAACTACAGGCGTCATACAAGGAAATGACGACACTACGTAAGGAGATGGCATTAGCAGGGAACAACTAGTCTGTGTATAGCAGACAAAGCACAGCAAAGGGCGGCGGCCATGTTGGAAAACTCGCGACGTAAGCGAGATAGACAGTGGCGGCCATCCTTAAGTGTTAAAAGATCAGGATATAGATGCAAGAGAGCCATAGTGTGTGCTCTATATCAGCTGAAAAGGGGGGAAAAAAAGGGGGGTAGATGATGCCCACGAAGATGTGTATAGAGGGTGGTGCACCAAGCATATATAAATAAAAATAAAAGACAGACAGACGGATAGCGCTGAGCATAGAATGCGCTCCGTATTTCAACCAGAATAGTGTGGGAAAAGAACACATATAAAGCACAGTATGCACAATTGGGCATGATTTCTAAGACAGATAGCAGATAGATATGGATTCTGTTAGATGAATAGCTATTAATTTCTAAGACAGATAGCAGTAGATCTAGATTCTGTCAGAAAAAAAGGCTATTAAGTGAATCTCCTATGCTGATAAAAGTGTAGAGAAAGGACTACTGTCTCCTGAGACTTTGCCAGGGAATATTGTCGTTAAGTCCCGTCAGATGACTAGATAGGCGATAAACCCATCTTTGTTCTTTCTCCAGTAGACGATTTTGTATGTTAGGTAGGTTAGGATCTAGGACCTCAATGACTACCCAGCTGATGTCGTTAGTGGTATGTCCAACTTCAAGGAAATGGCTTGTCAGTCTTGTGGTTGACTTTTGCATCTGATTGTGCTACGATGCTCGCAGATCCTAGTCTTCACTTTCCGATTAGTCATCCCAATGTACGAGAGATTACAAGGACAGGTGATACGATATACAACGTGAGCTGTATTACAGTTCGTGTGTGTCCTTAAATGCCAGGTCTTGCCTGGTTCTAGGTTCAGACTTTTGGTGGTCACTGTTAAATGGCATACACTACAATCTCCACACGGGTAGTGGCCCACAATGTTAGGGAGCCCCCATGCGTTGAGAATAGTGTTAGTGGGTTTCCTTTGGGGAGCAGGTCGTGTGGAAACCAAAGCGTCCTTGATAGATCTAGCTTTTCTGTGTGACATCAGTGGAGGTTCCCAGTTCAGGTTGCCTGTCTTAAGAATCTGCCAATGTCATTTTATAATATCAGACACCGCGTGAGAGACAGCGTTAAAAGTAGTGACGCACGTGAGTGGGATGGAGGTAGATGCACACTTCTGTGCTTCAATGAGACCCTCACGATTTTGATTGCGAGCACGCTTGTTTGCTTTATCGGTGATCCGCTGAGGGTAACCTCGCTGCCGTAATCTAGTGCTAAGATCGGATGCTTGTTGTTTATAATCTCTTATGTCACTGCAGTTCCTACGGAGGCGAAGATATTGTCCATAGGGAAGATTCTCCCGCAGGGGTCTGGGGTAGAAGCTAGAGAAATGGAGGAGTGAGTTGCGAGCCGTTGGTTTGAAATGGGTTTTGCTTTTCAAAAGACCTCCTTCTGCTTCAATATCCAGATCAAGGAACGTCGCCTTATTGTGATCGAAACTGTATGTGAATTTTAGATTGGGATCGCAAGTATTCAGCCATGTGCAGAATTCGGTGTCTCCTTCCCAGATCATTAAGATGTCATCAATATACCGTTTGTAAAATTTGATCTGAGGGATACACGGCGTTTGGTTGTCTAATAGATATCTTGTTTCGAAATGGTACACATAGAGTCCCACTATGCTGGGGGCAAAAACACTCCCCATTGAAGTTCCATATTTCTGCAAATAGAGTTGGCCTTCATACTCAAAGAAGTTCTCTTTGAGTGCTAAAGCAGCACACTCCAGAATGAATATCTTGGGGGTCTGATATTGCCAGTCAGAATCATTAAGAGCTATTTTCAATACTTCAAGGGTGTCGTCTTGCGGGAGGCTGGTGTAAAGGCTCTCCACGTCAAGACTAACCAGGAAGGAATTATCAGGATTAAAAGCTAGAGTGTCAATTAGTCTCAAGAGATCCTTTGTGTCCTTGAGATACGTACTGGTGGACTGTACCATTGGTTGAAAGAAAAAGTCACAATACCGTGATAAGGGTTCCAATAAGGACCCAATGCCCGATACTATGGGACGTCCCGGAGGTGGAAACTTGTTTTTATGAGTTTTGGGCAAAATGTAGAAGTAAACTTCCCGCAAGACGACACCCTTGAAGTATTGAAAATAGCTCTTAATGAATCTGACAAGATATCTATTAGACAACCAAACGCCGTGTATCCCTCAGATCAAATTTTACAAACGGTATATTGATGACATCTTAATGATCTGGGAAGGAGACACCGAATCATTGTTATTCTTCTGCACATGGCTGAATACTTGCGATCCCAATCTAAAATTCACATACAGTTTCGATCATAATAAGGCGACGTTCCTTGATCTGGATATTGAAGCAGAAGGAGGTCTTTTGAAAAGCAAAACCCATTTCAAACCAACGGCTCGCAACTCACTCCTCCATTTCTCTAGCTTCCACCCCAGACCCCTGCGGGATAATCTTCCCTATGGACAATATCTTCGCCTCCGTAGGAACTGCAGTGACATAAGAGATTATAAACAACAAGCATCCGATCTTAGCACTAGATTACGGCAGCGAGGTTACACTCAGCGGATCACCGATAAAGCAAACAAGCGTGCTCGCAATCAAAATCGTGAGGGTCTCATTGAAGCACAGAAGTGTGCATCTACCTCCATCCCACTCACGTGCGTCACTACTTTTAACGCTGTCTCTCACGCGGTGTCTGATATTATAAAACGACATTGGCAGATTCTTAAGACAGGCAACCTGAACTGGGAACCTCCACTGATGTCACACAGAAAAGCTAGATCTATCAAGGACGCTTTGGTTTCCACACGACCTGCTCCCCAAAGGAAACCCACTAACACTATTCTCAACGCATGGGGGCTCCCTAACATTGTGGGCCACTACCCGTGTGGAGATTGTAGTGTATGCCATTTAACAGTGACCACCAAAAGTCTGAACCTAGAACCAGGCAAGACCTGGCATTTAAGGACACACACGAACTGTAATACAGCTCACGTTGTATATCGTATCACCTGTCCTTGTAATCTCTCGTACATTGGGATGACTAATCGGAAAGTGAAGACTAGGATCTGCGAGCATCGTAGCACAATCAGATGCAAAAAGTCAACCACAAGACTGACAAGCCATTTCCTTGAAGTTGGACATACCACTAACGACATCAGCTGGGTAGTCATTGAGGTCCTAGATCCTAACCTACCTAACATACAAAATCGTCTACTGGAGAAAGAACAAAGATGGGTTTATCGCCTATCTAGTCATCTGACGGGACTTAACGACAATATTCCCTGGCAAAGTCTCAGGAGACAGTAGTCCTTTCTCTACACTTTTATCAGCATAGGAGATTCACTTAATAGCCTTTTTTTCTGACAGAATCTAGATCTACTGCTATCTGTCTTAGAAATTAATAGCTATTCATCTAACAGAATCCATATCTATCTGCTATCTGTCTTAGAAATCATGCCCAATTGTGCATACTGTGCTTTATATGTGTTCTTTTCCCACACTATTCTGGTTGAAATACGGAGCGCATTCTATGCTCAGCGCTATCCGTCTGTCTGTCTTTTATTTTTATTTATATATGCTTGGTGCACCACCCTCTATACACATCTTCGTGGGCATCATCTACCCCCTTTTTTTCCCCCTTTTCAGCTGATATAGAGCACACACTATGGCTCTCTTGCATCTATATCCTGATCTTTTAACACTTAAGGATGGCCGCCACTGTCTATCTCGCTTACGTCGCGAGTTTTCCAACATGGCCGCCGCCCTTTTGCTGTGCTTTGTCTGCTATACACAGACTAGTTGTTCCCTGCTAATGCCATCTCCTTACGTAGTGTCGTCATTTCCTTGTATGACGCCTGTAGTTTGGATTTAACTTCGTTCTCCCACCGCGTCCCTCACCAGCTGGGACTTCGGGAGACCGCAGTAGGTAGTCTCATGGGAATCCTCACGGAACCAAGTAAGGTTTTGTAGTTGTGGACGACGGGCATTCTGCCCCACGACTCTTTGGCTTTTTCACTAAAAGCCGCTTTTCACTAAAAATCGATCTTCTGTTTCTCTCCATGTTATCCCACAGATCGGTTGAAACCCCTCTCATGTCCCGATTAGCTGCTTACTTTTTCTACTAATTGTAATTATGACCCTTTTCATTTACGCTGCCACATGTGTCTCTACCATTTTAACACTTGCTTTTTTGCATAATTTGTAATACATGCATTTACAGGCGCTCGATCGGCCGCACATGCAACTCGCCACTGTCGTGCCACGCCGCATTATTTTACCATCACTCGGCATGCAGCGCGTATTTCTCACTCGCTGCTTGGATACATACAAGCACATGGCTTCCATCATGCCTTGATGTGATCATTCAATTCACGCTTTAGCATGGACACATGGTTTATATAATACACGTCTTAGCACATGACGTCCCTATGTGTTCATTCAGTTTTATCTAATTTCCTAGCATGCCTTAGAAACGTGCATGCTATATCATCATTACACTATCACTGTCACGATGGTGGCTAGGTCATTCTTGACGGCTTGTTGGAGATTGCAATTTTGAGTTGCTTTAAAAGATTGCATTTTATGTTGCTAAACGATATATGTCTTGTGCTGTCTATTTCTTTCTCCCTAACAGGTTTTTTGAGTGGTGTCTGTAAGTATATCGACACCGGGTCCACACACCTTAGTGCGTGTGTTGGTACTTTACTTTCTCACGTGGCCTTCACTTTGCCACTCACTTGAATTTTAGGTCCTGAAGAAAGCCCATTTGAATTTTTTGACGGGCTGAAACATGTAGACCGCATCACCTAAACCACTACAGATGAATATTTCTTGCTAGTCGGTTTCACATAGTTTTTAACCATACCCTGAGCCGCCACTAATAAATTTACTGGGCAAGGATTCTCAGAGGTATTTTTAATTTTTACATCACATCTTCACACTACACCTGCTCCGCTGTAATCAGGCGTCGTAGCACAACCGGGCGGCATTAGGCCTCCCGGTTGGGACCCCAATGATGAAGCATGACACCAACTAGGTTGGTGTGTGAGGGGTCTTTTAAATATACCTAATGGTCCTTGGACTTACCACACATAGTGATTGATAGATCTCCACTATTCCAGGGTCCGTCCATATTGTTTCTTTATAACTTTACCCAGGGGATTAGGACGTACCCCAAAATCCTCGCTCTCTTTTTGTTTTTCGGATAATTAACATAACTCTTAGCTTTTCATTAAAGTAAATAACCACAAACTCGGGAAGTTTTAAAATCTTTATCTAAATTAAATGAATGTGAACCATCTCAAAAATTCAGTAAAACACCCTCATTCGTAAGATTGCATATCCGATCGATTTTTCATTAAGACAATATTTCAGACTCATACAATAACTATGCCTGGAAAGGAGAGGACAGAGAGAAAAGAACATCCACAAACACCATGAATTTATTAAGGGTGGGCGGAATTTGCGTAGTCGCGTTACGCAAATCTTCGCGAAATTGCTAAAAATTCCGCGAGCGCCCGGAAATTCCGCAAAATCGCGGAATTGCTGGTCCTGTCCGTTTGCAATGTGTTTTTGCGTGCTCGCGGGGAAATATATCGCTAACTTGCCCATGCGGTCGCTAACGGGCGCGGCCATCTTGTTTTCACTTATCCCGCCCGCTCGCGATGGTATTTCCTGTTCCGGGTCGCGTATTGCATGCTCCCGCCCGTTCGCGATAAGGGTTTCCTGTTCGGGAACGCGCATTACGTGTTTGCGACGCTTTTTGCATGCTCGGGGGGGAAATATCGCGCGAACTTGCCCATGCGGTCGCAATGGGCGCGGCCATCTTGTTTTTCACTCTATTGCTATGGTTCTGGGCCTGCTTTTCAATCCTCCCTCTATCTTTTCAATACTTTGTTTCTGTAAACTTTTTTGGGGTCTTTTTTGTTTATTATCTATCTCTCTATTTTCCTGATTCTATTTTTTGAGTTTTTCTCTACTTTTTGTGTGTTTTTAACTACTTTTTCACACTTTTTCTATTACCTGCTTTTTCATTTCTTTTACTTACTTTATTTAATTCCTACCTTTTCTTTTCCGTCCCTCGCCTACCCAGAACCATGGCAAAGGGCCACAGCCACAGGGCTCGAAGTCGGAGCCAGAGCCGCGACCGCCTTCCTTGCGGAAGGCGGCGCCAAAGAGGGGTGCAGGCATGGGCCTTATTCAATGAGGCGGAGGTGGCCGCACTGGTTTTTTTTGTTCAGCGCCACCTCCCCTTAACCCTGGCAGCAGGCGGCAGGCCTGGGTCTGGGTACGGGCTCCTGGAGCGTCGGCAGCGGTGGGGCAAGGTGCGTCGGGCAGTGTTTCGCTGCTCTGGTGTCCGGCGCACCAATAATCAGCTGACGCACCAGTGGTCCGATATTCTGGACCGGGAGCAGGACCTGCTGGACCTGCTAGGAGTGGAGGTCCCGGGGCTTGGTGAGTAGCTATTTAATATTACTACTTTGTGTTCTTCTGCTCTGTGTTATATATTGCGAATATTTTTTTTTACGACCAGCAAGAATGCTGCTGCTTACATTGCAGGTAAATTACGTTTAAAAATCTGTGATTGTTATGACACAGGCGCTCGGCGCTACTAATCTTACTTGTTTGCAACTTTGCGCTCGCTTGGCCTGATGATTATGTAAGAGTTTACTTTAGAGAACTTAAGTGATGTAATGCTAGAGAGAGTAGTCCTTCCTTTGTCCTCCTGCCACTAAGAAGGGATAGTGGTGGATTGATAGGTTTAGTTACTTATTAGTTGGTAATTTGTAAGTGGTGTGCGTGACGCATCCTCTGTCACGTCACGTGCTGCTGAGTGCTGCTTACCCCAGTCCTTAGCAGAACCTTTTGTAGTTTGTTTACTGAGTGTTAATAGGCTTATATCATCACTAGCAGAACATCAGCAGCAACCAGCCAACAATTTGGTGTATGCAAAAATGTATGCATGTGTCCTCCATCTATGCATTTTTGAGGACTAAAATAAATGGAAATGCTGACTTACTGAACAATTGGCCCGTCTGGATTGGAATAGGTGGGCTAGGTCAGGTGGTAGTTAGGCTTGCTAGACGGTCCGTGAATCTCGCAATACTACCAGTCGATCAGATAGGTCAATTTTATTGCAATTGTTGTTACCAAAAATGTTTTTGGTGCCTATTTTAAAATATTTTATTTATTTCACACCAAAATTTAATTTTTGTCTCTTTCTTTATGAAATCTTACATGATCAGCAGCACCCAGGGGCAAGAAGACGGGGTCGCAGGCGGTGGGCCAAGAAGATCTACGACTACAAGATGCCTCCCAGGGACAGGACCGCTCCTCTATCGAGGGCTCTGCTGCTGGCCCCAGTAAGTCCTCCAGTGGTTAATATTAATAATTATATTTCCCAGACTTTTCCTGCACCTTATTTTTTCCGAACTATTATTTCGGTATCCTAAATTTAATTCGAATTTTTACAAAATCTTCTTTGCTCTATACTATCTGTTTCTAAATTCTTGTTATCCCTGCCTCTAACTGCGTCTGCTATGACTCTCTGTACTACTACTATTAGTCTGTCTGTAGCTAAGCTTGCCCAGTTGCCCACTCTTTATTTCAAATATTTTAAATAAAACTCATATTCACCAATAGCTATAGCCATTGAGTCCAGTCCTTTGGGTTGTCCTCTTCTACTACTTCTAGTCTTCTTATTCTTGAGGCTTTTTGACAATTCCCACCAAGAAAATGCCCAACCACATTTTAGAATTTTAGATAGGATAGGACATACTACTACTGTTGTAGGGATTCTGCACATACAGAACTTTGCACAAGAAAATAGGACGTTGGTGATGGGAGGTTGGACCTTCCTCACACCTCAATCGGAAGCCACCACAATCCCATGACCGACTAGTTATAGTGTCTCATTACTCCGAAACGCCCCCCCCCCCCAAAATACCCAATGAGTATACAACCCAGACAACATAACACTCCCAACCTCTGTCGCGGAAGCAATGCACACCCTTTTGCTCACTCTCGTGTAAGTCCATACCAAATACCACCGAGTCTATGTAAGTTCAAAAGGTTTCTTTTTATTTCCAACTGACAAGCTCTGTATGTTGTATAATGCAGCAGCAACAGCAAAATGCATAAGATTAAAACAATAAACATTGTTACACTTAGTTAGACTTACAAGTTACTTACAACTACAAGTCCATAGAAGCCAAAAGGTGAGATCATGATAACTGAACAGTGGTGGAAGAACCACCCTCCCCTTGGTAGGAATCTAGTTTATATAAAATTATAAATGGTGATGTGAGAATTCTGGGGAGCCCTCACCTTAGAAGAACCTAGTACTGGTTACATCATAAGCTCTGCAAAGCTCTGGTTCTTCGTATAAGGGAATCTTCCGTCTGTAATGAGAAAAATGGTGCGCGTTAGTATAGTGCAAGCATTTCTCAGTCGTGCCAAAAAGTGATGTTTTTTTTATGGATAAGCAATATGGACTAACACCAGAACTCCATAACAAAGTCGCTTGTTTTTCGACCTTGTACGCAGCGCTCAGACAGTAGCAGTATGAGCTCATGTGGGCTCAAAGGCGTCTTTCACAACAAGCTGCGAGGTAACTTGCGCAAAAATAAAAGACAGAGCTAAAATGGTTGCATGGCTCGGGGTAACTTAGCAAAGACTAGAATGACCCTAGGGACCATATAACACTACTAATGTCTACTCTACTACCTGATTTATACTAGTGATGTATGTTGTATATGTATTATGTATGTATTAACTTTTTTTTCATTCTTGCTAGTGAAAAATAGGGGGAGGTGTATATGGCATCTGAAAAATGTGTAATGTTTTTTCTAGGCGTACTACCGACCACCAGTACCGGGGCCAGCGGCGAAGGTGACGCGGCCGCTGAGGTTGCAGGCAATGTGGCAGTTGGAGGAGCTGCAGGGGGTGAGCCAGCAGCAGTGGCGGGCGGTGGTAAGTTATATTCCTAATCCTTACTTATTGACATTACACTCGCTGCAAGGGTGTAATGTATACTGTACTGTTGAGACTTAAGTAAGAAGTTGTTGTGAACGCCGGTTGAAGAAGACACCCTTTACTTAGCATTAGCAATAGCATTAGCGACGGGAGTGTACTGAGAGTAACAAATGGCCTCTTCTATCGGACTTCAACTCAGCTGTGAAATTTTTATGGAGAAGACTAAAAGTCTGATCAGATGACCTTGATGGATGGGTTGAACGAAAAGGGAAAGAAGGGTGGAAGGAGGAAGGACGGGCGAGATTTTATATTTATGACTGGCAGAGAAGGATACGTGGGATGCATGCATAGGTTTGTGATATGAATCAGATGCATGGGTGGTGGAATGCCTGAAACTCCCACAAATGTCCGAGGCCGAGGTAGTGGGAGGATAGATACATACCACAAATGTTACGTACTGTGCTTGCTAGTGCTACTGTGCCACTATGTGTAGAATGAATTTGTCTGACTGCTTTGCTAAGAGTATATTTTACAATAGTCTTGTTTTTTCTTCTTGATATAGCTACTCCTTCCAAAGGTAAAGTCAACAGGAAGGAGTTGGCAGCCATCCCGGCGCCGGAAGCTGGAGGCCATACAGGCCGAATACCAGCGGCTGGTTCTTCTGGAGGAGGCGGCAGCAGCTGCAGCCTTCTCCAATGCTCCAGGCCCCAGACGCCCCCCTCCAGTGTTACGGCGCCACCGCCTGTCAGCCGCCCGCCGCCACACAGCAAGAAGCACTGCTGCCCCCCCCACTGTGGATGCAACTGCCGCGCGCTGAAGCACCGTGTGGCCCGCCTGGATGAGCGCATCCGTGTCCTGGAGAGGCGAGCCCGCTGAGACCCCGTTTATTTATTGCCCCTTTTTTATAGCTTATTTTGGTGGGTGGGAATCGGGCGTTGGGTTTTAGACTTTTGGACATTTGTTGGACTTTTTTGTTCCGGGACATGAACATTGGTTGGGGTTAGGGAGAGGGGTGGGTCAGGTGTTGTGGGATTTTTTTACATAGTTTATTTTTGTTAGGGTATTAAATTACATATTTAGACTTTATATACGATGTGGTTAATGTTTTGTGGGTGGGGTTACTGTTTTACATCACACGGTTTCCTTGCTGGTGCAGTGCCACAGCTAGTGTTTGATTTAAATAATTGGCTGAGTTACTAAGACACAAACAGACAGATGCGGTACCCCTCACTGAGGGACTTGTCCTTCTAGTACTGTCAGTCTCTCCTCCTAATCTATGCATTCTGCAACTGGACTCAAAGGGGTGTGTGAAATAGAATTAATGAAAAAAAATTCCGTTATTAATTATGCCTCCCCCAAACTTCTTCTTTTACCTGTGCTTGATGTTTAACTTGGGCACGGCGATGGCTGCATGGTGATGATGGTTTTCTTTCCCAACATGCCATGGTTGTGGTGGTAGTAGTAGTAGACCCTGGAAGTAGCACTTGCAAATAAAAGAAAATGAGACAGTCAGTCGCCTGAGAGAGACTGTGGGAGGAGTAGTAGAACGAAGTACAGTACGGAACTTTCTGCCAAACAATAATATGCCAAAATACAAGGAAACATAATGGTTGCGGGGATAGCCTAGTACATAGAGTTTCAAACTCTAGCTGTGTCGAGTCACTCGACTAGGCCTACAGTACACCGTGACTCGACACAAGCGTAACCGTCTATGACGGCAATTAATGCTGATGGGTTAGGTTCCTTTGGTAAAAAAATCCCAAATATACTGCTCATAGGAGGGTGGGCAAGCAGAAGAAGATCCGCGCCCTGCCTTGAAAATGCATTTTTGTTCCTTTAGCCACATCCGCCCCAGCAAGCGTGTGATAAATTATTGGTGTACATTTAATTTAGTCACACCTCAATAAGTCACACAGCCCGGGGGAAGAGGGTTAGGGTTTGATGAATGGTTGGGAAGGGGGTTTTGGGAAAGGTTTGACAAAGAAAAACAGTACGCATGGACAACAACAAAACACAATCTTGGCAGACAACCATATCCATAAATCAGTTAAGGGAGAAAAAGGAAATGCATGCATGATGATGATAACTTGATGGTTAATGATATTACTAACTACTACTACTAGACAATTAGACAGTACAGGGCAGCAGTATATTATGCAATTTGCCTTGCCTGTCTGCCCTCAGAGAGACCCGAATTACATACAGTTTCTGTTCTGTTGTACCGGCCCGGGCTTAAAGATAGCAAAGAAAAGTCAAAAATTGCTGTAGGGATGAATTGAATTATAAGCAGAGAGCAAACATAACAACAACAACACACAGTAGTAATGATTGAAGACAAAAAATGAATCAAATTTAAAAGATGATGAAAGTTGATACTGTTACTGTATGTTATCCTGGTCAAAATGGGGAGTTGCATCTCGGCATTCGTCTTGGTCCTCCCTTCCATGGACGCTCCGGCCATCAATATTGGGTGACGCCACTGCCTGCCTGGCAGATGTAGATTCATTGGTAAGGTAAGTGAGAGTTGTTTTTCCCAGTGTAGCACAGAGTAAGGGCCGGCCTGTAATTGCAGATGGGAAAACAAAAGGGATATTGAAAAATCAAGTAAAAAAAAAATGCCAAAATTACGGTGGAGTGCAACAAGAACACTTTCAGAGGCGGCATGGATTTGGATACATCATGTCTACTCTAGTCTGTTTCCAGCATTAACCTCCAACAACAACAGGACAGAGCAGGCCCACGGGACCCGTGACACATCCTCCATTTAGCGTACCTTTTTTGACAGAGGCAGACAAAGCAGATATACAGCAACATAGCATTTTACAAATTAAGTGACTAAATCAATGCCCCGCTGTCAGTCATACCACCACAGTCACTCCACCACTACACAGACATGTAGGTCTGCAGTGGTTGTTGTTGACTTGGTTACCTTGTAATGCACTCATGAAACGCACTGAGTTATTCCATCAATCATCTCGGATCGTACTGAGTGACTGGAGTGCGAAGAGATAATGTCACTGTGGTCATCATCATGGTGTGTTGTCCAACTCAGTGTGCAGTAGTGTACATATTGAGTCCCCTTTCCATATTCAAAATGCAATGGATCGGCCTGCAGTAGAAGTAGAAAATTGTTATTGAAAAACAAGAATGGAAACAAACATTGCATTGAGTTACTTTTAGTGTGTAGATTAGATAATAGTACACAATGAATTACCTTCATGCACTACAAACAACAACAACACAAATCACTCAGTCAGCGTCCAATGCATGTCATCATTCATTACCTGTTCCTTCTCATCTTCAGTTAATGGGCAGTCTGTATCGGCTCGGAAAGGAGGATAGCTATAGTAGTCATCATCATGTTCCACTTCTTTTGGAGAGACTCAACGAGGCAAGATTTTAGTTTTTCTTCGATTATGCTACATCCAATCATCATCTGGCTTGAGGGCAATAGATTTAGGTCGATTCAGGAGGATGGAGGAGCAGGACTCGGAGGAGTGGACTGAAATGCAGAGAGCTGAAACTCATATAAGGCAATAAAATACGAAGACGGTGGTGATGGATTTGTTGTGATTTGAAGTTTCCAAACAGAAAGACAGACACACAAATAGAAGTAAATAAGGGAGAACCACAGTAATAAGTAGAAGCCTAGTTGTCAGGGAAGTATAGCTCGTCCTCAAACTCTGGAGGTTCAACCAGAAGTAGGTAATCAGCATCCAACATGCTACTTCCGTCACCTGAGCCGCTGTCCTCATCTTCCTGCGTTGATTCATGTATTGTGTAATTCGGTGGTATAAATTGCTGATTCATTTTGATCATGGTTAACCTCTCCACGTTTTTGGGTGAGAGACTGGTCCTTTTCACTGTTACAATGGAACCAGCAGCACTGAAAACACGTTCAGAAGAGACACTTGCGTTAGGGCAAGCCAGATAGTTTATCGCCAGCCTGCTGAGCACTGGCCATTGGCCCCTTTTGCCATACCAATACCGCAATGGGTTTTGATCAATGTAGACCTCTGTTGGGTCATCCAGGTAGGCCTGGACCATTGGGTCAATGTTCAGGGGTGCTAAACTTAGTGCGGCCTCTTTTGTCTTTGCATCAGCACTGGACCTAGCAAGTCCTTGCTGTAAATACCAATCTTGTGCCGTTTGTACTGGGGCTGATGATCCGGTTCTTGCTGTTGTCGATATTGTTGGTGACAGCTGTGAACCAAATGCACTGCCCACAGGCTCTGAAGTTCAACTTGACGCAGGATGCCCTGCTGCAGTACTTGACGTGGGTTTGAGGCCTTTAATTACCAGCCGTTCATTTTCCAATGTACTGGCTGCCTCAGCTATCCAAGTTTTGAACCGGGCAACATCCACTTCTGAAAAAGGGAGTAATGTCTTACTGTGCAGTGCCGATTTGTACCGTGGATCCAGAATTGTGGCACAAATGTAATGTTGTTGTGACAGAATCTTATTTTGCACCCTTGCATTTTCACTTAAGCGACATGATAAGCTCTCCACCAACTCATATGCTTCTTTTTTTTCCTCCACACCTATGTACGCTTCACACACCCCCTTCAGCTGTTGCTCTAGCATGTGCAACAATGGGATAGCTTGGCCCATAGTACAGTCCTCCTTGCTGACTTCACATGTGAAGACCTCGAAAGGAAGAAGCATCTCTGTAAGAGATTTAACTAGGCACCATTGGTCCATCTGAAGGGTCATGCCTTTCACAGTAGCATCCGCCCTTTGCATGACATATTCATTGATTGGTCTGTACTGCTCAAACATACGGTCAAGCATGTAATACGTTGAGTTCCAACGTGTAGCCACCTCCTGGATCAGTGCTTTGACTGGCATTCTATAGTCACGTTGAATGATCCTCAGCTGCTTCCGGGCTTTAAAAGAATGGCTGAAATGCGTGCATATTCTGCGGCAGGTGGTCAGTAAGTTGCTGACTATGGGTTCTTTTTTCAGAAAGTCTTGAACTATAATGTTAATGCAGTGCGCCAAACACGGGACCCTGAAATACTCACCAAGCGTCATGGCCTTAAGTATATTACTGCCATTATCCGTGGCAACAAAACCAATGTGAAGCCCTCTGGAGCGCAGCCATTCAAAGACCTTGTTGTTAAACTCTTCCAAAATGTTTTCAGCAGTATGAGATTTCTCCATGGCGAACATGGCTACAGTTGCATGTTTCCGAGAAGCATTAAAAATTGCAGCTGTGTCAACAGCACCTACTTCAGATAGCTTGTCTCTAACCCCCACAAAAGAGACCCAGTGTGCAGTGATGCACATGTAATCAGTGGCTTGGCAACTGGTCCACATGTCTGTTGTCAGGTGGATTTTGTGAACAGCACTCTGCTGCAAAGCTTGTCCAACCAATTCCAGCACATCGTGATGTAGCGCTGGAACAGCAACTCGGGCGAAATAGGACCGGCTGGGAACCTTCCATTTAGGGCAGATGGCTGACACAAATTCAAGGAAACCCACCCCTTCCACAAATGAAAAAGGGAGAAGGTCCAGCGCTAACATTTTAGCCAGCTTCGCATTGTACAACCGTGCCGTTGGGTGGTTGCGTTGGTACTGCCCCTCCGACCTAAGCATGCTGTCAATGGTAGGCTGGAATATTTTCCTTAGTGGTGCACCTTTCTTCTTGAACCCAGCTAGGTACGACGACGCTGCACTTTTGCTCATTGCAGTGCCCGGTTGCCTTGGTGTCTCATGTTGACTCTTACTACTGTGCCACTCCGATGTTGCTGAGGATGTGGGCGTTACCAGTACACTGCTGGGGGTAGGGCTAGAAATGGCTCCCTCTTGTTGACCTTCCACCACGATCATATCTTCCCCTACTTCTTCATCCCCAACAACAGCAATGGGTCCAGTTTTACTTTTTTTCTAAGTGAAGTAGGTGAGCCTCCCACTTGATAGTGTGGTGTTTTTTGAGATTACTTGTTTGTCCTCTGGTACCATAGTTTGTACCAAGCTTACCCCGCCTAACAGCCTGCCGACAAATTGAGCATATAGCAATGTTCTCCTCCTTACTGCTAACCGAAAAGAAGTCCCAAACTGGGGAGGAGAACTTTCTGGAGCTGCTGGAGGTGCCACTTTCAATACCAGATGAAATGGAGGGTGTGCATGGAATTTGACTCTGTGCACTTACATTACCACCACCTACTGAGGTGGTGGTTGAGCTTGATGTAGGTCCCTGCCGGGCCTTTGCAAAGGCAAATATGGAAGCTGGAGGTCGTGTTGGCGTTACCTGTGTTGGTGGTATCCGTGCTACATCCCTCGCAGCGATTTGGGATAGTCTAATAATGTTGGTCTCCATCTCCGCAGGCCCAGGAGTGATGTTCGTGATGACTGGCTCTTCATCATCATCACCCCCTCGTCTACATCTACCTCCATAACTGTAAGGCTTTCTGGAACCTTCCTTTTCACTAGCCTTGTCTTGTGGCGTGCATCACTCTCAGGCTGAGCTGGTGGCTTCCAAGTGGCATCTAGATCATCAGAAGCGGGGCTTGAAGAAGAAGTTGATGGACTAACCCTCCTTTTCCTTGCTGGGGGTATGGAAGACAATGGATCTTCTGGAACAGTGGCTTGCTCCTCTTCGTCTGCAAAAAGCTCGATTTCCTGAACTGCCCCTACTTCAGGTGGAACAACTACTATTGTGGGCTGTGGTTCCGGCTGCGGCTGTGGTTCCGGCTGTGGTTGCGGTTCCAGCTGCGGTTCCGGCTGTGGCTGGGGTTGCGGCTGGGGTTGCGGCTGTGGTTCCGGCTGTGGTTGCGGTTCCAGCTGCGGTTCCGGCTGCGGCTGGAGTTGCGGCTGGGGTTGCGGCTGGGGTTGCGGCTGGGGTTGCCCACTTATCTGCTGAGTTTGCGCCTGCGAGTGCGTGGATTGGGTACTACTTTGCGATAATGACATTTCAACATCACTGGTCGTTAGTAGACTGGCTACCTCTGCCACAGTCATGTGCTTGGGCCTAGGTTGCTGGGGTGGGCCCACTGATGCAGAGGTGCTGCTCCCAGCTTGGTCCCCGCTGGACACCGCTGCTGCAGGCGTAAGTTTTTTTACCAAAAACACATCGGCCGGCACACCAGTCTTGGCAAGTGCCACTTCCTTCTTCTGTCCCTTCTTCTCACTGGCAACTTTCTTGGTACTGGAGGACCTGGTACCTTTCTTTGGGGCCATCTTCTTCAGATGTCAGCAGGACGCAGGTGCACAAGTTGCAGAGATGTCTGTGGTCACACGTGGACGTGACGCGCAGCAGGACTTCTGCCTGGCAGTACAACGGGTGATGATGATGATGACACCTCCTCCTCTGTATTTTTGTGCACCTAAAAGCAAAGAAGCCAGGAGAAGAACATCAGTGAAATGTTGCATTTGTTGTTGTGGTTCAATTACTAGTAGTACAAACAAACAAATAAAAGATATAAATTAGTGTAGCCATTTGTGAGACTGTCAACAAGGGCTTTCATGGTATACTGTGTACACTGTCAGGAAGGATAGGAAAGAAGAGGAACAACAACCAAAATACAAATGTAATAGAAGTGGACCCTGTTTGGCATTAAATTATTTGCTCATCACATCATTCAGGGAGCTGCAGCTGGCAAAGGGGATGGATGCAAGCAGTAAGCCAAGAGGAAAACCATGCAGGCCTAAATGGCAAAAGCAGCACACTTATAACTCCCACCAGAAATGGCCACCAGCCACATGGACACTCACAAATCACAAGCAACAAGCATGAGGCCTGGAAAACAATGTACTGAAAACAGGCCTACGATAGCCAGGCAAAGGCTGCATGGTAAACCACACTGCTTTGCCTGTAATGCAATAAAATGCAAAAACGAAAATACACAGGGCTAAACAAGGCCTGCAACACACCACACACAACTAAGGCATGTATTTAACACACCCCAAAAAACTGAAATACACCCAAAAAATAAATCCACATTTTGCAATTCAATCCAATGTCATCCATGTGCCCTAAATGATGTTTAAATTCAACAGAACACACAAACAGTTGTTTTATGCACCCCTGACTACCTCTGGGCCCACTGGATGGAAGGCCTGTTGGCAGACTAGGCTACAAGCTATGGCAAAAAGCACACTGCCTGGCTTCAAAATGGCCGCCAGCCTCATGGCCAGGCCCACAACAACAAGAAACTGAAGACAGACAATGCAGGCCTATGGCAAAAAGCACACTGCCTGGCTTCAAAATGGCCACCAGCTTCATGGCCAGGCCCACAACAAGAAGCCTAGGCCACAAAGGGAAACACATGCAGGCCTTAGTATATGGCAAAAAGCAGCACACTTGTAACTCTCACCAGAAATGGCTACCAGCCACATGGACACTCACAAATCACAAGCAACAAGCAGGAGGCCTGGAAAACAATGTACTGAAAACAGGCCTATAATAGCCAGGCAAAGGCTGCATGGTAAACCACCCTGCTTTTGCTTTGCCTGTAATGCAATAAAATGCAAAAACGAAAATACACAGGGCTAAACAAGGCCTGCAGCACACCACACACAACTAAGGCATGTATTTAACACACAGCCCAAAAAACTGAAATACACCCAAAGAAAAAACATTTTCCAATTCAATCCAATGCCATCCATGCCCCCTAAATGATGTTTGAAATTAATAAATACATCACACAGCAATCCATGACCCATGACTAGCTCTGGACCTACTGGCTACCCACACAACGATTTATTTTTAAAAATGATGAAAAGTACCAAAAATGAAGTTGCAGCAACTGCAATGCCCCAATCAAACAACACCATCTTACTTGTAAAATCTCAAATCCCACAATCCTCAAATCCAATGATAATGATGCAGCAGACACAAAGAGTGATCCTTCCAGCTCAAATCCAAGTGAAAAATGAACAGGAGATGGACAAAGCACTGGGAGGAGTCTGCTGGACAGGAACAGCAAGTAGGAGACTCTGTGGCACTTCCTCCCTCTCCCCCCCCAAAAATTTGACCAAAAAGGACAGCCAAATATCAATCTGAGGTTTTTTTTCATCCAAATCATCAATTTATAGAAGGTTTTATGCTGCTTGCGATGTTATTGTTCTCCAGATTGAAAATTTTGCGTGTTCGGGATCGCGAGCTGTACAAAAATATCGCCGGATGTCCGATGGCGCGCCCAAATGACGTGTTCGCGGTCACAATCTCTCTCGCATTGTCCGATGGCGCGGCGAATGACGTGTTCGCGATCGCAAACTCTCGCGGGATAACGCGGCCGGCTACCGAAATCTCGTGGCGCACGCGAACGGATAGGAAAACCCGTCGGCGAACGCAGGAATCCCGGAAAGTCGCTATCGCGCGCGCTAGAACGCATTTTTAAAGCGCGACAAGAAAATAATTCCGCTACACCGCGGATCGCGGAATTGTTGGCAATTCCGCATTCTCCGCGGAACGCGAAATTGCCTAAATTCCGTAAATTCCGCGAGCGGAGCGGAATTGGATGCCCAGGGTTAAAATTTATAGTTACCAAGGATGGTGTGAAGACCAAACCCTCTGGCCAAAGGGCTGGTATGGGTCCCCCGGGATAGATCAGGAGACAAAGACTTCAGGACAGGAATCAGGACAGAATACTTAACCTCTCTAAAAAAACAACGACTGCGTAGCACCCCTCTCTGACACTCTCTTCCTCCTCGAGTTTCTTCCGCGATCTTCTTGTCTAACCCAATTAAATAAAGATAGATGGTTCTGCATTCAGTGTCTTCATCAGCATCTCACAGCGTCTCTTTCAGCATCAGCACCACCCACAGCACCGACAGCATCCCGAGCTCTCGACTTCCAGCATCGACGACCATAACTAACTAAGTAAAGCTACCTCAGTTATACCTTTCGTTTGCCATGTACCACCCACTAAAGTTTCAATATCGCAAAAATACGAAATATAATTGGTCAGGCAAGGGGGATGATCATCACACCATGCTTACATATTACTTATTTTCATTGAACTATTGTTCGCAAAACCCATCCCCTTAAACTTTATTCTTTTCTTCCGTTCCCATACATGTCCAAACTTTATTAGATACATTTATTTCAAAATCATGAATACAAGTCTTCTTGAGTGAACTCTTCACCCTCTGTTCACAGGGCACATCATTCTCATCCTTGGACGGCTGTCAAAAGCTTGGTCATCCTTCCGGGTTAATTCTCATATAGGCATGTGCAAACTTGAATCAGTCGGCTGAATTCAGACAAACGTGAAAGGCCCAAATGTGCACTAATAATAAAGTCAAAAGAAGAAATGTTACTTTCACAAATAAATGGTTTCACTGTATACTACCCATCTCTACTCTAACCCTCCTTTTTTATTAATACTTTCCCGCATTAGCATTAGTAAAATAGCAGGTTTTCATTTCAGCTAAGCAGATGCCAAGCATGTGAGTCTTAAAGATTCCATTTTAATGCCTTCTGCACATGCGCCAGAATTTCCCTCCAAGCGTTAGCTCATCATATTGCGTAGATGCAATTGACGCATGCGTGATACAGATTTCCCAGTTAAAGCTGGATTAGTCCGTTTTCATTGTTATCTATCTTAGTACACACATACGCAAGCTTCGCTAACCCGCGTGTTTTCTGTTGTGCGTGTTATTATTTACAAGACATTGTTAGTAATTCGTTAGTGAGTTAAACTAGAGGATTGCTTCCGAGCAAGTCTTTTTCCGAGTCCTTGCTCCATCAATCCCCTCTCTGATGGCTTTTTAAGCCATCACAAAATTACCCATCCCAGATGCCAACTTTAGCACATCTCAATTTTCTGTTTCTTTTCTCATTCTTCCATTTGTTACTTCTTTTCCTTCTAAATCTTTCATCTTCTTATATATCTTTCCTTTCATTTCTTTTAGTTGTATCTCCTCATATTCTCTTTTTCGTTTCTTTCCTTTTCCCTCTCTTTTTAAATGTATTCTTCCTTTCCCTCTAGTTTTACAACATTTATATGTAATCATTAATATCATTACTATTGTCATTATCACAATTAATGGTAACATTATTTGACCTAGAAAACTTTTCTTAAAATCAGTAAACCCTTTCCCTATTGATGTTATACTCTTTGTTAGTTTTCCCCATACACTGTCAACCTCCAGTTGGGTCAAATCATTATGCATTCTTGTAATATTTCCAATATATCCTTTAATTTCTTTACTCTTGTCCGGAATATAAGTGCAGCAATGTTGAATTTTCAACATGCCACAGACTCCACCCCCTTTTGCTAATAAAATATCAAGCGCAAGACGGTTTTGTAAAACCATAGACCTAAATGCAACCATATCTGTGTTAATTATTAAGAATCCTCCTGCAGTGTCTGTAGAAAGACGATCAACTATGGTTGATAACTTGCACATTTTCTGCGAATTTAGAATGACTCCAACTGAGGGTATCAATGCACTAAATATATCTCCTACTATTTCAGAAAAACTAGCTCTTCTTCTTCGTGTTAGTTCATTAGATTTTCCATTGATTCTGTCCACATGATATATTTTCGGGAAAACTACTCCAAAATAACAGCTCCCGTACCATCTTGCAGGTAACCTATAATAGGCATTGTTCCCGCAGACATAATAAACTCCTGGAAATACAGGATCAGTTCCCCCTTTTAGTCCCCACCCTCCTAAAATTAGGAAGTTGTGTTCACACTCACTGGAACCAATGTAGTTATTATTATAATCTGTCTTTAATCTGTGGAGGCAGAATTTTCCCTTTTTCACAAATCCAGGGACATCGCAGCATGAGCTTTGCCTTTTGCATAGATTCCCTCTTTCTCAGTCCATGGAGGTACATGGGTTTTCTGTTCAGCAGCTTCCTTTATCAAATCCTGTCTCCTTTCTTCTACTAAATTCAGAAACTCTTTTTCTTCTTCACGTAAGGTACAAGTTAAATTATTTTCGTGTGCCTGAGCTATATCTATTGAACTCATTGTTAAAAAGAATTCACCCATAAACTGTGCATTCCTACTACTAGCTACTGGATTCATTTTCTTTTAATAGGCAATTCTGAAAATACTACATCTAGATTTGAATAAAAATACTGAAGTCTCCCTGTTGCATAAAATAAACTTGATAAAACACTATATGACACACCATATGTTAGAGGTATATGGTGATATGTCACCCTTCTGATACTGATGAGGGTAACTTCATACAAACATAGCAATTATTAATTTCCATTGTATTAACACACTGAAATAACAATTTAATAAACACATTTGAAGACATATTATAATCTGACTCATTATGATAATGTGCCTCATCTTCTACCCCTATTTCTATTTTAGTTCCCTTTATTCTATCTACCTTTTCATTAGTAATGGTATTATTTTTGTCACTTGTTCCAACTAACAAAGGTACTCCTACTGTTAGGAATAACCATACTAATACTACCAATAAAATACTACAAAAACAAAATCTAAAACATTATTGATTACAACCTCGTTTTGGTCTTTCTGTGACTTCAACTTCTGCCATTTCAATCTGAGAACATTTCTTCTCTCTTTTTCTTTCTTTGTCTCTTTAATTTTCTTTCTTTATTTTAAGGAGGTCTCAATTTGCTTTCATCAATCTGTGCAACATGAACCCTTTCTGTTTCTTCACTTAAATCTAAGTTTTCAAATTCTTCGAGTATAACGTAGGTCCACTCAGGGGTCTTGTATTTTCTATTTAAATTTCTTAATCTTGGGCTTCTTCGTGTAAGTTTTACTAAGGTTTGTTTAGGTTGCGTTTGACTGGTAACTTTGTTTACTTGTTCTGGTTTCTTTTTTGATTTTCTCAAATAATATCTTAATTTCTTCACTCCTTCTGGCCAATTATCTCCTTTTCTAACTCTTTTGACCTGAACTGCACTTTCACCTTCCTTATCTCCTTTTAAAGTTCTTTTATTTTCACTTAATTTAGGCACAATCTGTTCTTGTTTTCTATTCTCTGTGCTTGGACCTCCCTCTATTTGCACCTGTTCAGGTCTTATTATAATTTGTTTTTCTTCTGCCTGAACTTGTTCTTCTTGATCTACCTGATCCTGTTCAGGTCTTATTTCAGATTGTTCTTCTTCTGCCTGAACTTGTTCTTCTAATTCTGACTCCCCCTCCTCAGGTTCCTGATTGTCTTTGTTTATTTCCACCTGAGTGTGTTCTTCTTTCCCTGTCTCTTCCTGTCTACTTTCCTGTCTTTTCTGTTTTGTTATTCTTCTTGTTTCAATAGCGTCATCAGGTATTTCAATTACTGGTATCCATTCTTCCTGACTTCTACCTGGCTGTTAGTCATATAGTTGTCTTTCAGAATATATCACTCTAGATTCTTCAATTTCACAGCTTTCAACTTGTAACGTTTCAGCCTGTTCAGTCAGTGGTTGCTCTTGTTGTTCTGATGGGCTCGGTACTCTTCTGGTATGACTAGCATGAATCCAATTGGGCAAACTTGCACACTTCACTGCTGTGGTAGTGACTAGTATGACTTGACGCGGTTTATCCCACCTTGCTGCTAGACACGATTTCCTTGCGTGTTTCTTCACTAGCACCCAATCTCCAGGATTCAAATTATGTGCTTGGTCTGGCTGTCTTTCAAGTGCGTCTTCTCCAACCTGGTGAGAGACAGAATGCACCATTTCAGCCAATCCTTTGCAATAGTTCAATAACAGATCATCAGTTATAGTCATTAACTTATTTCCAGGAATAAATGCTTGTCTCATTGCCCTTCCCATGAGTACCTCATGAGGACTTATTCCTGTCTTCCTGTCAGGAATACTTCTGAGACCCATCAGTACAAGAGGTAATGCATCTGGCCATTTCAGCATTGTGGATGCACACACTTTCCCTAATCTTGACTTGATTGTGCCATTTAGTTGTTCAACTATTCCAGAAGCCTCTGGACGATAAGCACAGTGCAGTTTCTGTTCAATGTTAAATGCAGCACAGATTAATCACATTTTTCATTATTAAAATGAGGTCCTCTATCTGATTCCATAGTGACTGGAAAACCAAAAAGAGGAATCAACTCCCTCAACAATAGTTTAGCAACTGTAAGACTGTCATTTCTTCTGGTGGGGGACGCCTCCACCCATCTTGAGAATAGGAACACTATGACAAGTATATACTTTAGTCCATTACAAGGAGGTAACTCAATGAAATCAAACTGCAACCTGGTGAAGGGTCCTTCTGCCTTTCCAATCTTTTCCCAGCTAACCACTGTCTTCCTGCCTGAATTTTGCTGCTGACAGGTTAAGCATCTTTGGCAAAGGCTCTCTGCGACTACCTTGAATTTCGGATTATACCAACTCTGTCTGAATAATCTAATCATTGAATCTCTCCCCATGTGTGTTGCTCCATGATAAACTCTTGCCATTTTAGAGAGCAAACAATCTGGCATGACTGGTCTTCCATCTAAGTACACCCATACTTCATCTTCCGACCTTTTTGTACTGGCTGCTTTTATACAAATTTCCTTTTCCTTTTCCTCAACTTCTTCTTGTAACTGTCTAACCTCATCCCATGTTTCTGGAATCAAGAAAAACATAAGTTAGCAGCTGGTTTTACCCGTCTCAACTTTTCTGTTTATGGCCATTGTATTTTTCGCACAATATCGAGCAATTTGGTCAGCGTATCTATTTCCACATTTCCTGTCTGATGTGCAGCGCATTTGACAACTGCTACTTCTTTTGGTAATTGTAATGCTTCCAGCAGATCTTTCACATTTTTACTGTTTCTTATAGGAGATCCTGAAGAAGTCAGAAATCCCCTTTGCATCCAGAGTTGGCCAAAATCGTGCACAGCCCCGAAACCATATTGACTGTCTGTAAATATGGTTATTCTCCAATTTTTCCCAATTTTGCATGCCTTTGTTAAGGCCACCAATTCGGCTACTTGTGCAGATTTGACTCCCGGTAAACAGGATGCTTCAACTACCCCTGTTATCTTACATACAGCATATGCAGCACTTAAGCCTCCTTCTTCTGTCCTCAGACAAGACCCATCCACAAATATCTCATGATCAGCTTCTTTTAATGGTGTTTCTTTTATGTCAGGACGGGGCTTGGTACACAATTCAGTCACATCCAAACAATCATGATCAATTTCATCTCTTACTTCCTCATTGCATGAGTCTGGCAATAATGTGGCAGGGTTCATGACTGTACATCTTATTACTGTCACATTTTCTGCTCCCAAAATCACTCTTTCATACTAAGTCAGCCGACTAGGTGTAAGATGTTGTGTTCTTGTTCTTGCCAAAAGAATTTCAACTGAGTGTGGAACTCAGACTTTTACAGAATGTCCCATCACTATTGACTCACTTTGCTCTAGACTCATACAAGTAGCAGCTACTGATTTTAAGCAGCCAGGTAAAGCTGAAGCCACTGGATCCAATGTGGCAGAAAAATACGCCACTGGACGTCGGCTCAGTCCATGTCTTTGTGTTAAGACTGAAAGTGCACATTTTTCTCTCTCACAGCAAAACAACGCAAATTCTTTTGAATAATCAGGCATGCCCAAGGCAGGAGCTTCACACAAACAATTCCGCAATTTCACAAAGGCCTCCAAACATTCATCATTCCAATCAATTGGATCTTTAGCTCTCTTTCGTGTCAATTGTATCAATGGTTTTGCTAGCATAGAGAAACTATTAATCCACTGCCTACAGTACCCAACCACTCCCAGGAATATTCTCATTTCTTTTTGCGTCTGAGGTAGTTGCATCTCCTTGATTATTTTTATTCTTTCCGGTGTCACTTTTCTTACTCCTCTTTCTATTTTATGCCCTAAATATTTAACTTCTTGTTGACAGAACTGTACATTTTCTGGAGACACCTTGTGTCCTCCTTCCGCCAAATGGTTCAGTAATGCAATTGTGTCAGTGACACAATCTTCTCGTGTTCTTGATGCCACCAGTAGGTCATCAATGTACTGAACCAGAACCGAATTTCCAGGCATAACTAATGACTCTAGGCACTTTTTCAAGATTTGGTTAAAAATTGAGGGACTCTCTGTGTACCCTTGAGGAACTCGGCACCATGCGAACATACGATCCTCGAACTTAAATGCAAAAAGATACTGGCTGTCTGGATGCAAAGGAATAGAAAAGAATGCTTGGCACAAATCAATTACTGTAAACCAGCCCACATTCCAAGGTATCTGATAAAGGATTACTGCTGGATTTGGCACTATTGGGCAACATGGCACTACAATTTTATTTATTTTTCCTAAATCTTGCACTATTCTATATTTTCCACTAGGCTTTTTAAGTCCCATGATTGGTGAGTTACAAGGACTACTCATTATCTCTTTTAAAATGCCTTGTTTAACCATTCGATCGATTTCTGGAATAATTCCTGCTTTTACTGCTGGACTCATCTTGTATTGTCGTGTGTTTGGATAAACTGCACCTTCCGTCACTGTCATTTTCACTGGGTCTACATTTGACATCAGCCCAATATCTTTTCCTGTAAAATCCCACACTTCTGGATTGACTGTGGCTCTCAACTCTTCAGGTAATTCATTCTCAGTTATCAAAGAAAACATTTCATCTACTTCTGTTCCTTGCTTCATTAGCATCATTTTGTGTATGACATCCTCATCAGGGGTCTGGAAAGCGACACCATCTGGTGTACAATAGATCGTGCAATTCATCTTGCACAACATATCTCTTCCCAACAGATTTACGGGACTGGAATCACAAACTACAAATCGATGCATTTCTTTAAAGTTTCCGATATGTACCTCCATCGGTTTTGTGATTGGGGTTCTAATCTGTTGATTTGACACTCCTACAACTTGGATGGACTCTCCCGAGAGGGGTAGGTTTGGGATGTCTGCTGTTCTCACAGTAGACTGGGTAGCACCAGTATCCAATAGAAAAGTGATGTCTTTACCTTCCACTTTCCCATCAACAAATGGACCTGACTGATCTACTGGCAAGGATGCGCCAAGCACGCACTCCTCTTCCTCCCCCGTCAGGCACCGTCATTGTACAAAGTCTGAATTTTCCTCATCATTCTGCAAAAAATATTGTGCAACTGTTCTATTATTCTTACCACTTTCTCCTTGAAATCCGGTGTTCGTACTGAACTTTTGGTGGTTCACAAAGTTTGGCATAGGAGCTGGTGGCACCTGATATTGTGGAGTAACTACCTGCTGCTGCTGATTCATAAGTACTTCATTCTGCATCTGTGGAATTAAATTTTGATTTGGCCCATTATTACTCTGAATACTCTTACACTCATTCTTCAAATGTCCAAGCTTTCCACACGCATGACAAGGAAACTTCTTCTTCGCTTCTTCTCTGTTCATTCGTCCTCTATATTTACTACCATTCGCCACTTGTTCATTCTGACTCTGCTCTTTCACTTGATTATCAGTCTGAGTATTGATTTTATTCTCCTGTTGCTCTGCCAATTTTACTTGTGCCCACATCATTTTCTCCTTTAACCTTCTACGCCTTGCCTCAATGTCATCTCCGCAACATTTTGCATACTTTAAAATTTCATCCACTGTCTTACTCTGCCAACACAACATGTGCTGCTGAATCATTTGACTAATCTCCGGTTTCAAACCATATACAAACCGATACACAAAATGTCCCATATCTTTATCACTGATATTCTCAAAACCACTATACTGCTTAAACACCTGCAGTAGCCTTTCATAATATGCATGTACAGATTAGTTTGGTTCTTGAGTTGTCCTATCTATCTTTACTCAATCTGTTTCTTTAGGAGGAATTTTCCCCTTCAAGTATGTAATCACTTGGTGATATTTCTTTATCACCTCCTCTGAGGGTGCTCCTGTCTTTGAGTCTCTAACATACTCTTCACTTGGCCAATCAATTGTAATCTTACATTCTATCCATAGATCAGCAGGTACCACAATGTCAAATAAACCATCCAAATATTTCAATAAAACCTTTGAAACTTTCACAAATCTTTCCACCTGTTTATACCATTCCACTGGGTTCTCTCTCAATTTTGGAAAGTCATTTGTAAATGACAAAATATCTTGTCTACTCCAAGAAACATGAACGTATCTACCTCCTAGAACCTCTCTCATTGGACACAATTTCTCAACCTTTTCTGTTTCCCTTACTGGAAATGCAGATGAAGCTTCTCTCGCTTGAACTTCCTCTTTCTTTCTTATCCATCTAATTCTCCATTTATCAATGTCTCCCCGTTTTCGCAAAACATTCATTAATTCCTTTATCTGTAGTCTCTTACCAGAAGCATTTACACTTTCTAAATCATTGTCAGTAAAATCCACCTCGATATGGTTTCTGCAACAATTTTGATTTCCCTATATCTATTCCAATCTCTGAAGCGACTTCTGTTAGTTTCTCATGAAATACTCTTGCTCTCCTGGTTATGCTCTTACATAAAAATAATAACTCTTCATCATTATAAATGTTCAATCTTTCTGTGCTCACACTTCCTACTATCATTTCTTCCAATTCCACTTTCAATCTGCTGATATCTAGCATCTTTGGTGGTGGGTTTCGATTATCTATTTCCTGTGCCCATCTTTCTATATCTTCAGGGGTAACTACTGTTGCACCTCCAGTTCCTATTGGAACCAATGATCTCTTTTCTCTCAAATTCATAGGCGTAACTCTTTTCAGAGTCTCAGTTGAAGGTTCTACATTAGGTAGATCCATTAACGAAATAACTGATTCACTTTCACTGACCTGGTCATCTGTAATTATTATTTCTTTTCTGGGACTGTTTAACGGAATTGTCACAGTTTGTGGTTTCTGGCAAATCTTTTTATCTCCATACAATGGAATTACCGGACGAATGGTCACTGGTACTGTCAAAGCTTCAGCATTTAAATTTAATTGGCTTATTTTCTGAACTAATTCTTCTCTTGTTTTATTCAAAACATCTCTCTCATTATCCTGCAAAACCCTATTAAATTATGTATCATGTAAAATTTGTGGGGTTAAAGGCATTCCTATCACTGGTGCACTCGGGGTAACCGTACTAGTGGTTTCTTGATACGGTGGTGGATTTTTAATTGAAATATCCTCTAATAACTCATCATCTGATTCACCATATCCTGTTGTATCCATGTGCTTCGTTTTCTCTTTACACTTTCCTCCAGACTGTTCCTCAGCCATTAATACTGGATATAAACCTTCAGATACCATAGCTCTCCTCCACTGTTTCATCTGCCCTTCGCGTAATTCATGCAAGTATCTGGGAAAGAATCCTTTATATCGCCCACCTCTACATTTCTCGCGTTCATATGACTCAGTCTCCCATTCTTCCAAAGCCTCGTATTGAGTTAACCTAGGTCTAGTTTCCAAATCATTCATTCTCATTCTTAAATTCTGAAGAATTCTCCCATTAAACGTACCATTTTCAAGAAACGCTAGCACTTCATCACCTTTCGTATATTCTATCCAATTTTCCAACCACACGCAAGTATGATATCCTCTTTCCATCATCATAAAGGATGCTGGTGTCTTCGGTGGCGGAATGGGAATTCCCTCTCTAATCAACACAGGCTTATCTTTCTTAAAGAAATTCTTAATTTTCTTTATAAATGAAATTTTTCTCTTTTCTCCATACATCCTAGATGAACGATATATAAAATTGTATTCTGCAAACCCTTGAAATCTTCTATCTGCGCGTCTCACACTGGTAGTCAAATCAGAATCCTGCATACAATTTCTCTTTCTACCAATCCTAGCGCGGCTTCTAACTGATTATCCAATCAAACTCAGGCTCACGCTCGTGGTCTGACCAATGCCAGCGCGGCCTTTTGTGACGTCAGTTCTGCTCCTTACTACTGACCCCTCCTTTACAAGGCTGCTTTTGTCACACGCCCGCTGTTTCTACTAATCACAGCGCGGCTCACTGTGACATCAGTACAACTCCTGCGACTGACCCTCCCTTCACAAGGTAATACGAAAAATGTATTTCTTAATACTTTTCATTAAATTCTTTGTTATTAACAACATAAAAACATTCGCTACTCTGTCTATTCCACTAAATCAAAGGATAGAATTTTTTGACTTATTCTGGAGTCTCAGAATTGCTCCTCTTCTATTGCGAGTAAAAACCTCTGTTTACCCTTCACTCAAGCTCCAGAGAACCTGCTACTCCCCCAGTGTCACCCGTATTGGGAAATGAGACCAAAGTTTCACCAGCGAACCCCTTTTGCTAACATTTGCACTCCACTTTTATACGAAATAGTCCCTAGTTTAACACTGCCAGCCCTACCTAGCTTCTCAGTGTTATTCCAACAGACGAGTAACCTCACTGCAGTATGGCTTTTGTCACCACCCGCTATTCATTTTCCGGGAATTCTGGACAACATAGAACAAAGACGCTAACTCTTTTGTTAAAACATAAATCAATAATCAATAATCTATTCTTATCACCAAACTAGTCAATAATAACCATAGCTCTGCTACCAGAAAACTGATCCAGCGGTATACTAACAACAGATACTCTACTACCATATACTCACCTGGGCCCATAAACACTTACACAAATCCAAGTAGACCGCTGGGTTTAGTTTATATTTTCCTTATTTAGGATTAGTTATTTCTTATTCCTAACTAACCTTTCACTAATCAAAAGTTCTTTCCTCTGGTCGATGGACCATTAGTTGAACTAATTGATGGTGATAATTAACATAACTCTTAGCTTTTCATTAAAGTAAATAACCACAAACTCGGGAAGTTTTAAAATCTTTATCTAAATTAAATGAATGTGAACCATCTCAAAATTTCAGTAAAACACCCTCATTCGTAAGATTGCATATCCGATCGATTTTTCATTAAGACAATATTTCAGACTCATACAATAACTATGCCTGGAAAGGAGAGGGCAGAGAGAAAAGATCATCCACAAACACCATGAATTTATAGTTACCAAGGATGGTGTGAAGACCAAACCCTCTGGCCAAAGGGCTGGTATGGTTCCCCCGGGATAGATCAGGAGACAAAGACTTCAGGACAGGAATCAGGACAGAATACTTAACCTCTCTAAAATACCGACGACTGCGTAGCACCCCTCTCTGACACTCTCTTCCTCCTCGAGTTTCTTCCGCGATCTTCTTGTCTAACCCAATTAAATAAAGATAGATGGTTCTGCATTCGGTGTCTTCATCAGCATCTCACAGCGTCTCTTTCAGCATCAGCACCACCCACAGCACCGACAGCATCCCGAGCTCTCGACTTTCAGCATCGACGACCATAACTAACTAACTAAAGCTACCTCAGTTATACCTTTCGTTTACCATGTACCACCCACTAAAGTTTCAATATCGCAAAAATACGAAATCTAATTGGTCAGGCAAGGGGGATTATCATCACACCATGCTTACATAATACTTATTTTCATTGAACTATTGTGCGCAAAATCCATCCCCTTAAACTTTATTCTTTTCTTCCGTTCCCATACATGTCCAAACTTTATTAGATACATTTATTTCAATATTATGAATACAAGTCTTCTTGAGTGAACTCTTCACCCTCTGTTCACAGGGCACATCATTCTCGTCCTTGGACGGCTGTCAAAAGCTTGGTCATCCTTCCGGGTTAATTCTCATGTAGGCATGAGCAAACTTGAATAAGTCGGCTGAGTTCAGACAAACGTGAAAGGCCCAAATACGCACTAATAATAAAGTCAAAAGAAGAAATGTTACTTTCACAAATAAATGGTTTCACTGTATACCACCTATCTCTACTCTAACCCTCCTTATTTATTAATACTTTCCCGCTTTAGCATTAGTAAAATAGCAGGTTTTCATTTCAGCTAAGCAGATGCCATGCACGTGAGTCTTAAAGACTCCCTTTTAATGCCTTCTGCACATGCGCTAGAATTTCCCTCCAAGCGTTACTTCGTCATATTGGGTAGATGCAATTGACGCATGCGTGATACAGATTTCCCAGTTAAAGCTGGATTAGTCCATTTTCGTTGTTATCTATATTAGTACACACATACGCAAGCTTCGCTAACCCGCGTGTTTTCTGTTGTGCGTGTTATTATTTACAAGACATTGTTAGTAATTCGTTAGTGAGTTAAACGAGAGGATTGCTTCCGAGCAAGTCTTTTTCCGAGTACTTGCTCCATCACATGTACATTACTAAAATAGTGTATGAAAAACCAAAACTGCAGTGAGAAAAACAGTAACACTAATGCATCGAAATATACAAAAAAAACACAAACCACACTATAACAAACATGTAGACCTTCCCCTAAATGCCCTCACCCCCAAATCCCCTAAAAAATCCTAAAAAAAGGACTTAACTGATGTGAAGAACAGCAGCACTTTACTGCGATCTGGTTCCTGCAAAATAGGCTAACAAAAACACAAATAGGTTACAAAATGGAAAGTAGTGGTGAAAAAACAAGTAGTCACTAAATGAAACTAAAAAAAAGACTATCTCACCATTGAAATAAAAGGGAAATATTGAAAAAAATTGAATAAAATTATAACCAAATGTAAAAGTTTATTAAACATGTGGAACATGTAAAAAAGTAGTCATAAAATAAAAAATAATTGTAACGTTTGAATCAAAAAATTGTATAAAATATATACAATTATTTAATATGTACTGAATACCGGACATCAACCGTACAATCAAAATAATGTTAAAAAATGTCTATAAAAATGTTAAGAAATTTTAAAAATCGGTAATATAATGGAAGATAAAAGTTAAAAATATACAACATACAATACTATTGAAATACAATTACATGTTTTTTATTAATAAAAAATAAAAAAATGTTTTATTTACAAAACATACAAATGTTTATTTTTAACTTGAATCATATATGATTAATAGTGTAAAAGTATAAATTAAAAAAACGTTGGAAACATAAAATTAGAAAATGGTGTTCACACTGTTCCTTAGTAAAATGCATTAAATTGCTCTTTACCGTCTCTCCAGTAATTACATTTTTCTTTCTAGAATTCTGTTGTCTTTATTAGAGCAAATGTTCATCCACATTCCTGCCTAATGGCAGATTCTCTCTGGATTTGGCGTGTGCCTCTGTTATCTCTCCTCAAAAGGATTCCTGGCCGAATGTAGATCTTACACCTTCCTAGTGAGAACTTTGTGAGGTTGCATAAAGAAAAAACAAACATTTTGCACTGGAAAGAACTCAATACGAAAAATGGGGATCAGGGTGCAGCTCCCTTGTTTAACGAGAGCCAGCCAAAATGGCCGTCACTCTGCTGGTGCCTATGGTTACAAAAAAAGCATGAAGGCTGCTTAAAGTTTGTCTCAAGCCTGAAGGTTGCATAATATGTGTTTCTTTTTATCTTTTTGAAATGTGGCATATCATGAATGATCACATGAAACAGCCAATCTTCTGAATTGGCTGATTAAGACAATTTGGGTGTTTCCATCTCACAATCCCGTAGCTATCACTTGTGGGATTTTATTGAGGATGACAAAACAGATATTCTCTTTCTGAATGGAAACTGGACATTTTATGAATGGTTCATTTCATTATATTATTTAGAATATTTAAGTTAATGTTACATTATTTTTTCAAGCTACAAAATCATTAATATTAATTGTATAATTAAATGCAATGTTGCTATGCCTAACCTAGCTTTTGGCATTTCTCTATCTTATGAAAACATTGCTTCATTCATATGGGGGGGCTTGCGCTTATTTTTCGATCTCAGTAGGTTTGCAACATAACTAAAGGTGATAATTTAGGGCAAACTGAAGACTTTTTTTTTTTTAAATATCAATCCTATGTGCTCAATTTCGGGGGCCTTGATATTTTGACTCCTGGGTCCCATAGCAATTTTCATTTACACTTATCATGCAGCTTTGTGTCTTATATTTGAAAATTTGCCAAATCTACGCTGCTGGGTGATTCCAATTGTTAAAGGGATTCTGCCCAGGAACAGAACTATGCTTGGGACCATAGAACATCAGCATGTAGGGACTGCGACGCCATACCACATCAGTATCTATGGTCCCGAATCCGACAAGCTTATAGTGCCTCACTTGGCCTCCTAACGTTTCCAGAGAGACAAGTGATTTGGCACCCCAGAAGACAACACTCCCGACCCTCTCAGGGATCGCGGTAGCAGGTCACCCCCTTTCGTTCTCTCACTCATACTTGTCTACAATAGAAAAGAGACACAAAAGAAGTTTACAATATTTATGTATACTATTGTGCTCTAGTATGCAATATTTGCGCCACAACTAGAAAACAGATACAGGTCAATATTGTCATTTGCATGATCAGCAGACCATATACAATAAAAAACCCTGTCCCATTATCTGACAGATTTGTCTAAACCCACCCTCATTACAAAAGCCAAGTGCTTATAGATTATAGATCTCTGGGATTTGTGGTGGACCCCATACTTTAGCATAGATAGATAGTCCTCTACATCTCATCAGAATCAGCCCTCTCATCTCAGGACCTTTGCTCTGTCTGCAAGTTTTCGCTCTGTTTTTAGAACAACACATCCCGAGTTATATGACAAAATATGTGTGTACAAAAACAGCAGCTGCGTTTCTCTATCATGTCTAGGTGCTAGTGTCTGTCCACAGAGAATAACAAGGAGCATTGTTATTTGACCTTGCCTAGTCTGTTCCAACTAAATCCCTGGATAAGAACAACATAGAGAAACATGCTGGCTAAGTATGAAAATGCAATGTGGTACAAAAACAAGCATGATATTTAGTAACCTGTATAAAGCAAAAGCGAACCTACAAAGTGCAGAATTAGGCTAAAATAGGGAAAACGAGACTGGCTATATAAAAAAACACACAACACAATATGCATGGGGATGATTCTACAAATTCCTACTTGATGACTTTTTTAGAGGCCTCATGTGCAATGGATTTGAAACAGTTAGTTACATCCCCTATGCACTTTCAGTAGATTCACCTCTCCCTTTGGCCTGGTGTTACCATTGTGCTGTTTCTTGTCATTTTAATCTTCCTAAATCTCATCCGCCCCTTGTTAACCACTCTGTATCTTATCGAGCATTGCCCAAGGTGAGGGATGGCAATTTTGTAACCTCTCTTACTATCACTCTTTGTTGCTTTTCAGAAAATATGAAAGTGATTGCTCATACTTGTAACTCTTGAATGCCCGCTGCTCGAGATATTATTGCTCCGCTTAGCAGTCGGAATTCTCAACAGAGCTCTTTCTTGGCTCCCTGGTCTTACAAGGCTCTATTAGAGAAACAAACAGTTAATGGAAATGTCTAAAAGGTCGTAACACTGCTTCCAGTTTGGGTCCCTGGTGGTTCAATGGAAAAGTGGGGAAGAATTGAAGGAAAGTGTGAGGTGAGAGATGTTTCAGAAAGGGTAAGGAAGAAGCTTGATAAGTCTAAAGAATGATATGATGCCAAGTGGAAGACTAGGGCACACCAAATTAAAATTGGAGATTGGGTGAGGGTTAGTAAACCGGTAATTGTGCACAAAAGGCTCTCCAAATTTGGAAAAGCTATTAAGGCGCTTAAAGTTTTCATGAATTGTGTGATTACGCAGGACGGGAAAGTATGGAATGTGAAAAGAGTGGCCAAGTTTAGAGGTGCAGGTTTTGAGGATTGTGTCAGGGAGGAAGATGAAGATACTGATGAGCATGGTGAAGAATTTCTTCTGAGGTTTGATAATATGGCACAGTTACCAAAATGGAAGAAATAATGATTGCACTAGTTTATCTGGCAGATGGGTGAATGATGGGGGTTCTGTGGCTTCTAGAGTCGAGGAAGTGTACAAGATCAGACAGCCACTTGGGATAGTTGCTGAATTTATCAAATAAGCAATATTTGCTGAATTTATCAAATAAGCAGTACTTTCAAATAAGCAGTCCTTTTTTTCAGATGGTATTTTAGGCATTTTGTTTTAGCTGTTTAGGTTTTGTTAGTACCCATGTTTATGATTTTTGTATATCTTGCGTTATTGTATTTTAGTGGTTGCTCCTATCAATGTTTTATTTTCTGTATGAGGGAGACTTGTTGTATTCAATTATTAGATTTAATGTGCACAAGCTGATAGTATGGGCTTAAGGCTTTCTGACCGTCATTGTAAGTTTAACGTCCGACCGCCGTATTATGATGAGGGCTGTCAGAGTTTAAACCGGCCGGGGAATGCGACGCAGTTCTGTCTGGCTCGTCGGCCAGTCAGGAAGGCCTCATAATCCCTTAAGGACGACGTTTCTGCCATTGGGATTATGATGTCGTTTTCCGACAGCCAATCCACGACCTTTCTGACATGGATTGGCTGTCGGAAACTGACTTTAGGGCCCCGAGCAGGGCCACCATTCCCCCTAGCCCTCAGCATTTGGCCCTGGGGGGGCACCACTAAACATCCCTACACTGTGTGGCAGGCACCGCAAGGTGCCTGCCACACGATGCTGGAATGTTTGGGAACATCCATTTTCTATGGGAGCTTATGCTGTGGGCATTTTATGCCCACCGCAAAAGCTCCCATAGAAAAAAATATGTTTCCAACCGCAGTGTGTGGGATTGCATCCAAATGATGCAGTCAGAACTGCCGACCTGAGTTCGGTCGGTTTCCATTCTGCAGCGGTGTTGGATGGACCTGAGTCTGCCCAACATCGTAATCAGGGCCTGTATGTTTTGCACTGCATTCTGCTATCTATGAGAATGTTGATTGTGGAATGCAGGAGGCAATGTAGTTGATATTGAGCTGCCCTGCTTGCAGGATGCTTTGCTGTGCCACTAGAATAAATAATCTACAGATCTTTCTTGAGTGGATTTTCTATAGAAACAGGATTTAACATACCTATCTATTAAAACTTTGTTCGCCAGCCTGATGTGGCCCAGCTTGCTTATACTATTGACTCTAATCGGGGATTCTTTTCTCCTTCCTTGACTGTTTTTGCTCCTACTACTTTAGTGAGTATGTTCAGTGTTAATCCGGCTCTTCTGGCTCCCCTGTCAACCCTTGCCCTCCAAATGTTTTAAAGGTTGGCTTCAATTGCATTGGCCTGCAGCTATGCAGTCTTCTGATTATTCAATTGAATTAGATACTACCCCTTCTGCTTGAAAAAGGCATAATATTATCAGCCTATATGTCTCTTTCCATTTCCCACTAATGCTTTGGAGAAACCTATTGATTGCCAATCGTCCTGCTTCCTAGAAGAGCACCATCTTTTAGTTTATTCTTAATCTGGTTTCAGGTGGCACCACAGCACAGAAACGGCGCTGCTAGCTGACTCTGAACATGTGCATGCTATTGTAAATACTGGTAGTTAAGCCGCATTGGCCTTATTGGACCTCTCTGGAGTTCATCATTGTCTCCCATGCTAGTTTGCAAGAGCGCTTAGCTTCTTTTCAAACCACAGGAACTGCACTTAAATGGTTGCACTCCTTTTTTTCCAACCAGGCCGAAACTGTGACACTGGGTCCATTCAAACTGGCTATCTTGAGGTTCAGGAGTGCTGCAGGGGCCATCTCTCAGTCCCATGGTTTTGAATGTTTATCGATCTCTTCGGATGTGATTAGTAGTATTTCAGCTTTTCTATAGCATCGTAAGCTGACAACATACAGTTAGTTTTGTCAATTTCTGAGCTGATTTATTATATGTTAGAACCTTTCAAAGATTGTCTTTTGACAACAGGCAAATAGATGCACAATAGCAGTAGTGTGCAGCTTAACAAAAAAAAAGAATTTTGGTCTTTGAACTTGCAGTACCATTTGGTTTCCTGCTTTGTGTCCACTTGAATAGGGACAGATCCCTGCTCCATCTATGAAAGCTACAAATCTTGTAATCCAATTTGACAATTGTTGATAAATTTACTTTTCAACATATTAACCCCAGATTTTTCTCTTCTATTGCTGTACCCATTTTTTGACCATGGGACTATCTGCAATTTACTCCTGTTATAGAGTGGTAAAGTGTGTGTACTTCCCCTTTAAACATGGTAAAATTAGCCTATACATGATTGGCAAATTTAATTTAGTTATAAGTCCCTAGTATATGGCACTACATGTGCTAAAGGCCTGTAAACGAAATTCTACTAGTGGTCTCAGAACTGCCATTCAGCCTGTAGGGCAGTTTTAAAGTACAATTTTGACATGGAAAAATAAACCTTTTGCTAGGTGTTAGACCTGGCATCGTTGGTGTGGTTTTCCCCTAACATTTTGCCTTCAGACCTCCTGTTTTTGCTGACATCTGTTTTGCTGGCGCTAGGGCTCTGTGCACTTTACCACTACTAACCATGCTACAGTACTTGGTGCTCCTTCCCTAAAACATGGCAACATTGGCTTATGCCCTATTGCCAATCCTTAATTTACTTGTAAGTTCCTAGTAAAGTGACACTATCTGTGCCAAAGGCCTGTACATGAAATGCTACTAGTGGGCCTACAGCACTGATTTTGCCACCCACTTAAGGAGCCCTTTAAACATGTCTCAGGCCTGCCATTGCAGAGCCTGTGTTTCCAGTAAATTCCCACTTCAACCTGGCAAAGTAAACCCTTTGCCAGGCCCAAACCTTCATTTTTAGTAGATATAAGTCACCTCTAGAGTGGCACCACGATAGCCTGTGTTAAAAAAGTTGGACATGTACTTTTAAGTCTTATATGTCCTGGTAGTGAAAAACTCTTACATTTGTTTTTCACTACAGCAAGGCATACCTCTCCCATAGGATAATATTGGTATTACCTTAATGCATTTTATAAGTGTAATTTTCAAATGTGAACAGGTAACCCCTTCATGTTTGGTGTCTCTGGAATCACATTTTAAAATCCTAACTTATGGTGAAGTCAGATTGTAACTTGCAATGTTAAAGATTCCACTTTTATAAAGTTGGCATTTTCTTCCCTTAGCCATTGGTGTCTGCAGCCTGTCTCTGGGTCACATGACTGGGTGTGGGTGACTGCTAGATCTGGGATCTTTGGCATGTTTTTCCCCGTTTTTTTTGCTTCTGACCTCCTGTTTTTAACTGTGTGCTGCATTTAGTGTTTGCTGGTTTTAGGACTCTGGACACTTTACCACTGCTGACCAGTTCTAAAGTGCAAGTCTTCCTGGGTAAATTGTATTGGTGATTGGCTTGACCCTGATTTGCCTTTTTGGTTTACTGGTAAGATCCTAGTAAAGTGCACTGCATGTGCCCAGGGCCTGAAATTAAAATGCTACTAGTGGGCCTGCAGCACTGATTGTGCCACCCACATGAGTAGCCCATCAAACCTGTCTCATGCCTGGTGCTGCAGTGTCTTTGCGTTCAGTTTTTGAACTGCCATGTTGATCTAGCAAGTGCAATCACTTGCCAGGCCCAAACCTTGGGGCCAATTATGATGACGGACTGACTTCAGTCCGTCCACCATCGTTTTGCATTTTGGACCGCCCGTCTACACGGCGGCGGTCCCACAGGGCTAATTATGATGCGACCGCCACCATGGCGGTCACATTGCCCAGGTTTTGAATTGCAGCTGGTGCTGCGCTCTGCAGCACCTGCCCCAATACAAAACAGACACCCCACACATATCCCTGCACTACGTGGCAGGCACCATGCGGTGCCTGCTGCATGGTGAAGGGATATGTAGGTCCCGTGCCTGAGGGACATAGGGTAAGGGGGGCCCGCTAGGGGCCCCCAATGTCCCTTTCTGCCAGCCTTTTCATGGCGGGTTCACCACCATGAAAGGGCCGGTGGAAAGGAACAGGTAGGTCGCTCCCCCGCCACACAGCTCCGCCTGTGTTGTCCTGCCCGCTGCTGCTGCTGCTGGTAAGCTCGCCCCTCTGCTGCTGCCTCGGTGCCCGTTTTGCTTCTGTTCCCCTCGTGCCCCCATTGCTTGTGTCCATTTTGCCTTCTGTTTCCCCTCGTGCCCCCATTGCTTGTGTCCTTTTTGCCTTCTGTTTCCCCTCGTGCCCCCATTGCTTGTGTCCATTTTGCCTTCTGTTTCCCCTCGTGCCCCCTTTGCTTGTGTCCATTTTGCCTTCTGTTTCCCCTCGTGCCCCCATTGCTTGTGTCCATTTTGCCTTCTGTTTCCCCTCGTGCCCCCATTTTGCTGTGCCCAACTTTGCCTTCTATACCCCTGCCGCTGCGTCCCCTGCGGCCCCGCCCCCCTGACTGCCCATTCGCTGCCCCTGCCTCCCGCCTCCCAGCTGCTCCTCCCTCCCAGCTCCCCATATATGGCGGCCGCTGCGCGGTGAGGAGAGCGACCCTTGACCTTGCCAGGTAGGTCGCTCCCCCGCCACACAGCTCCGCCTGTGTTGTCCTGCCCGCTGCTGCTGCTGGTAAGCTCGCCCCTCTGCTGCTGCCTTGGTGCCCGTTTTGCTTCTGTTCCCCTCGTGCCCCCATTGCTTGTGTCCATTTTGCCTTCTGTTTCCCCTCGTGCCCCCATTGCTTGTGTCCTTTTTGCCTTCTGTTTCCCCTCGTGCCCCCATTGCTTGTGTCCATTTTGCCTTCTGTTTCTCCTCGTGCCCCCATTGCTTGTGTCCTTTTTGCCTTCTGTTTCCCCTCGTGCCCCCATTGCTTGTGTCCATTTTGCCTTCTGTTTCCCCTCGTGCCCCCATTGCTTGTGTCCATTTTGCCTTCTGTTTCCCCTCGTGCCCCCATTTTGCTGTGCCCAACTTTGCCTTCTGTACCCCCCGCCACTGCGTCCCCTGCGGCCCCGCCCCCCTGACTGCCCATTCGCTGCCCCTGCCTCTTGCCTCCCAGCTGCTCCTCCCTCCCAGCTCCCCATATATGGCGGCCGCTGCGCGGCCGTCCCGCCGGCGCGCCAAAGGCGCGCCTAAGGCAAGCCCGTCTGCGCCCATCCGCGCCTGGACCGCGCCCAGCGCCAGAACCCCTGGGCCGCGCGCCCCCCGCTCCAGCCTCGAGGACCGACGCCGTTACGATGCCACCACACTCCACGCTCTCAACCCCGGACGGACACACAACTGCTTCAAGGCCGCCCCGAAACGCACTCATGGCCCCTTCACCTGCCGGAACTGCAGCTACACCAGCCTCAGAGCCACCGAAGCGCCCGCCAAGAAGGACCTCAACCACCTCCGATGCATCCTACTGAACACCCACTCCGCACGCAAACACGCCATCGAGCTCTGGGACCTGCTCGACACATCATCACCAGACGTCGCCTTCCTGACAGAGACCTGGATGAACGACTCCTCCGCACCCGACATCGCCATAGCCATCCCAGACGGCTATAAGATCACCCGCAGAGACCGCGTCAACGGAGTAGGAGGAGGAATCGCCATCGTCCACAAGAACTCCATCAGGGTCTCGACCAGCACCGACGACGTTCTCTGCACCGCCGAACACATGCACTTCCAGATCCACACGGACCCCAACACCACCCTTAGAGGCACCCTTGTCTACAGACCCCCTGGGCCCCGACCCCAGTTCAGCGACTCCATCGCCGACTTCATCAGCACGCACGCCCTGACCTCTACCGACTACATCCTCCTCGGAGACCTGAACTTTCACCTGGAGAACAACAACAACAGCAACTCCACCACCCTGATCGACAACCTCGCCAACCTCGGACTGAGACAGCTCGTCACAACACCGACTCATTCCGCCGGCCACACGCTCGACCCCGTCTTCTCCTCAAGCTCCCACGTCTCCTTCAGCCACACCACGGAACTCCTCTGGACCGACCACCGCTGCATCCACTTCACCTTCCAGAAACCCACCACACACCACCGCACCCAACAGATCCCACGCCGCTGCTGGAGCAAAGTCACCGATGACCAACTATGGGCAAACCTCGCTCTCAGCCCTCCCTCCGACCCATCCAACACCGACGACGCTGCCTGCAACCTCAGACGATGGATAGACGACTGTGCCAACACCCTCGCCCCGCTGAAAAAACTCACCTACAGCGACACCACCAAAAGAGCCAGCTGGTTCACCCCGGAACTCCTAGCTTCCAAGCGTACCTGCCGGAAACTTGAGAAGAAATGGCACAGTGATAAGACACCGGACAGCCACGCAGCCCATAAAGACGCTATCCGTAACCACCACCACCTCATCAGGTCCGCCAAGAGAATCTCCTTCAAAGACCGCCTCGACAACAACGCACACAACAGCAAGGAGCTCTGCAACATCGTGAAGGAACTCTCCAACCCCAGCTCCAACACCAACGACATCCCGCCGTCGCAAGCCCTGTGCGATTCCCTCGCCACCTTCTTCCACCGCAAGATCGCCGACATCCACGACAGCTTCAACACCCAGACAGCCCCCACTAAGATAGATACACCAGACCCGCCGCACACCATCGACCATGACCCCTTGCCAGCCTGGGCCAGCGTGAACATCGATGACACCATCAAGACCATGGGCACAATACACTCCGGCTCCCCGTCAGACCCTTTCCCGCACCACATCTTCAACAAAGCCAGCAGCTCCATCGCACCCCACCTATGCAACGTTATCAATCTCTCCTTCGAGACCGCGACCTTCCCAGAGAGCTGGAAACATGCAGAGATCAACGCCCTACTCAAAAAACCCAAGGCGGACCCAAGAGACCTCAAGAACTTCCGGCCCATCTCCCTGCTTCCGTTCCCAGCCAAGGTCATCGAGAAGATCGTCAACAAACAGCTAACCCGATACCTCGAAGAAAACAGCATCCTGGACCCATCCCAATCAGGGTTCCGCAGCAACCACAGCACTGAGACTGCCCTCATCGCCGCCACCGACGACATCAGGACCCTGCTGGACAACGGTGAGACCGCAGCCCTCATCCTGCTGGACCTCTCCGCCGCCTTCGACACTGTCTGCCACCGCACTCTACGCGCACGCCTCCACGACGCAGGGATCCGAGACAAGGCCCTGGAATGGACCTCCTCCTTCCTCGACGGCAGAACCCAGAGAGTCCGCCTCCCACCTTTCCGATCCGAAGCCTCCGAGATCATCTGCGGCGTCCCCCAGGGATCTTCCCTCAGCCCAACACTGTTCAACATCTACATGGCCCCGCTCGCACGCATCGCCAGACAGCACGACCTCAACATTATCTCCTACGCCGACGACACTCAACTGATCCTCTCCCTCACCAAGGACCCCTCGCCGCCAAAGCCATTCTCCATGAAGGAATGAAGGCCGTCGCCGATTGGATGAAGATCAGCCGACTAAAGCTGAACACGGACAAGACAGAGGTCCTCATCCTCGGCTCCAACCCCTCAGCCTGGGACGACTCCTGGTGGCCAACGACGCTGGGAGCAGCCGCGACACCCACCGACCACGCACGCAACCTGGGAGTCATCCTCGACTCAACGCTCTCCATGGCCAAGCAAGTCAACGCAGTCTCCTCCTCCTGCTTCAACACCCTCCGCATGCTTCGCAAGATCTACAGGTGGATCCCGACAGACACAAGAAGAACAGTCACCCAGGCCCTCGTCAGTAGCAGACTTGACTATGGGAACGCCCTCTACGCGGGAGCCCCGGCCAAGCTCATCAAGCGACTGCAACGCATACAAAACGCCTCCGCACGCCTGATCCTCGATGTACCACGCCACAGCCACATCACCCCCCACCTGAGGAACCTGCACTGGCTCCCCGTCGACAGGAGGATCACCTTCAAACTCCTCATCCACGCACACAAGGCACTCCACAAGACTGGCCCAGCCTACCTCAACAGACGACTCTTCTTCTACGTCCCCAACCGCCAGCTCCGCTCCGCCGACCTCTCCCTCGCCACCGTCCCTCGCATTCGAAGAACAACCACCGGCGGCAGATCCTTCTCACACCTCGCCGCCAAGACCTGGAACACCCTTCCACTAAGCCTACGACAGACCCAAGACCTGCTGACCTTCAGGAGGCTACTCAAGACCTGGCTGTTCGACCAGTAGCAGCACCCCCCCCCTTCTCTCTCCCCAGCACCTTGAGACCCTCGCGGGTAAGTAGTGCGCTCTACAAATTCTGTGATTGATTGATTGATTACGGCGGTGCCTGGTAGGCACTGCCACCATTGTAGGCATTACTCTGCCTCCGATGGACCAACGGGCTCCTGGAGCCCGGACAGATCTGTGGCGGTCAGTCTTTCCGACCACCACACAGCTGCCCGCCATCCAAATGTGGCGGGCGGTGAAGTTGTTGAAAATGGCGGGGAGACCGCCACTGACAGGCTGTCCGTGGCGGTCTCCCTGCCATTGTAATCAGGCCCCTAATCTTTTTACTACATATAGGGCACCACTAAGGTAGGCTCACAGTAGCCCCATGGGCAGGGTGCAGTGAATTTAAAAGGTAGGGCATGTACTGGTGTGTTTTACATGTCTTAATAATGAAATATTTCCATTTCTGATTGGTAAGAGATAGAGATTTGGAGTTTGGGGTCCCTGAACTCACAACTTGAAAATACATCTTTAGTGACGAGGGTTTTTAAATTGTGGGTTTGAAAGTGCCACTTTTAGAAAGAAGACATATTCTTGCTTTACCATTCTGTGGCTCTGCCTGCCTGTGAAATCCATGTCTAAGGGAGGTTGACCGTTGCATATCCTGATGGCCCATCACCAGGCTGATGGGTCATTCTGAGCAAGAGTTTTGGGAGGAGTTGAGTAAAAACTCGGGGTGGCCAATGTCGAACAAAAAGTCATGCACAAATCTGAGCCAAGGAATTTTGAGTGCTGATGTAGATCTGAGTCAGTCCTCTATAATAGAGCAAATAAGCGCAGTGTGTTCCGAGGACAGGATCTTGAGCCAGAGCAAAACTGGCTGGACCTTAATCATATCTGTAAGGTATGGAACTCCCAATTCGGAGTGACAGACGTAAGAGAAACTACTTTTTGGAAGAGCAAGGAGATTCCTTAAGAATACATTTTCTATACATTGTAATGATGCAACACTAGCGTATCCCCAGAGCTCAGACCCATACGTGGCAGTCGGTCTACATTTGGCCTTATAAATGTAAAGCATTTCCCTCGGGTGTTTAATACTCAATTTCCTGGCAAAATCCAGCAAAGCTGTAGTACTGTTAACAAATTGAAGCCTCCTTGACTTAATTGCGTTGGACCAACTCCCATCTTTGTTAAAAAAAATACCTAAATAATTAATGTAGGTGTAAATAGAATCTTAGAGCCCTCTATAAAAATGTCTCTGCAGCTTGAGGACCTGTTCCCGAGCTTCATGATAAAGGTTTTACTGATGTTTATTTTTAAACCAGACCCCACATAAACTGGGCAAATTCATCTAATACTCGCTGTAATCCTAATGGGGTAAGAACCATTAGTACTGCGTCATTGGCATATAAAAGTGCTGAGATTGGGCACTGTCCTACTTGAGCTAAATCGGTGCACTTACTTACAAGGGTACTGCCCAAACTATTAAGATAAAGGTTAAACAAAAATGGGGCAAGTACGCATCCTTGGCGCACTCCTCTTTCTATCAGAAAGGATAGGGTGCATTCGCTTTTCAGGCCGTAACAAACTCTGCGCCCGACCCAGTGCATATAAGTCTCTGAGGAAGTTTACAATAGTGTGGTCTACTCCCCTACTAACCATGACCAGCCATAGTTTATCATGCATCACAAAATCAAATGCAGAGTTTAAATCTACAAATGCTAAAAAAAGACTCCCCTCTTTAATACGAACATATTTCCCTATAAGTAGATTTAAATTAATAGCCTGTTCAGTAGTCCCTAAACCTGGTCGGAACCCATACTGCAGGTCAGAGATAACACTATTAGACTCTGCCCAGTCCTGCAATCGGCCTAGGAGATTAGGACCCACCACTTTAATTAGTGAGTCCAGCAAGGAAATCGGTTTGTATTGTGCTGGGCTGTTACGATTGCCTTTTTTAAATATGGGAACTATGAGAGACTCGGGCCAGGTATGTAAAAAACCTTTGCTGCGACAGGCTCTAAAAAAGTAGGGTTAAAAGGGGACCCCAAAGGCTGATGTCAGATTTGAACAAGTCAATGGGAATCCCATCATTGCCCGGTACCTTACCACCTGTGCTCGTCTTTAGAGCCATAGCTACCTCATCTAAGGAAAAAGGATAGGTCAGATCAGATTCAGGGAAAGTGTAAGAGGATATACTCGTAGAGGTGGAACTAGGGAGGGACATGGTAGTAGCCTCCTTTTTTGAATAAAGAGTAGTAAAATGATTAAGCCATTCGGCTTCTGTAATGGCAATCTCCATGCGAGGGCTATCAACTGTATTAAAGAAGGGAGAATTAATAATAACGTAAGCGAAACAGAAAAAATCAATCACGCTGTTCAAACTCGTACCGTTAAAAGTACTCTTTACTTCAATTGGGGGATTAGTAAGCTCATTACAGATAGACAAATTATATTTAAAAAGTAGATCATTTAATAAGTCCCCGTATTCAGTATGTAAAAAATGAGTAACATCACCGTTATCAATCGCAGCTAGCCCACAGACCTTGTTAGATGGCTGAGGACAAGTACGTAAATTAAAGTCACCATCCCATAAAACAATGAGGTCCCTGCACCCAGTAAGGAAAGCTGATTCCAAATCGGTGTCAAGTTGACGAAGGGCGGTAAGAATTTCCCGCGAGGGGGCATTGTTGTAAAAATTTACTATGACCAGAGTGGAATGTTGATTAATTTGAATTGAGATAATGTGATAATAAACTCTGGTCACAATCACCACAATATTCTGTAAGGGCATCTTATTAGGCACATAAATACATAATCCCCCTTTAGGTCTCCCACAAGTCGAGGGAATTGCTGGGTTATGAAATGTTTTAAAACCGTTGAGGTGTATTGGGTCCACGGCCCATGTTTCCTGTAAGCAAAGGACATGAAACCTGGACACAAACTCAAACCACTCAGTCATAGTACTTTTAAAACGTAGCCCAGCAACATTCCAAAGCAACACCGTGATGGCACAGTCAGAACGGGGGACCTGGGTTGATAGTGACTGTGTAACTATTAGGCCAAACTATTTAGGTCATTATGATGGCGGACGGAAAAACAACCGACCGCCATGGTAGCGGGAAAACACCGCCCGCCGCTACCGCGGGAAAACCGACGGCTAGATTAGGATCCTCGGCGGTAAAAATCCAACCGCGGAGGAAAGGAGACCCGAGAAACCGCCGTTCGCCTGCGGAGAAGGCCCAAACCCGTCCGCGGCGGTCGGTTTCGCAGCGGAAACAGCCCAAATGACCGCAACCACAGCGGAGACACCGCCATAGAAATTATGATATTCCCGACATCCTCGCAGTGCAGTGCGCTGTTTCCGACCGCCGCGGTCGACAACATTGAAGAATCAGTGAGACGGCGGAAGCGCCGTAGCCGAGCCACCACTGCGGAAGCTCCGTTAAAAAAATGGCGGTCGCTAGAAAAACACACAACATGGCCACAAAGTGCACCAACCAAACAAGGCATGCACCCAAAAATAGCTAACACAGCCCAAAGACACACCCCATGGTAAACTCCAAAACTACAAATCCCAGGTTCACACACACACCACACCTGCTACCAATACCCCATCCTGACACACCCACAGACACCAGTATAAATCCAGCCCCCAACATACCACAATCCTTTGCAAAACTCCACAACTGAGGGGACATCCACCACAGATGACAGGAGAGGCATATCTGCACAACACACACACATCACCACCACCACCACCACTTCCACACCTGCACCTCTAACACCTTTGCACAGCACACACCATACACATCACAACCACCACTACCACTTCCAAACCTGCACCCTAAATACCTTGACACATCACACACCATGTCACCACAGAGAATGCCCAAATTCACTGAGAGTGAGTTGAGGGTCATGGTCGATGAGATAATCATGGTAGAACCACAATTGTTTGGTAACCAGGTCCAACAGACACCACTAGCAACAAGGACGCAAATGTGGAGAAGGATAGTAGAGAAGGTCAATGCAGTAGGGACCGTGCCACGCAATAGAGATGAAATCGTGAAGAGGTGGCACGATCTGAAGGCAGTGGTCAAAAAGAAGAGAGCCAAGAACCATGAGCTGGCTCACAGGACAGGCAGTGGCCCTCCCGTTCCACTCAAAACATTCACTGAATGGGAGGAGAAGGTGCTTGGCATTCTACATCCAGAGAGTCTCTCAGGAATACCCGGGGGAGTGGAGGCTGGTAAGTACAAACAAATGCCTAACATCACACACATGTACTGTCTTACACTATTACAAAATAATACCTCCTAGGTTCAAATTCATTCATGTGCACAACACTCCCCCCAACACATCTCTCACAGATACAACAGACACTCCCCCTGAAGCCCCCCAAAGGTAGTTAGCAACATCACCATGGGTACATGTGTACATGCTGCCAGCAATACAACTCCCACCAGGCCCCCTTGTCCCACAGCTGAGCAGGATGGAGCACTGCCCCCCACCCAGAAGCATGCCTCAGCCATTGTGTGCTTCACCCTCACCTAACAGGTAGGTAGCCATCTTTACAGGGAGGTGGGTGGGTGTTTGGGAGGCCTTCACTACAACTCCCACCAGGCCCCCTTGTCCCACAGCTGAGCAGGATGGAGCACTGCCCCCACCCAGAAGCATGCCTCAGCCATTGTGTGCTACACCCTCACCTAACAGGTAGGTAGCCATCTTTACAGGGAGGTGGGTGGGTGTTTGGGAGGCCTGCACTACAACTCCCACCAGGCCCCCTTGTCCCACAGCTGAGCAGGATGGAGCACTGCCCCCACCCAGAAGCATGCCTCAGCCATTGTGTGCTTCACCCTCACCTAACAGGTAGGTAGCCATCTTTACAGGGAGGTGGGTGGGTGTTTGGGAGGCCTGCACTACAACTCCCACCTGGCCCCCTTGTCCCACAGCTGAGCAGGGTGGAGCACTGCCCCCACCCAGAAGCATGCCTCAGCCATTGTGTGCTTCACCCTCACCTAACAGGTAGGTAGCCATCTTTACAGGGAGGTGTCTGTGGAATAGGGAGGCCTGCACTACAACTCCCACCTGGCCCCCTTGTCCCACAGCTGAGCAGGATGTAGCCCTCCCCCACCCAGAAGCATGCCTCGCCATTGTGTGCTACACCCTCACCTAACAGGTAGGTAGCCATCTTTACAGGGAGGTGGGTGGGTGTTTGGGAGGCCTGCACTACAACTCCCACCTGGCCCCCTTGTCCCACAGCTGAGCAGGATGGAGCACTGCCCCCACCCAGAAGCATGCCTCAGCCATTGTGTGCTACACCCTCACCTAACAGGTAGGTAGCCATCTTTACAGGGAGGTGGGTGGGTGTTTGGGAGGCCTGCATTACAACTCCCACCAGGCCCCCTTGTCCCACAGCTGAGCAGGATGGAGCACTGCCCCCACCCAGAAGCATGCCTCAGCCATTGTGTGCTACACCCTCACCTAACAGGTAGCCATCTTTACAGGGAGGTGGTTGGGTGTTTGGGAGGCCTGCACTACAACTCCCAACAGGCCCCCTTGTCCCACAGCTGAGCAGGATGGAGCACTGCCCCCACCCAGAAGCATGCCTCAGCCATTGTGTGCTACACCCTCACCTAACAGGTAGGTAGCCATCTTTACAGGGAGGTGGGTGGGTGTTTGGGAGGCCTGCACTACAACTCCCACCAGGCCCCCTTGTCCCACAGCTGAGCAGGATGGAGCACTGCCCCCACCCAGAAGCATGCCTCAGCCATTGTGTGCTTCACCCTCACCTAACAGGTAGGTAGCCATCTTTACAGGGAGGTGGGTGGGTGTTTGGGAGGCCTGCACTACAACTCCCACCTGGCCCCCTTGTCCCACAGCTGAGCAGGATGGAGCACTGCCCCCACCCAGAAGCATGCCTCAGCTATTGTGTGCTTCACCCTCACCTAACAGGTAGGTAGCCATCTTTACAGGGAGGTGGATGGGTGTTTGGGAGGCCTGCACTACAACTCCCACCAGGCCCCCTTGTCCCACAGCTGAGCAGGATGGAGCACTAGTCCCACTGATAGGCATGTGACGTCTTTGCAGCCGCACATGACACCATGCCACTTAGTCCACAGTCACCAACACAAATAATGCAAAACAGTTGTGTTGTAGTCACCATGCACAAGTCTCTGTTCAAAATTGACCCACATTGTGTACACTGTGCCAGGCATCACACACTGCAACACTAACAACGATCATGCTGCCCTGCAGCAGTGTCTGGCCGTTTGTATGGCAAAGTGCAATTCACCCATGTCATACCACAGTGTTGCAATGTAAACAGTGGAAGTGCAGTGTACCCAACACACCCAGCTACCACAGTGCTGCACTGAATTGCAGAACAGGACCTTGTCTGAATTAAATTGTCAAAGGTGTCTTGTTTGGACCACCAATGTGTGTATGCATTGACAATGTTCACATCTCACACTGTCTGTCTGAACAGTGCTGGTATAGTCTGGCCCCAAAAGCACACATTGTCTGCACAGGGCTGAGTACATCTCACACACACACCACTGTTGACCACAACATGTCAGTGTATGGATGCCCTGGAACAACTGCTTCACCAGTACTGTGCTCATGTTCTCAGGTCCACAAATACCATGAAACCATGACAGTGTGGAAATGTATGCTGGGTGAGATCTTCACCCTGCTGTATGTCACCACTGTGCTACGAGTCTATACCCCTTGCCCTATTGTGCCTTCAAATGTCGGGGGAGTGAACCCCACAGCCAGATAGCTGGGACAACAGTGATGGGGGCTATACCCCATGACCAAATGTAATCTGAAATCAATGGGTACAAAAAGCCACACACACATCATGCTCACCACATGCACATTCCATCCAAAGATTTCTACCAAGTCACATAGCCATGTCATTGCTCACCTTCACCTCAAACGGTAGTTAGCCATCTTCACAGTGAGACGGTGTAGTGTGTTTGGCTATCCATCCCACAAAATGCAACATGTATGCTGTTCCACCACTATGGAGGATGGGACACTACACCCCCAATAAGAAGCATGTGGCAGGCAATGTATGCTACCCACCCAACTCACAGGTAGGTAACCGCATCTCACAGGTCGGGGTGTGTGGGGCTGGGAAGCTTGCACAACAACTCACACGGGCCCACCTGACCGCCAGCACACAAGACCCATTACTTCCTGGAACCAAAATGCATGTGTCAGTCATTGCAATGTACACTTCAAAAGAACTGGCATGTGGACATATCATGCTGACTTGTCCCACACTGGACCAAGATGGAAGCCCTCATCATACACACACAGAGAGGTCTCTCAAATGCAAGGAAAACACAGCAAACACAACATATCAACAGCCACAACATGCAGCCAGATATGCATTTAAAAAAACATGTTGGCATAGGACACCAGGCCTCTCAATGCACAACTGCACACCCAGATAGTATTGGCAACTATAGTGTGCACACACCTAAGAAAATGAAACTGTGACAGCAACCAAAGTGTGAATGACTGAAACACATGTAGATGGAACTCCGAGCACAACCATGCACACCACTACAAGCCATCTGACAGTAGCAGTGGTCCAGACCACCTAGGATCTAATTAAAGCAAACTTAAGCATGTCTGGAATTGCAAATACAGATATCTACACCACATGAAACTACAATGGTCACTCACTGTGCAGAGTAAACCGCTGCAAGGGCTCTACAAGTGACACATATGCGTAAATGGATGACATATGATTGATCAATAACAGGATGCAAACATGAGACTGTCAATGTCAAAAAATTATATTGTGCATGTCATGTCTTGACAATTCCCAATATGGACAAGTAATGCATGTATCACAACAGCTTGTAATGCATCACTGGTTGTCGGTCAATGCAAATTTGTACAGTGAACAACTGCTGGATGTACAAACAGTTGATGTAACACTGCTAACACAAACTTTGATGGGTGCAACACAATGACCATTTCTCATCTGACCCACAGGTGACCAAGAACTCACTGCAGAGGATGATACCACCCTGCAGAGCCAGTTCCCCCCCCGGAACAGAGACAACTGGATGAGGACTCCCTGGATTCCTTGGATGAGGAGCTCCACACTGGCCCATCTGGTGTGGCAGGCCGCAACCAGTCCTAGGCACCCATTGTCCCCCCAACCACATCAGCTGCAGCCCCTGACCATCCTCTGACAGCTGCTGTCACGGCCTGTGTGTCAACCACTACCACCACCACCACCACCACCACCACAGCTGTCCGCAACACCCTCCCTGCCCCAGGGGTTGAGCAGCCCACCACATCGACTGCGGAGGCCAGGGAGAGGATGCAGCGGGCCAATGTGAGGACTGGACAGGACCGTGGCAGCAGTGCAGCTGGTCGGGACAGGGTCATGCAGAGGGGGACTGATCCTGGGACGGAAGCCCTGGGCCACATCGACAGAGTCCTTGGGGCCTACCAACAGGCCCAGGGACGAATGGGCCGGTTAGAGGAAGAATCTCGGGAGCACCTCCTGCTGCTGAGGTCCATGGACACACGCATGGGACAGATTGTGGACCTCTTGGGGCAGCTAGTGGCGGTTCTGAGGGACAGGCAAGTGCAACATTCTACCCCTCCGCCTCCCCCTGTTGGGCAGCAGGATGACACTTCATCATCCTCCCCTGCGTCCACAGAGGGGGGTGAGTCCTCAGACACCACTGCCCCTGCAGCAGTGGCCCCTCCAGTCAAGCGCAAGAGGGGCCGTCCAAGGAAAGGCCAGGGGGACTCACGTGCCAAAGCACCTGCCAAACGCTAGTCCCCGAGCCAGCCATGATGGCAGACCACTGCACCACTGCATTGACCTTTTAGACTATCCTTCACCCCACTGCCATGTGAATGGCATCTATCTGTTGGACTGGGTCTCCACATCATTGTGGGGACTACTCAAGTATCTCATCTACCATGACTGTCAACTCACTTCTTCAATTCCCCCCTTCACATTTTCTCCACCCTCGCATGTCACAGTTGTAAATAAATACACCTTACACACATGTTGTTGTGTCTTCTCCGTCTTTAATACAGGATGTGCAACCTTCACCGTGTAGGACATGGTCCAGGGGAATGGAATGTAGGTAACAAGTGAGATACTGAAGGGACCTAGGGAAAACCGCAGAACAAGAGTCACTTGTATGGGTGTGGCATTGCACACATCACACAACACTTGTCAACAAGGTACTCAGATCTACAAACTTTACACAGAGCAACAGTCACCATAGAGACATTCTGTATCACACTAACCAATCACACATACATTGGCAGGCAGCAATGAGTCAACACCAAGCTGCAGTCAGCAAGCTCACATACACCCACACAGCAACAGCAACACCATCAGTCCATTTTGTCCCTTCTACATCGTCACTCACCTTCAAGTGAAATAGCGGGTGATGAGCTGTCGACGCATGTCGACCTCTTCCTCCTCTCCACTGCCCTCGTCACTGGATCCGGGTTGATTTGCAGGCGGCGGCCTTGGCTGCTCATCATCGTCATTCAGGATCAGGGGTATTGCCTTGCGAATGGCCAGGTTGTGGAGCATGCAGCATGCCACCACTATCTGACACACCTTCCCTGGCGAGTACATAAGGGCACCTCCAGTACGGTCCAGGCACCGAAATCTTGATTTTAGGAGACCAAATGTCCGTTCTATCACACGCCGTGTCCTCCCATGGGCATCATTGTATCGCACATCAGCTGGCGTGACGGGATTCCGCAATGGGCTCAGCAACCACGGGCGGTTCGGATATGCCGAGTCACCTGGGTGTGAGAGACACAGATTAACCTTGCAGTCCCAAAATGCAACACAACAGCATGTCACACACACACCACTCTAATCCACTATGCATACTCACCCACAAGCCATGCACGCTCAGGAAGCAGATTGGCCATCAGCTGAGGAACGATGCTGCTGCGCAAGATGTGGGCATCATGGGCTGAGCCGGGAAACTTGGCACACAAGTGTGAGATGATCATGTCCGCCAGGCACACCACTTGAACATTTACCGAGTGTGAATGCTTCCTATTGCGGTAAACCTGTTCACGTGCCTGTGGTGGCACAAGCCCAACATGTGTGCAATCAATTGCGCCAATGACATGGGGGATATATCCAAGGGCATAGAAATCGCCCTTCACAGCCACCAACTCAGGCCCCTGGGAAAATGGATATATCTGTCTTTGTACAGCATCATGGCCGACAGGACATCCCTCAGCACCATGCTGAACATCGGCTGTGACATCCCGCCTGCACTTGCGACCGTGTGCTGGAATGAGCCTGTTGCAAAGAAATGCAGGCATGCCATCACCTTAGATGTTGCGGTGAAAGCTGTTGGATATGTCCGACGTGGCTGCAGGTGGGGCTCCAACATGGCACATAGGTTCTGCAGGGTTTGTCGGTCCAGCCTGAATTTGCGGATTATATCCTCATTCTCCATGTCTGCCAGGACTGTGAACGGACGATGGATATTGTGCCTCCTCCTCCTAGGACAGATCACAGTGCACAGATGTCAATGCAGAAGACCATGAAATGTGCATCACATCAATTTTTTCAACAGACACATTCCCAAGTCTTACAACATGCACCATTAACCGACAGGGCACTTCACAAGTAGGTACACATCAGGCACACTACTCGTACACCTGTCCCCTTGCCATCAGCAATTATCTGTGCACCCCTCCGGCTCATTCGCATGCACAGTGTGATATACTAACAGATATGTGTGCATACCTGTGAGTATGACCCCCAGCATATGTTACTAATTCCAATACTACCCGAACACACCATGTTGCTGGCCCTGATACACCTACCAAAACAGGTTACACATGGCACACTTCAACTACACACTGACCACCGGCTGAGCATGGGGGACACGTGTGTGCATGTGCATTGGACAATGTGCCAGTTGCTGATGCCCCTAGTTCAGTAAATGAGACGACAGTGTGCGTTACATTGCACACACAGACATTGACCATTATCTACATATGCTATGCAACACATTAACTGGACAGTCTACATTTCATTACACAGCACATGTGACATGTGCGAGTGTATGTGCCCATGCAATGTACTGGCGACCCATATATGGTATGTGTTGGTGACGTGGAGTGGCATGTCCCTTCTGTGCATTTGCCCTCATGAGGACCCTTCAATTGTTGAGACACTGGGCACTGTACATGTTGGCCTATGCAGAGAGCTGGAGGACACGTTAGGTGCAGCACAGCTACTCCACAACTCCATTAACGCTCACTCCAGGCACTGTCTGGCAGACATATGGCGGTGCCTACCGCCTGGCCCCTGTGGTGTGGCACCGCCCATAACCCAGGCACGATCGCGGGTGACACCGCCAGATATGTATGTGACAATGGCGGTGACCATGCACCGCTACCCAAATCACGGTCACTCCAGGCACTGTCTGGCAGACATATGGCGGTACCTACCGCCTGGCCCCTGTGGTGTGGCACCGCCCATAACTCAGGCACGATCGCGGGTGACACCGCCAGATATGTATGTGACAATGGCGGTCACCATGCACCGCTACCCAAATCACAGTCACTCCAGGCACTGTCTGGCAGACATATGGCGGTGCCAACCGCTTGACACCTGAGGTGTGGCACCGCCCATAACCCAGGCACGATCGCGGGTGACACCGCCAGATATGTATGTGACAATGGCAGTCACCATTCACCGCTACCCAAATCACGGTCACTCCAGGCACTGTCTGGCAGACATATGGCGGTGCCTACCGCTTGACACCTGAGGTGTGGCACCGCCCATAACCCAGGCACGATCGCAGGTGACACCGCCAGATATGTATGTGACAATGGCGGTCACCATTCACTGCTACCCAAATCACGGTCACTCCAGGCACGGTCTGGCAGACATATGGCGGTGCCTACCGCTTGACACCTGAGGTGTGGCACCGCCCATAACCCAGGCACGATCGCGGGTGACACCGCCAGATATGTATGTGACAATGGCGGTCACCATGCACCGCTACCCAAATCACGGTCACTCCAGGCACTGTCTGGCAGACATATGACAGTGCCTATCGCCTGGCCCCTGAGGTGTGTCACCGGCATGGACCATGCCCTTGCAGCCAATGGGAAGCAGCCTCGTGGTAGCCTGATGCGAGTTTGAAAATCGCGGTAGGCGTGCCCCACCCCCGCGGAGGCGGTCACTGGAGGCATTCAAAAGAAGCACCACCGCGGTAGCGCGCACATGGACCCCACGGTGTGTCACCGGCATGGACCATGCCCTTGCAGCCAATGGGAAGCAGCCTTGCGGTAGCCTGATGCGAGTTTGAAAATCGCGGTAGGCGTGCACCACCCCCGCGGAGGCGGTCACTGGAGGCATTCAAAAGATGCACCACCGCGGTAGCGCGCACATGGACCCTACATTGTGTCACCAGCATGGACCATGCCCTTGCAGCCAATGGGAAGCAGCCTCGCGGTAGCCTGATGCGAGTTTGAAAATCGCGGTAGGCGTGCACCGCCACCGCGGAGGCAGACATTGGATGTATTTGAATGAGGCAGACCTGGTACACCAATTGCAGCACCCTGGGACCACTGACACAGCCCCAGGGGCCTATATATGTGTGGGAGGGTGCACCACATTCCCACAGCTACCAGGGACTGCTGACTGACAACCCTCCACCTGCTGCTGCTGCCTCAAGGGATTGCTGGCTGCCACCCTGCACCTGCTGCTGCTGCCTCAAGGGACTGCTGGCTGCCACCCTCCACCTGCTGCTGCTGCCTCAAGGGACTGCTGGCTGCCACCCTCCACCTGCTGCTGCTGCCTCAAGGGACTGCTGGCTGCCACCCTCAACGTGCTGCTGCTGCCACATGTCCATTGTGATGTCGAGGACTCAGAAGATCCGTGCCAGTCCCTTCACCAGTGAGGAGCTTAGGGTCCTGGTAGACGGGGTGCTTGCACAGTACCCAAGGCAGTCTGGCCAGTTATCGTTTGTGTGAATGGCTGTGTTGCTCCAAATTAACCCACTCAGTGTCAGTCCACCTGCCCTGCACAGTCCCCGCCGAATGCCACATGTCCACATCACTGCATGTACAGTGTGTTCCATGTGTGTTTGGGTCACGCCTCTTCATCTAAGTCCCATCTCTGCCATGTAGATTGCACAGGAGCAGGTGTGGGAGAAGGGTGTGTGTAGGACAGTTGTTGTCACTCTATGTGAGTTTCAGGACACAGTGAGGCTTTCACAGGGCTAGGACACTTAGGAATGCGCAGTGTTGGACACAGTGAGTCCAACAACAAGACACATGTTTTGCTATCTTCTCTATGTGTAGTTGTAGGTAACTGCAGACAGTAGCTGCAGCCAGACTACACGTTGCTTGCTGTGTTGGTATCCTGCATGTGAATGGGATGTGGAGGTACTGTGTCCACCATCGAACATGCATGCCTGTACGTCTGATTGACCAATGACATTGCACCATGTTCACAGCAATTGTTGGCTATTTGACAGTTGTAGCTGGAGTTTTGGATGAGTCACTGTCGTGCTACTGCATTTTCGTTGTGTTGTCATTGTGCACTGAGTCACTGGAACCTCACCCCTCTTGTCTCCCATGCCTGCAGCTGAAGGTCCACCAGCGTAAAGCCGTGTGGAGGGCCATTGCCTCCAGAGTCCGGGATCTGGGTGTGTCAAACCGAAGGCGCACCCACTGTCATAAAAGGTGGGACGACATCTGCCAGCTGAGCAAGAACGTGGCCGAGATGACGCTGGGGCTGCTCCCTCGGACTGGCAGGTTGGCTAGGCGCAGCATGACACCACTAATGGCCCACAACCTGGCTGTCACACAAGCTGAGCTGGACAGACAACTGAAGGAGCATCAGCAGCGAGCCAGGGGTGAGTATGTGTTGCAGGCTGCCTTTGGCTGGGAGTGGGTGCATGTGTCTACAGAGTGTGCAAATTGTCAGCTGTTTGACGTTGGTTGTGTGGTGCAATGTTTTGGGAGTAGCCTCTGTGCTGGGTGTATGTGCCATGCTTTTGCCCAAACGGTGCTTCATGAAGTGAGTTTTAGCACTGTGCATCTCTCTTACATTTGGAGTTGTGGCCTTCAGGTACCTTCTGCTGTGGGGTAGTGTGTGAATTCAGATGGATGGGAATGCCAGTGTGCCAACTGTGAATGCGTTTCAATGAATACGTGCAATTCCAGACCTCAGATGTCTGCCAGTCAGACATCTGAGGCCAATGTGCAACAGTAGATGTGCCCATGGACTCGATATGGTGGATGGCATGTGTGCAGGGTCATTGTGGGCTGGTATGTTGTAGTCTGTGTGGTCCCCTACTGCTCCACACATGTAGGTGATGTGCACCATGTCGTGGTGTTCATCCTTGCCAACATCGGGACAGTGTGTGTGCACAGGCCATTTTGGGGCTGTGTCTGATGTGAGCCAACTGCAGGATGGTGTGCTGTGTGAGTCACCTGGGGCACTTATGGCAGGATGTGTGGCGGACATGCACCGTTGTGTTGAGATTTTGGGTGGCAAGACATATGTGTGCACAGGGTGGCATGCAATGTGCTGCACACCTCTTTCTAGGATGCAGATGTATTGGCACGTGTTAGTTCTGTTGATGCCACTCATCTCACAGTACTTCTCTCTCCTATGCAGCAGCTCCCGTATGTGCAGAGGGAGAGGGGACGGACACCAGTGGTGAGGCTTCCAGTGCAACAGCCGCACCGGAGCAGACTGACACAGATGTGACCAGCGCCGAGGAGGGGGACAGGAGTCTGCTAGAGGATTCACAGCCGGAGACACAAAGCTCTACCTCATCTGACACCAGCGGTGACACATCCATGTTGGGGGGTACAGGGAACGGGGACTCGGCCTCCTCTTCCGCCACACAGCGTCCAGTGCCCAGCCTCCCTTCAACCTCCACTGGTGCTGCCCGTGTCTGCACGAGTAGGAAGGGAAGAGTCACCTTCACCCCAGGCACAGCTGCCCCAGCCCATGTCAGCCCTGCTGCCCTCAGTGCAGAAGCAGTCGAGCTATTGCGCCAGCTGTGTGTGGGGCAGACAACACTTCTCAATGCCTTCCAAGAGCACGACAAAAAGTTGGGGCAGGTTATAGCTTTCATGGAGGGCTTACATTCCGACGTAGGTGGGCTACACCGGACTGTGCAGTCCTTGTCATCAACTGTGACAGCAGCCCTGCAACAGGCACATAGTCAGGGAGCGGCTCCCAGCACTCGGTCTGGCCCTGGGTCACTGTGCACCTCTGACGACAGTGACAATGCTCAATGGACCCCAAAGTCCCGATACAGAACCCGCAGCACACAGGAGCAGCAGCAGCCCAAGCGTACTAGGGCGCAGACACCATCCCCACATAAGAGTAAGGCCACCCCAGAGCGCAGAGAGAAAAGCCCATCAGGCGACAGCAAGGGCCACAAAGCAAAGAAAAAAGCATCAGGGTCACAGGCCTCACCTTCCTCCCCTGCCAAAGACTCCCCTGTCCCAAAGACGTCTCGCAGAGGCAAAATGACAGTTTCCACACCCACTGAGAAGGTGTTGCCTGCAAACATTACTCAGGATGAGGGCCCCATGGATAATCCACCCTTGACCTTCACTCCCATCCCAAGCCCTGTGAAGCCAGCATGGGAGGACACTGTAGGGGGCAAAGCTGGTGGACAGAGGGAGGCAGGGCGGCGGCAAACACCAGGCAAGCGCACAGCGGGATCCAGCATGTCCCCAGAGGGAGGGTCACCATCCACACCAGAATCAGCTTTGGTGTTGGGGTCACCTGTTGTGTCTGCCCCAGTTCCCCTCAATCCCCAGACAGGGAAGCCTTTCAGGATCCCCAAGAAGTGGAGAGGCACCCCTCCACAAACTCCGGCACACACTGTGTCTCACCAGGGCATGAGTCCACCTCCCCGGGCCACCACCCCACCTGGTCCAAGCAGCCCCCAAGCTACCACATGCACAGTTGGCTCTTCCACAGTTGTTACTCCCACTGCCCAGGGCAGTCCTCCAACTGACCCCAACACACAGTCAGCTCCAAGTCCGACAGACAGCCCCATCTGAGTGGTGGTCACCCTCACACACCTGTCTGTCCACAGGGGTGCGTGTGATGCCCATTGTCAGGCCCATTACTCTGTTGCTGGGCATGGCATGGTAGAGTTGCATACATTCCCTGTGTAGCTTCTGATGTCACTACTCTGCACAATGTCTTTGCCTTTTTGTTCACTGCTGTTTGCCCCTTGCCTGTGCAGCATCTCATGTACCTCACCTGCACATTGGACTGGCCACTGGCCTTGCTGTTCACTGCTGTTTGCCCCTTGCCTGTGCAGCTTCTCATGTACCTTACCTGCACTGTGTCCTGGCCACTGGCCTTGCTATTCACTGCTGGTTGCCCCTTGCCTGTGCAGCTTCTGATGGAACTACTCTGCACATTGTACTTACCTTGTGTTTCACTGCTGTTTGCCCCTTGCCTGTGCAGCATCTCATGTACCTCACCTGCACATTGGACTGGCCACTGGCCTTGCTGTTCACTGCTGTTTGCCCCTTGCCTGTGCAGCTTATCATGTACCTCACCTGCACTGTGTCCTAGCCACTGGCCTTGCTGTTCACTGCTGGTTGCCCCTTGCCTGTGCAGCTTCTGATGGAACTACTCTGCACATTGTACTTGCCTTGTGTTTCACTGCTGTTTGCCCCTTGCCTGTGCAGCATCTTATGTACCTCACCTGCACATTGGACTGGCCACTGGCCTTGCTGTTCACTGCTGTTTGCCCCTTGCCTGTGCAGCTTCTCATGTACCTCACCTGCACTGTGTCCTGGCCACTGGCCTTGTCGTTCACTGCTGTGTGCCCCCTGCCTGTGCAGCTTTTCATGGACTCACTCTGCACTTTGTCCTGCCCACTGGCCTTGACGTTCACTGCTGTGTGCCCCCTGCCTGTGCAGCTTCTCATGGACTTAATCTGCACATTGGACTGGCCACTGGCCTTGCTGTTCACTGCTGTGTGCCCCCTGCCTGTGCAGCTTCTCATGTACCTCACCTGCACATTGGACTGGCCACTGGCCTTGCTGTTCACTGCTGTTTGCCCCTTGCCTGTGGAGCATCTCATGTACCTCACCTGCACATTGGACTGGCCACTGGCCTTGCTGTTCACTGCTGTTTGCCCCTTGCCTGTGCAGCTTCTGATGGAACTACTCTGCACATTGTACTTGCCTTGTGTTTCACTGCTGTTTGCCCCTTGCCTGTGCAGCATCTCATGTACCTCACCTGCACATTGGACTGGCCACTGGCCTTGTTGTTCACTGCTGGTTGCCCCTTGCCTGTGCAGCATCTCATGTACCTCACCTGCACATTGGACTGGCCACTGGCCTTGCTGTTCACTGCTGTTTGCCCCTTGCCTGTGCAGCTTCTCATGTACCTCACCTGCACTGTGTCATGGCCACTGGCCTTGCTGTTCACTGCTGGTTGCCCCTTGCCTGTGCAGCTTCTGATGGAACTACTCTGCACATTGTACTTGCCTTGTGTTTCACTGCTGTTTTCCCCTTGCCTGTGCAGCATCTCATGTACCTCACCTGCACATTGGACTGGTCACTGGCCTTGCTGTTCACTGCTGTTTGCCCCTTGCCTGTGCAGCATCTCATGTACCTCACCTGCACTTTGGACTGGCCACTGGCCTTGTTGTTCACTGCTGGTTGCCCCTTGCCTGTGCAGCATCTCATGTACCTCACCTGTACATTGAACTGGCCACTGGCCTTGCTGTTCACTGCTGTTTGCCCCTTGCCTGTGCAGCTTCTGATGTAACTACTCTGCACATTGTACTTGCCTTGTGTTTCACTGCTGTTTGCCCCTTGCCTGTGCAGCTTCTCATGGACTCACTCTGCACTTTGTCCTGCCCACTGGCCTTATCGTTCACTGCTGTGTGCCCCTTGCCTGTGCAGCATCTTATGTACCTCACCTGCACATTAGACTGGTCACTGGCCTTGCTGTTCACTGCTGTTTGCCCCTTGCCTGTACAGGATCTCATGTACCTCACCTGCCCTTTGGACTGGCCACTGGCCTTGCTGTTCACTGCTGTGTGCCCCCTGCCTGTGCAGGATCTCATGTACCTCACCTGCACTGTGTCCTGGCCACTGGCCTTGCTGTTCACTGCTGGTTGCCCCTTGCCTGTGCAGCTTCTGATGTAACTACTCTGCACATTGTACTTGCCTTGTGTTTCACTGCTGTTTGCCCCTTGCCTGTGCAGCATCTCATGTACCTCACCTGCACATTGGACTGGCCACTGGCCTTGCTGTTCACTGCTGTTTGCCCCTTGCCTGTGCAGCTTCTCATGTACCTCACCTGCACTGTGTCCTGGCCACTGGCCTTGCTGTTCACTGCTGGTTGCCCCTTGCCTGTGCAGCTTCTGATGTAACTACTCTGCACATTGTACTTGCCTTGTGTTTCACTGCTGTTTGCCCTTTGCCTCTGCAGCTTCTCATGGACTCACTCTGCACTTTGTCCTGCCCACTGGCCTTGTCGTTCACTGCTGTGTGCCCCCTGCCTGTGCAGCTTCTCATGGACTTAATCTGCACATTGGACTGGACACTGGCCTTGCTGTTCACTGCTGTGTGCCCCCTGCCTGTGCAGCTTCTCATGTACCTCACCTGCACATTGGACTGGCCACTGGCCTTGCTGTTCACTGCTGTTTGCCCCTTGCCTGTGCAGCTTCTGATGTAACTACTCTGCACATTGTACTTGTCTTGTGTTTCACTGCTGTTTGCCCCTTGCCTGTCAGCTTCTCATGGACTCACTCTGCACTTTGTCCTGCCCACTGGCCTTGTCGTTCACTGCTGTGTGCCCCCTGCCTGTGCAGCTTCTCATGGACTTAATCTGCACATTGGACTGGCCACTGGACTTGCTGTTCACTGCTGTGTGCCCCCTGCCTGTGCAGCTTCTCATGTACCTCACCTGCACATTGGACTGGCCACTGGCCTTGCTGTTCACTGCTGTTTGCCCCTTGCCTGTGCAGCTTCTGATGTAACTACTCTGCACATTGTACTTGTCTTGTGTTTCACTGCTGTTTGCCCCTTGCCTGTCAGCTTCTCATGGACTCACTCTGCACTTTGTCCTGCCCACTGGCCTTGTCGTTCACTGCTGTGTGCCCCTTGCCTGTGCAGGATCTCATGTACCTCACCTGCACTTTGGACTGGCCACTGGCCTTGCTGTTCACTGCTGTGTGCCCCCTGCCTGTGCAGGATCTCATGTACCTCACCTGCACTGTGTCCTGGCCACTGGCCTGGCTGTTGACTGCTGGTTGCCCCTTGCCTGTGCAGCTTCTGATGTAACTACTCTGCACATTGTACTTGCCTTGTGTTTCACTGCTGTTTGCCCCTTGCCTGTGCAGCATCTTATGTACCTCACCTGCACATTGGACTGGCCACTGGCCTTGCTGTTCACTGCTGTTTGCCCCTTGCCTGTGCAGCTTCTCATGTACCTCACCTGCACTGTGTCCTGGCCACTGGCCTTGCTGTTCACTGCTGTTTGCCCCTTGCCTGTGCAGCTTCTGATATAACTACTCTGCACATTGTACTTGCCTTGTGTTTCACTGCTGTTTGCCCCTTGCCTGTGCAGCTTCTCATGGACTCACTCTGCACTTTGTCCTGCCCACTGGCCTTGTCGTTCACTGCTGTGTGCCCCCTGCCTGTGCAGCTTCTCAAGGACTCACTCTGCACTTTGTCCTGCCCACTGGCCTTGTCGTTCACTGCTGTGTGCCCCCTGCCTGTGCAGCTTCTCATGGACTTAATCTGCACATTGGACTGGCCACTGGCCTTGCTGTTCACTGCTGTGTGCCCCCTGCCTGTGCAGCTTCTCATGTACCTCACCTGACATTGGAATGGCCACTGGCCTTGCTGTTCACTGCTGTTTGCCCCTTGCCTGTGCAGCATCTCATGTACCTCACCTGCACTGTGTCCTGGCCACTGGCCTTGCTGTTTACTGCTGGTTGCCCCTTGCCTGTGCAGCTTCTGATGGAACTACTCTGCACATTGTACTTGCCTTGTGTTTCACTGCTGTTTGCCCCTTGCCTATGCAGCATCTTATGTACCTCACCTGCACATTGGACTGGCCACTGGCCTTGCTGTTAACTGCTGTTTGCCCCTTGCCTGTGCAGCTTCTCATGTACCTCACCTGCACTGTGTCCTGGCCACTGCCCTTGTCGTTCACTGCTGTGTGCCCCCTGCCTGTGCAGCTTTTCATGGACTCACTGTGCACTTTGTCCTGCCCACTGGCCTTGACGTTCACTGCTGTGTGCCCACTGCCTGTGCAGCTTCTCATGGACTTAATCTGCACATTGGACTGGCCACTGGCCTTGCTGTTCACTGCTGTGTGTCCCCTGCCTGTGCAGCATCTCATGTACCTCACCTGCACATTGGACTGGCCACTGGCCTTGCTGTTCACTGCTGTTTGCCCCTTGCCTGTGCAGCTTCTGATGGAACTACTCTTCACATTGTACTTGCCTTGTGTTTCACTGCTTTTTGCTCCTTGCCTGTGCAGCATCTCATGTACCTCACCTGCACATTGGACTGGCCACTGGCCTTGTTGTTCACTGCTGGTTGCCCCTTGCCTGTGCAGCATCTCATGTACCTCACCTGCACATTGGACTGGCCACTGGCCTTGCTGTTTACTGCTGTTTGCCCCTTGCCTGTGCAGCTTCTCATGTACCTCACCTGCACTGTGTCATGGCCACTGGCCTTGCTGTTCACTGCTGGTTGCCCCTTGCCTGTGCAGCTTCTGATGGAACTACTCTGCACATTGTACTTGCCTTGTGTTTCACTGCTGTTTGCCCCTTGCCTGTGCAGCATCTCATGTACCTCACCTGCACATTGGACTGGTCACTGGCCTTGCTGTTCACTGCTGTTTGCCCCTTGCCTGTGCAGCATCTCATGTACCTCACCTGCACTTTGGACTGGCCACTGGCCTTGTTGTTCACTGCTGTTTGCCCCTTGCCTGTGCAGCTTCTGATGTAACTACTCTGCACATTGTACTTGCCTTGTGTTTCACTGCTGGTTGCCCCTTGCCTGTGCAGCATCTCATGTACCTCACCTGCACATTGGACTGGCCACTGGCCTTGCTGTTCACTGCTGTTTGCCCCTTGCCTGTGCAGCTTCTGATGTAACTACTCTGCACATTGTACTTGCCTTGTGTTTCACTGCTGTTTGCCCCTTGCCTGTGCAGCTTCTCATGGACTCACTCTGCACTTTGTCCTGCCCACTGGCCTTGTCGTTCACTGCTGTGTGCCCCTTGCCTGTGCAGGATCTCATGTACCTCACCTGCCCTTTGGACTGGCCACTGGCCTTGCTGTTCACTACTGTGTGCCCCCTGCCTGTGCAGGATCTCATGTACCTCACCTGCACTGTGTCCTGGCCACTGGCCTTGCTGTTCACTGCTGGTTGCCCCTTGCCTGTGCAGCTTCTGATGTAACTACTCTGCACATTGTACTTGCCTTGTGTTTCACTGCTGTTTGCCCCTTGCCTGTGCAGCATCTCATGTACCTCACCTGCACATTGGACTGGCCACTGGCCTTGCTGTTCACTGCTGTTTGCCCCTTGCCTGTGCAGCTTCTCATGTACCTCACCTGCACTGTGTCCTGGCCACTGGCCTTGCTGTTCACTGCTGTTTGCCCCTTGCCTGTGCAGCTTCTGATGCAACTACTCTGCACATTGTACTTGCCTTGTGTTTCACTGCTGTTTGCCCTTTGCCTGTGCAGCTTCTCATGGACTCACTCTGCACTTTGTCCTGCCCACTGGCCTTGTCGTTCACTGCTGTGTGCCCCCTGCCTGTGCAGCTTCTCATGGACTCACTCTGCACTTTGTCCTGCCCACTGGCCTTGTCGTTCACTGCTGTGTGCCCCCTGCCTGTGCAGCTTCTCATGGACTTAATCTGCACATTGTACTGGCCACTGGCCTTGCTGTTCACTGCTGTGTGCCCCCTGCGTGTGCAGCTTCTCATGTACCTCACCTGCACATTGGACTGGCCACTGGCCTTGCTGTTCACTGCTGTTTGCCCCTTGCCTGTGCAGCTTCTGATGTAACTACTCTGCACATTGTACTTGTCTTGTGTTTCACTGCTGTTTGCCCCTTGCCTGTCAGCTTCTCATGGACTCACTCTGCACTTTGTCCTGCCCACTGGCCTTGTCGTTCACTGCTGTGTGCCCCCTGCCTGTGCTGCTTCTCATGGACTTAATCTGCAAATTGGACTGGCCACTGGCCTTGCTGTTCACTGCGGTGTGCCCCCTGCCTGTGCAGCTTCTCATGTACCTCACCTGCACATTGGACTGGCCACTGGCCTTGCTGTTCACTGCTGTTTGCCCCTTGCCTGTGCAGCTTCTGATGTAACTACTCTGCACATTGTACTTGTCTTGTGTTTCACTGCTGTTTGCCCCTTGCCTGTCAGCTTCTCATGGACTCACTCTGCACTTTGTCCTGCCCACTGGCCTTGTCGTTCACTGCTGTGTGCCCCTTGCCTGTGCAGGATCTCATGTACCTCACCTGCACTTTGGACTGGCCACTGGCCTTGCTGTTCACTGCTGTGTGCCCCCTGCCTGTGCAGGATCTCATGTACCTCACCTGCACTGTGTCCTGGCCACTGGCCTTGTCGTTCACTGCTGTGTGCCCCCTGCCTGTGCAGCTTCTCATGGACTTAATCTGCACATTGGACTGGCCACTGGCCTTGCTGTTCACTGCTGTGTGCCCCCTGCCTGTGCAGCTTCTCATGTACCTCACCTGCACATTGGACTGGCCACTGGCCTTGCTGTTCACTGCTGTTTGCCCCTTGCCTGTGCAGCTTCTGATGTAACTACTCTGCACATTGTACTTGCCTTGTGTTTCACTGCTGTTTGCCCCTTGCCTGTGCAGCATCTTATGTACCTCACCTGCACATTGGACTGGCCACTGGCCTTGCTGTTCACTGCTGTTTGCCCCTTGCCTGTGCAGCTTCTCATGTACCTCACCTGCACTGTGTCCTGGCCACTGGCCTTGCTGTTCACTGCTGTTTGCCCCTTGCCTGTGCAGCTTCTGATGTAACTACTCTGCACATTGTACTTGCCTTGTGTTTCACTGCTGTTTGCCCCTTGCCTGTGCAGCTTCTCATGGACTCACTCTGCACTTTGTCCTGCCCACTGGCCTTGTCGTTCACTGCTGTGTGCCCCCTGCCTGTGCAGCTTCTCAAGGACTCACTCTGCACTTTGTTCTGCCCACTGGCCTTGTCGTTCACTGCTGTGTGCCCCCTGCCTGTGCAGCTTCTCATGGACTTAATCTGCACATTGGACTGGCCACTGGCCTTGCTGTTCACTGCTGTGTGCCCCCTGCCTGTGGAGCATCTCATGTACCTCACCTGCACATTGGACTGGCCACTGGCCTTGCTGTTCACTGCTGTTTGCCCCTTGCCTGTTCAGCATCTCATGTACCACACCTGCACACTGGACTGGCCACTGGCCTTGTTGTTCACTGCTGGTTGCCCCTTGCCTGTGCAGCATCTCATGTACCTCACCTGCACATTGGACTGGCCACTGGCCTTGCTGTTCACTGCTGTTTGCCCCTTGCCTGTGCAGCTTCTCATGTACCTCACCTGCACTGTGTCCTGGCCACTGGCCTTGCTGTTCACTGCTGGTTGCCCCTTGCCTGTGCAGCTTCTGATGGAACTACTCTGCACATTGTGCTTGCCTTGTGTTTCACTGCTGTTTGCCCCTTGCCTGTGTAGCATCTCATGTACCTCACCGGCACATTGGACTGGCCACTGGCCTTGCTGTTCACTGCTGTTTGCCCCTTGCCTGTGCAGCATCTCATGTACCTCACCCGCACTTTGGACTGGCCACTGGCCTTGTTGTTCACTGCTGGTTGCCCCTTGCCTGTGCAGCATCTCATGTACCTCACCTGCACTTTGGACTGGCCACTGGCCTTGTTGTTCACTGCTGGTTGCCCCTTGCCTGTGCAGCTTCTGATGTTACTACTCTGCACATTGTACTTGCCTTGTGTTTCACTGCTGTTTGCCCCCTGCCTGTGCAGCTTCTCATGTACCTCACCTGCGCATTGGACTGGCCACTGGCCTTGCTGTTCACTGCTGTTTGCCCCTTGCCTGTGCAGCTTCTGATGTAACTACTCTGCACATTGTACTTGCCTTGTGTTTCACTGCTGTTTGCCCCTTGCCTGTGCAGCTTCTCATGGACTCACTCTGCACTTTGTCCTGCCCACTGGCCTTGTCGTTCACTGCTGTGTGCCCCTTGCCTGTGCAGGATCTCATGTACCTCACCTGCACTTTGGACTGGCCACTGGCCTTGCTGTTCACTGCTGTGTGCCCCCTGCCTGTGCAGGATCTCATGTACCTCACCTGCACTGTGTCCTGGCCACTGGCCTTGCTGTTCACTGCTGGTTGCCCCTTGCCTGTGCAGCTTCTGATGTAACTACTCTGCACATTGTACTTGCCTTGTGTTTCACTGCTGTTTGCCCCTTGCCTGTGCAGCATCTCATGTACCTCACCTGCACATTGGACTGGCCACTGGCCTTGCTGTTCACTGCTGTTTTCCCCTTACCTGTGCTGCTTCTCATGTACCTCACCTGCACTGTGTCCTGGCCACTGGCCTTGCTGTTCACTGCTGTGTTGCCCCTTGCCTGTGCAGCTTCTGATGTAACTACTCTGCACATTGTACTTGCCTTATGTTTCACTGTTGTTTGCCCCTTGCCTGTACAGCTTCTCATGGACTCACTCTGCTCGTTGTCCTGCCCACTGGCCTTGTCGTTCACTGCTGTGTGCCCCCTGCCTGTACAGCTTCTCATGGACTCACTCTGCACTTTGTCCTGCCCACTGGCCTTGTCGTTCACTGCTGTGTGCCCGCTGCCTGTGCAGCTTCTCATGGACTTAATCTGCACATTGCACTGGCCACTGGCCTTGCTGTTCACTGCTGTGTGCCCCCTGCCTGTGCAGCTTCTCATGTACCTCACCTGCACATTGGATTGGCCACTGGCCTTTCTGTTCACTGCTGTTTGCCCCTTGCCTTTGCAGCTTCTGATGTAACTACTCTGCACATTGTACTTGTCTTGTGTTTCACTGCTGTTTGCCCCTGGCCTGTGCAGCTTCTCATGGACTTACTCTGCACTTTGTCCTGCCCACTGGCCTTGTCGTTCACTGCTGTGTGCCCCTTGCCTGTGCAAGATCTCATGTACCTCACCTGCACTTTGGACTGGCCACTGGCCTTGCTGTTCACTGCTGTGTGCCCCCTGCCTGTGCAGGATCTCATGTACCTCACCTGCACTGTGTACTGGCCACTGGCCTTGCTGTTCACTGCTGGTTGCCCCTTGCCTGTGTAGCTTCTGATGTAACTACTCTGCACATTGTACTTGCCTTGTGTTTCACTGCTGTTTGCCCCTTGCCTGTGCAGCATCTCATGTACCTCACCTGCACATTGGACTGGCCACTGGCTTTGCTGTTCACTGCTGTTTGCCCCTTGCCTGTGCAGCTTCTCATGTACCTCACCTGCACTGTGTCCTGGCCACTGGCCTTGCTGTTCACTGCTGTTTGCCCCTTGCCTGTGCAGCTTCTGATGTAACTACTCTGCACATTGTACTTGCCTTGTGTTTCACTGCTGTTTGCCCCTTGCCTGTGCAGCTTCTCATGGACTCACTCTGCACTTTGTCCTGCCCACTGGCCTTGTCGTTCACTGCTGTGTGCCCCCTGCCTGTGCTGCTTCTCATGGACTCACTCTGCACTCTGTCCTGCCCACTGGCCTTGTCGTTCACTGCTGTGTGCCCCCTGCCTGTGCAGCTTCTCATGGACTTAATCTGCACATTGGACTGGCCACTGGCCTTGCTGTTCACTGCTGTGTTCCCCCTGCCTGTGCAGCTTCTCATGTACCTCACCTGCACATTGGACTGGCCACTGGCCTTGCTGTTCACTGCTGTTTGCCCCTTGCCTATGCAGCATCTCATGTACCTCACCTGCACATTGGACTGGCCACTGGCCTTGCTGTTCACTGCTGTTTGCCCCTTGCCTGTGCAGCTTCTGATGGAACTACTCTGCACATTGTACTTGCCTTGTGTTTCACTGCTGTCTGCCCCTTGCCTGTGCAGCATCTCATGTACCTCACCTGCACATTGGACTGGCCACTGGCCTTGCTGTTCACTGCTGTTTGCCCCTTGCCTGTGCAGCTTCTCATGTACCTCACCTGCACTGTATCCTGGCCACTGGCCTTGCTGTTCACTGCTGTTTGCCCCTTGCCTGTGCAGCTTCTGGATGTAACTACTCTGCACATTGTACTTGCCTTGTGTTTCACTGCTGTTTGCCCCTTGCCTGTGCAGCTTCTCATGGACTCACTCTGCACTTTGTCCTGCCCACTGGCCTTGTCGTTCACTGCTGTGTGCCCCCTGCCTGTGCAGCTTCTCATGGACTCACTCTGCACTTTGTCCTGCCCACTGGCCTTGTCGTTCACTGCTGTGTGCCCCCTGCCTGTGCAGCTTCTCATGGACTTAATCTGCACATTGGACTGGCCACTGGCCTTGCTGTTCACTGCTGTGTGCCCCCTGCCTGTGCAGCTTCTCATGTACCTCACCTGCACATTGGACTGGCCACTGGCCTTGCTGTTCACTGCTGTTTGCCCCTTGCCTTTGCAGCATCTCATGTACCTCACCTGCACATTGGACTGGCCACTGGCCTTGCTGTTCACTGCTGTTTGCCCCTTGCCTGTGCAGCTTCTGATGGAACTACTCTGCACATTGTACTTGCCTTGTGTTTCACTGCTGTTTGCCCCTTGCCTGTGCAGCATCACATGTACCTTACCTGCACATTGGACTGGCCACTGGCCTTGTTGTTCACTGCTGGTTGCCCCTTGCCTGTGCAGCATCTCATGTACCTCACCTGCACATTGGACTGGCCACTGGCCTTGCTGTTCACTGCTGTTTGCCCCTTGCCTGTGCAGCTTCTCATGTACCTCACCTGTACTGTGTCCTGGCCACTGGCCTTGCTGTTCACTGCTGGTTGCCCCTTGCCTGTGCAGCTTCTGATGGAACTACTCTGCACATTGTGCTTGCCTTGTGTTTCACTGCTGTTTGCCCCTTGCCTGTGCAGCATCTCATGTACCTCACCTGCACATTGGACTGGCCACTGGCCTTGCTGTTCACTGATGTTTGACCCTTGCCTGTGCAGCATCTCATGTACCTCACCTGCACTTTGGACTGGCCACTGGCCTTGTTGTTCACTGCTGGTTGCCCCTTGCCTGTGAAGCATCTCATGTACCTCACCTGCACTTTGGATTGGCCACTGGCCTTGTTGTTCACTGCTGGTTGCCCCTTGCCTGTGCAGCTTCTGATGTTACTACTCTTCACATTGTACTTGCCTTGTGTTTCACTGCTGTTTGCCCCTTGCCTGTGCAGCTTCTCATGGACTCACTCTGCACTTTGTCCTGCCCACTGGCCTTGTCGTTCACTGCTGTGTGCCCCTTGCCTGTGCAGCTTCTCATGGACTCACTCTGCACTTTGTCCTGCCCACTGGCCTTGTCGTTTACTGCTGTGTGCCCCTTGCCTGTGCAGGATCTCATGTACCTCATCTGCACTTTGGACTGGCCACTGGCCTTGCTATTTACTGCTGTGTGCCCCCTGCCTGTGCAGGATCTCATGTACCTCACCTGCACTGTGTCCTGGCCACTGGCCTTTCTGTTCACTGCTGGTTGCCCCTTGCCTGTGCAGCTTCTGATGTAACTACTCTGCACATTGTACTTGCTTGTGTTTCACTGCTGTTTGCCCCTTGCCTGTGCAGCATCTCATGTACCTCACCTGCACATTGGACTGGCCACTGGCCTTGCTGTTCACTGCTGTTTGCCCCTTGCCTCTGCAGCTTCTGATGTAACTACTCTGCACATTGTACTTGCCTTGTGTTTCACTGCTGTTTGCCCCTTGCCTGTGCAGCTTTTCATGGACTCACTCTGCACTTTGTCCTGCCCACTGGCCTTGTCGCTCACTGCTGTGTGCCCCCTGCCTGTGCAGCTTCTCATGGACTCACTCTGCACTTTGTCCTGCCCACTGGCCTTGTCGTTCACTGCTGTGTGCCCCCTGCCTGTGCAGCTTCTCATGGACTTAATCTGCACATTGGACTGGCCACTGGCCTTGCTGTTCACTGCTGTGTGCCCCCTGCCTGTGCAGCTTCTCATGTACCTCACCTGCACATTGGACTGTCCACTGGCCTTGTTGTTCACTGCTGGTTGCCCCTTGCCTGTGCAGCTTCTGATGTTACTACTCTGCACATTGTTCTTGCCTTGTGTTTCACTGCTGTTTGCCCCCTGCCTGTGCAGCTTCTCATGTACCTCACCTGCACATTGGACTGGCCACTGGCCTTGCTGTTCACTGCTGTTTGCCCCTTGCCTGTGCAGCTTCTGATGTAACTACTCTGCACATTGCACTTGCCTTGTTTTTCACTGCTGTTTGCCCCTTGCCTGTGCAGCTTCTCATGGACTCACTCTGCACTTTGTCCTGCCCACTGACCTTGCTGTGTGCCCCTTGCCTGTGCAGGATCTCATGTACCTCACCTGCACTTTGGACTGGCCACTGGCCTTGCTGTTTACTGCTGTGTGCCCCCTGCCTGTGCAGGATCTCATGTACCTCACCTGCACTGTGTCCTGGCCACTGGCCTTGCTGTTCACTGCTGGTTGCCCCTTGCCTGTGCAGCTTCTGATGGAACTACTCTGCACATTGTACTTGCCTTGTGTTTCACTGCTGTTTGCCCCTTGCCTGTGCAGCATCTCATGTACCTCACCTGCACATTGGACTGGTCACTGGCCTTGCTGTTCACTGCTGTTTGCCCCTTGCCTGTGCAGCATCTCATGTACCTCACCTGCACTTTGGACTGGCCACTGGCCTTGTTGTTCACTGCTGGTTGCCCCTTGCCTGTGCATCATCTCATGTACCTCACCTGCACATTGGACTGGCCACTGGCCTTGCTGTTCACTGCTGTTTGCCCCTTGCCAGTGCAGCTTCTGATGTAACTACTCTGCACATTGTACTTGCCTTGTGTTTCACTGCTGTTTGCCCCTTGCCTGTGCAGCTTCTCATGGACTCACTCTGCACTTTGTCCTGCCCACTGGCCTTGTCGTTCACTGCTGTGTGCCCCTTGCCTGTGCAGGATCTCATGTACCTCACCTGCACTTTGGACTGGCCACTGGCCTTGCTGTTTACTGCTGTGTGCCCCCTGCCTGTGCAGGATCTCATGTACCTCACCTGCACTGTGTCCTGGCCACTGGCCTTGCTGTTCACTGCTGGTTGCCCCTTGCCTGTGCAGCTTCTGATGTAACTACTCTGCACATTATACTTGCCTTGTGTTTCACTGCTGTTTGCCCCTTGCCTGTGCAGCATCTCATGTACCTCACCTGCACATTGGGCTGGCCACTGGCCTTGCTGTTCACTGCTGTTTGCCCCTTGCCTGTGCAGCTTCTCATGTACCTCACCTGCACTGTGTCCTGGCCACTGGCCTTGCTGTTCACTGCTGTTTGCCCCTTGCCTGTGCAGCTTCTGATATAACTACTCTGCACATTGTACTTGCCTTGTGTTTCACTGCTGTTTGCCCCTTGCCTGTGCAGCTTCTCATGGACTCACTCTGCACTTTGTCCTGCCCACTGGCCTTGTCGCTCACTGCTGTGTGCCCCTGCCTGTGCAGCTTCTCATGGACTCACTCTGCACTTTGTCCTGCCCACTGGCCTTGTCGTTAACTGCTGTGTGCCCCCTGCCTGTGCAGCTTCTCATGGACTTAATCTGCACTTTGTCCTGCCCACTGGCCTTGTCGTTCACTGCTGTGTGCCCCCTGCCTGTGCAGCTTCTCATGCACTTAATCTGCACATTGGACTGGCCACTGGCCTTTCTGTTCACTGCTGTTTGCCCCTTGCCTGTGCAGCTTCTCATGGACTTACTCTGCACTTTGTGCTGCCCACTGGCCTTGTCGTTCACTGCTGTGTGCCCCTTGCCTGTGCAGGATCTCATGTACCTCACCTGCACTTTGGACTGGCCACTGGCCTTGCTGTTCACTGCTGTGTGCCCCCTGCCTGTGCAGGATCTCATGTACCTCACCTGCACTGTGTCCTGGCCACTGGCCTTGCTGTTCACTGCTGGTTGCCCCTTGCCTGTGCAGCTTCTGATGTAACTACTCTGCACATTGTACTTGCCTTGTGTTTCACTGCTGTTTGCCCCTTGCCTGTGCAGCATCTCATGTACCTCACCTGCACATTGGACTGGCCACTGGCCTTGCTGTTCACTGCTGTTTGCCCCTTGCCTGTGCAGCTTCTCATGTACCTCACCTGCACTGTGTCCTGGCCACTGGCCTTGCTGTTCACTGCTGTTTGCCCCTTGCCTGTGCAGCTTCTGATGTAACTACTCTGCACATTGTACTTGCCTTGTGTTTCACTGCTGTTTGCCCCTTGCCTGTGCAGCTTCTCATGGACTCACTCTGCACTTTGTCCTGCCCACTGGCCTTGTCGTTCACTGCTGTGTGCCCCCTGCCTGTGCAGCTTCTCATGGACTTAATCTGCACATTGGACTGGCCACTGGCCTTGCTGTTCACTGCTGTGTGCCCCCTGCCTGTGCAGCTTCTCATGTACCTCACCTGCACATTGGACTGGCCACTGGCCTTGCTGTTCACTGCTGTTTGCCCCTTGCCTGTGCAGCATCTCATGTACCTCACCTGCACATTGGACTGGCCACTGGCCTTGATGTTCACTGCTGTTTGCCCCTTGCCTGTGCAGCTTCTGATGGAACTACTCTGCACATTGTACTTGCCTTGTGTTTCACTGCTGTTTGCCCCTTGCCTGTGCAGCATCTCATCTACCTCACCTGCACATTGGACTGGCAACTGGCCTTGTTGTTCACTGCTGGTTGCCCCTTGCCTGTGCAGCATCTCATGTACCTCACCTGCACATTGGACTGGCCACTGGCCTTGCTGTTCACTGCTGTTTGCCCCTTGACTGTGCAGCTTCTCATGTACCTCACCTGCACTGTGTCCTGGCCACTGGCCTTGCTGTTCACTGCTGGTTGCCCCTTGCCTGTGCAGCTTCTGATGGAACTACTCTGCACTTTGTGCTTGCCTTGTGTTTCACTGCTGTTTGCCCCTTGCCTGTGCAGCATCTCATGTACCTCACCTGCACATTGGACTGGCCACTGGCCTTGCTGTTCACTGCTGGTTGCCCCTTGCCTGTGCAGCATCTCATGTACCTCACCTGCACATTGGACTGGCCACTGGCCTTGCTGTTCACTGCTGTTTGCCCCTTGCCTGTGCAGCTTCTCATGTACCTCACCTGCACTGTGTCCTGGCCACTGGCCTTGCTGTTCACTGCTGGTTGCCCCTTGCCTGTGCAGCTTCTGATGTAACTACTCTGCACATTGTACTTGCCTTGTGTTTCACTGCTGTTTGCCCCTTGCCTGTGCAGCATCTCATGTACCTCACCTGCACATTGGACTGGCCACTGGCCTTGCTGTTCACTGCTGTTTGCCCCTTGCCTGTGCAGCTTCTCATGTACCTCACCTGCACTGTGTCCTGGCCACTGGCCTTGCTGTTCACTGCTGTTTGCCCCTTGCCTGTGCAGCTTCTGATGTAACTACTCTGCACATTGTACTTGCCTTGTGTTTCACTGCTGTTTGCCCCTTGCCTGTGCAGCTTCTCATGGACTTAATCTGCACTTTGTCCTGCCCACTGGCCTTGTCGTTCACTGCTGTGTGCCCCCTGCCTGTGCAGCTTCTCATGGACTTAATCTGCACATTGGACTGGCCACTGGCCTTGCTGTTCACTGCTGTGTGCCCCCTGCCTGTGCAGCTTCTCATGTACCTCACCTGCACATTGGACTGGCCACTGGCCTTGCTGTTCACTGCTGTTTGCCCCTTGCCTGTGCAGCATCTCATGTACCTCACCTGCACATTGGACTGGTCACTGGCCTTGATGTTCACTGCTGTTTGCCCCTTGCCTGTGCAGCTTCTGATGGAACTACTCTGCACATTGTACTTGCCTTGTGTTTCACTGCTGTTTGCCCCTTGCCTGTGCAGCATCTCATCTACCTCACCTGCACATTGGACTGGCCACTGGCCTTGTTGTTCACTGCTGGTTGCCCCTTGCCTGTGCAGCATCTCATGTACCTCACCTGCACATTGGACTGGCCACTGGCCTTGCTGTTCACTGCTGTTTGCCCCTTGACTGTGCAGCTTCTCATGTACCTCACCTGCACCGTGTCCTGGCCACTGGCCTTGCTGTTCACTGCTGGTTGCCCCTTGCCTGTGCAGCTTCTGATGGAACTACTCTGCACTTTGTGCTTGCCTTGTGTTTCACTGCTGTTTGCCCCATGCCTGTGCAGCATCTCATGTACCTCACCTGCACATTGGACTGGCCACTGGCCTTGCTGTTCACTGCTGTTTGCCCCTTGCCTGTGCAGCATCTCATGTACCTCACCTGCACTTTGGACTGGCCACTGGCCTTGTTGTTCACTGCTGGTTGCCCTTTGCCTGTGCAGCATCTCATGTACCTCACCTGCACATTGGACTGGCCACTGGCCTTGTTGTTCACTGCTGTTTGCCCCTTGCCTGTGCAGCTTCTGATGTAACTACTCTGCACATTGTACTTGCCTTGTGTTTCACTGCTGTTTGCCCCTTGCCTGTGCAGCTTCTCATGGACTCACTCTGCACTTTGTCCTGCCCACTGGCCTTGTCGTTCACTGCTGTGTGCCCCTTGCCTGTGCAGGATCTCATGTACCTCACCTGCACTTTGGACTGGCCACTGGCCTTGTTGTTCACTGCTGGTTGCCCCTTGCCTGTGCAGCTTCTGATGTTACTACTCTGCACATTGTACTTGCCTTGTGTTTCACTGCTGTTTTTCCCCTGCCTGTGCAGCTTTTCATGTAAATACTGTGCATATTGAAATGCCCACTGGCTTTGCTGTTGCCCAAATTTGTTGTCTCTATAGGCAAATTGTGAATAAACACAGTTGGTCCTGCAGTGAGATGTGTCAGTGTCCTTCCTGAATAAAGTTGTTTCTGTGTGTGCATGGTTTACTGTGTCACAGGCTCAGTATGCCACTTCAACATTGCCAATGGGTTGTCTCACATTTCATTTTTTTTGCAGGGGTGGGAGGCACTTCATTTCTACATGACTGTGATACTTATGGGTGCAGTGCAGGTGGTTGGCAATGAAATCTTGTTGTCATCTTCCTTCTTGGCTCATGTTATCTATGGTGGACACATGTCAGGTTTGTGGGCAATGGCAGCACAGGGTGGGAGTTTGGGCACAGGCTTACAGGCAGGCAGGCCGGGGTCATGGGGTCTGTGTGAGCTTCCTTTCTGTGTGCCAATCAGTGTCGGTGTATGGACATCTTGTGGTGATGAGTTATCCAGGTCCCATGGCTTACTTCCAATGTGTGCACTTGGGTGGTGGAGAAGTGTATGGTGTGAAGGGGGTGACTTTGTTGTGACTGTGGATGTGTGTGCACCTGCATTGTCAACTATGCCATGTGTGACCCTGGAGTGGTGTGCCTGTATGTGTACTTGTTTAGCCCTGTGGTTGTGTTTTGTGCACATGGCAGTATTGTGTGTTGCTGTTGTGGGAGGAGGTATGTGTGACACATCCTACTTGTACTTGTGCAGCAGACATTGTCTTGTCCAGTATTTGGATGCCTATGTGTGGCAGGTCAGTGTTTGAGTTCAGGGCCTTCCTTACATCCCTGTGCCTATACATGGGTGTCCTTGCTGTCTCCAGGAGTTGTTGCATTGGGGTGACCGTGGTTTGTGTTGACTGACTGTGTCAGCCATGTGTGCTGTGATGGGCTGTGTGTGTTCTCACATGTGTCTTGTCTTGCATGAGCATCACACATGCTTGATGGTTGTGTCACTGCCCTTCCATTTGTGGGCACCTCACTTTGGCTTTCCTATATGTTGTCCTCCATTACTGCTGGCATGTGGTGTGTGTATGTAGCTGTGAGTCAGGGTGGGTGTGTGTGTGTGACTTGTCAGGTAGTGTGTGCAGTGAAGTGTTTGGTCCTCATCTGTGTGTGTGTACATTTTGTGCCTGGCCTCAGTGTTCTTGGCTTGTGTTTGATGTTGTTGTGGTGTGTGTGTTGGCTGGGGCCTGGGCCTCTGTGCTATGTGTTCCTTTGCAAAGGGTCCTGCTGTGGCTGTATATGCAGTTGTTGGGACGTGGGGCATGGTGTGGCTGTAGTTGTGTGGTTGTTGTTCAGGAGTGGCACTTGGGAGTAGGACTGGGCGGAAAACTACGCTACGCTCGCGTCGTTTGCGAAGTTTGCGCTACTTCGCACAACGCGAATTGCACGTAGCACAGTGCAAACACGCGTAGCGTAGCGTAGCGTAGTGCGGCGGTCATTTTTGCTTGCTCGCGGTCCTCAACGTCAAGTTGGCGACCGCGAGCAAGCAAAATGACATCCCGGCGAGACTTTTTCCTCGTTCGCGATCAGCAACACAAGTTGCCGATCGCGAGCGTGGAAAATAAACCTCCCGGCGAGATTCTCAACGCGGGGAGGTCAGGTTTCTCATTGCGAGTGGTCGCGTATGCTCGCGACCGCTCGCGATGAGAAACTACCAGTCCGCGTTGAGAAAGCTGCCGCTCGAGTAAAAATCTACTCGAGCGGCAGTAAAAGACAGCTCGCACTGTGCAAGATGCCGTTTTCAATGATTGCACAGTGCGGACAAGCATCCGGCACTGTGTAATGATTGCGAACACTCACTACGCAGTTCGCGTAGTGCTACGCGAAGCTCGCGTAGTGCGAACTTCACTTTGCGTAGCTTCGCGAAGCGCTACTTCGCGAACTACGCCCAGGGTTACTTGGGAGGCACATGTTGTGTCCCTTCAGGGAGGTAGTTGGTGTGTTGTGGATGGAGTTGTGGCTCTGTGCGATTTTTACGGTGCCCTTGGCATGCGCTGGCCCTGTGCTCTGCGTTGTGTGCATGGTTTCATGCACACTGACCGCGGCGGTGACGTAACCGGGACATTTGTTCATGAATGCGGTACATGGGTGGGCAGTATGTGGCGAGATGTTTTTGTCACAGGTGGGACATGTGTGTGTGCAGTGATGGCTGTGTGCCTGTCCCCACAGGGGTGTGTGGTGTTCCCTTGCGATGTTTTTCCACCCTGGAGCTGTGTATTGTGTTAATTGCACTGTTGTGTCTGTACGTACCTGCGGAGGCGTCCGCGGCGGTGGATAACTTGCAGGTGGTGTATCATGTACAGCACCGGGAAGGCGTGTAGGGCAGGATCCATCGCGGTGTGTCCCGGGTGTTTCTTTTCTGTCTCCGCTGTGATGTCTCCGCCGTCTTTTGCTGTGCGGTTTCTCCATCGCGGTGCGCTGCCCTGTTTCCGGCATCGTGACATCTTCGGCGTACGGGACGTCATTCCGCACGCCGGTGTGTGGTGATTGGCTCACTCCGCCGCGGTGGCGGGCGCACTTTGATGGCGGTCGGCGTCGCACCGCAGCGGGCGGGAAATGTGCAATGTGTGGCCATCCTAATATGGCGGGCGTGGAGACCGCTGGCGGCGTGCGGTAAATGGGTGTTACCGCCACCGCCGGCACCGCGGTCGTGTCTCCGCCCACCATCCTAATAGGCCCCTATATTTGGTAGATATTTTAAATGTATATGATGTAATTTTTTCATAATTATTGTTTACATTTTTAAATGTATTTGCTAAATGTTTAGTAGTTTAATTTAGTTTAAATGTAATGTATTTTTTGTTATTTTTAGTTCCGTAGCTGGTTGTGGGTGTTTAGGGGCACAGTGTAGGAAGTAATTTAATTATAATAAATTAATGATTAGTTTGTATTTAATATTATTTTGTGCATTGATAATTAGTTATGTTAAAAGTGTAATTTGTTTTGTAATTACATTTTATGTGCTGGTTGTGGGGTTTACAAGGGTACAGGGTGTGAAGTCGTTTAATTTTAATTAGTTAAGAATTCATTGTTAATTAATATTAATTATTTAATTGATAATTATGTTAATAGTGTTAAATATTTGTTTTAAATATACATTTTATGTGCGGGTTGTGGGTTTATAGGGGTACAGGGTGGGAAGTAATTTATTTTTAATTAACTAATAATTAATTTGTTGTTAATATTAATTATTTAATTGATAAATATGCTAATTGTGAAAATATTTTTATTTTTAGGTGTGGGTTGTAGGATTTATAGGGGTACAGGGTGGGAAGTAAATGAATTCTAAGTAAATAATATTAATATTTTTATTTAATAATGATTATTCAATGCATAATTAATTATGTCAAAAGTGTCATTACTTTTTTTAACTAAAATTTTAGGTGTGGGTTTGTGTATTGTTTGGGTATATGGTAGGAAGTAAATTAAATTTTAATTAGGTTAGAATTAATTTTTTAATTGATAATAATTTGTTATGTTAATAGCGTAATTCATTTTTTTAGTAAATTTTGTGTTGTATGTTTTGTAGGGTTATATTTTGGAAAGTAAATTAATTCTTATTTATTGATAATTAGTTTGTTGGTAAATATTTATGGTAATATTGTAAATAATTAGCTTTTTAAAGTTAAGTTTTAGATGTTGCTTCAGTTTTGTAGTCGTATATGGTGGGTGGTAAGTAAAATAAAAATTATTTAATACATTATTTTTTTGTTAATTTATTTTTAAATAATATTTCTTTATATTAAAATTATTTTTGGATTTAAATTTTAATAATGTTTCTAATTATTTATGATATGTATTTAACATTATAATATGTATTTATTTTAAATAGTTTTTTATATGAAATATATTTGTGTTTTAATATTTATATTTTAATTTTGATTATTTGAGGGCCCATTACGATACCCGGCGTAAAAAAATCCGCCAGGCATAGAAGCGGCAAAAATCCGCCCGCACACACGGTCTGAACACCGACCACGCCATTACGATTAAACAAACCGAAAACCGCCATCGGCGGAAAAATCACACAAGATACCGCCCGCCATCGTCCGAGTCGGAGTCAAACCGCCCGCCACGGACGGAAACTCGCACGACAACACAAAACCGCCCGCCCTCACGGCCGACACACCGCACGTGAGATTACGATCGCACCGCCATGAGCGCGGGAAAACTACAAATATACCGCCCGCCAGCGCAAACAACGCCGATGAGAATCGACACGGCAGAAGCCATGGCGCCCACGTCCCTGCACAGAAACCATCCGCTGACAAAACCAATCGCACACAACATGGCCAACAAGTCCACACAGCAAGGCACGCACAAATACACAAGCACAGTACACATCCCGAAAACACCCCCCTGGACAAACAAAAACTACAAAGGCCAGAACCCCAGACACAACACACCTGAAAACAACAGACCATGAGGACACACCCACATAGGTAAGTACAAAAGCAGCACTCCCACAGACCACAACCCCTTGCAACATTGCAAACTAGAGAGGAGAGGAGAGGACACAGTAACATAGCAAGGACAGCAGCACACCACAGAAACGCACACATCACAACCACCACCACCACCACCACCACCAAACACCGGCACCACAAACCCCCTGCACATTACACAACACACACCGCACCAGCACCACAAACACCATGGCACCACAAAGAATGCCCAAGTTCACGCCCATTGAGCTGACGGTCATGGTCGATGAGATCATCAAGGTGCACCCACAAATCTATGGGAACCTGGTCCAGCACACACCACTAGCCACCAGAAAGAGAATGTGGAACCGGATCGTAGACCAGGTCAATGCAGTCGGGACCCTGCCCAGGAACAGAGTTGAAATCAACAAACGGTGGAATGACGTCAAGAGCCTGGTCAAGAAGGAGAGCAAGAACAGAGAGCTGGCAGCCGTCACTGGCGGAGGGAATCCCGCGCTCTTTAAGACCTTCAAAGCGTGGGAGGAGAAGGTGCGAGTCATCATACATCCGGAGATCCTCGCCGGATTAGCAGGGGGAGTGGAGGCTGGTAAGTACAAACTAATGTATACCAGCACACCGCTATGTACTCACATGCACTACCACCATGCCACAGCTCCCAGGGACAAACACCCCCATGTCCAGCACACAATACACAACACATCACACACACATGCAACAGACACCACCACACACAGCCCAAACCGAACAACTGTAAGATACGTGGGGACATGTGTACACTCAGCCAGCCACGTAACCACCAACAGGTCCCCGAGTATGCCAGAAGCGCCACAACGAGCACCCACCACACCCATGTGTCCGCCATAGCTGCACTAACCGACAAGTAACAGGTAAGTGGCAGGAACACAAAATGCAGTGGGTGGGAGGGTGGACAGCCCAAGTACAACACACACCAGGCCCCTAGTCCCACAGCACAGCAAGGAGGAGCATCCCCCACACCCCACAGCCACGTGTCAGCCACCGCAGTGCACACCGACAGCCGAAAGGTAGACATCACGGTCCACAACAATCGGTGTCAGTGGGTGTCCAGCCACCACCACGACCCACAACACCCCCCACCCCCACAGACCTGCAACATGTAGCACCCCCGCTTAGAACCATGTGGCATCCAGTACAGTGCACGCCCGAACAACCTGCAGGTGGGAAACTGGACAGGGCTGGATTACTGGAGGCATGAGGACCGTAACACGACCAACACATGGGACATGTCACGTAGCAGACGAACACGCAGCACCGCCCACCGTCACGAACAAGTGAACAATGTGCACACGGACATGAACGACAGACTCACACCTCACATGACCCATCACAGACACAGCAACACCCAAGGAGCCACGTCTGCATGCACAAGCCACACTGAATATAGTACCACACGGCAGCCACTGTGCAACCCATCACACACAACCGAAACACCATTGAAGTCCTGTTCATGTAGCCCCTACTGCCTGTCAACCACACACCCCACAACTACGCCTATGTAAGACAAACAACACTAGACGCAACAGAGCGGAACAACATAAATGCACACGAACACCACTGAACCCATCAAACACACAGACACACCATGCACATACAACATACCATCCATCCCATCCGTCAGCCCCAGTCTCATGAAAGGCATGTCATCCGCACAGCTGCCACACATACAGCAGTCACGCTAAGATACATGCCCATGACCAACCATGTGCCAGAAGTCAATGAAGCGCACGCCACACTGTGAGCAACAACACACAACATGGGCCACACCCCCCGAGCACTGCAGTGATGCACATGGCACAGGGCAGCACGCACACCAAGGAGATGGGACAACTGCAATACGTTGGCTGGCACACAACCATCACTCACTCATAACGATGCGTCCAATGCCATGTCCAGTAATCACAACAGACAGCAAATATGCAGGCCATGTCAGACATGCACACACCTCAGACCATGCACTGTCATGCTGCCACAACACATGTCACGTTCGGCACCCATGGCTCACAGCATGTACCCCAAAAGCATATTCCCTCCCAAATGCGAATCTGGGGCATGGCCCCCATGTTGCCATATGCGTTCCTAAGCGTCCCATTTGAACACCAAAAGCAAAGTACAAACCAGACCCAGGATGGGCCAGGAGCCCGCATACACCAGAGTCACAATAAGTAGGGGCACAGCAACACACCCATCGGCATGGCCAATCCGTCCCATGCCACATGTGCACAGCACACAGTCCCATTGCCAAGCACACACAACTACAAATGGTACAGCCACACACACGCCTCCGGGAAACCCATGTACGAGATTGCACGAACTGTTAATGTCAGACGACAAATCCATACTTCGCCAGGTGCAACACAATAACAAATCTCATTCTCTCCACAGGTGACGAACTGCTGGATGCTGGGGATGGAGACAGCAGCCAGCACAGCCAGCCTACAAGCCCCCAACGAGGACACACGGATGTGGAGGATCTGTCCTCCTCTTCGGACACGGACCACCAAGCAGGCCCATCTGGTGTGGCAGGGCCCAGCCGCTCCCCAGGACCCCTCCTACCCACCAACCCATCATCCTGGGCTGCTGAACATTCCCAGCCCCCTGCTGCCACTGTCGTTGCGGCCACACCCCCGGACATTGCGGCCACACCCACGGTCATTGCGGCCACTACCACTGCCGCAACCGCCACCATCGCCGCACCGACCACCACCGCCGCCACCACCACCACGTCTTCGCTGGCACCAGCCCCAGCGCAGGTGGTGGCCCGGCCGACTGGATCCACCCTGGGAGCCACAGCGAGGACCGTGGTGAGCAATGTGGCTAGTGGGCAGGCCGGTGGCAGCAGTACCGGTAGGAGGAGCAGGGTCAGGGAAACGCAAGTCTCCCCTGGGAGCCATGCCCTGCCTCAAATGGCCAGAGTCCTTGGGGCCTATGAAGAGGCCCAAGGACAATGGGCCAGGTCTGCTTCAGACACGCGGGAGGTGCTGGGGGTGCTGAGGTCCATGGACGCCCGTATGGGCCAACTCGTGGACCTCATGGGCCAGCTGGTGGTGAGGTCACAGCCAGGGACAGCAGCTCCACCACCGCCACCACCTGCCGGGGCGCAGGGTCGTGCAGCTGTGTCCAGTTCCCCTGCGTCCACAGCCAGTGAGCACACCTCAACCACCAGCAGGTCGCAAGCAGGCACCCCCTCGCAAACGTGGAAGGGGCCGTCCGAAGTGGAAACAGATCTCACGGGAGGACTTCGCACGCTCCAGACGCAAGTGAGGCAGCCAGCCAGCCTTCCTTGACCACCCACTGCATTGACTTGGACTACGATCCCACTCCACACAGCCATCTGGATGGCATGTGTCTGTTGGACCATGGACATAGAACCAGTGGGTACACCCTGAACATCACGCAGCCATGACCGACAGCTCATTGTCACTGCACGCACCACTTTTGTCATCACCTTACACACAATCACATGTCACAGTTTGAAATAAATGCACCTCTTACACAAACTGCTGTTTGTGCCCTGTGTTTTATTTGTACGGAATACAACGGCCACCTTGGGCGGAAAGGCACCTGATGCGTGGCATGGCAATGGAACCGGAGGGCCTGTAGGGACCTAGGGGTGGGAGACAGAACAGGAGCACATTCAATGAGTGTGTCACACACCCATCACACAGTACATGTCAACAACTACAAGCAATGTACACACATCGCACAGAGCAATAGGGCACAATGCCACAGCCACCAACAGTGGCATACTACCCTGGCCATGGAGCGCTGACACACAGCACGCAGTGAACAAACGGCCACCCTGACACAGCACACACACACCTGCACAGATACAGCCACATCAGCCGTCGTACATGGACACTCACCGTCAAGTGAAGTAGCGGGCGACGAGCTGCTGCCGCACATTACCAGCTTCCTCCTCTCCGCTGTCCTCCTCACTCGAGCTGTCCTGGTCTGCGGGCTGGGGCCCTGGTTGATCTCCGTCATCCACGATGAGGGGGATCTGCTTCCGAATGGCCAGATTGTGCAGCATGCAGCACGCCACCACTATCTGGCACACCTTCTGTGGGGAGTACGCCAGCGCACCCCCGGTGCGGTCCAGGCACCTGAACCTGGACTTGAGGAGGCCAAAGGTACGCTCGACCACACGTCTGGTCCTCCCATGTGCCTCATTGTAGCGATCGTCTGCTGGGGTGCGAGGATTCCTCAATGGACTGAGCAGCCATGCCCCATTCGGGTACGCAGAGTCACCTGGGTGTGAGGGACACAGAGAACCGTTGCTATTCCAACTGGACAGGGGACAGCATCGCACAACCAGCACGCTACACCACTCCACATACTCACCGACAATACAGCCACGATCCTGTTGCAGATTGGACATCAGTCGTGGCAAGATGCTGTTGCGCATTATGTGTGCGTCATGGGCCGAGCCTGGGAACTTTGCACACACGTGGGTGATCACCATGTCCGCAAGGCACACCACTTGCACATTCAGGGAGTGCGTGTGCTTCCTGTTGCGGTACAGGTGCTCAGTGGCCTGTGGTGGAACAAGGCCAACATGTGTGCAGTCAATGGCTCCAACGACGTGTGGGATTCTGCCAAGGGCATAGAATGCACCCTTCACTGCCGCCAATTCACGAGCCCTGGGGAAGCGGATGTACCTGTTTCGGCACAGCATCATGGCTGCCAGTACATCCCTCAGCACCTTGCTGAACATGGGCTGGGACATCCCTCCTCCACTGCCCACTGTGTGCTGGAATGACCCAGTGGCGAAGAAATGCATGGCGGCCATCACCTTAGCCGTGGGGGTGACAGCTGTCGGATACACCCTGCGGGGACGGAGATGGGGTTCCAACATGGCACACAGTCGATGCAGGGTTGGCCTGTCCAGCCGAAACTTCCTAATGACCTCTGTATCGTCCATGTCCGCCAGCAATTGGTATGGGCGGTCAATGTTCGGTCTCCGCCTAGGGAAAATGGCAGTGGACACATGTCAAAGCAACACAACACATAGCAATTTCGCATACACATCACTGACATGACTGAGCAAGCACATGAGCCACAGCCCAGCTGTCAAGCTGGGACGGCACGGCCACAATACACTTACACAGGTCTCCGAACAATGGCAATGGCTAGTGATACAAACCACTGCCATGTGCATGCACATGGGGATCTAGGCCCCAATGACTTGCGGGGCGTGCTGATGGGGACTGACTGCATATTCGTCAAGCGGCAACGCCACGGCAACATGAATGTCTGCTGAGCATGGAACTGCTTCCGAGGCTGGATGAGTATGGCACACGACGACGACGATGTGGGCACAGGCTGAGCGGCCAAAACAAGTGGGACCTGTGGCACGAGGGGATATGAGACAGTAGTAGGTGTCAGCACTGCACCCTATGTACAGCACTGTACGGATCACACCTCCCGAAACATTGACAGGTGTCCACATTGACAGCCCCATGCCAAGACGGCTGTGTGCTTGCAGTCACACGTCACAGGTGAGAGGTTACATTGCACGTGCCAGGTGGCAGACGTACATAGTGGGAGCTGGCATGTGTGTGCATGTGTCTCCTGTTCAGGATCCACCAGATGGGCGCTGACTCTGTACTGACCATTGGACACAGCATGTTCCGTGGAAGGCTTGTGTGTGTGGGATGGTGGCACTGGATGTGCCTCCGTTGGGTGGGGGGCCATGCACAGGGCGGGTACGTCGATGATTGCGCATTGTTGGTCACGGTGGGTGCACCCACTAAGATGTGTTGCCCTGTGTTCAATTCCTATGTCCGCATGATGATGGACTGTAGATGTGGGCAGACTACACATTGGTCGATGTGCTGTCTATATGCATGTGCCTTCACACCAGGCACAGCTGCCCCTGCACATGTGACCCCTGCTGGACTCGCTGCTGGGTCTGTGGAGCTGATGCACCTTCTGTGCGTGGGGCGGACAGCTCTCCTCACTTCCCTCATTGCGCATGTCATGACTTTGCCGCAGGTGACATGGATCATGGAGGGCCCACATGTACGCGTGGGTAGGCTACACATGATTGTTCACTGGTCGCCACCCCCAGTCAGTGTTTCGAATGGGAAGGTTGTCGTGCTGGTGGTATATTCGATGTGGCGGATGGGCGGGCCTAGGTGCGGGCTTACATTCCGGACATGGGGGGTAGTTGGATTGGCGACTAGTTGCAGTACACACGGGACACGTCTCTTCCTTTCCACATCTGGGTCATCCCTTGTACTCACTGACAGTGATACAGTCATCTTCGCCCCAGCCCTCATGTCCTCCCCTCGCTCCCCCAATATGCATGTGCACCTGCGAGGCTAGCGCTTGCACAGGCAGCCCCAAGCTCGCACCAGAGAGGGCAAGGAGTGTATGTGTGGGTCCAGTTGCACGAGTGGGCTGTCTCAGGGTATGATGTGTTACGGGACGCCGTCCACCTGCGTGGTGCCCCAAATGGAGACCCGGCCTGCATGGACTATGCATCACAGTCTTCGCCTTCCGGATCCGCCACCTGCGACACCCAGTGGCTGTGGCTGCCCTTGCGGCCAGGCCGCGTCCGTCTGTGACTGATGGCCCACACATTCACTCTTTGGCCTCTCTGGGGAGGGCTCGGGGGTGGTGGCGCACGCGCTTGCACTTAGTCGCAATGGCATGTGGCGTGGTTGGTATGATGGGCAATGGATGGGATGGTGCGAGCCACCTCCCGTGACGTCAGTGCTGCTCGTGCTGTGGTGCGTCCCCCTACACTTCCATCTGACTTGTGCCATGCTAGATGTTGAGGTTCTATTGCCTGCGTGATATGACCAGGAGGAGCGCGAGGAGACCTCTCACACACCATGCTCCACTGCCATCCCGTGCCCTGTATCGCCTGTGCGGATTGACTATGTTGGGGTTACACCTGGTCGACTGGGGCTGTGTGTGCCTTGTCAAGGGGCATGGCGGGCGCATAACAGGATCCAGCTTGTCCACAGAGGGTGGGCTGAGGTGCGCCTGGTACCGCTTTGTACGTGTGCCCGGCTGCTGTGCACACACGTGTTCACTCCCCCCGACAGGTGTCCTCTCACAATGCCCAGGGAAGCGGTGGTGTACTGTTCATGACCCCTCCCAACACGGCGTGCTCCAACTTGGCATGTGCGCATCTACCCGTCACACCCACCCACCTGAGCACTGCGTCCATACGACTTCACACGACACATGTGTGTCTTCCACAGTTGTGCTACTCATTTGCGTTGACATCCAATACCAGTGGACTACATGGTCATGTCACGACTGCCGTGTACTTCACATACTCTCATCCTCTCTCATTCGTACATGTGAAATGAGTCAGCGGAGACAGTTGTGGTTTCAAACATTATATTGAGTCTTCTGTCCTCTGTGATGCAGTATAGTGGACACTACTGGCAGCGGAATACATGTTGAGGATATACTGAGCATGATTGCAAATGGGATAGGGTGTGGGGTTACATGTGATTGGCTGTTGCATGTGGGATGTGGGCTTCAGAGTTACATCTGCTTGGCCAAGGCTGTGCTAATGTACATTTACGTATAGCTGCGGAGCTGCGGACTTTGACACAGACGGTATACATGTAGCCTACCAGACCGCTTGGCATCATGGGCACAGTCCATCTCAGTTCCATGTGACAGGTTTGCTGCGGTTGTTCCTCATGCACGCGTGCATGTGAGATGACATCAGGGCATGTGCTTGCGTGCATGCAGCGGCGTGCCACTTGTTGTTGCAATGTGGTGGTTACTGGACATGTCACAGTCACTGGGGTCGTGTTGTTGTTGTATGCACTTGTCGTCCATGCAAAGGTCCTGGTATGGGATTCCCGGGGCGGGGGTGGGAGGGGTGCAGCACCCACAGACTCCAGGCGACCTATTCATGTCCACTGAGCGGTGTGTGTGTCCATGGGCGCTGGATCCATGTCGTGTCCTGGTTGTTCGTGCAGTTCCGTCCATGTGGGTGCGATACACAGACCCCATGCCACTGCCTCCCACGATGCATGCGGTGTTCCTGGATGTGATGGGGAACAGTGTGCATGTCCCGGTCATATCTGATGTCATGGCGATGTCGTTGATGGTGTGGTTACAGTTGCCGGTCGTTTGGTATGGCTGTTGTGGTGGTGACTGGCCAGTCCGTGCGGAAGCTAAGCATGGGTGCGGGGTTGGACATCATAGGTCAATCGGGGAACCTGCGTTGTGGTCCGACGAATTTACAGGTTGTCAGGTATGCGATGCCGTCCAGCAGGGCTTCCATGTCATTGGTGGTGTACATGTTTGCCAGCCAATGTAGCGGATGGTGGCTGTCAAGGTGTTGTTCGTAAGTTGTCCCTTGGAGGACCATGATGGGGCATGCTGGGTGACATTCGATGTAGCTGTTCTCGATGATCCGTCGTGTGGAGGCACAGTGGTCCCATTTCAGTGCGGGTGCGATGTTGGCCACATACGCCATGCCCCCATAGGCAGAGCAGGCCCTGTCGTGTGCGTCCAGAGGGAGGAGTAGTGGTAGCAGGTCCGCCTTTAGACATGCCGGGTTGGAGAGGCACATCTCCACGGGATGCTGGTAGGGACACCTCCGACAGTAGAAGACGGGCATGACGCAGCTGAACAATGTGATGCGGTAAGTCAGTCGGTAACTTACGTTCAGCAGGGACAGGAGATCGCATCCCAATATATGTATCAGGTTGGTTTTGTACAGCTTGACCTGTCCGGCGTAGTTGGGTAGGTGTGTTGCGGTTGCCATTTCGCAGCGGTGCGTTGTGGTGGCGTGCTCCGGCTGTGTGTGCAGTCTGCAATGTGCACGCTCCGAGGTTGCTGTGAGCTCTGTGTAGTCGTAGGGAGACAGGACTTGTGTTCTGTTGGCTTGTGCGGAGGACACGGGCCCTCATCCCACATGCTTCTCAGACAGTTCAAGGTCAGTGATGTGTGACTCCTTCCAATTAACTTGCATGTGGCCGACATGGGGGAGTGTTTTCTTTTTCTTCCCCGTCCGTTGTGTGCTTCTGTGATATGCGCTATCTGCCCTGTGGTCGGTCTCCTCGGCATGCCTGTGTTGGTCTTTTCTTGGACAATGGCTGTATTCACCGGCTTCTTTCGTAGGGCTGTGGTTTCGGAGTTGGAATGGAAGGTCATTCAGTGCTGTCTGCTCTCCCTTGTGTGGGCGGCAGTCTGCCTTTCCGCTCTGCGTTGGGCCTTGTGTGTGAATGTTATTCTTGGGCCACCTGTTGTCGGTCCCCGGGCTCTTTGGTGTTCCGTTTTATATGTCTTGTTCATATGTGCAGGGTGGTATGGGTGTTTCAGTGTGGTACTGGCGTTCCTCTTCCCGAAGGGGCCCTGCTTCTCCTAGTTGGTGTTGCCGCCGCTGTGTGCTACGCCATGTTTGTTACACTGGGGTGTGTCCTGCTGTTGCGTGACTTCACTGACATGTGTGCGTCGGTTGTGTGGCGTTGGGTGTTGTCCGTGAATTGGGCGTTGGGGACATGTCTGTGGCAGGCCTGTCACGTGTCATGTGCGTTCGGGGTGGGGCTGATGTGTGTGCTGCTTGGTTGTGTCCCTGTGTCTGTGTGCGACGCTTGCATGGCGCTGCGGTTGGCCTCTGCGTTGTGCGCATGTGTGGCGGCGTCATCGCCGCTTTGGGGCCGTGACGGGGTCGTTGGTTCCTAGTCCCAGGTGGTGTGTACACATGTGTTACGCGATGTTACGATTTGGCCTGTGTGTCATATGTGGATGCAATGGTGGATGTGTAGTGTACACGCGGGTGTGGGGGTTGTCCGCTTTTTCCGCCCTTGCACTGTGTGCGCTGTTTGCGTGCACTTGTTGTGTGTGTGCCTACCTGCGTCTCCGCGGTACGTTGCGTCCTTGGTGGTGCATCAGCAAGAGCATGGGGAGGGCCTGCAGTGCTGGATTCATGCTCGGGGAGCCGCTTCTTCGTTGTCCGTGCTCGGCGTCCGTGTTACCGCTTCGGTTTGTCGTACGGTGTCTCTTAGCCGTGGGAGCCGTTTGTTTGCGGCATCGTAATTTATACGCCGGGCGGGACGTGATTTCGTCGGACGGTGTGTGTCAATTGTGCTGCGCCGCTACGTGTACGGACGCACTTTGATGGCGGACGGTGTTGCTGGCTTGCCGGCGGTGTTTGGCCTACTTTTCGCATCGTAATTGGGCGGGCGTGTGGACTGCTGCGTGCCGGCGGTAACTGGTGGTTTTTGCATCCGCCAGCACGGCGGTTGTGCTTCCACCCGCCATCGTAATGACCCCCTTGGTTTTTGAAATTACTTTATTGTTTTGCAGAGAATTTGTTTGTTTCTAATGTAGTACTGACTGCAGTTGGAACATTACATTTTTGCCTTTCGTAATCCAACACTTTCCCTATTGTTGCATTGGCTGGAGAGGGAATAGCACATTTTACCAAGGCCATCTTATTGACACTCCTGTACAGTGGGCTCATATGGGGCCATTGTGAATGGGACTGGGAGGACACACCCATGATGTCTTGGGCCTTAATCCGGGGCCAGAGTCACAGTTCCTTCCAGCACTTACAGCACATGTTGCCCAGCTGCTGGAACACACCTACAGCACTGCAGCAAGCAGCGATATCGCACCAGATTTGGGAGAGCGTTCCATTACTCAGCTGGTCATCAGGTCCCTCATAAAGCTGAGGGTACTTATCAAGCACCCCTTCATTTAGGATGCTCAATTCTGTCTCAGCCATGTTCGGGGCAGGTTTGAGAAACAGAACTGCAGGATGGCGGAGGATGTTGCTCTAAAGTGAGAATTGGTCATAATAACTGTTAGAAATAGCCCTTCCTGCAGGGTCACCCACAAACATTTATGCCTTCCTCCTCCACAAAGTGCCTCTGCTCAACATGGTTGATTGGATTATCCACAATTGGCATGTTTAATTTACCTATAAGTCCCCGGTAAAAGTGTACTACATGTGCCCAGGGCCTGTAAATTAAATGCTACTAGTAGGCCTGCAACACTGATTGTGCTACCCACTCAAGTAGCCCTTTAAACATCTCTGCCGTTGCAGAGCCTGTGTGTGCAGTTTACACTGCCATGTCGATTTCGTTTTTAAAACCCATTGCCAAGCCTTAAACTCCCCTTTCATTACATATATGTCACTTCTAAGGTAGGGCCCACGTATCCCATAGGGCAGGGTTCTTTGTAATTAAAACGTAAAGCATGTTCTTTTACGTTTTACATTTCCTGGGAGTGAAAAACACCTAAATTTGTTTTTCACTACTGTGAGGCCTACATTGGGGATTCCTTATTGCATATAATAGTCTGTAGTTTCCAATTGGAAGGAGGTAAAGCTGTCATGCTTAGTTCCTATGCAATTGTAATGATAAACCCTGGCTAATGGTAAAGAAAAAATTTTCATTCAATTTTTTAAATACCACTTTAAGAAAAATTGCATTTTTCTGCTCTTAGCCTGTGTGACTGCAGCATGTCCAATACATGTCTGGGGAGGGTGGAAGCTGGGCTTTGTGCATTCCCTATAGCCAGCGACACATAAAATGGAGCTTGATGGACCATCCACATCCTGATTGGCCATCCTGGGCAGGATGGGAGGGAGGAGCGGGACACAGCCTCAAACTTACACCCGAATAGGCTGTGTCCTGTCCCTGCACAAAGGACTTCCTTAACCCCCTGTAGTGAGTCTAGAGACAGGGAAGGAAGGGAGGCCCTCCGTGTACTTCAAAGTCCTTCTTTGAAGTCTCCCCCATTTCAAAGGCACCACTGAATGTATGAACTGGACTTCATACTCTATCACTTGAATAAACTTCTTGACCCGTGGATACTCTGTCAGGAAGAAGGACTGATTTACTGCTAAAGGAATTCCACTCTGCCGGATTGCTGCTCTTGAAGAACTGTTTCTTTTTGCTGTGCTGACTTGCTGCCTCCTTGCCTGGAGAAGAACTGGACCTGCAACCCTCATCTTGAACTCAGGAGCTCAGAATTACTCAAAGGGCTAGTCTGCTGGCCTCCTGATCGAAGCCTTGGGGACATAACCAGCTCCCAACAGCTCCTGGATTCATTTTCAATGAGCTGCTGACCCCTGAGAGCCACCTCATTTCCTGGGCCCTTGTAAGTGTTTTTTGCTTCTGAACTCAAACGTTTGGGCTATTTGTGAATCCCATGAACAATTCAGTGGTGACGAATCCTTTGTGTGAAGGCAGGGCACAGCCTATTCAGTTGCCAGTAGGGCTGAGCTGAGGTCATCCCCCCATCCTGCCTATGGATGGCCCATACAGGCACATCTAATCCCTCTATTGTGCAGCTGTCTGGGAGAAATAAAAAAAGTCTAACTGTCAACTAAACCCAGTCATGTGTCCCAGAAACAAGCACAGGCACTAAATAATTGGGACAGGAAAATGCCAGCTTTCTAAAAGTGGGATTTTCAAAAATGTAACTTAAAATCTGACTTTACCATTAAGATAACTTACAATTTCTCAGAGACCAAACATGAATTTTTTAACTGTTCCTAATCAAACATTAGCACTTATTAAATGTAATAAGGCAGTCCCCAGTGGCGGGGCCAGCTGGGTTTCAGATTTTCACACCTCCCAATGCCTTTATAACCCCCCAGTAGCTCCCGCATTGCCAGAAGCCACCTGCGTCCCTTCCCTACAGGATGTTGTCTCCCCTCCCGCTGCTAGTCCATGCTAGGGTGTGCCTCGGACCCCCTCTCACCACCTAACATCTGCACTACATTTCCCAGCTGCTCCGGAGACAGGGCCTGCTGGGTTCCAGATTTTCTCATCTCCTGGTGCCTTTTTAGACCCCAGTGCAGCTCCTGCATTGTGGGATGTGCGGGGGGTGCCTGGGCCATGGGGGGGGATCATCCATGCCCACAGAGCCCGGAGGAGGCTGGGCTAGGCCATCCCCTCTTTGCCTGACCACAGCCTAAGGTACTGTGCTGCCCCTGCACTGCTGCTCCCCCTGCGATGTCCCTGCACTGCCTGCTGTCCATGCCCCTGTGGTGCTGCACCCCCTGTGCTGTCTCTGCACTGCATGCTGCCCCTGCCCCAGCAATACCACTCCCCCTGCACTGTCCCTGCACTGTCTGCTGTACCTGCACTGCAGAACCCCCTATGCTGCCTCTGCACTGCCTGCTGTCCCTGCCTCTGTGCTGCCACTCCCACTGTGCTGTCCCTGCTCTGCCTGTTGTCCCTGCACTGCTGCTCCCCCTGCGCTCTCCTTGAGCTGCCTGCTGCCCTTGAGCTACTGCTCCCCCTGTGTTGTCCATGTGCTGCTTGCTGTCCCTGCCCCTGCGCTGTCCCTGAGCTGCCAGCTGTCCCTGCCCCTGTGGTACCGCTCCCCCTGCGCTGCCTGCTGTTCTTGAGCTGCCACTCTCCCTGCGCTGTCCCTCCTCTGCCACTCCCCCTTCGCTGCTGTTCCTCCTGCGCTGCCTGCTCTCCCTGCCCCTGTGCTGCCAGCTGTCCCTGCGCTGCCAGCTGTCCCTGCGGTGACGCTCCCTCTCAGCTGCTTGCTGTCACTGCACTGCTGGTCCCCCTGGACTGTCCCTGCTCTGCCTGTTGTCCCTGCACTGCCGCTCCCCCTGTGCTGTCCCTGCACTGCCTGCTGTCCCTGCGCTACACTCACCAGGACCACCAATGGAGGATGCCGCATGGCCACACAGCATACACATGCAGCTGGCATGCTGTCAATGCACCGCCAGTTGGACAACACCCAGCGTCTGGACCCCTGACCCCGCCACCACCTGGCGGTACACCGCCAAGCAATTTACGGGCATGGACGCTGAAGCAACAGCTGCGTCTCCTCCTTCCCACTATCCACCAAAGGACCCTCCACCTGCTGACACTGCCACTTCTCCTGCAACACAACCTATGAAAATTCTAGCACCATTCCTGCTCCACTGTATTCTGCTCAACGCCCGCTCCCTCTGCAAGCATACCATGGAAATCTGGGACACAATGAAAACTCTTGCCACAGACATTGCCTTTATCACCGAAACATGGCTCAACCCCTCCTCGAACCCTGACATCACCATGCCACTCCCGAAGGCTACAAGATGATACACTGAGACCACGCTAACAAACAAGGTGGAGGAGGCATCAGCATCATCTTCAAGGAAATCATCAGATGCACCATCACCAACGATGACCCAATGTATCTCATGGAACACCTCAACTTCTGCAAAGACCATGATAAGAGGCACCCTCGCCTACAGACACCCAGGACCCCGAGCAACATTCTGCAACACCATCCCCAACCTCATGGCCCCTAGCAATCCATTCTCACAAATATGTCCTACTCTGTGACCTCAACTTCCATATCGACAACCCCAACAATGCCAACTCCATTGCCCTCCTGGAGAACCTGAACAACATCGTCCTCACCCAACTTGACACCGAACCCATGCACAAAGCCGGACACACACTAAACCCCATCTTCACCTCCAGTGACAGAATCAAATTCACCCACACCACAGAACTCACCTGGACGGACCACACTATCGTACACTTCCCCATCACCAATGCCCAGCACACCAGATCCAGGCATCAGCTCCTCCCACCGCAGCTGGAGCAAGGTCACCGAAACTCAGTGGTCACAGGCCCTCACCACCTCCCAACCTGAGGCCTCAACAGACCTCAACCAGGCTGTCCAGAACTTTGCCACCTGAATCACCGACAGCACCAATGGAATTGCCCCACTGTAACCTACAAAATCCAACAAAAGCTCAAAACATGGCAGCCGGTACACCCCAGAACTCAGGACCACCAAGTGCAACTGCCGCTAGCTGGAGAAACAAATGTGTGCCACTAAGAACCCCACCGACCAAGCAGTTCACAAAACAGCCCTCAGCAAATATCATCAGCACAACAAGGAAGCCAAGAAACCAGCCATCACCACCAAAATAGTAAAAAGAAATTCTCCAATGCAGCACAGAGAACACCATCCACCCCTCCCAAGAACTTTGCGATACCCTCTCAGACTACTTCCACAGCAAGATCACAAATATCGACAACAATTCTAAACTCCAACCCAACACCCTCAACCTCAATGACTGCTAACGACCAGCGAACATCAGCCAAACCCTAACCACTCAGTCATTGTGTCTTCCATCCACTCTGGGGTGCCCACCGACCCCCGCCCCCACCACCTCTGCAACCTCACAATGAATCCAATCAGCACACACTTCACCAGCATCCTCAACACCACCATCCCCACAGCAAACTTCACTGACAGATGGAAACACGCAGACGTCTGACCCCCTAAAGAAAGCCTCCGCCAACCCCCAGCAATCTCAAAAATTAATTTCCGATCTCCCTGCTCCCCTATCCAGCCAAATTACTTGAGAAAGCTAACAACCAGCAGCTTACAAAATTCCTGGAACAAAAGCAACAACTGGACACCTTATAATCAGGATTTCGTTCCAACCACAGCACTATAACTGCGCTGACTGCCACCACAGACTATATCAGAACACTCCTCGACCACAGAGAAACTGTGGCCCTGATCCTCCTCGACCTCTCTGCTGTGTTCAACACCATCTCCCACAACACCCTCATCAACAGACTCTACAACATAGCCATACAGCAAGATGCCCTCAAGTTGATTGCCTCTTTCCTTATAGGTAGCACAAAGAGCATCTGACTGCCTCCATTCACCTCCACCCCCAAAATCAACATATGCGGCATACCACAAGGATCATCACTCAGCCCCACCCTGTTCAACATCTACATTACCCTCCTCGCAGATGTCATCAGTTCCCATGTACTCAACGTCATCACCTATGCAGACAACACTCAACTGATCCTCTCATTCCACGAGGACTCCTTCTAACGCCAAAGCAAACATCTGCAACACCATGACCAACATAGCCAAATGGATGAGTGACAATTGCCTCCAACTCAACTCTGACAAAACTGAAGCACTGATCTTTGGGAAGAACACCTCTGCATGGGACCACAGCTGGTGGCCTGCAGAACTCAGACCTACACCCACCAACCATGCAGGCAACCTTGGCATCATCCTTGACAACCAACTAAACATGAAATGTCAAGTCAACGCAGTCCCCTCCTCCTGCTTCCACACACTTCACCTGCTATGCAGAATCTCCAGATGGATTCCAACCAACCCCAGAAACACTGTCACTAATGCCCTCATCACAAGCTACCTCGACTACAGGCAACACTGTCTATGCTGCCATCTCAACACAGCTTTTCACAAAAGTCCAGACCATACAGAATACCACAGACAGACTCATCCTGATACTCCTCAAATGAACCCACATCGCTTCCCAACTGAGAGACCTCTACTGGCTCTCAATCCAAAAGAATTGCCAGTTCATGATATGTACACTTGCCTACAAAACCCTCCATGACCTCGGACCTACCTATATCAATCATTGACTGAACTTCCACCTACCCTCTAGACATTTGCGCTCCTCTTCACTCACCCTCGCACATGCCCCCTGCATTTGTCACAGCCGCAGTGGTGGCCACTCATTCTCCTACATCGCTGCGAAGACCTGGAACAACCTTCCTCTCCAGCTCCGTACAGCCCCCTCACTGGCAGACTTCAGAAAGAGACTCAAGACCTGGCTCTTTGACGGAGACACTGCGCCAAGATACACCTAGAGGTGACATTGTTGTGCTCTACAAATGCTAATTGATTGATTGATTGATCCTATGGGAGAGGTAGGCCTTTCAGTAGTTAAAAACAAATTTAGGAGTTTTTCACTACCAGGAAATGTAAAGTTGAAAAGGACATGTCCAACTTTTTAAATATACTGCACTCTGCCCTATGGGCTGCTTAGGGCATACCTTATTGGTAATATATGTATTAAAAAGGAAAGTTTAGGCCCGGCCTAAGATATGGCAATGACCCTGCAGGGCCAAGTCCAACACGGAAGTACCAAACCATACTTTATTTGCATTGTAATCCCAGTAGGATTTTTATTTAAGCGATATTCAAAAATGGCTGGACGGAATTATACCACTTTTTCCTAGCAGTTTACTCAGAAAGTGTGCTTTTCGTTATTTGGTATGAATCTGTTCAGTCATTTTTGTGAAATTTTTGGTTTAAAGTTGTGCACAGGGTCTGGATGGTCTACATAAAAAAAAAATGACCTCTGATTTGCTGAGGGAGATTTTCCCCTTTGGCCATTTCAGTACCGTGTGACCGGTCCCACATTACCGATTTATCGGATTAGCTGGCACCAACTTGAAGGACAAGTGGTCTCTGTGTCCTGAACTTGCTAAAAAAACATAGCGAGAGGGGGCATGGCCTGGCCGTCCAACATGGGGGACGCATGCTAGGCTAGCTCCTGTAGCCCAAAAAAATATCCTTCCAGTATCCTGCCTAATCTATATCCATCACCGTGGTAAACTCTCCATCCATCACCGAAACATTGCAGACATGGTACAGTGAAGAGAGACACAGCAGCATTGCATGGAAAGACTCCGATGCCACAGCGGGCTGTATGGGAGGAGTGCCGGGCCTATGGCATAGGGGGTTTGGCGCTGCACCGGAGTCAGCCACGTGGAGTTGCCTGCCAGCCGTGACCCACCCATCATTAAGCATGACCACCTGCCGCGACTTGCCCAACTCGGATCCCCCGGGAACCACCGGGAAGTATTTTGCCCACCCGTCCTGCTACCCAAGCCACGGCATACCTGGAGCTGGAGATCGAGGCGAACGAGGGCCGCAACCGTCATGCCTCGCTGAACGAGATACGGCTTACCCCTGCGGTCTGCTCGTGCTCCGGAGGAGAAAAGAACTACGCAGCTACCACCAACTCCCTTTGGAGGTGTCCTGGCACCGCCCCCTGCCCTTGAGCCCCCAGGACTGCTGAACTAGGCCATGGGAGGTGTCTGCTGGGCCTGTTGGGAAGGCGGACCCGTGGCGTGCAGCCTGGGGACTCTGTGGCTGCCTTTGGCCACGGTGGCACCTGAACTACGGTGAGCCGCTGTGGACGTCCCCCAGAGTGTGCATACATATGCTGTGCCCCGAGTGCAGGGAGACCGACTGGGGGCTTAAGATCGGGCCATAGTCGTGAATGTGATCTGACCCGGCCACCTGTGCTGCCCCCCCCGGGGGACCGCGCTACGGACCTCTGCTGCCGAGGGGGTGTACTCCCTTCGGGGCCTCCTTAACGCACGTGACCCTGGGACTTTTCGATTGTGCCATGGGGTTTACTGTACCTGCCGGGCGCACAGGCCTGCTGCGCATGGCTTGCTGGTGTATAACTAACATCAAGGGTGATGCCGAGGCTATCCAGGGACTTGCCCTTCTGAGTAACACCCTAAACAGGGAGGATGGTGGCCCTGGGGCTGGATGATCGAGGCTGGGATGATATGCAGACTCCGATCCTACAGTCTGTGCCCCGGACCCTGTCCCCGGGCCCCGCCAATGGCCTGCATACCTGGGGACCAGGCATACACCAGACGCAGACAAAGAGGCAGTGACTGCCGGCTCTGCCACAGAGTCCATAGGCCCGCTTAATAGCAGTCAACTAGCCGTCCACACATAGATCCACCACCAAGTGGCCTTGGACTGCCACAAGGGGGCGGACTGCCGGAGACCACAATTGTGAGATAAACGCAGGTGAGACGCCAACTAGGGGCACTAGGGGGTACCCTTGCCCACAGAGGAGGTTGGGCCAGGCCCTGATGTGGCTTGTGGTTGGTGAGTCCCCCATCTGGCCTCATTTCTGCTAGAAGAGATAGTGGTCAACATCCCCATTGTACACAGAAGTACTGAGTGGTATCCATACACCGCACGGAGGAAGGCCTATTCCTAACCAGCATTTGCAACTGCTTACGAGACATAGGCCAATCATCCTGCTGCAGGGCTGCCGACCATGACTTATAGTTATATACATAATGACCGAGGACAAGCCATCCAGCGAGGCCTCAAAGCAGAGTTACATAGACTGCTACGCAGAGACAAGTGCCTCTGCTGCAGACACAAGAAACTCACCCACCACTGCATCTGATAATGCAACCCTACTGGCTGCCATTACACAATCCATTGATAAAGGAATGCAGAACGCTGATGACGTTTCTTTTTTTTTTGTCTCAGCAATGCAGGGAAATTCTTTTCTGCAACACTGCCACTGCTGGTCTTTCAGTATAATCTGCAGATGGAAAAGTCCACTGTTTGTGGGATTCGCCGAGGGCTGCGAAGGTGAAGATGTTGAGAAGTTTCTTACCACTTGGCTGCTGAGCTGGCTACTGGTGGATTCTCTCTCCTCCTGCTTTGTCATTGTGAGAGCGCACAGAGCCCTGGTCAGGAGGCTCCCTCCTGGCGCCAAGCCCAGACCAATAATCGCAAGAATACTGAACTTCCACGACCTGGACAATATTCTATGACAGGCCAGGCTGCAGGACTCCCTTTCATTTGAATCGCAGCGCATCATGATAGTTCTGGACTATACTTAGAAGCCTTAAAATCTCCTACGCCCTCCTCTTTCCGTAAAATACAACTCTCGCACCATATTATTTTACACCCCGAGGAGGTTTTTACATGGACCGATGAAGACGTACACGTGAAGCCCCACATTCTGGCACTGAAGTACATGACCTAGGTGATAGACTGGCCATTCTATCTTTCCATGACATCAGTATGGAACAGTCACGTCAAGCTATCCTCTACTGCAAGTCAGGTTCCCTTTTTAACCCGTGCTCTCCAGAGGTACTGCATGTCATTATCGACATCATTAACCTAACCATCAATAAGATAATAAACTCCTCACTCGCCTGAGCGGAAGTACTATCAGCTTAGAAAATCGGGGCAGTTAAACCCCTTAAAAAAGAAACTATCTGATCCTACGATCCTTTCTAACCTCCGTACTATCTCCCTTCTACCCTGCCTCAGCAAAATTACCGAAAAATTAGTAAACATTCAACTGACTTCCTTTTGAGAAGAGGCCAATATTTAGCATCCAAGCCAATCAGATTTTAGGCCCATGCACTCCATGGAATCGGCATTACTATACACCACTTAGATCAGGGGAAAAACGCAGTGTTGATTCTATTGGATCTATCGGCTGCATTTGATACGGTCCCCCATGACATCTTGGGGGACCGACTTAAAACATTTGGCATTTCCCACATGGCCCTAGCTTAGCTGAAATCCTTCCTATCCAATCAAAGACAAATAGTCACCCTCGGCCATTATCAATCAGCAGAGAAACCCTTAAACTCTGGGGACCCGCAGGGCTCCGCCTTAAGCCCAGTATTGTTCAACATTTACATGGCTCCCCTGATAAATCTGATATCTTCGTTCAATATTGAAACCCTATACTATGCCAATGATACTCAGTTAATTCTACTATTAGATAAAAACTCTACCAAGGTGGAAGAGAATCTCCAACTCTGGCTTACAACTGTTTTTCCCTGGATGCAATCTAACAATCTGAGGTGTAACACCCAAAAAAACGAGAACATGCTGCTTGGATAAAACCAACAACTTCTTGCCCAGTCTTTGGTGTCCTAAATATATCCCCTCCTCCCAATACAGTAGATGTAGTGAGGAATCTAGGAGTAAAATTTGATACCTCACTATCCTTCCGTCAACAAGCACTCTCTGTGGCCGGCATGTGCTTCCACCTGATAAAGTCTCTCAAAATGTTTTTTTGCCCTATTACCTTGTGTGGCGAGAAAGGCAGTGGCAGTGGCCCTGATCACGTCTATACTGGATTACTTTAACAGCTTATATACAGGGACCAATAAGACTTTCCTGAAGAAACATGCTGCTGCTCGCCTAGTCCTAAAACTGCCTTGAGCTCCTCAAACTCAGCAGCCTTAATATCCCTACACTGGCTGCCCATACATAAAATAATTATTTTTAAGATCTTGGTAATCACCTACAGAGCCTTTAGATCATCAGGGCCCAAGTATCTTAGGGCCAGAGTAAAACCATATGTGATGCTTCGCCTCCTAAGATCCTGATCAGCCAACCTCCTTACACCCCCCAGCTTCAGTTACATTTCTAAAGGTGGCAAATCAGTGGCAGTCCTAGGGACTAAAGCCTGGAATTCTCTATCTATCTCCGGTTCTCTCAAACAGAACCAATCTTCAGGAAATCCCTGAAAACCTGGATCTTCGAAGCTCCAGACGCCCTAGTTCTCTCACTCATTTGATCTTGCAGGATATCTGCTGTTATCCTATGTTTCGGCCCACCATAGCACCATGATGCTCCTCGGAGTGACAGCTGCGCTCTATAAATATTATTAAACATGCGTTATACATACATTCCACCATCACTTGAATGAGACTCATCTATTGGCGACCCCGTACACCTACAATCCAAATACAAAGGAAAGCAACAACAGAGATCAGGATCTTCTTTGTGGCATTTATGGGCTCACAGTGAAGATTGACCCATACCTTCTTAGAATGGCTGGGAAAGTTGACATCGTCAGGTGTGCCACAGCATTTCTGCTGACGATAGAACTCTATATCCTTTTCAACTCTATTCATATAGGCATCCATTAAAGGGTTATGCTCCTAGATACTGCCTAAAAACTATGCTCTTGGGATGGTTGTTGGTGATCTGTTGGAGGGGTGTGGTCACCAGCCCCCTTTGGGGTTGGCTTGACTTTCTCTCCGCGATTGATACTTAAATGTTCCTAAGGTATTGGGGTTGGGGGGGTGGGGGGAAGTTGAGAATATTTACTTGTTGTGCATGCCATCTATCATAGGATGATCACTGCTTTTCGCTCCCTGGCAACCACACACCAGCTGCATCCTCCCAGCACGCGCACTGCGCCTGGATAATAGACACCGAATCTAGTATCTCAAAGGGCAGACTTCACATCATCAGCTGGAACATCAAAGGCATTCTAGATAAGGTGGAATGTGGGGCAGTGCTTCTACAGGTGAAGCACTTAGGTGCAGATGTCCTTATGCTCCAATAAACACACCTCCTGGGAACCAGAACTCCTTGCTTGTCCAGATTTGAAAATGATCACATATACCATTCTGGATTCACTAGAGGCTCCTGAGGGACAGCGCTCTTAATACACCGTAGAATCCCCTTCCAATACACACACACTTGGATAGATACACAGGCCACATATGTCATTGTGGCGGGCACCAAACAAGGCGAGAAGGTGGTCCTGGGCAGTGTATATGTATCTCAACCCCTCACTCAGGCCCTCATGGAATGAATAATGACCATTTGGCTAGATATACCTGGGGGACTAGTGGTCATGTGGGGAGACTGGAATGACATAATGCACCCACATCAGGATAGGTGTCAACCCCCTGGGGGACCAGGAAATGTACGCGAACCACACCGACCACACATGTCTGAAGGAATGGGATGGACAGACACATGGCAAATGCTCCCCCCCACTGAACAGGGCTACACCTTCTACTCACATGTTCATAAGTCAGTTCTAAGGTATAGACTACCTGCTCGTACCCACCAGCTATGCTCATAGGGTGTCGGGTGCGGAGATACTGCCCAGGGGCCTCTCAGATCACTCCCCGATATCACTCAGCATTTGGATGGGACCAACCCACCCCCCTCTCCTTCGCCACCTATCTCCTTGGCACCTGCATGATCAGCAGTATCGATCACACATGCATCAGGCCCTGACAGAATACTTTGCTTTGAACACCGGGACCATAGCCTCGGCTGAGGTCATGTGGGAGGCCATGAAACCGACTCTCCACAGAGTTGACATCTCGTTCTGTGCACACCGGTGTAAACAACAACAGGAGAAACTCCGACAAATGGAGGTCCAGATCCTAACTTTGGAATGACAGGGGCAGGTGGAAGGAGGGGAACCTGCACGTCGCCAAAAGATTCTGACACAACAACTATACAGTGGAGAGTTACTGGAAGAAGCAAGGTTGGTATGGCTCGCATCCCGAAGCTGAATTTACCAATGGGGAAACAAATCCAGTAAACTACTCCATAGACTATGTCAACAACCACACAGTCAACTCGCATTCCTAGTGTTAGAGACCGTAACTGGGATATCCTTACAGAACCCTCATTAGTTGTGAGTAGCTACACTGAATACTACAAGCTGGTATATGCAGAGCAAGATAGACTACCAGAAGCCACCATCCAAAAGTTTATCGACGACTTACCCCGAGAGGCCTCCAGTATACTGCCAGAGCACAGTTTGATGATCCCCTCACGACTGAGGAATTAACAGCGGCTGCAGCCGGGCTGTGCCCGGGCAAAGTCCCTGGCCCTAAAGGCTTTCCATGCAAATTCTTCAAAACATACATGTCACAACTAGGCCCCCCCTATCTAGAGGTGCTACAAACTGCAGTACAGGAGGGATGACTTCCTCCGGACTGGACACACATGGATGTAGTGTTCTACCTCAAACTGGGTCAACCCCCGGAGCATCACTCTTTGTACCTCCTGATCTCCCACCTGAACCTCTCGGCCAAGTTGCTCTCCAAAGTGTTAGCCAATATACTCTTGTCCTATATACCAGACCAGGTCCATGCGGTCCAAGCTGGTTTCATGTCACAGTGCGCTACACCCCATAACATCAGACGCGCCCATGACCCCATTGCTGCAGCTGACTGCCTGGGAGCCCCAGCTGCCCTACTCCTGGCCGACATAGATAAAGCCTTTGATTCTGTTAGCTGGACATACTTCTTTGCACTTCTGTGATGGCTAAATATTGGGCCCAAATTCTTAACATATATCAGCTTACTATACACAGATCTTACAGCTTCAGAATGAGTGGCTGGCTTGGTTTCTCATCGCTTTCCCATACATAGAGGTACCCGCCAGGTTTGTCCTTTATCTTCGTATCTCTTCGCATTAGCAATGGAGCAACTGGCGGCTTGGGTGACAGTGGATGCCCAACTGTGCATCTTTGAGTGGTCGCCAGGGGTGTCAGACAGGATTGCGCTATATGCTGATGACGTTTTGTTCTTCATGACTGACCCCCACATATCAGGTCTCCGACTCCTCCGCATTATGGAGGTGTTTGATGAGACATCCGGGCTTTACATGAATGCTAATAAGTCAGTCCTTAGGCCGTTACTAGGGATACGGGTAGTTGGGACTTGGGTGACGAAACTCACCATCGCCACAGAAGGCTTACAATACCTGGGCATCTTTTTGTCTGCCTCGCAACTCACTGCGTGGCAGCTCAACCTCGCTCCACTAACGGAATGCTTTAAGACAGAGGTGAAATCTTGGACCCACCTGCCTCTTACACTCTTTGGCCAGTCCGCCATCTTCAACATGGTCTCCCGGCCCCTGCCTGCTATATCTGCTGCAGAATCACCCATACCCAATGCAGGCCACCTGGTTTCTTCAAATAAATAACCTACTAAGCCAATTTCTTTGTAGTGAAGGTGCCAGTAGAGTGGCCCTAAGCACCTGTTATCAATCCACATACTGTGGCGGCAGATCACTGACAGAATATCGACAACACTAATATCGACCTACAGAAATATCGGAACATAAATATCGTATTAAAAAATATCGACCTCCTATCTTATAATGGTAAGTACAAAAATACCGAAAAAAATATATCGTTGTTAAAAATATCGAAGTACAAAATATCGTTTTTTTATATGTATTATAAATAATGTAAAATAAATTAAATAGTACATTTTACTTAAAAAAATTCGATTTATTTGTTAATTTTAACAATTATAAGTAATAAATGTAGTTTAAAAATCGATTAAACATACATATATAAAATGTAATACATATATTTACTTAAAAATAATTAATAAATAATAATTTTAATTAATTAAAAAATGTTACAAATATATTATAAATTATGATAAATATATATATGCATACACCTGTAACAAAAAAAAAAAAACATTATAATATAAATTAAAATATTAAAATATGTAATATTTTTTAAACCTACATTTTAAACAACATTTAGGGGCCGATTCCGATCTCGGCCGGTAGTGCTCCGAATCGGATTCGGCTTTACCGGATCCGATTCGGAGCCCTGTTTCCCGACCGAATCGTACGCGGGTCCGGCCGAGCGAGTACGATGCAAGCGCCCGTGAAATCGCCGAGCGACTCGTACGTGGCTTCAACACGCTCCGACCGACTCGCACGGACACAACTCGCACCGCGCAATGGAGACGTTCCCCGGCCAGGTAAGTACGATGCGCACCGCGAGCAGTCCGACCGACTCGCGCCGTCCGGCTCGAAAGAGCTGTCGGAGCCGGACTTTGGGGGTCCGCGTCGGACCCCCCTGTAGGCGTAGCCGCGTGAGTCGCACACAGGGGGGACCCATGGGTCCCCCCTACCTGTGCATGTACGGCACGATGCGCTTCACCGCGTACCCGCTGTGGGGGGCGCCCTTGTTCGCCTCGCACCCATTGAGTCAATGGGAGCCCGCGTACGCATTGTACGACCGGCTCCCATTGACTTCAATGGGAGTCCGACCGAATCGAGTCCGATAGCATGCGAATGCATCGTACTCGTTCGGTCGGACTGCCAGAGTCCGATTCGGTCGGAATTCTCTCCGGGTCCGGCTCGGTCGGGGAGATTTCCGGCCCGAATCGGAATCGGCCCCTTAGTGCAAAAGTAGGGAAAGTGTTGGATAGCGGAGGGTAAAAAATTACTATTCCCACTCCAGCGAGTGCAACAGTAGAGAAAGTGTTGGATAGCGGAGGAGAATAATTTACTATTCCCATTGCAGTGAATGCAACAGTAGGGAAAGTGTTGAATAGCGGAGGGGAATAATTTACTATTCCCATTCCAGCGAGTGCAACAGTAGGGAAAGTGTTGGAGAGCAGAGGGGAATAATTTACTATTACCACTACAGCAAGTGCAACAGTAGGGAAAGTGTTGGATAGCGGAGGGGAATAATTTACTATTCCCACTCCAATGAGTGCAACAGTAGAGAAAGTGTTGGATAGTGGAGTGATAAAAATTACTATTCCCACTCCAGCAAGTGCAACAGTAGGGAAAGTGTTGGATAGCAGAGGGGTAAAAATTACTATTCCCACTCCAGCGAGTACAACAGTAGGGAAAGTGTTGTATAGTAGAGGGGAATAATTTACTATTCCCACTCCAATGAGTGCAACAGTAGGGAATGTGTTGGATAGTGGAGGGGAATAATTTACTATTCCCACTCCAACGAGTGCAACAGTAGGGAAAGTGTTGGATAGCAAAGGGGTTAAAATTACTATTCCCACTCCAGGGAGTGCAACAGTAGGGAGAGTGTTGGATAGCGGAGGGGTACAAATTACTATTCCCACCCCAATGAGTGCAACAGTAGGGAAAGTGTTGGATAGCGGAGGGTATTAATTTACTATTTCCACTCCTGCAAGTGCAACAGTAGGGAAAGTGTTGGATAGCGGAGGGAGAAAAATACTATACCTACTCCTGCAAGTGCAACATTAGGGAAAGTGTTGGATAGCAGAGGGGTAAAATTACTATTCCCACTCCAGCAAGTGCAACAGTAGGGAAAGTGTTGGATAACATAGTGGTATAAATTACTTTTCCCACTCCTGCGAATGCAACAGTAGGGAAAGTGTTGGATAGCAGAGGGGTAAAAATTACTATTCCCACAGAACAAAATTCAAATTTAAAAACAAACAAAATATCAACTACAATACAAAATATAATAAAAAAAACAAAAACAAAACATATATAAAAGTATAAAAATTAACAAAACATATAAAAATATTTTAATGTAACAAAAATCTAAAATTGACATAAAAATATAAATTTTTGAAATTTAACAAACAATTTACAAACAAATAAATATTTTGTAAAAGAAATTAATCTTAATCAAAAAATTACAAATTGCATAAATGTAATATTTATTTTCCTACCCTATAACAACCACACAATTTACAACACACATCTAAATTCAACAAAAAAGTGTACCTCTATAATTAACACAATTAATTATCAATTAAACAAATATTAATAACTATAAAACACATTTAAAAATGTAAAAATTAATGTACAAACCAAACGTTACAGCTATTAAATCTAAATCCCCAACAAAATAATAACGAAATAATTACCAAAAATATTTATCAATTAATAAATTAATATTAATGATCAAGTAATAATTAATTAATTTAAACTAAATTACTTTCCACCCTCTACCCCAATAAATACCAAAACACACACCTAAAATTATTTACACAATTTCCATAACTAATTTTACATTAATAAATTAATATCAATTAACAACAAATCATTAATTAATTTGAAAAAAAATTACTTCCCACCATTTACCACTATAAACCCCACAACTCACACATCAAAATTATTACACAATTGGCATATTTAAATGTAATTAATTAATTAGCATTAATTAACAAATAATTAATTAATTATAAATAAATTACCTCCCACCATATTCCCCTATAAATGCCACCACCAATTTCATGACAAAATTTACATAATTAATTAACAACTAATTAATTAATTAATAACAATTAACAAGCAAAATATAAATAATTATTAATAAATTAATTCACACAATTAACACTATAAAATAAAATTTATAAAATATTATATTAACAATATTAATACATGTATTAAAATTAAATTACTTCCCACCCTACTCCCCTATCAACCCACAACCCGCTCCTAAAAAAATGACACAATTAACATTATTACCAATTAATTAATAATAATTAACAACCAATTAATACATAATTAATAATAAATTAATTCCCACAATTAACAATATAAAATATAAAATAAATAAATATTAATTATTAAAAAATATTAATAAATTAATTATAATTAAATTACTTCCCACCCTATTCCCCTATAAACCCACAACCCGCTCCTAAAAAAATGAAACAACATATCTACCAATTAATTAATCAATAAAAATTAACAGCCAATTATTAATTAATTAATTATAAATTTATTCCCACAATTAACACTATAAAATTAAAAATAAATTAATACTAATAAATAAAAATTATTCAATTTATTATAATTAAATTACTTCCCACCCTATTCCCCTATAAACCCACAACCCGCTACGGAACAAAAACGCAAAATTGAATTAAAATAAAATTAATAACTTCTAAAAATTTAACACATATATTAAAAAACAAATGTAATACTTAGACAAAAAAATAGAGCACATACATTTAAAATACATACATAAATACATAACACTAACAAAAAGCTGATATTTTTTACAACTATGGGGCCGATTCCGATTCGGGCCGGAAAACATACCGACCGACTCGGTACGGGAATTTAGTCCGACCGACACGTACCGGTGCTGCCCGGCCCGCGTAGTACGATGAAATGCATGTGAATCACGACCGACTCGTACGGAACACAAGCCGAACGACCGAACCGCACAGAAACCAGCTATCCGGCCGGGAAACCACGCGAATCGAACCGACCGACACGCACCAGGAATGAACCCGACCGAAACGTACCCGCGAACTCCGACCCGCGCAGTACGATGCATTGCGTGGAAAACCAGACCGAGTCGCATGCAGCCCAAGCCGTACGACCGACACGCATACAAAACCCAGCCGAAGCAACCAAATACTCCGCGACCGACGCGTATGCCGCACATGAAACCTAGCAGAAACACAGCGTGAACGACTCGGAGAAGCTCGCACGAGACAACTGCAGCGTCCTACTCGGTCAGAAGAACATCTCCTACATGCACAAAAAACACAAAGGGAAAAATACAAAAAAAGGGCCAAACAAGCAATGACAAAGCCAATAAATACTGGGCTGAAAAACATGGAACAAAGACAGACCCCCAACTCCACCCATATAAAGGCCACAACTCCCTACCATGATCCTTTGCAAATTCAACTGACCTGCCAGCACAGAACACCATCACACAGCAACCACAGACCCACTTACAACTCATCCATCACACAAGCCACACACCATTACCACCTCACAAATAGCACCCTCACATACACCCAGCAAAACCTACACTCACCCACCCTCACTTGCACACCCACACAAACATCAATCCCCACCAACACCCATCACCATGCCCCCAAAGAAGAATCCAAAGTTCCTAGACAGCGAATTGGAAGTCCTGGTAGATGAGATCCTCAGGGTAGAGCCACAGTTGTTTGGTACATTGGTCCAACAGACCCCCATGTCACAGAAAACCAAGATGTGGGAGAGGATCGTCGACCGGGTGAACGCACAATCACCATGTTTGCGCACAAAGGAAGACATCCAGAACAGGTGGTATGATGTGCGCAGGAGGGTCAAGGACCTACTAAAGAAGGATTACATCTTGAGTCAGCGCACCGGCAGTGGCCCTCCTGCCAAACCACTATACCTCAGGCCCTGGGAGGAGAAGGTGCGGGCCATTCTACCACCAGTGAGCGTATATGGACTATCAAACATCCCAGAGCTTGGTGAGTACACAACCAATATACACAATATTGTGTGACAATACACACACATCACTGTCAAGGGGATAGTCAAACCATGCACCCTTAGCAAATCCACAGCAACCAAAAGATAATCATCCCAAGATGTGTATGTTAGTCAGATAAACACAATACATGCCATCTCATAGTGATATGTAACTGTGTCATGACATGTACAAACCCAACAACAAATAGAGCTAGGCAGTGGCACAAATCTAACCAACAAACACAGTCAGATATTTTGCCACCTCTAGAACACCACCTCACAGGGAAGCTCACTGAAAGGAAGGAATTCTGTGTATGCTGGTGAAGTCAGTGTAGCCAATAGCATGATGGGAGTTGTAGTCACAGATATTGGTCACCCTCACAATTGGCCCATCAACACCACTCTGAACCATGCTCACATCACAGGGAGTGGAAAACAACTGACAAGATGGCTGTCACTGGGTACTGCTGTGGGGAGCACAAGGCCCTGCTGGGAACTGGGCACCACCAAACAACAGGACCACACTGTCAGCCATCTTGCCATTGCTGTCACACTCACACACAGTGAAGTCCACTCAAAAGGAAGGAAGTATGGGCATGCTGGGAAGGGGGTGTAGGCAATAGCATGATGGTAGTGGTAGTCACAGCTCAACATCCCCCACCCACATGGCCCAGCAAGCTCACTCTGAACCATGCTCACATCACAGGGAGTGGAAAACAACTGACAAGATGGCTGACACTGGGTACTGCTGTGGGGAGCACAAGGCCCTGCTGGGAACTGTGCAACAACCAACAGCAGGACACCACTGACTGACATCCTGAAAGCCAACATGCACTCCCTGCAATGGAAGCACATTCCATGGTGGGATATCTGGCTGGGTGGGTAGGAGGACTGACATCTCTGACCATAGTTACAAGCAGCTTTTCTCACAAACCCCCTCAACACAAACTCCACACAACTCACCTGGGAGAATGCAATGCCTCACACTCTAATTAAATATCCCACAAAGACCCACCACCCTGGGTTATGCTGTGTGAAGCACAGGGACACTCTTGGGACTTGTAGCCAAACAAACGCCAGGACAACACTGTCAGCCATCCTGTCAGCACAGGCACACTACCCCACAGGGAAGCTGAGTCAAAAGGAAGGAAGTATGGGCATGCTGGGAAGGGGGGTGTAGGCAATAGCATGATGGGAGTGGTAGTCACAGCTCAACATCCCCCACCCACATGGCCCAGCAAGCTCACACTGAAGCATGCACACCTCACAGGGAGTGGAAAAGAACTGACAATATGGCTGAAACTGGGTACTGCTGTGTGGAGCACAAGGCCCTGCTGGGAACTGGGCACCACCAAACAACAGGACCACACTGTCAGCCATCTTGCCATTGCTGTCACACTCACACACAGTGAAGTCCACTCAAAAGGAAGGAAGTATGGGCATGCTGGGAAGGGGGGTGTAGGCAATAGCATGATGGGAGTGGTAGTCACAGCTCAACATCCTCCACCCACATGGCCCAGCAAGCTTACACTGAAGCATGCACACCTCACAGGGAGTGGAAAACAACTGACAAGATGGCTGAAACTGGGTACTGCTGTGTGGAGCACAAGGCCCTGCTGGGAACTGGGCACCAACAAACAACAGGACCACACTGTCAGCCATCTTGCCATTGCTGTCACACTCACACACAGTGAAGTCCACTCAAAAGGAAGGAAGTATGGGCATGCTGGGAAGGGGGGTGTAGGCAATAGCATGATGGTAGTGGTAGTCACAGCTCAACATCCCCCACCCACATGGCCCAGCAAGCTCACTCTGAACCATGCTCACATCACAGGGAGTGGAAAACAACTGACAAGATGGCTGACACTGGGTACTGCTGTGGGGAGCACAAGGCCCTGCTGGGAACTGTGCAACAACCAACAGCAGGACACCACTGACTGACATCCTGAAAGCCAACTTGCACTCCCTGCAATGGAAGCACGTTCCATGGTGGGATATCTGGCTGGGTGGGAAGGAGGACTGACAGCTCTGACCATAGTTACAAGCAGCTTTTCTCACACACCCCCTTAACACAAACTCCACACAACTCACCTGGGAGAATGCAATGCCTCACACTCTAATTAAATATCCCACAAAGAACCACCACCCTGGGTCATGCTGTGTGAAGCACAGGGACACTCTTGGGACTTGTCGCCAAACAAACGCCAGGACAACACTGTCAGCCATCCTGTCAGCACAGGCACACTACCCCACAGGGAAGCTGAGTCAAAAGGAAGGAAGTATGGGGATGCTGGGAAGGGGGTGTAGGCAATAGCATGATGGGAGTGGTAGTCACAGCTCAACATCCCCCACCCACATGGCCCAGCAAGCTCACACTGAAGCATGCACACATCACAGGGAGTGGAAAAGAACTGACAAGATGGCTAAAACTGGGTACTGCTGTGTGGAGCACAAGGCCCTGCTGGGAACTGGGCACCACCAAACAACAGGACCACACTGTCAGCCATCTTGCCATTGCTGTCACACTCACACACAGTGAAGTCCACTCAAAAGGAAGGAAGTATGGGCATGCTGGGAAGGGGGGTGTAGGCAATAGCATGATGGGAGTGGTAGTCACAGCTCAACATCCCCCACCCACATGGCCCAGCAAGCTTACACTGAGGCATGCACACCTCACAGGGAGTGGAAAACAACTGACATGATGGCTGAAACTGGGTACTGCTGTGTGGAGCACAAGGCCCTGCTGGGAACTGGGCATCAACCAACAGCAGGACACCACTGACTGACATCCCGAGAGTCAACCTGCACCCACTGCAAGGGTGGCATGCTTTATGGTGGGATAACTGGGCTGGGGGGAGAAGGAGGGCCGGATGTCCACCAAATACAACCAATGCTGGCCATGCACACACCTCAACATTCACATTGAAATGCTTCAGGTTGGCAGGACAATATGCTACACCAATATCAACCTCTGACTGTGACAACTTAGGACAATGTAATGTACAGGGCCGCATCCAGAGGTACAGTCACAACTGTCAGGTGTATGAACCATTGATGCCTGTAGAAACATAACATACATTGTGTGTCTCTTCCAAAAACAGGTGATGATGGGGACACAGCAGCAGACGATGAGGAGTCCCTGTCCCAGGCTCCGGGGGACACTGAGCTCACTGGTGTGGAACAGCCTCTGCCCTCATCGGATGGCGAAGACCTACCTGGCCCCTCCGGTGTGAGTCATCATGCAGCACCAGCAGGACCAACATCTGCACCCCCTTCACCCACCCCTCCAACAACTGCCAACACACAGACCACCCCCGCCAACACGGACAGACCAAGGACCACCGATGACAACAGCACAGGGACCCCAGCCCAACGTGGAGCAACGGACAACGACCCCAGTAACAACCCCCAAGTGGGCCTACGGTCACCAGTGCGTGCCACCGCAGGTCCCGTACGTGTTGCCAGGGGTGGTGGGAGGGGTGGTAGACATAGGTCGCTGTTTGCAGAGGGGTCTGGACTGCATGATGACCCACAACTGGCACGCATTGCTGATGCGTACCAGAATAGCACCGGAGAGGTTAGCCAGGTAGTGGGGATCCTCAAGGACATTCAACAGCAGCAGGCTGCCCATCATGCCCGCTTGGACTCACACATGTCCCGTGTGGAGACACACATGTCCCGTGTGGAGACACACATGTCTGGCATGGAGTCCAAGTGGGACACATTGGAAGAACTGACAGCGGTGCAGAGGGACATATTGACATGCCTCCGCCAGATTAGCACCAACATGGCCACACCTCCCTGTGTGCCCACAACATCTGGTGCTGCAACAACTGCAACTGCCACAGGGAGGGAGGAGGACTCTGGCGGAGAGTCCCCTGCTCCGCAGCAGCCTGCACGTGAGGGTCCCTCCCCAAAGAAGAGGGGTCGTCCGAGGAAGGAAAACTGAGAGGCCGATGGCCATGTACATCCCCCAGGAACCCAACACCTGTTCTGGAAATTCTCCTTTGTGTGCAAACTGTTCACCCTGTCGAATGCAACCCAACTCTCCCACATGACATGGGGAGTTTAAGTTGGACCAATGTATCAGATGACTGTGGACTTTACTCAGGACATTTCTGCTACCAAGACTTCCAACTCATCTGGGAACTTTGGATTACAATCCCAATGTACAGCACCCACCATCCTGTGCACTATCCTCACACATGTATGTAAATAAACTCACTAATACACCATACTTGCCTCTGTTGTGATTCCAACATGGTTTCTGTCATGGAGATGATGATCTGCTAAATGACACTGTGCATGCTAACTGCTACAGCAAGTTCAACACCGTCATGTGAGTCATGGCGACGTGACACATATGAGGGAGACACACCACTAAGGCTACACAACACATACACACCAGGGCCATCTGACTCATCGCCTACACTGATGTTGCCAGGAAATACAGTGGAATGCACAGACACCACACCTATTCAGAGTCTGTGTTAACTAGCCCACAGGTGCAGTAAGCAAATGTCAGTCAGATGTGTGACCACAGACAACGCACATCCCAAAGTGAAGCACAGGTTTATTACACATTTGCAACATGTTGTTTGCACTACAGATGCAAGGTAATCCCACGTGGCAGTGGCCACACAGTCAACAAGTGTAGAAGAAATAAAGTCCAGGGGTGTGTGGCACATCACCTGTAGGGAAACGACTGCTTCCACCCTGGAAGTTGAATCATGGTGTCGGGGGATGACAGTTGACCAAACAACTCTGAAAGTACCCTGTGAAGGACAGACATGACACACAGTCAAAAGCACTGAAGAACAGGACAGAACTGCAATACTCATGCCCAATACATGTCACAAGATGCCTACACAAAACCAAGTTAGCATGTCAACACTGTTGGGGAGTACAGACTACCTGTAAGGACACATCGCTGCACGCTTCCAGTCAAGTAGCACATGGCCACACTCAAACAGCACCAGAGCACCACCAACACATATCACGCAAACTCACATCATTGACATGACATCTCTGGATACTCACATTCAGCTGAAGAAGTTGGTGATGAGCTGTGTGCGGACATCACCCTCAACATCATCATCATCACTGGCATCGTGGCCCAGGCCAGGATCCTCCACAGGTGGCGGATGTTGGTCATCGTCATCCAGGATGAGAGGCAACTCCTTCCGCACTGCCAGGTTGTGTAGCATGCAGCAGACGATGACAATCTTGCACACCTTTGCTGGGGCATATGGGAGGGCCCCTCCTGTCTTGTCCAGGCAGCGAAAGCGGCTCTTCAGGAGACCAAATGTCCGCTCGATCACTCTCCTGGTCCGACCATGTGCCTCATTGTAGCGCATCTGGGCTGGTGTCACAGGGTTCCTGAGGGGTGTCAGCAACCACGGCATGTTGGGGTATCCCGAGTCACCTACATACAGACAATTGCACATTAGCTGAGTTGGAAAAGAGGGTGGAATACAACATTGCAGAACACACACAATGGTACAAAGTCAGTACACACCAACAAGCCAGGGACGCTGGTTCTGCATCTGTGACATCATCCTCGGGATGCGACTACTCCTCATCACGTAGGCATCGTGTGCAGAACCGGGGAAACGGGCACACACATGTGAGATGCTCATATCTGCAAGACATACCACCAGAGCATTGACCGAATGGTAATGTTTCCTGTTCCTGTATGCCTGCTCATGTGCCTGTGGTGGGACCAAAGCCACATGTGTCCCATCAATGGAGCCAATGACATGCGGCATCCTCCCCAGGGCATAGAAGTCACTCTTGACGTCAGTGAGTTGTTGACGTTTAGGGAAATAGATGTACTGGTTCAGGTATCTCAACATTGCCTCCAAAACATTGCGTAGCACACAGCTGAACATGGTCTGTGACATCCCACCGGCAGACGCCACAGTGTGTTGAAAGGTACCGGTGGCAAAGAAGTGTAGGGCTGCCATCACCTTCACCTTGGGGGTCAGCGCTGTAGGGTATGGCCGGCCAGGTTCCAAATGTGGGGCCAACCGCACCGCCAATTCCTCAATCAGCGGCCTGTTGAAGCGGTACCGTCGGATGCAGTCCCGTTCAACCATCGTTGCAAGGTCAGGGAATGGTCTATGGACAGCTGGTGCCCTGCAGTGCATAGGTGAAGAAAGAAAGATTGTCAGTCACCCCACATATGTGGCATAGACCATACTTAATATCACATGATACATCATTACGAGACACAAGTACCTGATGTGTGTGCCGTTCTGTAAGGACATGTATGGCACCTACATGGCCAACATCTAACATCACAGTTCAACATGTGTTGACAACAAGTTCCAGGTTGTGCTATGGGATATCATTAGGCTGTGTCACAGTACCCATGTACTGCTGTCACGTTCCAAACACACACCACAGTGACATGTGAGGACAGATGTGCCCCAGGCATCACAGCTCATTGACAGGTAGATTCCCAGGGACCCTGTATTGCCACATGGACACTGGCATGACATGGCGTATCATGAATACACCACAGCAAAACAACCATGACCCCCACAGGTAGTGGTCCCTGTTGCCTCTGCAGGACAGACATGGACGTCTGTGACACAAACACATGCACAACATCAAAGTCCATGCACAAACAACGTGGATGTGGAGACTGTCTCCCATTGTGCACATGGAATTAGAGACATTGTAAACACAACATGCACACAGATTGTGGAGGGCCATCACTATTGTGGCAATGGGTCACCCTGTGACGTACATACCTTCCCACATGGGACTCAGGGGGTATGTGACATGACATACACATACACAACCTGGAAATGTGACCAAGCCACATGCTCTGAAATGAACAGTTGCACATCACAGTGGTCATGTGCACAACACACAAAGGATTCTGTCCCCATGAACACGTGCACAGCCTGGGAGTGGTTGCCCCCAAGTGCCACCAAAAAACCACATGTTGACCCCCATACACAGAAAAGGTAATGCAGCCTTACATGCCTTAGGATACAGTGTGGACAGGCTGTGGTGTTGTAGGTGTGCCCCTGAGTCCCTGGAAAGTAAATGTGGCTGGCATACGTTCACCTGTGACAGGCATGGTGACATTTGCAAGTGACTTGTACAGGGACGCGTTGTACAGCAATGGTCCGATCGGTGCGCACGCATTGGCCATTGCATATGATGTGAGCGGGTACGCGTTGTACAGCAATGGTCCGATCGGTGCGCACGCATTGGCCATTGCATATAATGTGAGCTGGTACGCGTTGTACAGCAATGGTCCGATCGGTGCGCACGCATTGGCCATTGCATATGATGTGAGCGGGTACGCGTTGTACAGCAATGGTCCGATCGGTGCGCACGCATTGGCCATTGCATATGATGTGAGCGGGTATGCGTTGTACAGCAATGGTCCGATCGGTGCGCACGCATTGGCCATTGCATATGATGTGAGCGGGCACGCGTTGTACAGCAATGGTCCGATCGGTGCGCACGCATTGGCCATTGCATATGATGTGAGCGGGTACGCGTTGTACAGCAATGGTCCGATCGGTGCGCACGCATTGGCCATTGCATATGATGTGAGCGGGTACGCGTTGTACAGCAATGGTCCGATCGGTGCGCACGCATTGGCCATTGCATATGATGTGAGCGGGTACGCGTTGTACAGCAATGGACTGATCGGTGCGCACGCATTGGCTAGGGCCTGGCATGGCAACGGATGCGTTTTCGAAGCTTGAACTAGTCTGATGCAGTGAATTCAGTTGGCCAGCTACAACAATGTTGCAAATTCATGGGTGTCATGAAGTTGAACTTTTGAAGGATGCTGTGGGTGTGTATAAGTGGTGCAATTCCATGGATTGGCCAGATTCAGAAGATGCAAACGACTTGGACCTATCACTTTGGACACATGGGACAGTATCTGCCTCTGCAGCACACATATAATGCTGGCTGTTCCCCTGAGAGCTCACTTGCCTGCACTACATGCTCCAGGACGACATCTGCCACCAACACTGCTGCTGTCTCTGCATCCTCTGGCTACTGCAATGGCACGTACTGTGGAGAGAGCCCCAGCCTTCAGCACTGAGGAGAACCAGGCCCTGCTGGACAGCCTCCTTCCACAGTACAGCAAGTTGTATGGGAAACCAGGGGAGCAGGTGAGTGTGCTGTCCACTGCCTTACTAAATGTGCATGTTGTCTGACTAGCAAGACTTCCAGTGTGCACACCACTGGCTAGCATGCTCACTGAGTAGTTCTCACCCCCAAAGTGTGTAGTTACATGCACTGAACAGGTATAGTGCAGTAACAGTGCATTCCAACAAGGTTTTACTTCCCAGACAATGATACCATTTAGTAACTGCTGGCAAACTGTTCATAGCCATAGTTGCACTGCCTGTGTACATCATATGCCCCTGTGATTGAGACATGCATATCCAACTGTGTGATGCACGGATATGTTGCATGTGTAGTAATGGCCTTTTTCACTTTGTCCTCCTCACAGGTTGATGCCCACCAGAAGCAGGAGATCTGGCTGACCATCGTCCGGGCAGTACGATCCGTGGGGGACTACAAGCGCCGGATCCGCAACTGCCAGAAGAGGTGGCAGGACCTTCGGGGCTGGACCCGGAGGATCGCAAGGGTCCAGCTGAAGCTGTCGCCTCCTCGTAGGAGGGGCGGACACCGGACCCTGACCCCCCACATGCACCGGATCCTGGTGGTGGTCTTCCCTGACCTGGATGGGCATCTGAAGGCCAGACAGCAGCAAGGAGGGGGTGAGTCCATGACTGCACTGTGAACTTTGTCTGACATGCTATGTGCCCTACTCTGGCCTGGTTAAACCTCCACAGTACATGAGTCTTGTGGTCCAGGACCCATGTCCCTCAATTGTGACATGCCCACTCCTCATCTGATACCCAGGTGTGGCCCTTACAGTCTGGAAATTGTGTCACTTGGGTACTGTGTCCTTGCATTTTGCTTAGCTCAGGGTGGGGGACAGCATTTGTTACCGTACCTTTGTGGTGGGCTTCATGGGTGGGTCAATTGCATACACAATGCCTGAGTTCTGACATGTAATCTGCGTGTAACTTTGATATGTGTTCCAATTGCTGATCTGACTCACCACATGTGCCTGGGGTATTTGGCACACCCCCATGCTGCGGGTGGGAACAATGTTTGGGCCTCAGGAGTATGTATATCAAGTGTGCCACACATGCTTAGCCACCTGCCTACTGTCCAGGGCTCATCCCTCTTTCACGTGGAGCAGGACAGTCATGCCTACTCCAGGGCATACAATACACTCTGTACTCCCACTCCCGTGTATCAGCTGACACGTTGTGCTCAGTGAAATGTTCCCTCAGGTGTCTGCCTCTGTGTCATTGTGCTGTGGCTTCGTTGTCAGGACTACTGGGGTGTTTATTGGTTAGGGCTCAGCATGCCATCTGAGATGTGACCATGAGAGACGATACTTGTGTGACATATAGGTGTTTGATCACTTGACTGTGCAGACTGGTGCATGCGACTGAGAAGTTCAGGCAGCTGTTTCTCATTCACAGCCGACTGTGAGGTGCTCAGGTTCAGAGAGTTGTGTTTCATGTCTCCCATATGTCCAATTGGTATGACGTGGACAAATAAGAGTTCAGATGATGTGGTGTGTGGGGGATGGACATGTGCACTTGTCAGCTACAGAACTTGCAGTCCCCATGACCTAGGATTGTGACACAGTGCAGACTGTTGTTGGCTGGCTGCCCTGCCCATGTGACTGGAGACAGTGATGTATGACTTTGCAGGCATGCCTGTGCCATGGCATTAAATTTCCTAAAAGTGATCCTGCAGGGGCGTGACATGTGCAACATGCACCCCATTGTGGCATTGACTATGAGGACATGGGTGCATCATGGTGTCTGGTGCTGGTATGCATCACATGCATTACAAATTAGACTCTGGCCATCCCTTTATCCGGACACCTGTACTGACTCAATGGCAAGAGATGTGATGTGTGCATGTTCACAAACTTCACCGTGTTCTCTGTAATGTCCAACAACTGGGTAGGTGGTGCATGTGTCCACACTGGGGTATTAGAAGCAATAATGGTTTGGACTGCGCACACCTACTTCTGTACTACGAAAAAGCTGTTTAGTTTAAACCAAATAATATGTCAGGGCGTGCCGGGAGGGAAAGAGGTAGCTAGCCTCTTAAACTGAACTAAAGCAAAAATAAGCAAGTGTGACTCATCACTTGCCCCTGCCCGCACTGCAACGTGCAAAACTCAGTTTGCTCAATTAATCAACACACAATAATACAATAAATCATTGTTTCATCTTATTTGACTCAAAAACAAACATTCTTTGTTGAAAATAAACACTATAATCATAACATATTCATTTTAACAATATCTAGAATGTAGTTTGCATCTATAGTCTACATTCAATTTAAAAATGCTTGAAATGCGTAATAAACACAACATCATTTTTCCAGTTGACTTTCCCAATGCATTTCGGGATGAATTATCCCTTCGTCAGGGGAACTGTTGAAAAAAATTAAATTAACACTATTCAGTACACAATAGGAAGAACATAACTCAACAGCGAGGCCATTTCCAAGTACCTGACCCCTCAATTTGTTCGGGCCTTATGTAAATCATAGCCAAAAAATAAAGATAAAAGTGAAAACGCGCCTCCACCAGTGTAATAGACCTCAAGACCATAGATGCATGCTAGTGACTCAACTTTTCTTTCAATCATCATGTCGACAAAAACTGTACTCACAAAAAAGTCAATTCTGCTTGAAGCCAACTCAAAAACTGCAATCCAAACTCTGCAAAAATATGATGCCAACATTACAAAACCATTTGAAAATTCTCTGAATAATGTGCAACAACATAAATGATTCCTCTACAATAAAAGCTTGAAATGACCTACCCGTGAATCAGGTAGTTGAAGATGAACAGTTGCCAAACAATCTTACTGCCGCTCACGCTTCCCATGTGTGGGTACAATGTAAACCAGCACCAGTGAATCCTGGTAACTGTAGTAATGTTCTGAGCGGCAGTAAACTACATTCTAGATATTGTTAAAATGAATATGTTATGATTATAGTGTTTATTTTCAACAAAGAATGTTTGTTTTTGAGTCAAATAAGATGAAACAATGATTTATTGTATTATTGTGTGTTGATTAATTGAGCAAACTGAGTTTTGCACGTTGCAGTGCGGGCAGGGGCAAGTGATGAGTCACACTTGCTTATTTTTGCTTCACACTGGGGTATTACCATCCGACAGGCACCAGACAGATGGGTGCAAGCTGTTTGAGGGTAAATGGGTGGTCACACCCTTCTGCTTACCGGCTCATGAGAGCACGACCCGCACTCTGCTCGTTCACTTGAAAAGAAGGAACAACGGTGTGAAATACAGTGGCACTTCATTAAGCAATTCAGTAACACCGAGAACTGTTCATTTAATGCTGCTCGTCAACACATGAGCAGGATGAAGATGAAAGCATCAACAAGATTACAAATCATATTTTAAGTGAAGCACAAAGATCTATGTAACTATCTATCAGTGAGCTACAGCCTATGGGGCAAGTCTTAAAAGAGGGATCATGAATAGGCAAGCGCCTAGAAGGCAAATCTTAAATGAGAGAGCAAGAACCATCCAAGGCTACACAATTTAAGCTAGGATAAATGCAAAGAATTGGGTGTGGATGAGCTAAATTAGAGAGGCTGACAAAGCCAAAAGGCTAGCAATCAGAAAAGAGCATTACCACCTTGAGAGTAGAAGTTCTAGGCCCAAGATCAGGAGAACGGCCGACCGGGAACCCTCACCATGCAATGCACTGGTATGAAGAGTTCAGGGCGTGGACATGGGTGCAAACCTTTTATATGGCTTAATGCAGAACTCCTACCCACAGTTGACGTGGGCCCTGACGTGGGTCCTTGACCGCACGCTTACAGTAACTGTGAAAAGTTTTTGAAGAACAGAGAAGTGGTATCATGGTGAAAACAGGGGCTTTTAGCAGGTTGTCGGTGCTCTTGACCGCAAACATAAGAAAAAGATAACTTTTACCGTAAGATGCTCAGGAATTAAGATTTTATATATTATTTCTCTGTCACGTAGCCGCCTTTTCAGTTTCTGTTGAGCAAGCGTGGAAAGTTTCATGAGTTAAAATATTGCAAACATTGCTTGTGAAAGAGCAAGATGTACCAGCAGAGTGTCACGTACGTGTGGGCTAACCTTATTCTTGTGACTGTGGAAATTTACAAGGGGGGGGCTGGTGCCGCGGTGGATGGCACAGGTCCCTGCTGTCAGGTCAGAAAGGCCTACAAGATTGGTTTTATTAAAAATGATAGCAAGAGGCAGTGGCCTCTTGGGCCTACATGTGTGTGTGCATCTAAGGAGGTGGGCTTGGGCCTAAGTGTATGTATCTAAGGGGGTGTGGACCACTGTGAGGGCTTGGGCCTAAGTGTATGTATCTAAGGGGGTGTGGACCACTGTGATAGGTACTAAAAGGCTAAAAGAAAAATGGACAACTTAGGTCATCTATCAGGGCCTGACTGGTGGGGCCTATATGGGAGTGCCATGTTTCATGGGCAGAGCAGAAAGGTACATGGGTCTGTGTTATATGGTAGAACAGAACCCTACTTCAAAGGCCAGGAGGGGTGTGAGTGCCATGGTTGACCATCAGACTGACAATTGGCTTCTCCTAATCTGTGTGAGCACTTTTGGCAATGTTCAACTAAGGATGCCAGGGCTTGCTCTGTAATGTGCTGTACTTACTGTGGTGTGTGCGGTCAGTGCAGGTGACTGATGTTTGTCTGTTTCCCTAATTGTTTGCAGATACATCCACGGTCACAGGAGGGGACAACTCCACGGACCAGGAGGAGCTGCAGAGCCAGACTGGGTCAGCAGCCGATGAGTGGTCAGAGGGACCCAGTGGCACGGAGGGCGAGGGGAGCCACACCGAGGAGTCCGCAGCACCATCCACCTCAGCTGAGGACCACAGCAGCTCGGAGGATGACTCCCTTGTGGAGGCGGGTATCAGCAGCCACCACATCCCAGCTAGTATGGCTGGCCCCGCCACCACCACCACCACCACCGCCCTCCCATTGGCTCCCATTCCAGAGGTCCGTGGAGGCTCCCGTGTTCGGGAGCATGTCTCCTTCGTGCCAGGCACCACACCCCCTGCCCCTGTGTCCCCTGCTGCCCTGAGTGAGGAGTCTGTGTACTTACTTCGCCAGCTCCATGTAGGGCAGACAGCAATGCTGAGTGTCCTCCATGCACACACCACTCTGTTGACACAGCTGGTGTCGTTCATGGAGGGCATCTCATCGGGCATGTCTGCCCTACAGAGGAGCAATAAGTCCATGGACTCCTCCCTGACGGCAGCAGTGTCCCTCCTCCAACAGTCCCTCACCCCTCCTACCTCTGCCCCATCCACACTTCCTGGCACCCTACCTGTCCCAAGCACATGCACACCTGCACAATCACCCAAACACACAGACACGAGCAGCACTGAAACACCCAAAACAAAGGCAAAACATGCACGCAAGCATCCTCAGGGGACTGATACCACACCCACAGGGGATGGGGAACAGACACACACACAGGCATCCACAGTCACTCCGCAGTCCTCCAAATCCTCTCCCTCCAAGACCCCTTCCCTTGCCTCACCTGCAACCCCACCTAAAAAGCAGCTCTTCCTCTGTGACCTCGGCCTCTTCTCCTCCGATCCAGCTGATCCAGCACACAGGGGGAAGAGGAAGTCCACCCACACAGAGGGGAGTGGCCCTCACCCCCGGACACCCTCCCCCAGGCACAGACAGACTAAGGCCCCCACACGCAAGTCCCCCCGGTCCCGGAAGAGCAAGACCCCGCCACCGCCCTGCAGCTCAACTACACAGTCTCCTTCCTCCATCCCTCAGGCCCCCACAACACTGGTTCCCCCACCACACCCTGCCCCAGATTCCCCCACCCACAGATACACCATCCCCAAAATGATCCGGCCTTCTCCCCCTACCACTTGCTCTTCCAGCCTCACACCCCCCGCTGCACATGTTTGTGCCACTGGTGTGGAGACCGTGTCCTCCCCCTCTGTCCTGCCCACTTACCTGAACCCCATTCTACTCCCCTGGAGATAGGCACTGCAGTGGAGTCCACTACCAGCCCGTCTGACTTGGGCACTGCAGTGGGGAACCTGTCCACTCCATCTGGCCAGCCCACTGCAGTCGTGCCGGCACCCACACCATCTGACTCATGCCCCCCAGTTGTGCCGGCACCCACCATGTCAGACACCTCCACTGCAGTTGTCAGTGACTCTCCAGCACCAGCCACCCCTTCCCTGCCTCCTACTGGTGAGCCCTGATCCTGTCCCTGCGGTGCCTGGCCTGCCCCCCGTATGCCCCTCCGAGGGGAATGTCCCTGGTCCGTAGCAGTGCAGGCAAGCAAAGGGTGACATCTGCCACTGTCACCTTGTTCGGACTTTACTGTTGGACTGGCCATTGGCCTTTGTCTTTTTCTGGACTTTCTATTTCACACCCATATGCTGAATAAAGCTCCTTTCTGTTCTCTGGTGGTTTTGCTTCAGATGTACATGATGTTGATGATGCTAACCATGCCCTTGCTGCAGTGATGGTGATTTTTGATATCATGAAAATGAAGTGTTACTGTGCAGGTCCCCACGTGGTCCAGGGGAATGTGTCCTATCCTGGTGTGTAGCCATGTCATCCTTTGCAGCAATATGAGGGTGTCATGTTTTCAATATTTGCCAATGGGATTTCCTACATTCATTTGCAAGATCACATCTGTGGCTTACACCCCTGCACATCAGTTGTGCTTGCCATTGTTCAATTTGTCTATTTCCCTGACCGTGTGACCATCTCCACTGGACATGCAAGTTTGGGCATCAATGGGGAAGGACTCATCTGTGTTATCAGTGCAACTTGCTATACATGTGTGTTGGATCTGTGCAGATGATTTCGGTGACACTCCCATGACCAGGCTGATGTAACGAGAGCCTTCATTTTGTGCTAATTGTTGACTGAGTGACCAAGTGTTCTGCTGACATGATAGAGCCCTGCAGAGACAACGTATGGCACAGCTTTCCTTACACAGGAGTGGAGTCCCCTCATGGCAGTGTGTAATTCCGTGACATTGCCTGAGCCCAAGGTGTGTGTTGTGTGAGCATGTCTGTGTGTGTTCACTTCCATTTTGCTACGCAGGCTGGGATCCCTAGTGATGTTCCTGTTTGTGATGCTTGCTGAGTTGACCTATGTTCTCCCAAACTCTTCGCCCTGGGTTCTCTGGGATGTGGGTGCATGGCACATTACTGGTCAACAGGGTGTCATCCATAGGTGTGTTTGCTGTCAGGGCTGAGTTTGTGGGCAAACGCAGATGAGACACAGGCAGGATTCCCCTTGGCAATTGTTGGTTACAGAAGTCATGTAATTTACAGTTTGTGTTAGCTTTTAGTGATTGTGACACGTTGTGTGTGTGACTGCTGCCACTCCTCAGGGTCAGAGCTGCAATGTTGGAAGTTGTCTATGTGTGTTCTTTGTGGGTCACCTTGACTTCTTCATTGGTGTGTGACTGTGTCCGGGATCCCATTGTTTGTGGTGGATTTCACGTCATGCCCATGTACGGCGTACTGTGCAGTGTGTCAGACATTCACGAGTCTTGTTGACTGGCCATGTGTGATGGGTTTCTGCACCTTAGTTCCCACCACTCTCCCTGGGATTGTCATGGGTGCATGTGCAATGTCACCAGTCCATGTGAGCTTCACTGCTGCACATTGGTGGAGGTCAAGGTGTGTGGTGTTGAGTGTGTGCAAATGAGAGTTGTTGCACGGCTAGACCCCTACCTCCATGTTGGCCTTGGCTGACAGTCCATGCAGATTGATTTGTGCTTGTGTAGGTGTGATGGTAGTTTGTTGCTCAGGACACATGACTGTGGTTCACAGTGTGAACGACATCTAGCTTTGTCATCACAGTGGGATTATCATGCAGGCCAGGGCCACCACAATGTGGGGTCCCTGGGGGTAGTGCTGTGGTGGGTCTGTCTCTTGCTGTGTTATTTGCTGTTCCTACAAGCTTGTGTGACATGTGTAATTTGGGCTCCTTCTCATCTAACAATGCCTGATTGCCCACATAGGGGAATCCGATCCATGAGTTACTTTTTTGTGGCACTGTATACACATCTGTGTAATTGTGATTCAGGCCTCCTCATGTGTTGTGTGGTTGCCTGGGGACACTGGCACACCCCCCCATCACCTGTTGTGTTTGATATGCAGTGTGAGGCTGCCTGTTTGTGTTTGTGCATCTGCACCACTGCATTGGCATATCTTTAGTGTGCCATTGGCTGTATGTTGTTTGGTGGCTTTCCCCTGCTGTCCCTGGGACTCCTAGGTCATCAGTCAGCACAATGATCATGCTTTGTATGTCCCATTGCTGCCATGGTATGGTATTTGTTCACCTGGCATCTACAGTCTCCACAGGATATCTACATTTGTGTGTCCATTGGTGCAGATATGTGGGGCTGCATTATGATGGTCACTTCTGTCATTGTGTTATTGACAAATGTTGACAATGTCAGCCCCCATGGGTGATGTTTGTCTGCACATGGCCAAAGGTATATCTTATTTGCACTGCACTGTTTGCCTCACCCAATCTATGTTGCTATGGAACACAAGCACTACTATGCCACAGATGTGTTTGTTGTTCTGTGACCAGGAATCATCCATGCTGTTTGGCATTTGCAGCTTTTCCCATGACAACACTTACATTTTGGTCACTGTGATGATGGGGTTTTAGACCCCATTGCCACAATGTTCAGAATGTGCTTCAGCTATGGACCCCACACTTACCTTTTGGTCACTGTGGTGATGGGGGTTTAGACCCCATTGCCACAATGTTCAATTGGGCTTCAGCTATGGACCCCACACTTACATTTTGGTCAGTGTGATGATGGGGGTTTAGACCCCATTGCCACAATGTTCAAAATTTGCTTCAGCTATGGACCCCACACTTCCCTTTTGGTCACTGTGGTGATGGGGGTTTAGACCCCATTGCCACAATGTTCAATTGGGCTTCAGCTATGGACCCCACACTTATCTTTTGGTCACTGTGATGATGGGGTGTTATATCCCATTGCCACAGTGGTCATGGTCTGCTTGCATTGTGGAGGCCACACACATTTATGTGTGACACATGTGATAGGGGGTCACATTGTATGCTCAATGTCATGTTCAGTGTTGTAGGCATTTGACACAGACTACACACACTTGTCATGGTGTTGGGGGGATGTATTTTTCAGACATTCCTTATGTTGGAGTATGCTGGTTGTGTCATGCATTACCCGTCCTATGTGTAGGGGTGGTGTGGGTGGTAGGCATCCATCCCCCTATGAGTGGGGATGGTAGTAGTGACAGGCATCCAGCCCCCCCTGAGTAGGGGTGGTGGTAGTGGTAGGCATCCAGCACCCATGAGTAGGGGTGGTGGTAGTGGTAGGCATCCAGGCCCCCATGAGTAGGGGTGGTGGTAGTGTTAGGCATCCAGGCCCCCCTGTGTAGGGGTGGTGGTAGTGGTAGGCATCCAGGCCCCCCTGAGTAGGGGTGTTGGTAGTGGTAGGCATCCAGGCCCCCATGAGTAGGGGTGGTGGTAGTGGTAGGCATCCATCCCCCTATGAGTAGGGATGGTAGTAGTGACAGGCATCCAGGCCCCCATGAGTAGGGGTGGTGGTAGTGGTAGGCATCCATCCCCCTATGAGTGGGGATGGTAGTAGTGACAGGCATCTAGGCCCCCCTGAGTAGGGGTGGTGGTGGTGGTAGGCATCCAGGCCCCCCTGAGTAGGGGTGGTGGTAGTGGTAGGCATCCAGTACCCCATGAGTAGGGGTGGTGGTAGTGGTAGGCATCCATCCCCCTATGAGTGGGGATGGTAGTAGTGACAGGCATCCAGGCCCCCTGAGTAGGGGTGGTGGTAGTGGTAGGCATCCAGGCCCCCCTGAGTTGGGGTGGTGGTAGTGGTAGGCATCCAGGCCCCTATGGGTGTGTATGGCATTGGTGGTAGCCATCCCGCCCCTATGGTTCTGCTGTTGCTAGTGTATTTATGTATCCCTATGTGTGTGTGACATATGTTGGGTACGTGTCGTTTGTTTGTGTAGTGGGTGTTTGACTTACCGTCTGCGCCGTACGCGTCCGTACCGGTCCCGGTAATAGATGTAGAGTATTGGTAGGACCTGCGCGATGGGATTCATGGTTTGTTTGTCTCGTTCGGGTTTCTCGTGGCTTCGACTCGTACTCGTCGCTGGCTTGTTCGTCTCGTCGCCGTGGATCGTCTTGTGGCGCGAATCGGAGCTTATGTACAGCTCTCCCGGATGCTCTGACGTGCCGGACGTAGCGACGGGTTCAGCGCGTGTGGAGTGCGCATCGCACTAGTCCGGCCGGAAGGTGCTGTGTATTTGGTTCCGTGCGACTCGATTCGGCGTTTACGGATCCGGCTCGGGCGGGGAACAGGAGCTGAAATGGGTAAGTACGGCTCGCTCGGAATCTGGGCTGTTATGCGCATCGTACTTGCTCGTTGGGACGACTGTTCGAATCGGTCGGGAAACACGCATTCGGCTGGGTTTTTTCCGGACAAATAATGTTAGGTGCGCTTCCGGCCCGAATCGGAATCGGCCCCTATATTTTTGTAAACAATATTAATTACTTCGATATTTTAGAAAATGATATTTCTTACGTGAAACTCGATATTCTTGACCACGATATTCTTGCAGTCGATATTTATGTATCTCGATATTTTGCACTCGATATTAGTGCAAGTCGACATTTCCTACTTGATATTCTGACTCTTTACCTGTGGCGGCATTGCTGCAGGTGACATACAGTCTTACTATGCAGAGGCTCATCTGCAAATGCTAAATGAATGGTGGTACAGTGCCAGTGATGACCCAGCATATGCGGTCTAATGATGGATGATGGGTGACACCTCTGTCCAAACGTACCTATATAGTGAACCAGAGGCTCGGACATTGCCGCCTGCGATGAGGGTAGTCTTTTGTGTCTGGAAACAATTGTTGCGAATGATGGGGTGGTGGGGCCACCTGACACAGGACACCCCGATATGGTACAACAGCCATCTTTCTCAGATGGCTGCCCGTCTGGTTTCTGGGGCTGGGAGAACATAGGCATATCCTCACTGGGAGCTGTCCTGTGTGGGAAGACACTCAAGTCCTTCCAAGAGTTACAAAATATATTCAACATGCAGAGCAAACAATTTTACAAATATCTACAATTCCGACATGCCCTGACCCTTTACATTAAAGCCTAGAGGCACTCCCAGAATTCAACCCCCTGGAGTGTAAACTGCTCATCGGGGAGCTAGGCGATCACAAAATTACCAAGATATATCAAACCCTCATTACAAACAGCCATACCTCATTAACTGTGCTCCACGAGACATGGCACACAGAAATCAGTTCAATAGAAGATGATGACTGGACTGAGGCCCCTGAGTCCCCTCGAAGTGCAGCCATCTCATCTTAGCTCTGCTTCATCCAATTCAAATACCTACATCGTGCATACTACACACAATGTAGACTGTGGCGATCCTGCCTGGTGTCCTCCCCAACTTGCCTGTGCTATAACATTGCAGAGGGCACCTTTCTGCACATGACCTGGTCTTGTGGAGCGCTCTCTAGGTTCTGGCGATGAGTTCTATTATGTCCATCTGACGTCTTAGCTTGGGATCTCCCCAGGTCTCCGAATTGGCCCTTCTACACATTACAGATGAAATTGGGGGTAATAGATACAAGCAACATCTCCTATTTATGGGCCTTACCCTGGCCAAGAGAGACGTAGACCGACTCTGGAAGGCACCCTGTCCTCCATTAATAGGTGTCTGGAAACAAAGGATGGACTTCTGCATGGCCCTGGAACAACCAATATTCATAACCCCGGAGTGCCCCCGCAAACACACTAAGTTATAGCAGCGCTGGGCAGACTACCGAGGCATTCTTCTGCCACCCCTGCTGCTTGACACAAATGACATGCCCAGGTAGAGATACAGATACTCAACACTAGTCCATCATGCATACACTGGACAACTTCTAGATGTGGATGGGAACCTCTAGGGAGACATGTCGTGGGCATAGCACACCACGTTTGTTACTGCTTTGTTTAAATATACACACCAGAAAACAAATTGTGGCATATCTGTATATTCTTATTGCTGAATATATAATGTAGGCCCTGCGGGCCATATATGGCTAGAAATGCAAATAAAATATATATATTTGAAAAACATAGAGAGGTGCAGGGTAATTACATTTAGAACCCCTGGTACTTCTAGGAGGGTTCCAGAGGGGCCTTGCCCACCAAGGGCAGAAAAATAAGGATAAAAAATAATGTAGCAGGTACAGTGGTACTCCAGTTGAATCAAACAAGGCCCTCCAGTGAGGTATCATGGGCATTATAGTTATGCGAACATTTCACTCGTACAAAACCAGCTATATGTATAACTATAACTCACGCGCCCTCAATGCACTGCTTATGACTTCATATATTACATCACTCATGACATTGTTAGTGACATCACTGATAACATCATCCAGTGAATGTGAGTGTTTTTAAAACATTTTAGTGTTAAATAAATATATATATATATATATATATATATATATATATATAGCGTTAAGTTGGCGAGCGTGAGCAAGGAAAATCGATCACCCGGCGAGATTTTTCCTCATTCGCAATAGGCAACGACAATGTTGGCGAGCGCGAGCGTGGAAAATCTACCTCCCAGTGAGATTTCTCAATGCGGGCAGTTGGATTTCTCATTGCGATTTGTCACGTATGATTGCGACCGCTCGCGTTGAGAAACCGTCTGTTCGCATTGAGAAAGCTGTCGCTCGAGTAAAACATCTACTTGAGCGGCAGAAAGGAAGCAGCACCCGCTTGCGCTGTGCATGGTGCCGTTTGCGATGATTGCACACTGCGGACAGACACCCGGCGCTGAAAGTCACAGCAAACAGCATTTTTTTTATGCGCTCCCCTGCTTGCGGAGCTCCGCGTAGCACGGCACAGCTTTTTTTGCACTTGTGAACTCCGCCCAGGCTTACTGTACAGGTGAGTGAGTATTTGTTAGTATCTGAATGAATAAGTGCGTGGGTGCGTGCAGAACTCTATTGGTGAGTAAATGGTTGTCTGATTGACTCTATAGGAGAGTGAGTAGGTGTGTGAGTAGCTCTATGAGTGACTGACAGTGTGTGAGTTGCTGTATGGTTGCATGAGTGGATATATCAGTGGCTGTGTTAGTGAGTGAGTTGGTGTATGAGGGGCTGTATGGGTAACTGAGTCGATGTGTGTGTAGACCTATGAATCAGTGAGTGAGTGTGTATGTAATGGTATGGATGTGTCAATGGTTTTGAGAATGGTAGTGTGGAAGTTGGAGTGGGTGTATGAAAGATTATTTTGGGCTGTGAGTGGGTGCATCAGAGATCTGTGGATCATGTCATCAGTGATGTCATTTGAGATGTCATCAGTGATGTCACTGACCATGTCATGAGCAATGTAATATGTGAGGTCATAAGAAGTGCATTGCAGGCACGTGAGTTATAGTACTAACTAAAACTGTGGATTTCTCTGGTTTTGTACAAGTGAAATGTTAGCCTAACTATAACGTCCTCAGTGAAAGTTTTTTTACATTCTATTTCTTAATTGTAATGTCCATTTTTTTTTAAGTGAGCGTCTAAGATTTTAGTATTTTCTTTCTATAATTGGATATTGTATATTATATTTGTATTATATGCCACTGATTTTTTGATTTGGTATGTGTTTATCAGAAAGTACATTAATAACTGGTTTTATTTTTAAGAATGTTTTGAGTCTGCAGAACATTGTCGCATTTACTGTGGAGAATCTGTGATCAGCAAATGAATTTCACATACTGAAAAATACTCTTAAAAACATTTTTTAAATAATGTTTGTCTAAATATTTAGTAAGATATTGTTTTAACTTTCTTTTCTTTCTGTGATCAATTTAGGAGCAAACCACCTTTACAAAAATGTTTTCATATTTGCGACTACCAACGCCATTGCGATGACATAGGTAGTCGCGAAGAGCACGTGGTTTGTACAAAGTGTAAAACATATATATATATATATACATATATATATATATATAAAGATACATTCTACAGTATATTTAACAGTAGAGCTGTAATAGTGTACTTTTCAAACTCACAATTTTGTAGTGAGTTTCAAGAAAACACATCTTCAAAGACTATTTTCCATTTTCGTGGTGACGCTGGGCGTCGCGACGTTGGTAGTCGCACACATCACATGTTTTTCAGAAACTCCAAAACACATATATACAGATATTTTAATTGATGTTTACACAGTTGTTTATTGATGTCCTGTTTAAAGTTCTCATTCTATAATAACTTTTCAACAAAATCACTTTTACTTTGCGTTTCCCTTGTTCACGGTGACAATGGAAATCGCAATGACGTCGTTCATCGTGGATACCACGTGTTTTACAGAAAATATAAAACACATATATACACCTATTATAACTGATACTAGTTGTTTACTGCTCTCTTGTTTAAAAGTGACTGCCTATAATCATTTTTATCTAGTTCCTGTTTTCGCGAAAACAACGCAAGTCACGATGATGTTGGTACTTGCGGATACCGTGTGTTCTTCAACAACTCTGAAACATATATATGGAGATATTATGAACAAGTTTCAGTATAGCTGTTCACTATTATAGTTTTGAAAGTTCTGCTTTTGTTTCCATTGTTAACGAAAACCGGTAACAGCGAATATGTTGGTCACCGCGATTATCACATGACTTTGAAAACAAGGAATATCACTGGATAATATACTGTTCATCAAAATGAATAGGAAGTACACACCCAATCCTCCTTCTTGAATCTTTTTCATAGAACTTTATTCTGAGCAGATGGATCGATCTTGGTGTGGAGAGATTTTGGCCTTTTTTTGCTTCAAAAAGGGCAACACAGGACGGAGATGGGGTCAGCACGAATAACAGCAGAATCAGGATGTGGAGGAGGTGGAGACTGAAGATTTAGAAGATGAGGGGCTGACCCAAAAGAGAGTCAGTGTGGCATGGGATTTTTTCAAAATCCCGTCTGGGGAATTGAAAACTGCTGCAAAACTAGTGCAATGCATAATCTGCAAACAAGACCCTCTCTAGAGGGACGAACAAAAAATATTCATGTGGGACAACGTCCATGTTATATCATCCTAAAACCCATTAGAGAAAATGTCTCCAACTTGGATCAAGCAGAAGAATGCTGGAGGACCATCTACATCCGTGGCAGCAGCAACACTTCCCTGCCAGAAAGTCACTTCAGAGGTGCAGACTACTACAACAGATATGATTCCAAAGTTTTCAAAGATGGCCAGGTACTGCATGGGCTGTTGTTTTGTTATAAGTGCTGGTGAGCAGTGTGTTACGGCTATTTGCAATGCTGCAAAAAATCATACAGGCTTATTTTTTTCCCCTTTTATATTTTTCGCATATTTTTCAATGCACGTTTTTTGAATTCCTCCTGTCCCAGTTGCCATTTTTGTTACCATAATAAAGAACAATTTTTTAAAAAACTTTACCAACCACAAAAAAATCAAAAACAAAAAAAAGGTTTCTTTTGAAACCACCTTTTACAGTTAAAAAAATATACAGTATGCATGTATGTTGGAATGAGTGCATGACTGGTGTATGGATGATTGAATGAGTGCAACTGGTGCATGGATGTTAAAATGAGTGCAGGAGTGGTGCCTAAGTGATTGCATGAGCACATGGGTAGTGCCTGGATAATTGGATGAGTGTATGGGTAGTGCCGGGGAGATTTGATTACTGCATGGGTAGTGCCTGGGTGAATGGATGAGTACAAGGGTAGTGCCTGGGTGAATGGATCTGTGTATGGGTAATACCTGGTTGATTGCATGGGTAGTGTTTGGGCAATTCCATGAGTGCATGGGTAGTGGCTGAGTGAATGGATGAGTGCATGAGTAGTGCCTGGGTGATTCCATGAGTACATGGGTAGTGGCTGGGTTAATGGATTAGTGCATGGGTAGTGCCTGGGTGATTGGATGAGTGCATGGGTACTGCCTGTGTGATTACATGAGTGCAGAGGTAGTGCCAGGGTGACTGGATGAATGCAAGGGTAGTGCCTAGGAGAGTACATGACTGCATGGGTAATGCCTGAGTGATTTTATGAGTGAAAGTGCAATGCCCACATGATTGCACGAGTGCAAGTGCAGTCCCTGGATCATTGGATGAGTGCAAGTGCAGAGCCTGGATGATTGCATGACTGCATTGATTGTGCCTGAGTGATTGCATGAGTCCAAGTGCAGTGCCTGTATGATTGCATGAGACCAACTGCAATGCCTGAATGAATGGATAAGTGCAAGTGCAGTGCCTGGGTGAATGAATGATTGCAAGTGCAGTGCCTAGGTTATTTCATGACTGCATGGGTAGTGCCTGAGTGATGGTATGAGTGCAAGTGTACTGCCTGGATGATTGCATTACAGCAACTGCAGTGCCTGAATGAATGGACAAGTGTAAGTGCAATGTCTGGGTAAATGAATGATTGCAAGTGCAGTGTTTGGGTGAATGAATGAGTACAGGTGCAGTGCCTGGGTGATTCCATGACTGCAAGGGTAGTGCCTGAGTGATTGTATGAGTGCATGTGTATTGTCATGAGGATTGCTTGAGTGCTAGTGCCTGGATAATTGGATGAGTGCAAGTGCAGTGCCTGGGTGAACGGATGAGTGCAAGTGTAGTGCCCCAGTGAATAGATGAGTGAAAGTGCAGTGCCTGGGTGAATGAATGAGTGCAAGTCTGGTGCCAGGGTGATTGCATGACTCTGTGGGCAGTGCATGCATAATTGGATGAATGCATGTACAGTGCCTGGATGAGTGCATGACTATATGGGTAGTGTCTGAGTGAATGGATGAGTGCAAGTGCATTGCCAGGGTGAATGCACGACTGCATGGATAATGCCTGAGTGATTGTATGAGTACACATGCACTGCCTGGATGATTGCATTAGTGCAAGTGCAGTGCCTGGGTGAATGAATGATTGCAAGTGTAGTGCCTGGGAAAATTAATGATTGCAAGTGCAGTGCCTGGATGAATGAATAATTACAAGTGCAGTGATTGCATGATTGCATAGGTAATGCCTGAGTGATTGTATGAGTACAAGTGTATTTCCTGGATAATTGGATGGGTGCAAGTGCAATGCCTGGATAATTGGATGAGTGCAAGTGCAGTGCCTGGGGAAATGGATGAGTGCAAGTGTAGTGCCTGGGTGAACGGATGAGTGCAAGTGTAGTGCCTGGGTAAATGAATGAGTGAAAGTACAGTGCTTGGGTGATTGCAAGACTGCATGGGTACTGCCTGAGTGAATGGATGACTCCATGGGTTCTGCCTGGGTGATTGGATGACTGCAAGTCTTGTGCCTTGGTGAATAGATTAGTGCAAGTGCAGTGCCTGGATGAATGAAGAATGCAAGTTTAGTGCCTAGGTGATTATTTATATCTGCATTACTAGTGCCTGAGTGAAGGCATGACTCCCTGGGTAATGCCTGCATGATTGCATGAGTACCTGAGTAGTGGCTGGGTGATTAGATGAGTGGAACTGTAGTGCCTGTTAGATGGGATGATTATATGTTTAGTGATTTGACATGTAATATATCCCGATCTCCAACCACTGTGAAAAAACAGAAACAGAGAAAAATGTATTAGAATTTCATTTTGAATATTAGGCAACCAAAACAACACACAATAATTTTTCTCCAAAACTTTAATTCAACATAGACAAATGTTTTAAAGTTTTTTTACTGTTTTCAGCTTTCATACTTCTTCACTTACAACAGTGCTCTGTATGAAGCATCATCATCAAACAGTAGGGAAAACACAATCAATGGATTGAAAAAAAAACAAATGTGCACAGTACATTATTACAAATATGTCAAACTGTGCACTCCACTCACTACAAGTTTAATAGTGGGTACTACCTTAATGAAAACAACTATATGTTAAAACTGTTTCTGATATTTTAATATCTGGTACAAAATATCCAACAACTATGAAGCAGTCTTCATTTTTGGATATCCTTTTGTAAATATGATCCCTTTTAGGCCAAATGATGTCTAAAATGTTCTTGGTCCATGTATGAAAAACATAACACACAGTGCTACGTACAAGTTGCTGTAGCAGAAACAAAAGGGGGCATTTTTTAGTGGTGAAGAGACTTCTTAGATGCAACTTAAGGCTGCTGGTATTATAGTACCTCTATTTACTTTTTGTCTGTAGTAACACAATGTAGTCCTCAAATGTTTTATAAATTCATTTCTCGCAGTTATTAAGAGTCTTTCATTTCTAACAGCTTTCTGTAGACAATATTCCAAATAGGCTGAATAATGTCTCAGAAACACATACTCTATATATATGTAAACTCAATACCACATTTTCTTATCCTAAATTCTCCTTAGAACTTCAATTCTAGAAATAGCAGATATGAGTTTGGTAACTTTTTAGGTAGTCTTGATTAGAATGTCACTTGTATGTCTTTGCACTCTGCCCATCCTGTTTGACATCTTCAATATTTTGTGCAGTAGCCAGAGGTTATACTAACTCCTTCATGAAATATGATTGCTATAGTTGTGAAAGTTCTTTTTGAAATGGACATTTGTCCAGCTACAAAGTTTGTTATTTCAGTTCCTAATTTAGTACCACATACTCTGCATCGTTGTAGCATGACTATGACATATTTTCCATACCTTTGTAGAAACAACGTTGACCTAAGTTCTGATCTGAAGTTTGGACAGATCATATCTTGATTGGCGTTTTTAGTTACATTTTCAAAGGGCACAGCTTTACAATCTGGTATTGTCAAGTAGAGAAATAGTTCTGAATTGATTTCAGTGCTGGATATAAATTCACAATCTTCACAATTATAAGTTAAACCAAATAATTAATTAATATTCACATCTTCTTCCTCTAATAGTCCTAGCATTACCATTAAAAATTCTTGAGCATCCTGCTGAAGATTTTGAGAAAACACTAATGATCCAGTATAGTCATCAGTAAGTATTCTTATTTCAGTAGCAGAATGTATAATACTTCTGTCACTTCATAATTCTTCAGTAAACTATATAGTTGTGAAGACATTTATTTATCTACCTTTTCTTTAATAGAATTTGTAAAACCAGGCAAATGGTATAGTCCATTTAGCACTACATTTGCATAAAAGTTCACTCCAGATTTATTATCAAAGCAATAGCCTTCTATTTCCTCATTGTGCTGCAGTTTTCTTTTCTTAGGTCCTTGTTGTTTTTGTTTTTGTTCATATTTCTGTTCAGATCTGATAGACTGCTTTGATATTTTCTGCTTTGGGCACATTATCAGCTTTTCACTGATACTGGCCTCAATGAGGAGCATATTGAGCTCATAAACAATTATACTCCCTTACACAGCTCACATCAGCACTTACTTTCTTCTCATCAAAATCAATCAGAAATAAACCAGACAATGTTCAAATTTGTGACAAAGCTAAATATGACATTCCTTCTTGTAATACTACTACCAATATTAACAAGAGCTATATCTACACATAAGCCTTGTGATTTGTGGATAGTTACTGCATACCCTAAAGACACTGGGAAATGCTTTCGCTGGTCATGCAAGTCTTTCACGAGTAGAAAACGTTCAACACATCTACCAATCTGCTTGACTTTACCAGCATCATCAAATTTTATGGCTAAGTATTCCACGTCATTTCTGTTTGGATAATTAATACATTTCATAACTTTACCGATTGCACCATTCACCAGCCCTTCTACAACATTACAATGTAAGATTACACGTCAATTTGTTCAGATACAAAACTGTTTTTATAATCCTGCTTTATTTTGACACAGACTTTTCTAAACTATCTAATTTTGATTGCAGTTTTTTTGTTAGTAGCACTGTAACTCCTTGATGTTCCATTTTATTATGTGCTCTAATTTCGATTATCTATTCTTCTTCCAATTTCAATAATTGTTCATTGAATTTACTACACTCCTCAAGAGTTGGCATCAAACAAACAACAGACTTCTCTTCCTTAACAAAATTATACGTTACTTCTGCAGCTGAAACATTGATTGGAAACAGATGTTTGATGAGACAGGTTTGTAATGCTCTCTTTCCTCCTTTTGTGAGAACTTCCACTCTAAGTGGCTCATTTGGATGGCGGTGTTTGGCACATCCGTGGTGCTAGTGGAAAACGTCCTTTTCCGTACTCCAGCGGCGGCCCTCGCGTCTGCCATATTACAATGGGCAAAGATAGCCCATTTCCCGTCCGCTGCGGAGTTTCGGGATCCGCCAGGAATTTCCTTCCGCAACTGTGCGGAATGACGTTACGACCGCCGGACAAATCACGATGCCTCAAACAGCCCATCACAACGCAGCGGAGAAACCAGCCACTCTGAGACAGCAGAAGCACTACTGCGGAGATCAAAACTTGAATCCCGGGCACCTCCACGCGTTCCTGACCGCTATGGATCCAGCTCTTCAAGCCCTTCCGCTGCTGTACCTGATCCACTACCAGCATATAAGACGTCGCTGCGGTCAACACCGCAGGTACGTAAATAACACATCTCCGCATACAACCACAACACACAACTCCTGTGCTGAAATACAGTTCCTGTCCACATCAGGCACTCTGGTGGAGACAGGAACATATCCCCCAGTGTACTCACACATGTCCTGCTTGCTAGAAATCCACACCTCCGCATCGGGGTCACCCATCAACATCGAAATCACTGCAATGTCCCGGTCAGGTCACCGCAGCGGTGAAGACGCGGGAAAGCCTGCACACAATGTAGTAGGCAGGGCCGGCACCAGGCATGGGCAGTCTGGGCAGCTTCCCAGGGCTCCACCTTCACCCTACCCGCATGGTGGGCCACATCAGTTGGCCACAGCCCACAGCACGCTTCCCACATCCATTTCCGCACATGCTGTGTGCCCCTCTTGTGCCCCCCCCCTCAATGCACTATTTAGCAGCCAGGTGTGGCTCGACCTTGCACCTCACACATCAAAGGGCAATGTAGATTGACTGGGAAGGTGGGGGTGAAGATGAACACCCTGCACAGAAGGTCAGGGGCAGGACAACCCTCCTCCTCACACCTGCCTTCCACTCATGTGAATCAAACTGAGTAAATTAAGAAATGAAGACTCACTCTGCATATTAACAACCACTGAACTGTTCACACTGCATGTCAAGTCCCTCAGACAGATACCACACTGACACTCTGCCACATACACATACCACAGGTCAGCAGCAATGTATGACAATAAATGGACTACCCCAAAGTGGAGTGCACGGTGCTGGAAAACCATGGAGCAAGCCACATAGCATTTGTACATGACATGCAAGATTAGGAACATATCACACTACCCTTAGGCCATCAAATCAGACATGGGTGGCACAGTGATTGAAATTAAACCAAAGTGACATCTGTGCGATATCTCTGGGATACAGCAATGCAAGCTATGCATAGGCACAGGAATGATAGGAAGTGTCAGAAGCCATACAGTGACCAGCCCCACATCTGTGTCAACAACCTTGACATGTGTATGCCACCGGCGCAACACACATGGCTCATTGTCACACTCCCTGACTGTCAAACCCAAGTAGGACCTTCACACATACCCCTCATCTACCCATCTCACACCTGCAATACTCAACACCTGTGAGAAACACACATAAAGGTGCAAATAAGGTCCTGTGAGTTTCCTGACAACCAATCACACACCCTGGTGTGTATCTACAAATGTCAGCCTCCCACTCGGGGATGTCTGAACCAATGCTGATCAAAAACCAATAGCCAAACACAAATCTTACAAACAACATCCAAAGAAGTCCAACAAGCTCAGCCATGTGCAGGCAAACAGTGGATAGGCAATGTGACCCTAGACAGAACAGGAATACACAACATTTTCACTCTGGACAAATGCACAGACACCATACCCCAACCCAATCAAAAATTGCATTATCAAATGCCAATCATGAACACTAACTGTGATCAATGGTACAAATCAGCTAACGCAGACATAGACACCACACCAGTTATCAAGTGAGCATGGTGTCAATGTGTACCCCAAGCATGCACATGCAGAATCCTGACAAGTCAAATGTAGGAGGACATAGCACTATTGTGCACTCAAAACAAGGTCATGAACAAGACTCCACATTGCTGCATGTGACATACACACAAGAAATGCACACTACACATTCAACGCACATCTGAATGTATTACAATGCACAAACTACTCTCACACAATGCCATGCAAATAGAACATCACACACATGCACCTGTCAGTAGAAAGAGCCAACACAGGCCAAACACTGCATCCATCAACCACAAAAACACAACATATGCAAAAAACAATTCATCACATAGTCAACTCAGCTGGACATCAGGGGGATGCACACCAGGCAAGTACAAGGCAACATACACTGACAGCACTGCATGCACAGTAAACAGTGTGTGAACACCAACAAAACCAGTAGCACACATATCTGAGTGCTCCACCATGAACTTACACACCACAAATCATAACAGCACACAGATCACATCACACTCAGGAAGGGTAGCAGTACCTCAGCAAACAGACACACAGCTTAGCCATCACCCACAGCTGCACAACTCAGGAAAACCCAGATGCAAACAGCATGACTAGAGGACTGGGCTGCTCAAACATATGCACTGCACATGAGCAACCATGACTGCAACCAAGTAGAAGAAAATAACACATAACTAATTGTGAAACTGTCCTGAGTGGCTCATTGGTCCTGTACACAGATCATCCTCCCACACTATAGACAGTATAGTGTCACACTATGAAGTGTTGGGGAGGGTCACACACTGGCAAGGCATGGGGTGGAAGACATGAGACTGAAGTGGTGTGTACATCCGTATTGAACAGGTGAGGAGTGTACAGTGCAAAAACACATAGAGGAGTAACTCACATGTGTAGGCATCAGAAGCACCTATAGGGGATGGTATGACTCCTCATACCACATACTATACTTGTCAGGATCGGCGAACGTTGCGCCTGCCTGGGACTACATGTCCCAGAAAGACCCACAAAGAGAAATGGGGAGGAGGAGGAGCTACAACCTTAAATAGGTCGTAAAACGCATTGACGGCGTGCGTTATACTGGATGCGAGCCTGTTGCATTCAGACCAGGAGTTTCGGACTACGGCAGAGACGCGGTTGCGTCCCTGCATATGGACTGTGTGTTCTTTTGCGGAGTTTCGGCAGCGAGGAGCTGCGACCTAAGAGAGCCCTTTTCCTGCCCGCGCACTGGAAAGCGGGAGAAGAGGCGTAGTGAAAGCCAAAGAGTCTTTCACAGCACCGGAGACAGGGGGCTGAGGAAGGTCTTCCGTTCACATCATCGAGCCTGCTAGCATGGGAGAACCCTTGTAGCTGCTATGACCCCCTCCGCGCTCTGAGGTAAGAGTGGTATACAGCGGACGGCAAGTCAGAAGGACAGACACTGGATTTCTGCCTTTGTTTCTATTTTTTCTCTTCCTTCATACCATAAAGGGACAGGCTACACCACCCTTGTATGCCTGGCAACGGGAGTTTCAAGACTTGTTTATTTTTACGGATTACCTAGAAAAAGCTTCGACGTGGAAGCAGTGACATAGGTCCTTTTTTTCTTTAACATAAGAGGGAAAGGATTTTGGGAACTAACTCGTGACTTAACGAGTGCTTACCCCCTTGGGTAATTTGGACATCGAGACTGCTCCGTAGCTCCGTAGCTCAGTGTATGAATTAATACCGTAATGAGCGGTGCTGGTGTTTTAGGGAGAAGACAACGAGTGTTGGGATATGTCAGGTACTGGAGGAACTAGTGAGACACATTGAGCGTAGTGTTGCATGCGTATGTCTTTTTCATCTTACTGTTCTTTGTATTTGCAGATTCTACTCCCTGCTGTTCCCTACCTTTCCCTTTCCCTCACTTGATCGCCCTACCACTCTGTGCAATAATTGTAGGAGTTGGGGATGTCAAAGGGTGGAACCCATATAGCTACGCACGAATCCTGAGGAGTACCCGACTTCGGACAGGATCGTTACAATACTTGTCCCAAAAAGGTGTCAAGTGACAGCAATGCATGAGAAAACTCACAAATAATGTCAGTGTGGCTGAGTAGTGAGCACAAACAAGACCTATGGCTGATCAACAAAACACAACACAGACTTTGCAGTGACACACTCTGCATACTCACAACTGACAGCGACAACAAGTAGGTGTCCCCCAGGAGTGGAAGGACACACCGACACACTGCACAGTACTCAACCTACAACTCCTCCATGTGTCCACAATCTGAAGCACATGTCTGACAATGTAAACAAACAGGCACTCATTACCTGGATCATACATGTGTGTAGTTGGCATGTACAGGGGCACATACACCTCAACACTACTGACAATGACAGGCCACTCACACTGTATGACTACTCAAGTGCACACATTCAAATGTACCCATGTGACTATGAAGACAGGCCTACACAAGATGACTACACATCAACACTGCTGTTCACACATCAAGAAAGATCCCACAGATATGACGGACCCTGGCCACCCCGCAAGTAATCCTGTGGATAGAATTCACCTCTGTTGTGGTATTGCATCCTAACATGACATGTGTACAATTTAGCAAACCTGACCATAGAATGATTAGGATGGGAGTAGTTAATCACAAACAACCATCATTGCACCCTCAAGCCTCAGAGTCAAGAAGAACAAAAGTGCCTGTCACCTGTGGCAACCTCTGAAAAAGTAAATCAAGTAATTGCCAATGTGAAAGTGGCATACAGAGCATGTGTCACATGAACCTATACCCATACATAAAACCTTTTATTTAGCAAGGGCAGCGACAAAGCAGACAACATGAGTAACAGTCTTTATTACATAATATCCAGATAGGCATCAAAAGTGCAAACCATCAAGGCCATTGGCCAGTACAAATTCCTAGTATGCACATGTGTGCATGACAAACTGCACAGGAAATGGGCATCAAAAGTACAAAAAGGCAAGGCCATTGGCCAGTACAAATTCCTAGTATGCACATGTGTGCATGACAAACTGCACAGGAAATGGGCATCAAAAATACAAAACAGCAAGACCATTGGCCAGCCCATATTTCTAGTCCGCACATGTGTGCATGAGAAACTGCACAGGAAATGGGCATCAAAAGTAACAAACAGCAAGGCCATTGGCCAGTCCATATTTCTAGTGTTGTGTAGTTCCTATAGTACCCCTGCAGGACCTGCGCGTTTGGATAACATATACTGTGGGCTTGGTGTTAGACTGACTCTGTGCACCCCCACCGCATATGTTAGCAAGATTTGCATTAGCTAGCTCACAGTGCCACTAGAATCTCCTCTTATCGGGGAGAGATTAGTTCCTGGCAACCTTAGATCATGACAACCCAAATTCCTCAGAATCGTGGAAACAATGTACTACCTCTCGCTCAGTTACTCGTGCTTACTTATTCGGTTTGTCTCAGAGAGTGACACAGAATAAACAGTCTGGGCGTTTCAATAAGTATTTATTGAACAGTTGTTATTCTAGTCTAAAATATATGTGCTGCAGCAATCAGCAGACAATAGCAGAGATATATTATTAGCAGTACGATCAAAGTGAAAGGATAGAACAGTTCTACCATATTGCAATAATCATGAATACATACATGAATATAAAAAGCATTATGAAAGTGCGTGTACTCCTATGATGCCTAACTAGATGTACCTGAGTGTACCTAGCATATGTGTAGGTCTAAAGCCTAAGAGCCAAGAATCCTTCTAGGATTTAGTTGAACCCCCATACCTGAATAGAGAGAGTGTGGGACACCGTCCTGGTCTCGAGTTGGACACCCCGCAAGGGCTGTGTTAGACCGCTGTCAGCTGGAGCGACTGCATGCAGGAGCCTCAGCGTCTCTGGTCAGTGTGTCAGCATGGAAGTCTCGGTTCCCTCTATCTTACCGTGGCAAGATGTGGTGTATTTATACCCTAAAGTGTCTTGTCCCTCAGTATGGTTTGCATTGGTCTTTGTTGGACATGAGGAAGACGTCATGGGTGAACTTTGTACATACATATTATGTGGGAGATGTAGCTGGTGAATGCTCATGCATAATTTATGAGTACATTGTAGGCATGTGTTCTGGAAAGACCTTGCAGTGTTCTAACCACAGACTAGACAACGTTCAGCCCTCAGAGCTCGTTGTGTATGGTAAGGAACTAATGTAGGTGAAAGATCATGCCTATATTAGGAGCCATTAGGGCATGTATGAGTATGACCATAATAGGGCATATAAGAGTATGACCATAATAGGGCATATACGAGTATGACCATAATAGGGCATATACGAGTATTTCTACATTATGGCATATATGAACGGGTCTACATTAGGGCCTATATATGAAACATAACACTAGTCTGCACATGTGTGCATGAGAAACTGCACAGGAAATGGGCAACAAAAGTAACAAACAGCAAGGCTATTGGCCAGTCCATATTGCTAGTCTGCACATGTGTGCATGAGAAACTGCACAGGAAATGGGCATCAAAAGTACAAAACAGCAAGGCCATTGGCCAGTACAAATTCCTAGTATGCACATGTGTGCATGACAAACTGCACAGGAAATGGGCATCAAAAGTACAAAACAGCAAGATCATTGGCCAGTCCATATTTCTAGTCCGCACATGTGTGCATGAGAAACTGCACAGGAAATGGGCATCAAAAGTAACAAACAGCAAGGCCATTGGCCAGTCCATATTTCTAGTCCGCACATGTGTGCATGAGAACTTGCACATCAAATGGGTAACACAGTCCACTGCCATGGGAATCACCACAGTTTAGGGGCTACATATGGGCAGTCCAGGCACTGCTGTTGGAGAAATGGTGTGGGGAGGAGGACTTGGCCTAAATATTTGGCTTTAAGTTGAACTAGGAGGGGGCTGATTTTCAGGGCCAGTTGGAGGACTGGACCTGGGAGAGAGAGAACCGGCTGAGGTAGAGGCATCCGTGGCTGTGGGAGCCTGAGGGCTGCTTGGACCGGGTGGAGTGGTGGCACGGGGAGGTGGAGACATGCTGCGTGGAGGCACAGTGGTTGAGGGTGAATGTTGAGGGCTGGGTCTCAACTGTTTGGGGATTCGATAGCCCACAAGTGTCTTGGCCGGAGTGGGAAGTGAGGTGGGCACAACAGCCTCACTCTCCACCAAAGGTGTATCAGGTGCAGGTGGTTCTCCCCGTGGGGATTTGCTGGACCTGGTGGTACGCTTGGGGTGGCCTTGCCTCTTCCCCTGCATCCCCTGTTGTCGAGGTAAACCCCCCACTTTGCTCTCTTGTCCCTGCTTCACAGGGGTGTGGGTGGGAGTTGACGTTGTGGGTGAATCTACCTTTGAAATGTGTTTGGGCTTAGTCGTTGCAGGCACCAGGTTCACAGCAGACAGGGCAAGTGTTTGTGGGTCTTTGGGAGCAGGTGTGGGGATGGGAGTGCCCTTGGATGGTGGTGATTTTGATGAATGTGATGTTGATGCCTGCTTCTTGGCCTGATAGCCCTGAGTGTCACGTGATGGGCTTTTGGTTTTGCACTCATTTGTGCCCGTTTTGTGTTGTGGTGATGGTGTCTCTGGTCTGGTACGCTTTGAGTGCTGCTGTTGTGTGCTGTGTGTGGAGGACTTGGTGCCTGAGGGCTCTGGCGTGTGGGCACTCTCGTCAGGTGGTGCCACTGGCAGGGTGGTTGCTGAAGGGACAGGAGCTGGACTGGGAGCCTGTGACTGCTGAATGGCTGCCGTCACTGTGGAGGACAAAGACTGGACAGTTCGGTTTAGGCCACCCACGTCAGAATGAATGCCCTCCATGAAGGCAACTACCTGTGCCAACTTCTTGTCATGATCCTGGAAGGCATTCAGGAGAGCAGTCTGACCCACACAGAGCTGGCGCAAAAGGTCTACCGCCTCCACACTGAGGGCAGCAGGGGAGACAGGGGCAGGGGCAGCAGTGCCTGGGGGGAAGGAGACTCTACCCTTCCTAGGGCTGCGTGCACAGACAGCACTTGTGGGAGCATCCGGGAGGGTGGGCACTGGACGATGTGTGGCGGAAGAAGAGGCAGATCTGGAACTTCCTGTGCCCGCCAACATCGAGGAGTCACCGCTGGAGTCTGAAGATGTGGAGGTTGGTGTTTCCGGGTGTGAATAATCCAGGGCACTCCTGTCCCCCTCCGAGGTGCTGGTCACATCAGTGTCAGTGAACTCATGTGTAGCAGTCGTGCCAGAAGCTTCCCCACTGGTGTCAGTCCCCCGTCCTTCCCTGCCCTCGGTAGTTGCTGCAAGAGACACAGACATAGGTTCAGTATAGTGCCATACTCACAACATCATATGCAAGCAAAGCACAAAACTTTAAAATGATACTCCCATGTTGGACTCCTCCATGTACATTCAGCATGTGGTACATTTATGCAATCATCAGAAGATGCATGTAAACATGCATAGTTGATAGTAATGCTCCATGTGGCGTTGACACAGCAAAATAGCTGGCCCTGTGCCTCCCTGTAACCACACATACTATTCTCTTTAAGCATACCTACGTGCCTGTAGGTGAGATAGCTATACATCAAAACATGTTGTCTCTGTCTCATATGGAGTCTCTTTAAGGGAACACCACAGATACTAACTCCAAAATGTCCTTTTGCAATGGCTACAAGCTTCTGATATCCACCATGTTGTGCTTCGAAGCACAACTACAGTTGTACATTGGTGTCAGCTGTGTAGATGTCACAAATTATCTGTTGTGCACAGCACACATCTATGAATGCACATTAATATGATGCTCACTGCTGTTCACTGCCAGGTGATGTCTATGACACTCATACTGCAGCATATGTCACAAGGCCACATCTCATCTGTCAATGACAAGGGTCATGGTTTTAAACACATGAGAAACCACATGTTGTACAAATGCAGAACAGCTGCATTCAACACTGAGGCCACTTAGAAGCCATTGCATCACACTAGAGACATCACAGAGCTTCCCACTGGCTCACGGTTGGGATTCATGCAGTCACTCACAGCCAAAGTCACACTTAGCTGAATACTCACCCCCACCTTGCTGCTGATGGGCCCTCAAGCGTCCATCCAGCTCTGGCTGTGTCACTGCCAAGATGCGGGCCATTAGTGGTGTCATGCTCCTGCGCGCCAAACTGCCACTCTGAGGGAGCACCCCCAGCATCATCTCTGCCACTTTTTTGCTCAGCCGGCAGATGTCATTCCACCTCTTGTGACAGAGTGTGTGCCGTCGGTTGGAGACACCCAGAGCCTGCACCTTGCGTGCAATGGCCCTCCGTATCGCCTTACGCTGGTGGACCTTAAGCTGCAGGCATGGGAGACAAGAAGGGGAAGTTTCAGTGACACTGTGTTATGTAGCACTGTGTGTCAGTACAGGAGCATGAAAATGCATAGCACACTAATACAGGAAGCCAAACTTGACCCAAAAACTATTTTTTCTGTGGTAAAGTCTTTCACAAACCCTAAAGCTTTACAAAAAGAACTTCCCCCGTCACAAAGGCTATGCGACCAAATTTCATGCTTCTTCGAAGAAAAGATCATGAACATCCAAAAAGATTTTAACACGGACATTAGCCCCTTGACACATACCAACTCAGAGCATGAATATGGCGCCACCCTATACTCTATCTGCTCATTTGAACCAGTGTCACTTGATAAAACTCGCGAAGCTATTATAACATGCAAATCTGGATCTCCCTTAGATGCCTGTCCCCCTCAGTTCTTCATCAGATTATTGACACAGTCAACCCAATTATAAATCAGATTGTCAATTCTTCTTTAAGTTCAGGAGTAGTGCCAGAAGATTGGAAGTTGGCAATAGTGAAACCCTTGAAAAAGAAGCTAAATATTGATCTATCGGTCCTTTCCAACTTACGCCCCATATCACTTCTTCCCTTACTAGGAAAAATTACCGAAAAATGTGTGCATAAAGAGCTAACTAAATTCATAGAGGTCGCAAAGATCCTCCACCCCCAACAATCTGGTTTTCGCCCTAAGCATTCCACTGAGTCGGCACTACTAGAAATCACAGACTCTCTTAAAATGATTGCAGACAGAGGTAAGAAGGCAGTACTGATCCTACTCGACTTGTCGGCTGCATTTGATATTATTTCACATAATATCCTCCTTTCCAGGCTCAAATCATGTGGTATCTCACATATAGCCCTGGAATGGTTAAAATCCTTTCTTTCCAGGCGCAGGCAAGCGGTGTCCCTTGGAACGTTCTTTTCAGTGGAACGCACCATCACAACAGGAGTACCACAGGGCTCTTCGTTAAGCCCTCTGCTATTTAATGTTTATATGACCCCACTTATTTCACTAATAACTTCATTTGGGATCGAAGTTACGTCCTATGCAGACAACACCCAAATGATCCTATCTCTGTATCAAAACTCTAAGGAGACTGAACTCAATTTTAAACAATGCTTCTCTAAAGTCCTCCAGTGGATGACGGATAACCACCTCAAGTGCAATACTGAAAAAACTGAGATATTGCCAATAGGCAAAGAAGTCTCTTTCTCGCCAGAGGAATGGTGGCCAGAGGGCACGTCACCCCCACCTGATACAGTAACGGTGGCAAGAAACTTAGGAGTGCAGTTTGACTCCGCCCTTAGCTTTAAACCACATGCATTGAAGGTTGCAGGGACCTGTTTCAGCCTTATAAAATCTTTGAAAAAATTCTTCGATTTACTCCCACTTGCGGCAAGGAAATCAGTAGCAGTTGCCTTGATACTGGCGCGACTGGACTACTGCAACAGTCTTCTGGCAGGAGCCAACAAACAAATATTAAAAAGACTCCAAGTAGTCCAACACGCAGCAGCACGGTTGGTTTTAAAACTACCACGAAGGTCCTCCGCCTCCACAGCTCTGAAAACCCTTCATTGGCTTCCATTACACAAGAGAATACTTTTCAAGATCCTCCTCATCACCTTCAGAGCTTCACTCAAACTAGGGCCTCAATATCTTGCATCAAGATTCACTCCTTATAGCACATCTAGAACCCTTAGGTCATCATCAGTGAATCTACTTAAACCGCCCAGCTTTAGATGCAAAACTAGGGGAGGAAAAACATTAACAGCATTAGGCACCAGAGCCTGGAACCTACTGCCACCACATCTAAGAATGCATAAATCTGAAACACAATATAGGAAGGAACTAAAGACTTGGATCTTCGGAGCCTCAGATGAATTTTGCCTTTCTCTCATCTAAGAATTTCTGAGCAGCCGCTCACTTCCATACCAGCGCCAGGATGCTCCCTTCGGAGTGGCAGTTAGCGCTTTATAAATACCAATTTTCAGTTTTTCAATACATTAATGTTGAGCAGAGGCCATACAGCATGACACGTAGTACACTTGCATCGGATAATCCCATAGAAATGTATACATGTATGATGATGGACACAGTACATGGCCATCTCATACACATGCAGAGTGCCAGCACAGCAACCAATTTGAAAATGACCCTCATCTGTGATGCAGTATGTAATGGAGCATGACATACAATACATTGGAAATGATGTGTCGGGGCTGACTCACTGTGTCCAACACTACACACCCCTCAATGTCCTTGACCACTGAATGGCTACATGTGTCATGGTGGTCACATTTAGGGCCATGATCTTACATTCTCACACTCTTCTTACAAGGTGTAGTCCTGTCTTGTGCAATCCTCAGGCCTAAGATAGCTCATTGAGAAATAGGGTGGTGGACAACACATATGTTTCACTCATTCCATTTAGTGATGGGTCCTTGTAACATTGGGCAGTTTCTGTGCAGGCCAGAGGGACTCACACTGAGGTTAAACGTGGGCCATCAGAGAAATCACATGCATGTACAATATGAGAGGGTAAACAGTGCCTACACATGCGAGATTGAACACATAATGAAATCAATAGAAGGATGACATCTCCAAATTACATTTATCTGATGTGTCATATGTGAATTACCACCAAGAGTGTTACACTCAGGCATTGTACTCTTGTGCATAATGCACACATCACCATAGGGGCAATTTGAGAACTGTACACACATCATTCAGTACCCTCTGGACAAAATACATTTGTAATGTCACAAATGAGCATGTGAAGACTTAATGGACTATGACATCACATTGCACAGGCAATGTTTGTTCAGACTTCGACTGACTCAAACCAGCAGTGTAACTGTATGGCTGCAAAAACACTGCATGTCACTCCCATCCTTCAATGCAGTAATGGATCTGTGGAAATAAGGCTACACACCCCATTGACATGAAGTCAGCATGCTAGGCAGTGTATCACACATTTACATTAACCAGTCTCAGACCAACGTTTGTTGTTTTTTGCTGAAGAAGGGCTGTAGAAGTGTCCATGTTGCCATCCTCCCCACATACTCAAATGCAATTCTTAATAGGCCATGTATGGAGAATGCTATAGGAAAAATATGGATGCATGCACATTGACTTGCACTCACAGGCACATACTACTGCCGAGCAACATCATGTGAGCATTCTGAGTACTCTCAAACTTTTATTCTGAAACACTTACCAGTACATCTGGCGCACCATACAGCCTCCCATACTGTGCAAGGACCTCGTCCACCAGGACCTCCGGCACCTCTGTGGTGAAGGGATGGGCCCTGATGTTCTCAGTTCTCGCCATCACTGGGTCCAGAATATAGGAACAGCAGCAGTTGGTGAAGAATGGAAGGCAGCAGTGTCTGAATGCAAGTGAAATGTGTGGCTCTCTCACAGAGATTTATAGGCCCCTGGTGTTGTTTCAGTGGTACTCAGCTGCTGCAATTGGTCTGCCTGGTTAGCATTTTTCAATTGTACCCAATAACCGGGACCGCGGACGCGGAGCACGCCTACAGCGAGTTTCAAAATTGTATTTCACTACCGCGATCGCAGTTCCCATTGGCTGCAATGGCATTGGCATAGGCGGTGTCACACCGCGGGGGCCAGGCTGTCTCTACCGCTATTTGTCATCTTTCAATTGTAACCAATGACCGGGCCCGCTGTAGCGGAGCACGCCTACCGCAGGTTTCAAAATTGTATTTCACTACCGCGATCGAGGTTCCCATTGGCTGCAATGGCATGGGCATTGGCGGCGGCACACTGCGGGGTCCATGCGGTCTCTACCGCAATCCTGCATCTTTCAATTGTGGCCAATGACCGCGGTGGCGGAGCACTCATACCGCACCTATGGACACATTATGCTCTAGCAATGGCAATAGCCAATTTTCATCATTGAACACTATACCTTCACAATGTATTACAGTACCTGTTTGAAGAATTGAATGCTAGTGTGACATTCAACTCACTGATGCCTACACATGCCATGTCAGTGCACATGATTACATGCATTGGCATGTACCTACTCACATGTCACCTATGATATTTGTGTGCATGTACACAGATTTGGTGTGTAATGGAGTCTCATATTTGTGAACATGTCAATGTGTGAGATGGCTAATCAACCCACAGTAATGATGGACTGACCACATAATGTGCCTATTTCACTGTGCACATTGCTGTATTGATTTTGATAGTTGATCAGCTTACACACACTGTGTTCATTGTGTAGAAAAGTTGTGCTCTGTGCAACTTAAGCAAGAAGGTGTGGCTGGTACAGCAGCTACGTAGAAGTCAGCAGTGTTGCTGTTTTCAACATGTGCTGTGTCAACTACTCCCAGGGCTGGGGACACAAGATGTAAGAGTGTACCATTTACCATTCACCCAGTCAGATTCTGTTTTGGAGGTAGTCAGTATGTACATACTGACCATGTACAACTGCATGAGATCAAGGTGTCTCTGCATGTGACTTGTGCATTAAGCTGTTGTTACAGTCCAGTCATTGTTGGCACTGCGTCAGTCAAGATGTAAGATGTTTGACACATCTCATAGGGGAATTAAATTGACATGTGTCCCCTTTCATATTATGTAGGAGATGACCAAATGTGCATCATCCGTTCCCAGTGCTGGTGAACATGGAGGATGAGGACATCATAAGGAAATTCCGTCTGGATCGCCTTACCCTTCAAGACCTATGTGGTCAGTTGGAGCCCCATCTGAGGCCTCACAGAACCTATCCGACTGCTTTGACACCAACAGTTAAGGTGATGGCGGCCCTGCATTTCTTTGCAACTGGTTCGTTTCAGTACACGGTGGCCATCGCCAGTGGGATGTCTCAAGCTATGTTCAGCATGGTGCTACGTGATGCCCTGTCCGCAATGATGACATACAAGGACCGCTACATCCACTTCCCAAGGAGACATGAATTGGCAGGTGTGAAGGATGATTTTTATGATCTTGGACACATACCTAATGTTGTTGGCGCCATTGACTACACACATGTTGGCCTAGTTCCACCACAGACACGTGAGCACATCTACCGGAACAGGAAACATTTCCATTCCATTAATGTGCAAGTGGTATGCCAAGCGAATATGATTTTCTCCCAAGTCTGTGCCAAATTCCCTGGTTCTGCACATGACTCCTACATACTGCGTAACAGCATCATCCCACAATTGATGGCAAATCTGCATCTGGAGCGTGCGTTGCTTGTTGGTGAGTACGTAGAGTCAAGTAGTGTGCTGTATGTGTGACATGCTGTTCTCAGCTACTGTTTATATTAGTAAATTGCTCTCTGTATCTCACACCTAGGTGACTCTGCGTATTCCAACCGGCCTTGGTTGCTGAGCCCACTGAGGAATCCAAGGACCCGGGGTGAAGTCCGCTACAATGATGCACATGGGAGGACACGTCGTGTGGTGGAGCGTACTTTTGGGCTTCTGAAGTCTAGATTCCAGTGTCTGGACAAGAGCGGAGGTGCACTACTCTACTCTCCCCAAAAGGTGTGTCAGATCATAGTTGCATGCTGCATGCTCCACAACCTGGCCTTGCGCAAAGGGATCCCCCTGCTCCTGGACGATGATGAGCAGTAGATGCCCCCCCTGCAAACCCACACATGCCCAGTGATGACGATAGTGGAGAAGAGGAAGGTATTGACCTGCGTCAACAGCTCATCGACAATGTCACTTACACTCATTGAGTGTAAGTGACATTGTACAACCGTGACATTGTCTGTTGTCTTTGTTGGTAGTGGCAAGGCACAGATGATCTTTTTGACTGCTGGATGTTGTTGGGTCTGTGTTAATGGCTGATGTGTGTGGCACAGGGTATTTTTATCCAGGTACCTCATGTCTATGTTGATGTTGTTGCTCATTGTTATGTGTGCTGGCTTTTGTACGTTGATGACTAGTGGTGTGTTTTAGCTGTAATGGCATCACCTGACAAGTAAATGTCATTCTCTTGTGTCTATCTAGGTTCCTTCACCCTCTCAATGCCTCGTCACAATCAGAGCTTGTGGTACATTGGAATCTGAGTTGACATTGTACATACTGTGAAAAACATGGAGCTGACACAAAGACATAGGTGTGTAAAGAGTGTTTATTTACAATAAGTATTTGTGACAGAGAAGTGATTATTTACAAAATTGTGCAAAGTGAATTTATGAGTTGTCAGTGATGGTAAATGAGACAAATAGAGTAGTCACCACATTGATGTAGTCGCACAGTCCAACAGACTCCTGCCATTAACATAACAATGTGGGTAAGGGTAGTTAACAAAGCCAATGTCAAGGGGAACACAGGTGCCATCATGGCTGGCTCAGCGACTTGCGTTTGGATGGTGCATTGCCACGTGATCCTCCCCTGGTGTTTCTCGGACAGCCCCTTGTTTGGCAGGGGGAGCCTCTGCTGCAGGCTCAGCAGTGTCGAAGGAGTCATTTTGTTGCAGCTCACCCCTCTCTGTGGCCCCAGCTGAGGTGGTGGGAGTATCAGCAGGCGGGCCACTGGAGGGGGGTTGAGCTGTCATTTGGGCCGCAAGTCTGTCCCTCAGAACACCCACAAGCTGGCCCATGAGGTCCACAAGTTGGCCCATACGTGTGTCCATGGACCTCAGCAGCAGGGGGAGCTCACGCACTTCTTCCACAACCTAGCCCATCTGTCCCTGGTTCTGTTCATATGCCCAAAGGACTCTTGCGATGGTGGCCAGGGCTTTGGTCTCAGTGTCCTCCTGTATTTGTCCCCCAGTTGCCCTGCTGACACAGACCTGTGGTGTTGGCACTCAACACACCCGCACACTCTCCCTGGCATTCTCTGATTGTGCTGTGGTGTTGGTAACCACTGAGGCAGGGAGAGGGTTGCAGGCAGCAGTGGTGATGGTGGTGGTGGAGGCCGCACAGGTCGTCGTAGCAGGGGTCGGCGCTGTTGTTGTTGCTGTGGTAGTGGTGGGGACAATGAGGGCATGAGACGTGGTGCGCCCTGGCAGATGGATGAGCCAGGTTGAGAAACGTAGGGAGTCTGCATCGGAGAGTTCATGTTCCGGGGGAGGGGGGGGAGACAGGGTCTGCAGGTTGGTGGTGTTTTCTGCTGCAGTTGCTTGTGGATCTCCTGTTGAACAGAGGTTAAATGGTCATTGAAGTGCATTCCACAAGCTTGGTGTTAGACTTTTGGATGTTACATTTGATACACCAAACACTTTACATTGCAATCACTTGGTATGGCTGCAAGATACTGAGCATCATGACATGACGTTGAGGTACATACATTACTTGTCCATGGTGTGACATGTAAATTGAAACCATGTGCCACGTACAGATTGTGTGATTACAAGGACATGTCATCATCTGACAACTTGTGGCACATCAACTTTATGTAATGCGTCTTTTTTGTTTGCTCTTCATGGAATCAATTTCAGCTAAGCAAGAACTAGCCATTGCATTGTTATACATACCTTTTTCATATCATGTACTTTACTTTGTTTGTCAGATTGACCATGCATGTTTTGTGTTCATATGGGCCTTCATGCTCTGACACCATGGCACTTACACATTGCATTCTGTGCTGTGCATGATTGTGCCATGAATTACTTTCACATGTGACTTGGTGAGTCAAAGTTTAATTTCTGTGACAGTTACGTGCGCTTAGCTGTCTGCACACTGGATGTGTCTTTTGGATCTATGCCAAGTTGGCTGACATGTGAGTGCTGGTGTGGTCATATGGCTCCATGCATTTTGAGAAAGATGGCAGGGTGCATGCATTGACTACCTACCTGTTTGGTGACACAGTGGAGGGAAATGACTGCCACATGGTTGTGGGTGGGCGAGTGCTCCATCCTGTTCAGCTGTGGGACAAGGGGGCCTGGTGGGAGATGTAGTGATGGCTTCCCACCCACAAACACCCCTCCCTGTTAAGAAGGCTACCTACCTGTTAGGTGAAGGTGAGCAATGCAATGGCTGCCACATGGTAATGAGTGGGAGGAGTGTACCATCCTGCTCAGCTGTGGGACAAGGGGGCCTGGTGGGAGTTGTAGTGATGGCTTCCCACCCACAAACACCCCTCCCTGTTAAGAAGGCCACCTACCTGTTAGGTGAAGGTGAGCAATGCAATGGCTGCCACATGGTTGTGGGTGGAGGGAGTGCTCCATGCCTGCTCAGCTGTGGGACAAGGGGGCGGGGGAGTTGTAGTGATGGCTTCCTACCCACAAACACCCCTCCCTGTTAAGATGTCTACCTACCTGTTAGGTGAAGGTGATAAATGCAATGGATGCCACATGGTTGTGGGTGGGGGGAGTGCTCCATCCTGCTCAGCTGTGGGACAAGGGGGCCTGGGGGGAGTTGTAGTGATGGCTTCCTTCCCACACACACCCCTCCCTGTTCAGAAGGCTACCTAGCTGTGAAGTGGAGCAGAGGAAGGGAAGAGGTTACACATGGCTCTTGGATGGGGGAGTGTTCCATCCTGCTCAGGGGTGAGACAGGAGGGCATGAGAAGGCTACCTACCTGTTAGTTTGAGGAGTGCAATGAAATGGCTGCCACATGGTTATCAGTGGGAGGAGTGTAAAATCCTGCTCAGCTGTGGGACAAGGGGGCCTAGTGGGAGTTGTTGTGCTGGCTGCCTGTACACATGCCCCCATGGAAATATTGCTGGCTACCTTTGGGGTGATTCAGAGGAAGGAAATGTTAGATCTGTGAGACATGTGTTGGGAACAGTGTGTTGTACGTAAGTGCATTTGTGTTTAGGAAGTGTAGCTTTCTAGTTGTGCAAGACAGTACATAGCAGTGTAATGGGAGACATTTGTTGGTACTTACCAGCCTCCACTCCCCCGGGTATTCCTGTGAGACTCTCTGGATGCAGTAAGGCAGGCACCTTCTCCTCCTATTCGTTGAATGTTAGTGGTGGAATGGGAGGGCCACCGCCAGTCCTTTGACCCAGCTCATGGTTCTTGTTGGCACGCTCTTTCACCCTGCTCTTGAGGTCATGCCATCTCCTCTTGATGTCCTTCAGGGTGCGCGGGGTGGTCCCTACTGCATTGACTTTGTTGACTATCCTTTCCCACATTTGATTTTTTCTGGCTACTGGTGTCTGTTGGACCATGCTTCCAAACAAATGTGGTTCTACTCTGAATATCTCATCTACCATCACTGACAACTCATTGTCAGTGAATTTGGGCATCTTCTTCTGTGCTATGGTGTGTGATGTGCAAATGGGTGAAAAGTGCAGGTGTGAAGGTGGTGGTGGTGATGTGTGTGGTGTGTGTGTGGTTGTGATGGTGTGATTTGTGCTGATTTGCCTCTCCTTTGTGCTGTGGGGTTGGGCCCTTCAGTTCTGGAGTTGTGCAGAGGATTCTGGGCAGGGAAGGGGCTGGTTTTATACTCACCTATGTGGGTGGGTCAAAATGGAGTATTCATGTCAGGTGTGTTGTCTGGGTTGACCTGGGATTTGTATTTTTTACTTGCCATGGGGATGTGTCATTGGGGTGTGTTAGATGTTTTTTGAGGCTGAGCCAGATATACAGCCACACTTGGTATCCTTGTTGTGTGGTTGCTTTCGACCGCCATTACTCTTTCCGTGCGACCACGGCAGTTGGAATGCAATAGTCCTTCCACTGGCTCTCCCATTCATCATTTGTTGCGAGCGCGGTGGTCGGAAACAACTGATCGTTCCGCTGGCACCGCCATCGTATCGTAATTTCACTTGCGGTCATTCCGCTGGTCTAACGGTGGTTTTTGGTCTTTCCACAGCAAATCCAACCGCCGCGGACAGATTTTCAGCTTTTCCGGACGTTCCCGGCGGAGTTTCGTGGAATCCGTCCGCCGCGGTCGGATTTTTCTGGCAGTGCATTCTAATCTGACCGCCGGTTTTGCTGCGGTACATGCGGACGGTTAATTTCCACTACCACGGCGGTCGGTGTGCTTTTCCGTCCGCCATTGTACTCAGCCCCTAAGTCCTTTAGTATATCTTCATATTGCATATCTGATGCTTGCCGCATATTTCTGATTAACTCTTTATATGCAAAGTTTTTTCAAATGTTTACATTTCCAATACTTCCTAGTGAATTCCTAGTTTTGTTATGTAGTAGTGTTTTGAAGACAGGTTATCCTTTAACTGGAGTTAGTTGTAGCAGGTCTCCAAAGACGATTAAGTGCTTTCCTCCAAAAAGCACGTCGTAGTCAGTTTTTAATATTTGCTGCATTCTCAAATGTATAAAAGCTAGCATTAGGTTAGATACCATGCTGACTTCATCAATAATTAGTATCTTTAATTTCTTTAATACTCTTCCCACTTCATGACAAGCATCACCAGATAATTTGTTGTTTTCTAATTTGTTATTGTGTTCAACAGGCAACATTAATAATCAATGAAGGGTAACTCCTTTAATACTATGTGCAGCTAACCCTGTTGATGCTTCAACTACACATGACAAATTGGAATCTGCTGCCTTCTGTAGATAACTTATCAGTACTTTAATCAAGAAACTTTTTCCAGTTCCAGCTTGACCACTTATGTACAATAGAACTGGGTTATATGTAGAACAAGCACACTCTTTTTCTCATGCAGAAATCCATCTTCTATTTTATCTTTTACTTAATCAGAAATGTCTTTCTGATCTGTATTCAATTGCTATATTAGTTGTTCTACATCCAGAGGTTCCTGTCTTTCTTGCTGCATTGTATTCTCCACTTCATTCATGGCTATTGCAGCTTCATTTTGAAGCTGGTGCTGATCTTTGGCTGCTCTGAGAACTCCCTCTTGCTATCTCAGCAGTAATTGTTTCTTCTTGTTCAATCTCATCTCTCAACAGTTGAAGGTTCACTAGAAACACAGAGCTAATTTTTTCTGTGGATTTTCTCAACAAATTCTCTTACAGATAGATTTTGCAGATTTACACCTGTTTTCAAAATGTGTTTTACAGCATAAGACAACGAAGACAAATCACTTGCTAGTAATTGATGAAATATATAATGAATACATTGACGAAATCTATGATCCTCTGAATAAAGTCTAGTAGATCTGTACTCAGCAGTGTGCATTTGTACAGACCGATCACCATTCCTACCACCTACTACAGTAGGAAAGAGATAAGGGAAACAGCAAGCTTCTAAACTTTTTTCCCATACACTCAAGGGAGTTCCTTTTTCTTCTTTTAGTTGATATGGATCAATATCATCACCAACAATCTATTTTGAATGTAGTGGATGGAAGCTGTAATGTTCATAAATTTCTTCTACTCTGCTTCGATCCACTTTTTCTATCTGACCTGTTGATGATGATGTGCTGTCCTCCAGATGTGTGATATTGTGAAGAATTTCTGCATTTGTAAAATATGTTATTTTGTACCAGATATGAAGTTGCATTTTTAACTTCGTTAACATCTACTAACTCTTGCCATATTTTTTTACTCTTGGTCAAGTCTGCTTCCAAATTTCTCTGTACCCCTATAGCTTCAATATTTTCATTCAACTCTAATGTCAAGTGTACAACTCTACCTTTGAGACCTTTCTGGAGCTCAGTTGGTAGTAATTTCCCAGTGTTTGGCTCCATACGAACTATAGCTTGAAGTGGATGCATAGACTATATTAATATGGATTCATAAACCATTCAAATCTTTAAGTACTTCTGGAACAGGTACTATTTCTAAGTTGCTGTGTAATGCTCTAGCAGGCATTTTGTTTTCCTGTAACTTATTATAGCAGTACTTACATATAACTTGTCGGGTGGACAAGTCAAATCACTCCCCCTACAAATAAATAAACAGCAAATTCTTGCCACTTAATATTCTTCTTCTTTTCAGTTTTAATGTACAAATCAACATTAGAAGTTTGATTTTTTGTAGTGAGTGGTGGACAACTTATACAAACACAGTTTGGTTGCTCTGACTCAATTTGTTTATTAAGATATGGATCTCAAATGAGGTCCACATAGAAAATAAGACAGAGAGTATATAGAAAATAATCACAATTATTACAAAGTAATCAGATTGCAGTTACATATTCAGTTCTTTACTGTGATAAATAAGTTAAGTTAAGTACATAAACAATTTGGTATTATAAAACTTAAATATAAAAGCAATTCATATAAGTTATGGTTGCGTTATAGGACAAACATCATGACCATCTAGCAGCAGAGGTTTATGTGACAATCATTCTATAAAAGGAGAGATGAGTAACATTTATAACCAAATCTAAATTCCCCTTTAGCAGCAAAGAGTCCTGTACAAGAGTATACCGGAGGGGGATAACAACACTGAATAAAACAGGATATAAATAGGCATAGAAGAGAAACTCGCGAGCTGATGCTAAGCTTTTGATTTTGTTCTGTATAAACATAGGCCGAAGCCACCAAAGACGATACGGTAACAAGGCTGAGCAAACAAACAGAATATGGTTGAGGTTCTGAATGCCCAAGTTACACATATTACAGTTTTTCCCTATTTTCATAGCAGGGGACCATTTTGCTATTAAATCATTTAGTGGTAAAAGATTCATGTGAAAGAGTTAGCAAACTACGGATACCATGGTCTAAATTCCAGTATAAATATTTCTGGTCCGTTCTTGGTGCACTTGAAGTGGCTATTATCTCCAATCTTTCCTTCAATCTACAATACTTGATATTTCTCCGGAAACTAACAATACAGCTAGGGTTTTTTAAAAAGATTTAAATTCTAGTAGCGGGAGGGAGGATACAGACTCCTCTTGTGCGTCAAAAAGATTCAGCGCCGTAGTGAAATCATGGGAGAAGGAGTATTTATCTGCTTTTTCTCCAAAGATTTCTTGACATAGGAAACCCCTTATAGTATATGAATCACTATTCTTCAGCTGGTATCCACACCAAATTACCCTGGCTATGCCTTGAACAAATGAGCTTACCAGGCCAAATGCCAATATAATAACAGGTGTCGGAACCAGAGAATTAAAATTGCATAGTTTACGTAAAATCTGGCCTTCTATCTTATCAAGGAAACTCCAGTCTTCTACTGGAATGGGTTCAATAGCATATAATAGTGTTGGGGGGATTTTCTCTTTAACAACAGATAACAAGCATAGGAAGTGCCTTTGGTCCATTACGCTATAAAAACACGTAGACCATTTGCATGTAAAGCAGCTTTACAGGAGTTGTGTTCAATGTGGAGCTTATTTTTGGTATTACCCGCTATTCATTTCCCCAAATAGAGATAAGAATCTACTGTCTTGAGATTTTCAGAGCCAATTCTCCATTTGAAATTATGAAACTTTCTGCTCCTTCTACATTTCAAAAACAAAACTTTACCTTTAGAGACATTTATCTTCAAATACTGCACCATTGTATATTTCTGCAGTGATGTCAACTTCTAATTCAGCCCAATGGGAGTCAAATACATTATTGCAATATCTTCTACATACATGAGACATGAGAAAGGGTGGTCACCCCTCTGCAGCGCATCTCCCTCTAGGGGAAAGAAGCCTCTGGGTGAATCTGCTATGTACAGAGAGAAAAGTAGCGGCGCTAGTAGACAGTCTTGCTTCAGGCCATTTTTTGTGGGTATTACGGCTGATCTCCTCCTAATAGCACCTGGCACCACGTGTGGGAGTGCAAAGCAATAATTAGCTATAGCACGGGGCGGGCACTCCCATTTTTTGCAGTTTCTTCTAAAGTATTGGCCGGTCTACCTTATCAAAGGCTGTTGAAAAATCAATTAATGCCACAAATTCATTTGACCCACGAGATGAAGTGTTCTTCGCCCGTATTAATTTCAGCATACATATATTATCCATGGTGGAATGTTCTTTTCTAAATCCTGCTTGTTCTATGGGGAGAATTTTCTCCTCCACCACCCAGTCAGTGAGATGATCCAAAATACTACAAGCAGATATTTTCCCCACTGCATCTAGTAGAGCTATTTGCCAGTAGTTCCCCGGAAGGTGTCTGAGGCCCATTTTAAATAGTGGAATTAGAATACTGCCAGACCAGGAGGGGGGGTTCTTCTCCTGCAAATAGCAGTAATTAAAAAGAGGAGTAAGATATGTAGCCCACAGCAGAGGCTTTTTTTTATTATTGTCATAGGAATTTTATCAGGACCCATTGATCCTGAAGCTCTCATTCTTTTAATGAGTCCTACAACCTCGTTCCTTGAAGGGGCTTAGCTAGGTTCAAGGATATTAGGAGATTTAGTTAAAGTAGTGGAAGACCAAGAAGGATTATAATTCTCAGAATAAAGATCTGCGAGATACATTTTCCAGTCTTCTTCTTTTATGGGAATTGGAAGGGATTTTACCCTTGTGCCGCAGCAATCTGAGCTTATTTTCCAATATTTTTAACTGAACCCACTTGTAGTCTTCCTTTTCTTGCCTTAGGGAGCGTTTTTTCTTGAGACTTTTCCTCTTTAGCAAGTTCATTAATCTACTTCATTAAAGGGAGAAGTTCAGGAATTGGGCCCTCGCTAATTTATTTATTTCTCTATTTATAAGTAATAGTGGATTAGAATGCAGTCTCTGCTTAGTTGATAAATAATTTAGTTTTACATGTAGTAACCAGGGTGCCTATACTGCGACTACAATATACCAATGGACCTGGCTAAGGAGATTGTTAATCTCCTAATACTGTGTGCTGCTGATCTCCTATTAAAATTGTTAGTGTCTCTATTAGTTTTGAGGCACCTTTTATATTCCAATATATTCTGCTTTTTGTGTTTTTTAAACCTACAGATTTATCGTTAAAATTCCATGAGCCTACTTCAACTAGGGTCATCTCAAGTTTACAGGAGATCACCATATGGTCACTACAAGAATTTTCCAGAACTTCCATATAAGAGAACTTACTGAAAGTATCCACTGAAATGGTCAAGTAATTGATAATAGTCACACCAGAAGACGATTCATGTGTCATTTTTGCTGGAATGTAATTTCCTAATCTCCCATTGGCAATAAATAGTTCTAAATTTCTCAAGCCTTCGAGTAGAATGACGCCTCTTTTATCTACCCGACTATTATTCAGAAACAAAGCAGGGGGGATTTTTAGAGCTTCGTCTTTGAAGGCATTAGCGAATAACCTTATACTGTGGGTAGAGTCTTTGGCATTCAAGTCGCCTACTAGTATTAAAATGCCTACAATCTTCTCTTTCTATGGTAGTAGAGATAAAAACAAATAGGTCTTTTAGAAGTTAATTATAAGATGAGTCGGGGAATGTAAGCAGTTATAATAAGCAAAGTGTCTGAACTTTCTTGCTCCTCCTTAAAATCTATCTTGACTTCCTGAATTAAGTTAGAGACGTTGGGATATCTTTATACACCCACCTAGAACTAGTTCTAAGCAGTATGGTGATGCCTCTTGTCGCATGTCCTCTATTCACTGGAAGTGCAGAATAGCTTAGTACAATGTAATCTTCAATATACCAATTCTTTACAATCCAAGACACTTGTATGCATATTATGTCTGCTTTCTGTTCTTTCAGAAAAAACAATTTGGTTTTATGTGCTTAAGCCGGCTGCGTTCCAAGAAATTAGCTTGAGGCCCTTGCTCTGAATATTTCCCGTACCTTAGCCCTAAAGAGCTATTTGTATTCAGAGCCCCCAACTCCATTTCCTCTCTTTCTCATCTATAGTCAATGTTTGATTATTCTCTCTCTCAACAAGCAGAGAAAATCTTGTTCCACCTTTTCCAAGGGAGACCCGCATTGTACTTTCTGTCTCTAAGTGAGGAACTTCTAGTGGAGAGAGATCTGAATGGGCGACAAACTAGCCGTTATGAATAACTTATTTAAAAGCTCTCTCCGTTTGAAGAGCCAGAACATCGATGCTGTGACATCATAATTAATCACTATTTAAGATTATAAGATTGGAAGTAACCATTGAGCAGAAGGTCACTCTAGCCCCTCCATAGTTACCATGTTTTAGGACTTGAACCAAAGCAAGGTCACTCGTCTGAACCATTAGGAGTCCAGGGATATCAGCGAAACAGCCCAATAACAAAGTCCTATTCTTACAAAACACATGATCAAAAATGAAAGAAAATTCCAAAGAGAGAGGTGCGGGCAGTGGGTGACTGGCCTGGGTATCTCCTATAGGCATATTCCCAATAGGATTGTATATAACATTAATGCCTAAAGAAGAAGAAATGAATGCAGCATTAGGGTTCAAATTGTGCAGTGACTCCAATTCTGGACAGGAATTTAATGGATTATCTCCCTGTGTAATCAAAGTTGTATCATGTAAGTTCCTTGGTGACAACAAAGAACCTCTTGTTATGGCTTTGACTTGACCTTCTTCCCTCTTTGAAGCAGTCGAGACGGGATTCATGATCAAATTAGGGTCAAGTTGCTGTTGTTTTTTCTTTTTTTGTTTATTCTACTGAGCTTTTCCCTTTCTTCTTCTTCTGCGTACGGGCAGACTCACGATCAAATTAGGGTCAAAGTGCTGTCTTTTTTTCTTTTTTTGTTTATTCTACTGAGCTTTTCCCTTTTCTTCTTCTTCTGCGTACGGGCAGACTCACTTTTCCTTTTGGTTTCCTTATCCTCCACTGCTGGTTGTTCAACGTTTGCTGGTTTTCTTCAAATAAGTCTGTGATTTCCTTGCCCTTATTTTTCCTATTACCAAAGGGCGCACCTGTCTGAGTACCAAAGTCCCTGCGACTATGATGAGGAGCAGCATACGTTTGGGTGGATTTGGTTGGATTAGAGCTGTGGCAAAGGTATAGGGGTGGAAAATCCCCTTTGGGAGGAGTGTTCTTATAAGAGGAAGGAGGGGTAGCTTTACCATTTAGAGGTCTTTGCAACTGAGATGACAGATTTGGTCAATGACAAAAGAGAATCCAAGATGTGATCGGAGTTTGTTACAGATTTTTCCATTAAAGCCATTATGGACCACAGGACTCTTTCCAGGCAAAGCAATGATTCGGACATCAGTATTTGATTCACTTGATGGCTGTTTAGGAGATGTGGACTCAGAAACAAATCAGGAGTGACTGACGCCCTTGAATTTATTAGCGATTTTCCACTGTGTGTACTACTAAAAAGCTGCATTTTGATAGTAGGGCCAGAGGGACAGTCCCTTGTACTGTCACTTAGGTTTAAGAGAGAGGGAATATTAATATGTGGTTTAGATGTCTGAGGGTCCATTTGGAGAAGATTCAGATTAATGTCTAGAAGAGTAAAGTCTTCCAGCGGAAGGCCATCTTCTCTGGATTCTCAGCCATGGACCGGTTCACTCTATTTACAGATGGATAAAAGGTATGATTTGGCTGAGTAGGCTTTTCTATTTCCACCTGAACCTTTCTGAGATGTGATTCTGACTTATTCTCCATAGCAGCCACTTTGTTTAACACTGTCTCTCTTTTTAGAGAAGAACGTGGAAATGGCATTAAAACCTTTTAGCTTATTTATATGTATCGACTTGCTCCTTAGAGGGTTGGATTTGTTTTTTTTGCAAGCTCTTATAAAAGCCAATTTTCCTGAACGCAGTTTTTTGGCAGTCATGCCCCCACCCTTAGCTCCCCTCTGTCACTAGCTCTGCACTGTTTCTGTAATTTCCACCTAGAATGGGATACCAAGGATCCAATTTCAACCAACCAATAGTACTCTATTACCTGGGACAAGGTGGAATAGGTCTTTGAGATTGAAGTCTTGTGCTCCCGCTCAACTCTTTAGCTCTTCTTGATGATTAATATTCAATTCATGCAGATGATCGCGTACTAGTCCTGCGAGTCAGAGATAGGAACAAAGAGCCTGAGAAGAATTACAGGTCTGCTGCTGGGGCATGCCACACTGACTGAAAGCCGGACACTTCTGCTGCAGCAGGAAAGCCAGAAATTTAATTATGCAGCAAATGGAAATTACATTTAGGGGCCGATTACGATATCGGTCAGAAACTCTTCCGACCGACTCGGTTTTGGAATTGGTTCCAACCGACTTGTGCTAGGCGAGTCCGACTGACCAACCGATTACGATGTTTCCGGACATCGTTCAGTCGGACTCTCATTGACTTCAATGGGAGCCTGTGTCCCAAACAAGAACACAGGCTCCCATTGAAAAAGGGGTGGTTGTGGAAAACCTTGTACCCTGTCATAGGCACCCCATGGTGCCTGCCACACTGTGCATGGTTTCAAAGGGGGGTCCCTTGGGTACCCCCACAGACCCCAACTGGGGGCCTCAGGATGAAGGGGGGCCTGCAATGGGCCCCTAAAGTCAATTTCTGACAGCCGTTTCGTGTCTGGCAGGCTGACTTGGACCGGTTGTCAGACTCTGACATCGTAATCGCCCGGTCGGAAACGGTGTCCATAGAGCTGTACAAGATCAGCTCCGACCAACTCGGGGGCTCCAAGTGCTGATCAGAACCGATTCGGACAGCCTGAACAATTAACTTCTATCATAATCGGTCAGTCGGAAAGGTTTCAGAGTCGGTTCAGAGCCTTTCCAACAAACATCGTAATTGGCCCCTTAGTAGTGAAGACTCTTTTACAGAGTGCACACTGCTCTGCTCTGCTCCGTAAATAGAAGTAATATATGCAGGAACACTGATCTTAGCAGTAGTGGCTCTACTATTCCAATAGACCATCCAACCAACCGGACTGCACGTGCTATATAGGGGGAAAAAAGCGGAGCAAGCGTGGATGATAGATAGCGAGGGTGTGGACAGGCTCGTTAAGCTGAGTTTGTAGCTCTTAAAGTCCTGGGTTTGCTCCTTGTTGATGCCTTGGTTGTAGCCTGTTTGCCAATTTAAAACTCAGCTCAGTTAAGGTTCAAGTTCAGGTTCTTATACTTTGCACTCTAATGTCCCTTCGCGCATTACCAAGACCCCCATCTCCTCTCTTTCCGGAATGCTCTTCTCCTGCCCTCTCTTGCTTCGAACACCCAGCGTGGTTCACAGTTTACACAGAGTGGCATGGCTCAGCTCAGCTTCGGACACTCTGCTAACCCGAATGCGAACACCTGCTGTTTACTGTCTGACGTCACTACGTATTAACAGACACCTCCTTTACCATACTAGCATGAAGGATTCTTACCCCTCTGAAGAAACTGTGTAGCTCTTAAGAAACGGTGTTAAACTTTCTAATCTTACCAACACTAATACATCTGTTGTGCTCCAAAACTCCTGTTGTTACCAACTTTTCATTTTCCCTACATTCCTGTTCCAATCCAAAAAAAAAGAAATTCAACATCATCACAAATCTTTTTACTTTTACTACACTACCGTGCAAAAGAGCTCTATTCATTTCTCCTAAACATTGAACAGGAGTTTTTACATAATAAAGCCTTCTAATAAATGTTCTCATTATTGAATGGCGAACACCTAACATTCTAAAATTATGAAAGCTGCTTTGACACACTTTTTTTGACAGACAAGCTAGTGAGTGTCCTTGTAAATTAGTATGCTTTTTCACTTTGCATGGATCTAATCCTTGCAAAGTATGTATTTTCTGTTTTAAACTTCTGGAAGCAAACACACAGAGGAAATTTCTCAATATATCAATTGATTGTTGACGAATACTACAAACACTACTACAATTCCATTTGTACACAGGAGCCTGTTTAGGCTTTATTTGCATCACTTCAGCAATCTCTTCCTCAACATTTCTAAGTACCATTACTTCCTTTGGAACAGGAATACAATTTTTCATCTCATAACATCGTCCAGATTCATTAACTACATGCACTAATGTGCTGTCTTGGAAATACCCTTCTTCATTAAAGAAAGGCTCAGTGCTTGAAGTATGTATACATTCACCACTAAAAACGTTGCAAAAGTTACTTCTATTAACAAGTCTTTTCTTTTGGCTCTGTCTCCGGATAGACAACACTATTTTGCCCATTGTCTTCATTCAGTTTAAAACCAAAATAAATAGTTTCCTCTTAAGAGCAAACGCCTTAACAACAACACCTTCAACATATTCCTTTTGTCTGGTTGCTTGTGATTTTCTTTTATACTTCTTCATAGATGCTAACAAGTTGCAAATTACTCTAGTGCGGAACATCCTACCTCTGATTTCCTTGAACAGCCTCTGCCTTCTGCTTAAAGTCTCTCCTTTTTCAATTACTTCTTACTTTTTACAACAGAGACTTTTTGTGCTTTAGTACTCTCTGTTATAGTTTTCATTTTCTTTTCTTCTTTTTGTAGTTTTTCCAATTGTGCACAAACAATTTTAAGAAATGTCTTGGTACCAGCAAGCCTTTTCTCTATGAATATCTTTTTGCATTTTGCCCCTTTTGCTTCTTAGTTCTAAGGAGATGGTCTATTTGTTGCTACTTCGTTCTTTTCTGACTTTTTGTTGGCATGGAAATTCTGTGTAGATAACTAGATATTGATGTCTGAAAACAAAAATTGAAAAGTACATTTATCACTTAACTATATAGTGTCACATTACATATTTTAACAAATTAAACATTTAGTTTTCATGAGGATATATAGGTTAGGCAATCTTCAGACTACATGTGTTCACTTTTAAGTATGTAGCACCCATCCTAATAACTACTGACAGCCTACCTTACTGCTCAGCTATATGTATGGGTGAGTGAGAGGTTGCTCATACAGCTACTCACACACACACTTACTCACTCATAGAGTTACTCACATACCTTATCACTCACCCATACACCTAGTTACACAGACATTAACTTAAAGGAGCATACCCTATTGACTAACTACAGCCTACCTCAGGGGACAGTCATATGGTGTAGAAGAGTAGCTTAAAACTTGACAAGGGCTTTACATGTTACACTTGAATGTGTCAGTTTATTCACTTATATGTGAATAACTGTCTGAGTCCCTATCATGAGCTGATATTCCATGATTATGTAAGGTTGTTCATAAATGGTTGTCTGTCTTTGTGATATCTACGGTCCTCTACACTTGTCTGTAAAGTATTGGGTTATTTAAGTGTGTAAGAAACTGCATTCATTACCACAAGATACATATCAGCTGTGCCTGTCTGTGTGCGTCAATCTTTACATGTTTCTCTAACTACCTCACTAGGTCTTTCAGTGTCTGTCTGCTTTGCTACTTAGCTATCATGAATTTTAGTCTGAGTGTAGGATGGATGCATAATTGGGCATAAAGGTTTCTATGACTGCATATAGCTCACTGAAACATCAAAGTGCATCTTTTACTTTACAAGCGAATACTTCCCTGTGCTATGGCCTAGCTACAGCCTACCTCAGTGTTCACTTAAATGTGGTACAACAACAGTCTTCACCTTGTGTAGCACTTTTAAGTGATAGGACAGCTCTACCAGAAAAACTACATGCCCAAGCTCAATATACCAGCCGTATGACATAATGCAAGGGCTCTATCCCTGCATAGTAAACTTGAAACTGTCAGTTGTTTAGCAGACATCTTAATGAGTGTTTCAGCTCCTATCTGGGGCAGTGATTACATGTGTATGTAAATGTATTACTAAATCACTGCCTCTCTTTATGTGATATGTGATTGCCTGAATGTGTCTGTAACAACCTGCATAATTTGCCTCCTGGGTGTACTAGTGAATATTGGTTTATTTAAGTGTGTAAGAAACTACCTTCATTACCGCAAGATACATATCAGTTGTGCCTGTGTGTGTGAGTGAATTTTTGCATGCTTCTCTAACTAGCTCACTAGGGGTTTCAGTGTCGGTCTGCTTCAGTACTTAGGTTTTTCGGATTTAAATCTGGGTGTAGGCTGGATGTATAATTGCGCACATAGGTTTCTATCAATGCATATAGCTCACTGAAACATCAAAGTGCATATTTTACTTTTTAAGCGAATAGCTCCCTGTGCTACGGCCTAGCTACATCCTACCTTTGTGTTCACTTATATCAGGTACAACAACAGTTTTTGCCTTGAGTAGCAATTTTAATTGATAATACACCTCTACCACTAAAACTAACTGCCCAAGCTCAAGTATACCAGGCCTGAAACGTAATGCAAGGAATACTTGTCTGCATGGTAAACTTGAAAGTGTCAGTTGTTTAACAGATATTTGAATGGGTTTTTCAGTTCCTATCTGGGGCTGTGATTCCATATGTTTGTAGTTTGTAAATCTTTTACTAAATCACTGCCTCTCTTTAAGTGATATGTGATTGTCTAAATGTGTCTATAATGGCCTGCATAGATTGCCCCCTGGGTGTGCTATTGTATATTTAGGTTACTTAAGTGTGTAAGTAACTGCCTCCATTACCACAAAATACATATCAGTTGTTCCTGTCTGAGTTAATTTTTGCATGTTTCTCTCACTACGTCACAAGGTGTTTCAATGTCTGGCTGCTTCTCTACTTATCTCGGATTTAACTCTGGGTGTAGGCTGGATGTATAATTGGGCACATAGGTTTCTATGAGTGCATACAGCTCACTGAAACATCAAAGCACATCTTTTACTTTTAAGCAAATAGCTCCCTGCACTATGACCTAGCTACAGCCTACCAAACTGTTCAGTTATATATAGTTTAAGAAAAATGTATACCTTGTGTAGCAGTTTTAAATGTTAGGACAGCCCTACCAATAAACCTCCATCCACAGATGAATTCAGATTCATAATTCATATATAGCTATGGTGCATGAATTCCACTTTCAAAACTGAGTGATGTATTCATCCTTTATAGTGGAACAAATAAGACTACAACTCCCAGAATTCAAATAAAAACATTAGCCATAAGTAGCACATCATATATACACATATAAAACTTTGACATAATATACTACAGGATAACATATAGGTTTCACCATTAGTGTGCAGTTTTTCCTCCTACCACTTCCAGAATTCTGTACAGCAATATAAGTGCAATATTGACCTCAATGGAAACACATTCTAAACTAACTTCACAGACATCTACTCTGCACCTGAGACAAACTATGTCTTACTTACCTATTAATAGATATATAAAAAAATACAATTTGATTTATATATCATCCTTTCTTTTTAAAATAATTATACATATTTCAAAATCTTTTTATTATAATATGACATATTTATATACCTTATTAATAATTTTTTGACTTACAAAACAATGTAATTAACATACCAGAAGATTGAATTCGTTGATAAAATCACTTTTTCTCTTATTAGGTAGATGCAATATTCTCAGCCTCACCACTCTCATACAAAGCAACCATAAATGGCAACCTTGTGAACTTTGCATTGCCTGATACAGCAAAAATCAACAAATAAAAACATTGCTGTCATATTTTAGTCTTGCAACTGCATCGCTGAATGGTTACTGTCTTTTTAGCCTTTCACTCCTGTTTGGAGGTCGTCCAAAATGCATGCCTTTGTGCCAACACTCACGATGTAATTGCAATGATCACAATGAATTCGCAAAAATATCAGGAGTTGGAAAACCTACTTCCCTTAATACTTTTATATTTCTATCACTATACTGACCTTTCTTGGAACATCCTCACTAGGGAATCTTACATCCATTATAAAAGAAAGAACCTAAACCTCTCAAATTTATAAAAATTAATACCTGTTTCTTTAACCCCTTCGCTGCTAGGCCTTTTCCCCCCCTGTGCTAAGCATTTTTTGGGCTTTTTGGGTTAGTTCGCGCTTAGGCCCCTGTAACTTTTTGACCACATAAGGTATCCACGCCAAATTTGCGTCCTTTTTTTCCAACATCATGGGAATTCTAAAGGTACCCAGGGTTTGTGGATTCCCCTGGAGGGGACCCAGAAATTAGCCAAAATACAGGTAAAATTTGTTTTTTTTTGGAAAAATGGGAAAAAAGGGCTCCAGATGAAAGCGTCTGGTTTTTTCCCTGCAAATGGTATCAAAAAAAGGGTTTTGGTGCTGAAATCACCCATCTTCCCAATTTTCAGGGACAAGCAGACTTTTGACTTGGCATTTTTCTGGGACATAGCCTATTTCTGCTATTTTTTGTGCTTTCAACCTCCTTCCAGTTAATGGTAGAAATGGGTATGAAAGCAATAATGGATCCAGGAAAGCTATACATTTTAGAAAAGTAGATAAAATTCTGAATTCAGCAAGGGGTCATTTGTGTAGATCTTTCAAGGTTTCTTCATGGAAACTAACAGTTAAATATAGAAAAAATTGAAAATTAGTTGAAAAAAACAGCCATTTGCGTCAACGTTTTCACCTGTAACTTCTTCTAATTATGACAGATGTTTGAAAGCAATATACCGTTACATTTGCTGGGCCTTTCTGGTTGTGGGGATATATAGGACTTGTAGGTTCACCAAGAACCCGACGAACCCAGAGCCAATAACTGAGCAGCGTCTTGCAATGGTTTTTTATTATGTACCGGGTATAGAGCAATTATTTTGGGAAAATGTATATGTGGAAAAATAGGTATGAATGACACCTATGTATTTCTGAAATGGGACAAAATTTAAAGTTTAGAAACAGTAGATATTTGCACATTTCCGAAATTGGGAGTACCCATACTAGCATGAGAATTATAGGTCATTTTTCAAAATGACTTCTTTTTTACACATTGTCTTTCATTTGGAAGGCAGAAATGCATCGAAAGTCAATAGGTAATAACAGTTGCTCTACAATTCTGTGTTACCCTAAGTCTCCCGATAAAAATGGTGCCTCACTTGTGTGGGTAGGCCTTGTGCCCACGACAGGAAACGGCTCAAAACGCAACGTGGACACACCAAATTTTCACAATGAAAAATGACCCTTTTTTTGCAAAGTGCCTAGCTGTAGTTTTTGAACCCTAGCTCTGCCTGCACCTAGGGAAACCTAGAAAACCTATACATTTTTGAAAACTAGACCCCCGGGGGAATCCAGGATGGGGTGACTTGACTGGCTCTCACCAGGTTCTGTTACCCAGAATCCCTTGCAAACAACACATTTTCCTCAGTTTTCTGTGGTGGAAAGTTCTGGAATCTGCATGGATCCACAAAATTCCACCCAGCCGGCGTTCCCCAAAGTCTTCCGAGAAAATGGTACCTCACTTGTGTGGATAGGCCTAGTGCCCGCGACAGGAAACAGCCCAAAACACAAGGTGGACACACCACATTTTCACAGTGAAAAATGACCCTTTTTTTGCAAAGTGCCTAGCTGTAGTTTTTTAACCCTAGCTCTGCCGGCACCTAGGGGAACCTAGCAAACCTATACATTTTTTGAAAATTATACACCCAGGGCAATCCAAGACGGGGTGACTTGACTGCCTCTCGCCAGATTCTGTTACCCAGAATCCCTTGCAAACCTAAAAAATTGTCAAAAAAACCACATTTTCCACACATTTCTGTGGTGGAAAGTTCTGGAATGTGCGTGGATTCACAAAATTCCACCCACCCCGCGTTCCTCAAAGTCTTCCAAGAAAAATGGTACCTCACATGTGTGGGTAGGCCTAGTGCCCGCGACAGGAAATGGCCCAAAACGCAAGGTGGACACACCACATTTTCACAGTGAAAAATGACCCTTTTTTTGCAAAGTGCCTAGCTGTAGTTTTTGAACCCTAGCTCTGCCGGCACCTAGGGAAACCTAGCAAACCTATACATTTTTAAAAACTAGACACCCAGGGTAATCCAGGATGGGGTGACTTGACTGGCTCTCAGCAGGTTCTGTTACCCAGAATCCCTTGCAAACCTGAAAAATTGTCAAAAAAACCACATTTTCCTCACATTTCTGTGGTGGAAAGTTCTGGAATCTGCGTGGATCCACAAAATTGCACCCACACCGCGTTCCCCAAAGTCTTCCGAAAAAATGGTACCTCACTTGTGTGGGTAGACCTAGTGCCCGCGACAGGAAACGGCCCAAAACGCAATGTGGACACACCACATTTTCACAGTGAAAAATGACCCTTTTTTTGCAAAGTGCCTAGCTGTAGTTTTTTAACCCTAGCTCTGCCGGCACCTAGGGAAACCTAGCAAACCTATACATTTTTGAAAACTAAACATCCGGGGGATGCTAGGGAGGTATGCCTTGCGTGGATCCCCCAATGTTTTCTTACCCAGAATCCCCTGCAAACCTCAAATTTAGCTGAAAAAAAATCACTTTTTTCACACATTTTTGTGTGGGAAAGTTGTGGCATCACCGGGCTGACACAAATTTCCTACCACCCAGCGTTCCCCCAGGTCTCCCGATAAAAATGGTGCCTCACTCGTGTGGTAGTCCCAAGTACCCGCGACAGGCAAGAGCCCAAAACGTATTGAGGCGAAATCAAAATTGCCTATCACAAAACAACCTGGTTTTGCAAGGGGGGTCACCTGGGTTTTTTGCCCCGTGCTCGGTGGCCAGCTAGGGAAACCTACAAAACCCACACATTTCTGAAAACTAGACACCCGGGGGATTCCAGGGAGGTATGGCTTGCATGGATCCCCCAACGTTTTCTTACCCAGAATCCCCTGCAAACCTCAAATTTAGCTGTAAAAATCACTTTCCCCACACATTTTTGTGTAGGAAAGTTGTGGCATCACCGGGCTGACACAAATTTCCTACCACCCAGTGTTCCCCCAGGTCTCCCGATAAAAATGGTGGCTCACTCGTGTGGGAGGCCCAAGTACCCGTGACAGGCAAGGGCCCAATTCGTATTGAGGCGACATCAAAATTGCCTATCACAAAACAACCTGGTTTTGCAAGGGGGGTCACCTGGGTATTTGGCCCCGTGCTCGGCGGGCAGCTAGGGAAACCTACCAAAGCCATACATTTCTAAAAACTAGACACCCGGAGGATTCCAGGGAGGTATGGCTTGCATGGATCCCCCAACGTTTTCTTACCCAGAATCCCCTGCAAACCTCAAATTTAGCTGAAAAAATCACTTTTTCCACACATTTTTGCATGGGAAAGTTGTGGCATCATCGGGCTGACACAAATTTCCTACCACCCAGTGTACCCCCAAGTCTTCCGATAAAAATGGTGCCTCACTCGTGTGGGAGGCCCAAGTACCCGCGACAAGCAAGGGCCCAAAACGTATTGAGGCAACATCAAAATTGCCTATCACAAAACGACCTGGTTTTGCAAGGGGGTCACCTGGGTTTTTGGCACCATGCTCGGCGGCCAGCTAGGGAAACCTCATTTGCCTTAAAGAAATCCCTGGCGTCTAGTGGGCTTTTTGCCCCCCCGGGGGGCAGATTAGGGGCTACTGCCCCATCTGCCCCCCAGGGGGGGCAGAAAGGCTGTAATTTTGGTGAGGGGGGTGGGGGCATTGGCATGCCCATTTTGGGCAGCCCCCACCCTACGTAAATTTTTGGATAAAAAATCCCTGGCGTTAGTGGGCTTGCTGCCCCGGGGGCAGATTGGGGGCTACTGCCCCCATCTGCCCCTCAGGGGGCAGAAAGACTGGTGTGCCTAAACGCAATGGGGGAGCAAAGGCCCTTGCCCAAGGGGCCGCTCCCCCCTCCCTGGTGCTAGTGGGTGGATCCCTGCTTGGGGATCGCCCTCCTGGGGTAATCCCCAAGCAGGGATCCACTAGAGAAGGTTACCATTGGAAAGGGGAGATTCTCCCCTTTCCAACGATACCTCTCACAAGTGTTTCGGTGCTCGGGGGGCTGAGATAGCCCCACAAGCACTGAAACACTGAAACTGAAACTAAGTTTCAGTTTCGTTTTCAATGTAATGACGACAGCGCGCCATGCGCGATCGTCATTACTTTAAAAACCAGGGGAGGGCCTCGGGAGGTTGGGGAAGCTCTTCCCCACCTCCCGAGGCACAACAAAAAAAATGGAAATCCCTCTGCTGTTTACAGCAGAGGGATTTCCTGCCCCTGTCCTCATGACGGAATGGTTCCATCATGAGCACAGGAGCACCGGTGCTCATGACGGAACCATTCCGTCATGAGCACCGAAAGGGTTAACACCCTTCCCCAATACACCCTCTGCAAATTCTCTATAGAAACCCACTAGAACCAGTAAGTCACAAGTTCACAACACTTTCCACAAGAACCATACTAGTTACAAAATGAACTACAGTAGGTGTGGCTTACTGCACATACTGTAAAGCATATCCAGCTCTCTATAACATTATTTTTCTATTTGCCAGAGCCACTGAAACATCTGTTTACTAATCATTTCCAAATGCAACCTACTTTTATTCACCTGCATACTCCCTCTATCCAATCAACTTTTGAGTTTTTTTCGAACCACCAGCACACATGCATTTTCACTGTCTTTCATAGTACCAGCTGTGATATTCAGCTGCAGACCTGTCCTGTGTGCTACTCCTCGTTCCTACAAAATGCTTATAGTGTGGGTTGTGGGCCACAGCTATCTCTACTGGGCTAAAGAGGCTGCAAAAAAGATAGGTATTGATAGGGACTTGGGTTTGCTAAATGTGGAGATTCGTTGGTTTGGCCAGAGAGGGCTAAAGTTTCATCAGCTGCCGGCTTTGGTTAAAACCATTGTGGATTTCCAAATTCTTCATCTCATGATTGTGCACCATGGTGGCAATGACCTATTCACATTGACTGGGTTAGGGCTGGAAATCCTAATGAAGGATCCCTTTGCAGAACTGACCTCGCTTTTAACTCACACTGCCTTAGTGTACTCCTATAATGCCAAAGACAGAAATGGAAGTGGCCAAATCAATTCAGCCCACAGATTGACAAAGCCAGAAAACATGTTAATAAAACTGTTTCTGCTTTCCTCAGAGACCATACCATGGGCTCTATCTACAACAATAATCTGTGTTTTGACATGCATGGAATATATATGGGAATTACCATTAAGAAGGTACCCTTTATTCATGCCCCTATATGTCAGTCCCCACAGCAGGATCACCCCCAAACTTTCCTTGACAAACAGGACATACTTTGACACTTTTTTAGGAAAATTTCATAAAGATTGCTCAAACGAAGTCAAAAAATGCTTTTCCTAAGGAAACTAGGTCCTAACTATAACTACCTACTGGTGGCCGCCAGTAGGTAATAGTATATATATATACTATTATTCCACAAAGAGCAGCTCCTGGTGAGGTTCACAACCCAGCATGCTTTATGAAGAAATCAACTACGAAGATGAACCCACGAGGGGTTTTTCAACCAATCAGCATGCAGTATAAAGAGTGCTCCAATGCGTACAGGAGAAATGCCTCTGATGAAGTGGTACGTTGGCATCTTGAGAAGCTTCGGCGTTTGTTGGATAAAATTATGACAAGGGTGCCCTCCCGTGCAAGATACACCATCTCGAATGAATGAGAGGCTGAGGGAGAGGAACCATCCTGCTCCGGTTTCCAGCACAGTGCGTCTTGATGAAAAGTGTCTGCTCCCATCACATCCAGATCCTACTAAGGATTTTAACTGACTCTCTGAAATCTGTAAGCATTGGAACCTACTATAGGTGTTTAATAAAAGCTCGATGTGACTACACATCCCAGCATGCTTTATGAAGAAATCAACTACGAAGTTGAACCCACGAGGGGTTTTTCAACCAATCAGCATGCAGTATAAAGAGTGCTCCAATGCGTACAGGAGAAATGCCTCTGATGAAGTGGTACGTTGGCCACAGAAACTTGTCAGGCAATACAACGAACTTGGATGGCTGGGGCGGGCTGAACCGTGATGCCGAATGGCAGACGCACTGTCGAGTGCATCTTGAGAAGCTTCGGCGTTTGTTGGATAAAAATATATATATATGTGTGGATACTTCAATTGAAACATACGCACTGAAATATTATTACTCTTGAGACATACTGGAAAAATCTGAAATAGGGCAATGATGAGAAAAAGAGAGAAATTATTGATGATCCCACTTGTATCTTGCACATGCTCTTAATATATGCTCTTTGCACTTTAGAAAAATAACATCCTTGCACATTTTAGATTTTTTTGTTGGCACTTTAAGAAAGAAACAAATGAAATATAAAAAAATGCCTCGCTTTACAATTAATGAAATGATCAAAACAAAAAATTATTTCTACAAAAAATAGGATTGGTTTTATGTCTAGTTTGTCTTCACTTTTTACTGTTCTTAATTGCACTTGCACTTTAAATGAAACATTCTGGGCTCCAGGACTCTATGGTCCAGTAGACGTCTGGGAGCCGAAACGCGTAGACCGTCCTCTACCGTTCATGTTTGCACCTTGGTTTGAATAAAGCAACATTGAAACTACTTGCCGGTTGTGGTGCAGTGATCCTTCGTCGAAAATCCTGAAAACCTTTGGGAGATAGTCTTGGAGGAATCTTATTCATATATATATATATATATATATATATATATTCACTGAAAAAACCATAGGTTTCAGGGACGTTATAGTTACTTGCACATTTCACTCGTACAAAACCATAGAAATTCGGCCGTTATATTAGTTGAGCTAACTATAACTCACGCCCCCACAATGCACTGCTGATATTACATCATTCATGACATGGTCAGTGACATCACTGATGACATCACTGATGACATCTCAAATGACATCACTGATGACATCACTGATGACATCATCCACGTGAAAATCTGATGCACCTCCTCATACCTTAATAAAACCTATGATACACCCATTCTAAAATACAGACTACCATTTTCGAAACAATACAGACACCAATACCAGTTACTACATACACACGCACTGATTCCTAGGTCTACACACACATCCACTCATTCACCCATAAAGTCACTCATACATGCAGTGACTCATTAATACAACACTATTATAGGCACTCAAACACCTATACAAACACTCACACACCGCCACTCATCCAGAGTTACTCACACATCTAGTCAGTCATGCAAAGAATCAATCACACTTCTATTTACTCAGCTATACAGTTATACACACACAACCTCACTTATTCATAGTGATATTAACATATACTTACTCTCTTATACAATTACTGATACAAGTACACACTCATCCATACAGCACTCTCACAATCACTGACTCTCACGTATAGTCATTTATATACTCCAACTCTCTCATGCACTGCGTTTTACATATGTAGTTACTTGGACATGTAGCACTGAGATATCCATTCACTCACCAACACACCCATACACACACTCACCCACCCATACAGCTGTTTCCACATGCACTCTTGAACCCATACACCCAGTGAATAAAGAACTCACACATCTATGCACAAAGTCACACACCTCCCACCCACTCACACACACACTCAGGCACCCATACAAATACTCAGGCAACCAATCAATAACCCATATAGACACTCATGTAGCTACTCATCAACCAATGCAGCAGATAACACAGCAATAGACAGACTGATACAGAAATTCACACAGTTTAGTCACTAACCCATGAATTCAGTAAGAGACATTTAATCACTCACTTATACAGTCAGTCACACACCTACTAAATCCTCCATCCACACACTTATACAGCCACTCATTCTACAATATACCTTGGCCAATATATTTATAAAACATATTTAAACCTTACAGAAACACACAGTCACTGGATGATGTCATCAGTGATGTCATCAGTGATGTCACTGACCATGTCATGAATGATGTAATATGTGACGTCATCAGCAGTGCATTGTGGGGGCGTGAGTTATAGTTAGCTCAACTAATATAACGGCCGAATTTCTATGGTTTTGTACGAGTGAAATGTGCAAGTAACTATAACGTCCCTGAAACCTATGGTTTTTTCAGTGAATTTCAAAGGTTTTTAACATGATAATTTGTAACTATAACGTCCCTGAAACCTATGGTTTTTTCAGTGAATTTCAAAGGTTTTTTAAATGCTAATTTCTAATTATAATGTTCATTAAACCTATCTGCTGTGCGATCCAAAAACAAGCTGGTGCTTGTAGTGTTATGGACAGTGGACGCAACCATGTTACCTCAGGCAGTGGGGAAGATCTCGGTCATGAACCTGTGTCGTCGCCCCCTGTAAGCGGAAGCGCAGTGGGCTGGTCCAACGTACGCCACTCCAGCGTAGAAGTGTGAATAAATAGGCCGGGGTTCTGGGTGTGGTTCACTTGTGTGAAAGCCAACGCATCTGCCAGAGCGGCGACCCTCACCCTGCCACATGGCTGCCACCATGACCGCGGGCCTCCTCGACACAAGCCCCCTGCGAACACAGCGGCACAGCACTGCACAGTTATGTCTGTACAGACTACGGCCTTCGATCTACACTGCGGACAGCAGGGCTCACAATTCAGATTGAGTCGCGATTCCAGATGACGGAGTCCAGTAGGCATGACACATTGCTCCCAGTGCGGCCCGCCCGGACCACGCATCATCGCAGGCTGCGTACACGCTGAGCGCCAGAAGTACCACTAACTCAGTGCACCACAAGTAAATGCCACGTGGCCTTATTAAGGCAGAATTCATTAAACAAAAGACATTGCTCCCAGTGCGGCCCACACGGACCATGCATCATCGCAGGATGCGCACACGCTGAGTGCTTCAGGTGCCACTAGCTCACTGCACCATAAGTCATCGCCACCTACCCTTAAACCTACATAATATCCTTTTAGTATCCTTGCTTCAAGAACTTTTTGATATCAATTATAGCTTTAGTACAATGACCAAATTCATCTTACAAGTCCAAAGGAACACTGAATGGCAGTCTACACTGCGGACAGCAGAGCTCACAATTTGAATTCAGTCTTGATTTATTAATTGCAGACAGAATTGTACTCAATGTCGTTGAATTTTCTCAAGAGGAAGTGACAAAAAGCTTTCCTCGATGTCTGCGCTGACTACTGCCTTCGATCTACACTGCGGACAGCAGGGATCACAATTCAGATGGAGTTGCGATTGCAGATGACGCAGTCCAGTAGGCAACAGACATTGTTACCAGTGCGGCCCTCCCGGACCACGCATCATCGCTAGCTGTGCACACGCGGAATGCTTCTGATGCTCCTACCTCAGTCCACCACAACTGATGGACCCTTTATGACAGAATATTTTGTGTATGATTTCAGATCTGGTGCCCCTAACTTAGTGTAGCACAAGTCATGGACCCTTTATGATTGAATCTCTGTGTGTGATCTGATGATTACTGTTGTACTTGTTACCAGCACCAACCATTCCCGGAGGGCTGGCTTACACTGATCCCACACGCATCCAGCACAGACGTCACTGGACATATGACCCTGGTAATAAAAAGGAGTCAAGTGCAAGTGCTCGTATACAGTTCCACTATCTATCTGTGTCCGTGTGTTCATTATGTATGCAACATGCTGCCCCTGGGCCCTACCACATTACATTGTGCTCTGGACAGCGTATGCAACCAACTTACCTTTGACAGTGGGAGAAAACTTTGGTTATGTAACTTTGTCTCGGTCATTGTACAAATACGTACGTAGAGACTGGATGATTAGAGTACTGCAAGGAGAGTGTATAGTGAATTTATAAGTGCGTGGGGATTGGCGGAGTGATTGTATAAGTACATATGTTGGCGCACCCTAACTCCGACAACGAGCTTGTCTCTAATTGGCTGCCCTCCATGTCCCAAAAACTGAAATTTGGATTTTGCATGGCCCAGTATTGCTACAGCTGCAATACTCCACTGAATGTGCAATAAACATTCACACCCACACAGATGTGTCATGTCCACCATCTTTCTTGTGTGGAACTATGGATGAATGTAGGGTCAGTGATTCCCCGTACCTTCCATGTTGGCCATGTTCAGGGACTTGGCTCACAGAGTGACACATTGACACTTGCGACCCGGGTGACGGCAGCACTACAACAAGAACACCGGCATGGCAGTGTTGCAAGATTTTTTAAGCATTCTCTAGCCCAAAGACAACCAAAAAGTAGCCCAAACTAGCCCAATATTGCTACTTTAAGGAAGGAGGGGCAGGGACATCGTCAAGCAGGCGGTGAATGGATTGGAATTGATGTTTCAGCAGGCTGCCAAGTAAATATTTGTCTAAAAAAGCGCTTTAACATACTAGTTTGCTGGAGCGCTGTATATATATTTATAAGCTGGCAACTAGCACAAACCTAAATTTTACCGCACAACCGGGAAAAATATAGCCCAATTGTGCGTGATCTAGCCCAATCTGGAAACAGTGCCGCATCAGTTGATTCCTCATACAGCTCACGATGGAGCCACGCCCATAGCTCCGGAGTCATTCTTCACAGCCTCACACAGAACTGGCATACGCAGGACAGCCCACTCCGCTTACGCTTACAGGGAAGGACAACAATGCTACATGGCCCAGATTTTCATTGCAGTGATCTGCTGGTCACACCCTAGTTGTCAGTACGCCACAGCCACTCCCTCACGGCTAGTATACACCCACACCACACCCATCCAGCACAGGCGTCACAGGACACGTGACCCTGTCAATAAAAAAGACCGGGCGCACGTGCTCGACGCCATTTCAGAGTTGCTCGCACCGGATGCACGACAGCCGGCGCAGGCACACCGGCACGGGACGGTGACTTTTGGTCCACTGAGGAACGGGTACCGTAACTGCTGAGTGGGTGTACAGCCTGCGGTGATGGCCCGTCCCGGCGGTCTGGACAGCTCAGGTTTTGTGTGCCCTGCTGGACCGCAGTGTAGGCCTGAGCCACCGAACAGGGAGGCCTACAACCACGTGCGTGGCCTCACTGTTCACTGAGTTAGTGGCACCGCAAGGACTGAGAAGGTGTGCAACCTGCGATGATGATAGGTGCACTAGTATGTCCTCTGGAATGGCAAAATCAAGACGCAGCACCAAATGTGAGACCTGTTGGCCTGTGGAGCGGGACTGCATGATGCGGAGGGTGCCCTGTCCGCAAAAAGGTGAGCAGTGAGGCCTGGGTGCGCAGCAGTGGGCAAATACGTCTGGGCAGCGGGAGTGGATACACAAAGGCGGCACAGCGATTTAGGCGTACGCAATCGTATATACTCTCCCATTACTAATTCTGTACTATGTTTAGATGTGGGAGCTTGAGGGCTCCACTAGGTCCCGGCACGTGGTTGGAGACACAGCACTCACTGTCCCTCTTCATCTCTTCCTTTCTCTCCTTAACACTCTTTCTCTCTCTCTTCTTCTCTCACTCTTTCTCTCTTTCTCTTTGTCTTCCTCTCACTCTTTCTTTCTTTTTCTCTCTCTCTTCCTGTCACTCCCACTGTTTCTCTCTTTCTCTCTGTCTTCCTCTCACTCCTTCTTTCTTTTTCTCTCTGTCTTCCTCTCACTCTTTCTTTCTCTCTCTATCTCTCTTTCTCTCTCCTTTGATGGACGCATGACGCACAATCTTATCTTGCTTTTTGTCTTGCAGGTCTGCGATGAAGCGTGGCCATCCTGCAATCAACACTCAACCTGAATTGTGAGCTCCGCTCTCCGTGTGTACACAACGGGTGAGGAGGTTTCTTCGGCACGTGGTGGACCCTCTTCGACACACGCCGGTAGTGTAAGATGAGCAGAGAGGCTTGTTTGCGCTGTAGTGTAGCTCCTATTTCCCTAATAGGCTCTGCGCATTGGAATAATATCCCCTATAGGTTTGACATAGGACTAAGGTCAGTATGTCCCTATCGAGTATATTAAACTTAATTACTTGTGCCAGCTAGCTCAGAGGCCACTAGAAACTCCTTGACAAACAAGAAGGGAGTAGTTTCTGGCAGCCGCAAAACATGACCACTTTGTTTCCCTTTAGAATCAGAACGTGTCCCAGAGTCGTGGAAACAATAGATAACTATTTCACTCAGCTCAATCGTGCATACTTAGTTTTTTCAAAGTTACACAGAAAGAATAGACGGGCGTTTCAATAAAAGATTTATTGAACAGTCTTGTTTCTCGTGTAAGTAAAATGTGCTGTTACGATCACAAGACAGTATGCAAGATAAATAATGTACAGCGTAAGCAGTAGAAATAAATAATACTGCGCTAGCATGATCTTCAATAGATATTCATTTACATAAATAACTCAGACTAAAAATGCGAGTACTCATACGATGCGTTTCTAAGCTATTTCTACCCCAATGTACCTAACCTATCCTAGGTGTAGGGAGAGGTATGAAGTAGGTGAAGTATTCCTTACTATGGGATACTAGGAGTATGTTAAGCCCAGTATGCCTAGTATGCCAAGAGTCCCTCTAGGTTCTAGTCAGTTCAAGACCTTAAGAATGAGAGAGGTGGGAATCTCTTGCCAGACTCGAACTCCAACACCCCGCAAGGGAAGTCAGATCACTGGAAGCTGGACTCTCTGCGTGCAGGGATGACAGCGTCTTCTCAGTGCGTCAGGCCGGGAAACGGGCTCCTCTGAAGTCGAGGTCTCCTCTAGTTTACAAGGGCTAGGGAAGGTATATTTATACCTGAGAGGTACCTCAGAATGTTAGCATTGACGTGAATCGGACAGCGGAAGACGTCATGAATGAACCCCTAAGGTATAACGGTTCATGCATAATGGATGAGTCCTTGAAGAAATCAATAGTCCTGTGCTAGGGAACCTCCCGAAGCCTAAGGGTCTGTTCTTCAAGAACTCGTTGTGACGGTAGGGTGGACGGATGTCGGAGACCATGCCTGTATTTGGGGTGCACGGTTTAATGTCTAAATAAGAACTGGGATTTTATGCCTATATAAGGGCAGGGCGAATTGTGCCTATATAAGGACATGATACAGGAAAACCTATATACGGACATCCTAAGAGGAATACAACACCCACTCCACTTTCGTGTGTACGATAATACTAAAATGCTAAACATTTAATGGAGTACCGCATATCGCTAAAAGATTTCTTAAAACCATTTAAAAAGGCATTTAAAAAACCTATTAGAATGCAAAAAGTACTGTACATTTTAAGCATTGCTTTTCATTTCAGGCATATATTTAAAACAAAAATGCAATTTGAATGAAATAAGCAGTAATAAATACATGTGACGAAAAAATGATCGATAAGTTTGTTCAAAATCAAAGTCATTTCATGTCATGGAAATTAATGAACTTTTTAGACAAGCCAGATGACTAAGTGTCTGTGGAAGTACCGCGAAGTCTGTACTATAAGGCTAGTTCTACTTCAAGCAGATTGAATTGCCATTTAGTTCGAAAAAATGGGAAAAAGTTCAATTTGGGAAGAGTTCCAAGTTTTAAAATATGAAGGCCAAATATGTTACTGCATCTCTGGAACACTGTGGGCTGAATCAGAGTCAGTTTACGGGTCTGGTGTAAACATGAGATCATCTATTTCTGTAGACAAAACATCGTCCACTGAAGATGGTGTCAGTTGGAACACCTCGTGTAGTAGATTAATTGCACAGAGATGTGAAGCATCGCTTTCAGCAAAGGATGCCGTAGCAATGTTCGCGTCCGTTGTTACCTGTGTGCCTGTAGATTTTTCTCATACCTCAGCAGCAGCCGGAAGCGTCTGTGAGATCTCAATGAATGCTGTCATCAGAATTGGTAGTCTCTGGGGAAAACACAGAGCATGGGCCGTTATCGGTTCCAGCAGAGTATCGATATCCGTTGGCGTAGCTGATGGAAATGTTAGACAGGTGTCTAACACGCATTCTTCACCGCATAGCAGGCATCTTAGAACAGGTAAGATGCAATCTTGCCAGATTGGTCTGAATGACAGGAACCACGTGGTATTCAGGTCCCGTAGACGAGTCATGCCCAAAAGCTGTACTATTCGCTCACGGCACTTTCATCAAGGAGTGCTTTCTCCATTTCGCTCGGAGTGATGTCTGCGAATAGGCTGGCCATAGCGTAATAGCAGGAAGAGAAATAGAATTCCGGCAACAAGTGCTAGAATTAATGGTATGCCACCAAACACCGAATGTGCAAAGTTCGGGAGGATTCCGAGTATTGCCTGGAAAGGTGCTAACAGACCGGAGCAGATGCTCTTAAATACATGTACAATTCTGGTTGTATCAGACATGTTAAAGATACGTCCTATCATTTCTACGAAATGTATAGGGCAGTTTGTACGTATTAAAGTCTGTATCTCAGCCGAAGTCCTTGCTACTTGTAGATCATAGGTTTCTTTGGCCGAGATCAAAGGCACTGTTTGCTGTAAAAGCATGGCTTTCATTCTGCTCAAAGTATCAAATCTTATAAAAGAGACGTTCAGCGAAGGCCATAGAGGCGACTCCCTGACTGTGTCTATTGGGGCAAACAATACTTGCATACAACAAGTGACCCTGGAGTTGACCGTTACTAGATATGGGATGCCTGGCAACATGCCACAGCAACTCTGATCATTCAACATGAGGTAGCTCCCATTCGAAAGTTGTCCAAACGTTGGATTAATCACAGCATCTGGTGTTCCCTGCTGGTGGCAAGACAAATTTGCCACAGAACCATTTCAAGCCCCGTGTAAAGAAATGTCCTGACATATAAGTGAACCGTTCAGTGCACTTTTACAGTGTGTACCGCTCAAAAACACTTCACGATCCCCACTCCAACATCTATATGTATACGGTAAATCCCAAGATGTCTTAATGTATTCCTTACCCAACCTTTCATATTTGCCTGCTTGCATTTGTCTGAGGCAATACTGAAACTGAAAAGTAGTCACAGGTAATGTGATTTTGCCATGAATGAGCCATTCTGTAGCTGGTTTTTCTGCCACTGTGAATGGTAATTTTTCCAGTTTTTCAATGCTCAACACTGTATACCTTGCTCCTCTTTGTGCCAGTTCGATCTGTTTATCAGTTAGATTGTATTCTGCAAACAGAGATGACGTGTTGATGAAACGCCAAGGCACATAGCCCGCACGCAAAGATTGCAGCGTCCAGCTTAATAACACAATAGAACGTAATTGAGATTGGCCTTGCTGTAACATCGCCAAATCTTGTTCTAGTATGTCGATAGCAGAGGATACAATGTTTTCCAATGAATATATTCTGGATGACAAAGTTGTTAACCCATTGTCGACCACAGTGAGTGTTTTCTCTAAATTAATACGATCAAGTTCACGTATTCGTTCTGCCGCCTCCATCTGTGACACCTTCTAAGCTTCATTATAAGCAGCATAAATGCCGGCATATATGAAACGTTTTTGACGCGGTTTTCTTGGTCCAAGCAAGAATTCCCTAAGGTCTGCATCCTCTTTAAGTAAGGATAAGTGTTGTTTCACATCCTGTAGTGTAGATTTCTGCAGCCAATCGAGGCATAATTTACCTACACTGTATGTTGTTACTACCCCCGGATGCTGTCTTTGGACGTATCTTGGGTCTGACCTATGAATAGTAAAGCCCTGAGTTTTATTCAGGAATCTTTCCTGACAGTTGTTCGTGCCTGTGGGCCAGATCAACCATTTTCTCCAATCAGGATTAGATCTGTTGAGTTGTAGTATATTGTCAACTGTCACCGCTGCCTGTGTTTAGTTATCACTTGCAGGTGTTGGTACAGAAGGTGTTTTCATCTCTTTTATCTTGGCTAGTCCAAGACAAGATGTTTGTTGGATGGTTTCATTCAAAAACATTATTTGTTCAGGGATGATACAGGCTCTAAACAAAGCTTCTATCCCCTGCACTTGCCAGTCTTTAGTACCCCAGACAATTTTTGTGTCTATTGTGTCTTTCCATAAGTCGAAACCCTGTCTAGACAGTTGGGCAATAAATGCTGCAAAGTAAATCTGTTTTGTATTTGTTAACATAATTTTAAGCTCTGTTTTGTTTACATTTTTATAGTAAAATGCTTCTGGATCAGATGTATTGTAACCTGAAAAATATGGAAACTTGTTAGCAAATGTTTTTGAACTACCTTGTGGTGGTGTAGGACAATGCTCCCATTGGTTAAACATAAACACATTTCTAGGGTTTGCAGATTTATGCAAATATTGATGACCATAGTGGTTATAGCAATACAGCTGTTCGTAGTCTGATGAACCCTCTAAATATTCATTTTTAGAAAATGCAGCAGATTTTTCTAGGTCAAACATTATGTCATTAACAGTCTCAAAGTCCCAATCATCAGAGTAGGTACTGGACGAAATTAGATCACTTAGAGAAATTTTAAACAAATGTGGAATGTTCAATTGTTCCGTCGGGCCAAAGATATCAAAATCAGTTTTGTCCCACACTATACCATCCTGTATAGGAACGGCTGTGATGTTCACTGTTGACAAGTCTCTTGCTTCACAATGGGAAGATTTATGAGGTTTCAAAAGTACGTTCACATCTTTTCCTTCAGTGTTCACATGGATGTAACTGCCACTTATAAGCACGCTCACAGTTGTAACCAAAGCTAGCCAGAGCAGGAAAACAAATAGTCCAGATATAATCCAGAGTTCAATCCATGGAGAAACCAAATAAATCTTTTTCAGAAAGTGAAGAAAGTCTTGTACTTGCTGCTTGAATTTCAATGATGCTGGCGTCGTTTCAGGTTCACTCGGATCTTCTGAGAACGTATCAAAGTTAAAGAAATAGCCAGAAGCAGTTCTGTCAATTGTTGGAATTGCATCAGGATTTGTAGAAATCGCAGGAACCAGTTGATCACGTGCTACATTGGTGTAGACAGGTGTATTTGGATGAACTGTTACTTGATTTTCAAGAGGGATGAGTTCCATAGCATTGTTGCTTAGTCCTTCATCTGTTACCGCTGAAGTCCCAATTGTTATCAGTCTTTCAGTCTGAACCTCTTGGATAGTAGCGAGAGGAGTGTGTCTGCTACTAGGTCGGAGTCCACGAGGCCTACTACTTAGTATTGGCCACATACTGTGGTTTGATGAGGTCGATGGACACAAATCTTTTCTCCTTTCTTCCAACAAGGGGCGGCAGAAGTACTGTTCTTGTTCCTTGAACTGCTAGGACAGGTACTGGTTGTCTGTAAGAAGGTCCAAATTCCTTCTTGTCCGCAATCTTTTCTCTGTCTAGATCCCCAACTTTTGGAATCCAGACAGGGCTTGCTGGGACCGCCGATTTTTCCCCAGTGGTGGTTGGCTGCAGGAATACGTTGCTTTGTTTCGTTCTTAACTCATTCAGTTCCTGTAAGACAGCCAAACGATCTTTGATATCAAACGGTTTATTTTCCACCACTGTGCCTACGTGATCGAGGTCTGGTACCCACATTCTTGTCCCAAATAGGACCTCATATGGAGTGACCCCCCCTAGAGAACTTCTTGGCAGATTGTTTAATGAGCGTTGGACCCCATAAAGATGTTTGACCCACCCATCACCCGAACCTAATACCCTAGCTGTTATAGACTGCTTTATGTCCCAGTTTTTCCTTTCCACAACCGAATTTCCCTCAGGATGGAATGGAGAGGAGTACCGCAATGCAACGCCCAGACTGGCCATGGCTTCTTTGTAAGCCAGAGAGCTAAATGCAGGGCCCTGGTCAGAATGTAGCGTGCCTATTGCGTATGTGCCGATAAAGACTCGCAAATCTTTTATAACAGTTCGAGCGTCAGCCGAGCGCTGAGGCCATATCCATAGGAACCTTGATTCAGTATTTGTGGGATTGCATTTGTCCAGAAGGACGCATGCGCGTAGATAGTCTAATGCTGTCTAACAGTGGTGTCTGTACTGGGCAGCTGCATTCGCAGCATGGTGTCTGGTGGTTTTCTCGCTGTAGTTTACAGTCTAAGCAGTTATTGATGAATATGTGAATTTCTGTATTCATTCCAGGCCACCAGTACATCTCTTTTAACGTCAAAATTGTTTTAGAGATCCCTTGATGTGACAGACCCTCCCCCAAATGTGTTTCATAAATCAAAGCTGCTCTACGTTCCATGTTTGGAATTACCCTATCCCCCACTCCAGGGATTCGAGCAAAAGGAACGTTGTTCGCATCAATTACATAAGAGTACTTGAGTGGAAACTTTTTTGGTAACGCTGCACTGCTGCCCTTGCTTGAAGCATTGACAGCCAACATTATCTCACCGTCTATTTTCGGTTTTTAATGAGTGATCGCAGCTACGGAAGCCGTCTGAACAGCCCCCTTTGCGGCTTCGTCAGCCAATGAATTCCCTGCAACGTGAACGCCATCACGTTGATGACTCAGTGTGTGGATCACGTGAGCCTTTGGTAGTTCGTTTTACAACTGAACTACTTGTTCCCAAAGCATTTTGTGATTTATTGTGCCACCTTTTGCATCTTTGAACCCATTATCAAGCCAGTTTTGTATATATTCATTATACGACTGAACACAGTACAAGGAATCGCACACTATTAGTGTGGGGAATTCTCGATCAGTACTTTCAAGTGCCAGTTTGAATGCTTGTAGTTCAGCTCGCTGAGCTGTACAATCTCCTAGAGACTGAGTTTTTGTGACCATAGGTCTGAAGATGCCATCTCGCATGCGACCTTTAACGATTGCACACGCTGCACTGTAAGCTTGCTTACTCCCTGTTGCGGGCTGTGCGGATCCGTCAGTGTAAATTATGAATTCGTACTGATCGAGAGGCAGAATTTCAGTGGGCAGAGGACATTCTTGTTCATATTGCAGGAATGCTTGTGTTTTTAAATCTGGGTCAAAAACATATTCAACATCTGTTGCAGCAAGAGAATTAACCCATTGTATCCATCTTGGATGTAATGCTTGCTTTTGTGACCGCTTCTAAAGCTGGTACTGGGGCTACGACAATAATGCGTTTCCCTTGGGCTAAGGCTCTTTCTTTTGCTACTGCAGTTTGAACTACTGTCAGAATTTTTTCAGTTGAACTGAAACGCATTTCCGCTTGTGTATACAAATGAGATTTGTATGCGATTGGTACTTTTTCACCTTCATTAAATGTTAAGTAGGTGAATCTGCATTGACCCGAAATTATTCGGATCACCAAGTTGCGTTGACTTACGCGTGTTTGTAAGTGATTTGTTGCTAACATGTTAGCTTGGAGTGAACACAATATTTCTGTGTGTTCTTGTGTCCAATTCTTGATTGAAAAATCAGGTTTGGGCGCCATGTAGTGTAGCTCCTATTTCCCTAATAGGCTCTGCGCATTGGAATAATATCCCCTATAGGTTTGACATAGGACTAAGGTCAGTATGTCCCTATCGAGTATATTAAACTTAATTACTTGTGCCAGCTAGCTCAGAGGCCACTAGAAACTCCTTGACAAACAAGAAGGGAGTAGTTTCTGGCAGCCGCAAAACATGACCACTTTGTTTCCCTTTAGAATCAGAACGTGTCCCAGAGTCGTGGAAACAATAGATAACTATTTCACTCAGCTCAATCGTGCATACTTAGTTTTTCTCAAAGTTACACAGAAAGAATAGACGGGCGTTTCAATAAAAGATTCATTGAACAGTCTTGTTTCTCGAGCAAGTAAAATGTGCTGTTACGATCACAAGACAGTATGCAAGATAAATAATGTACAGCGTAAGCAGTAGAAATAAATAATACTGCGCTACCATGATCTTCAGAAGATATTCATTTACATAAATAACACAGACTAAAAATGCGAGTACTCATACGATGCGTTTCTAAGCTAGTTCTACCCCAATGTACCTAACCTATCCTAGGTGTAGGGAGAGGTATGAAGTAGGTGAAGTATTCCTTACTATGGGATACTAGGAGTATGTTAAGCCCAGTATGCCTAGTATGCCAAACGTCCCTCTAGGTTCCAGTCAGTTCCATACCTTAAGAATGAGAGAGGTGGGAATCTCTTGCCAGACTCGAACTCCAACACCCCGCAAGGGAAGTCAGATCACTGGAAGCTGGACTCTCTGCGTGCAGGGATAACAGCGTCTTCTCAGTGCGTCAGGCCGGGAAACGGGCTCCTCTGAAGTCGAGGTCTCCTCTAGTTTACAAGAGCTAGGGAAGGTATATTTACACCTGAGAGGTACCTCAGAATGTTAGCATTGACGTGAATCGGACAGCGGAAGACGTCATGAATGAACCCCTAAGGTATAACGGTTCATGCATAATAGATGAGTCCTTGAAGAAATCAATAGTCCTGTGCTAGGGAAACTCCCGAAGCCTAAGGGTCTGTTCTTTAACCCTGGGCATCCAATTCAGCTCCGCTCGCGGAATTTGCGGAATTTAGGCAATTTTGCGTTCCGCGGAGAACGCGGAATTGCCAACAATTCCGCGATCCGCGACGTAGCGGAATTATTTTCTTGTCGCGCTTTAAAAATGCGTTTTAGCGCACACGATAGCGACTTACCGGGATTCCTGCGTTCGCCAACGGGTTTTCCTATCCGTTCGCGTGAGCCACGAGATTTCGGTAGCCGGCCGCATTATCCCGCGAGAGTTTGCGATCGCGAACACGTCATTCGCCGCGCCATCGGACAACGCGAGAGTGTGCGATTGCGAACACGTCATTCGCTGCGCCATCGTGCACCGCGAGAGAGATTGCGACCGCGAACACGTCATTCGGGCGCGTCATCGGACATCCGGCGATATTTTTGTACAGCTCGCGATCCCGAACACGCAAAATTTTCAATCTGGAGAACAATAACATCGCAAGCAGCATAAAACCTTCTATAAATTGATGATTTGGATGAAAAAAACCTCAGATTGATATTTGGCTGTCCTTTTTGGTCAAATTTTTTGGGGGAGAGGGAGGAAGTGCCACAGAGTCTCCTACTTCCTGTTCCTGTCCAGCAGGCTCCTCCCAGTGCTTTGTCCATCTCCTGTTCATTTTTCACTTGGATTTGAGCTGGAAGGATCACTCTTTGTGTCTGCTGCATCATTATCATTGGATTTGAGGATTTTGGGATTTGAGATTTTACAAGTAAGATGGTGTTGTTTGATTGGGGCATTGCTGTTGCTGCAACTTCATTTTTGGTACTTTTCAACATTTTTAAAAATAAATCGTTGTGGGTAGCCAGTAGGTCCAGAGCTAGTCATGGGTCATGGATTGCTGTGTGATGTATTTATTAATTTCAAACATCATGTAGGGGACATGGATGGCATTGGATTGAATTGGAAAATGTGTTTTTTTTGGGTGTATTTCAGTTTTTGGGCTGTGTGTTAAATACATGCCTTAGTTGTGTGTGGTGTGCTGCAGGCCTTGTTTAGCCCTGTGTATTTTCGTTTTTGCATTTTATTGCATTACAGGCAAAGCAAAAGCAGGGTGGTTTACCATGCAGCCTTTGCCTGGCTATTATAGGCCTGTTTTCAGTACATTGTTTTCCAGGCCTCCTGCTTGTTGCTTGTGATTTGTGAGTGTCCATGTGGCTGGTAGCCATTTCTGGTGGGAGTTACAAGTGTGCTGTGTTTGCCATATACTAAGGCCTGCATGTGTTTCCCTTTGTGGCCTAGGCTTCTTGTTGTGGGCCTGGCCATGAGGCTGGCGGCCATTTTGAAGCCAGGCAGTGTGCTTTTGCCATAGGCCTGCATTGTCTGTCTTCAGTTTCTTGTTGTTGTGGGCCTGGCCATGAGGCTGGCGGCCATTTTGAAGCCAGGCAGTGTGCTTTTTGCCATAGGCCTGCATTGTCTGTCTTCAGTTTCTTGTTGTTGTGGGCCTGGCTATGAGGCTGGCGGCCATTTTGAAGCCAGGCAGTGTGCTTTTTGCCATAGGCCTGCATTGTCTGTCTTCAGTTTCTTGTTGTTGTGGGCCTGGCCATGTGGCTGGCGGCCATTTTGAAGCCAGGCAGTGTGCTTTTGCCATAGGCCTGCATTGTCTGTCTTCAGTTTCTTGTTGTTGTGGGCCTGGCCATGAGGCTGGCGGCCATTTTGAAGCCAGGCAGTGTGCTTTTTGCCATAGGCCTGCATTGTCTGTCTTCAGTTTCTTGTTGTTGTGGGCCTGGCCATGAGGCTGGCGGCCATTTTTAAGCCAGGCAGTGTGCTTTTTGCCATAGGCCTGCATTGTCTGTCTTCAGTTTCTTGTTGTTGTGGGCCTGGCCATGAGGCTGGCGGCCATTTTGAAGCCAGGCAGTGTGCTTTTTGCCATAGGCCTGCATTGTCTGTCTTCAGTTTCTTGTTGTTGTGGGCCTGGCCATGAGGCTGGCGGCCATTTTGAAGCCAGGCAGTGTGCTTGTTGCCATAGGCCTGCATTGTCTGTCTTCAGTTTCTTGTTGTTGTGGGCCTGGCCATGAGGCTGGCGGCCATTTTGAAGCCCGGTAGTGTGCTTTTATCCATAGGCCTGCAAGCTTGTAGCCTAGTCTGCCAACAGGCCTTTCATCCAGTGGGCCCAGAGATAGTCAGGGGTGCATGAAACAACTGTTTGTGTGTTCTGTTGAATTTAAACATCATTTAGGGCACATGGATGGCATTGGATTGAATTGCAAAATGTGGATTTATTTTTTGGGTGTATTTCAGTTTTTTGGGGCGTGTTAAATACATGCCTTAGTTGTGTGTGGTGTGTTGCAGGCCTTGTTTAGCCCTGTGTATTTTCGTTTTTGCATTTTATTGCATTACAGGCAAAGCAGTGTGGTTTACCATCTAGCCTTTGCCTGGCTATCGTAGGCCTGTTTTCAGTACATTGTTTTCCAGGCCTCATGCTTGTTGCTTGTGATTTGTGAGTGTCCATGTGGCTGGTGGCCATTTCTGGTGGGAGTTATAAGTGTGCTGCTTTTGCCATTTAGGCCTGCATGGTTTTCCTCTTGGCTTACTGCTTGCATCCATCCCCTTTGCCAGCTGCAGCTCCCTGAATGATGTGATGAGCAAATAATTTAATGCCAAACAGGGTCCACTTCTATTACATTTGTATTTTGGTTGTTGTTCCTCTTCTTTCCTATCCTTCCTGACAGTGTACACAGTATACCATGAAAGCCCTTGTTGACAGTCTCACAAATGGCTACACTAATTTATATCTTTTATTTGTTTGTTTGTACTACTAGTAATTGAACCACAACAACAAATGCAACATTTCACTGATGTTCTTCTCCTGGCTTCTTTGCTTTTAGGTGCACAAAAAGACAGAGGAGGAGGTGTCATCATCATCATCACCCGTTGTACTGCCAGGCAGAAGTCCTGCTGCGCGTCACGTCCACGTGTGACCACAGACATCTCTGCAACTTGTGCACCTGCGTCCTGCTGACATCTGAAGAAGATGGCCCCAAAGAAAGGTACCAGGTCCTCCAGTACCAAGAAAGTTGCCAGTGAGAAGAAGGGACAGAAGAAGGAAGTGGCACTTGCCAAGACTGGTGTGCCGGCCGATGTGTTTTTGGTAAAAAAACTTACGCCTGCAGCAGCGGTGTCCAGCGGGGACCAAGCTGGGAGCAGCACCTCTGCATCAGTGGGCCCACCCCATCAACCTAGGCCCAAGCCCATGACTGTGGCAGAGGTAGCCAGTCTACTAACGACCAGTGATGTTGAAATGTCATTATCGCAAAGTAGTACCCAATCCACGCACTCGCAGGCGCAAACTCAGCAGATATGTGGGCAACACCAGCCGCAACCCCAGCCGCAACCCCAGCCGCAACCCCAGCCGCAGCCGGAACCGCAGCTGGAACCGCAACCACAGCCGGAACCACAGCCGCAACCACAGCCGCAGCCGGAACCACAGCCGGAACCACAGCCGGAACCACAGCCCACAATAGTAGTTGTTCCACCTGAAGTAGGGGCAGTTCAGGAAATCGAGCTTTTTGCAGACGAAGAGGAGCAAGCCACTGTTCCAGAAGATCCATTGTCTTCCATACCCCCAGCAAGGAAAAGGAGGGTTAGTCCATCAACTTCTTCTTCAAGCCCCGCTTCTGATGATCTAGATGCCACTTGGAAGCCACCAGCTCAGCCTGAGAGTGATGCACGCCACAAGACAAGGCTAGTGAAAAGGAAGGTTCCAGAAAGCCTTACAGTTATGGAGGTAGATGTAGACGAGGGGGTGATGATGATGAAGAGCCAGTCATCACGAACATCACTCCTGGGCCTGCGGAGATGGAGACCAACATTATTAGACTATCCCAAATCGTTGCGAGGGATGTAGCACGGATACCACCAACACAGGTAACGCCAACACGACCTCCAGCTTCCATATTTGCCTTTGCAAAGGCCTGGCAGGGACCTACATCAAGCTCAACCACCACCTCAGTAGGTGGTGGTAATGTAAGTGCACAGAGTCAAATTCCATGCACACCCTCCATTTCATCTGGTATTGAAAGTGGCATCTCCAGCAGCTCCAGAAAGTTCTCCTCCCCAGTTTGGGACTTCTTTTCGGTTAGCAGTAAGGAGGAGAACATTGCTATATGCTCAATTTGTCAGCAGGCTGTTAGGCAGGGTAAGCTTGGTACAAACTATGGTACCGGAGGACAAACAAGTCATCTCAAAAAACACCACACTATCAAATGGGAGGCTCACCTACTTCACTTAGAAAAAAGTAAAACTGGACCCATTGCTGTTGTTGGGGATGAAGAAGTAGGGGAAGATATGATCGCGGTGGAAGGTCAACAAGAGGGAGACATTTCTAGCCCTACCCCCAGCAGTGTACTGGTAACGCCCACATCCTCAGCAACATCTGAGTGGCACAGTAGTAAGAGTCAACATGAGACACCAAGGCAACCGGGCACTGCAATGAGCAAAAGTGCAGCGTCGTCGAGCCTAGCTGGGTTCAAGAAGAAAGGTGCACCACAAAGGAAAATATTCCAGCCTACCATTGACAGCATGCTTAGGTCGGAGGGGCAGTACCAACGCAACCACCCAACGGCACAGTTGTACAATGCGAAGCTGGCTAAAATGTTAGCGCTGGACCTTCTCCCTTTTTCATTTGTGGAAGGGGTGGGTTTCCTTGAATTTGTGTCAGCCATCTGCCCTAAATGGAAGGTTCCCAGCCGGTCCTATTTCGCCCGAGTTGCTGTTCCAGCACTACATCACGATGTGCTGGAATTGGTTGGACAAGCTTTGCAGCAGAGTGCTGTTCACAAAATCCACCTGACAACAGACATGTGGACCAGTTGCCAAGCCACTGATTACATGTGCATCACTGCACACTGGGTCTCTTTTGTGGGGGTTAGAGGCAAGCTATCTGAAGTAGGTGCTGTTGACACAGCTGCAATTTTTAATGCTTCTCGGAAACATGCAACTGTAGCCATGTTCGCCATGGAGAAATCTCATACTGCTGAAAACATTTTGGAAGAGTTTAACAACAAGGTCTTTGAATGGCTGCGCCCCAGAGGGCTTCACATTGGTTTTGTTGCCACGGATAATGGCAGTAATATACTTAAGGCCATGACGCTTGATGAGTATTTCAGGGTCCCGTGTTTGGCGCACTGCATTAACATTATAGTTCAAGACTTTATGAAAAAAGAACCCATAGTCAGCAACTTACTGACCACCTGCCGCAGAATATGCAGAATATGCACGCATTTCAGCCATTCTTTTAAAGCCCGGAAGCAGCTGAGGATCATTCAACGTGACTATAGAATGCCAGTCAAAGCACTGATCCAGGAGGTGGCAACACGTTGGAACTCAACGTATTACATGCTTGACCGTCTGTTTGAGTAGTACAGACCAATCAATGAATATGTCATGCGAAGGGCGGATGCTACTGTGAAAGGCATGACCCTTCAGATGGACCAATGGTGCCTAGTTAAATCTCTTACAGAGATGCTTCTTCCTTTCGAGGTCTTCACACGTGAAGTCAGCAAGGAGGACTGTACTATCCCATTGTTGCACATGCTAGAGCAACAGCTGAAGGGGGTGTGTGACGAGTACATAGGTGTGGAGAAAAAAAAGAAGCATATGAGTTGGTGGAGAGCTTATCATGTCGCTTAAGTGAAAATGCAAGGGTGCAAAATAAGATTCTGTCACAACAACATTACATTTGTGCCACAATTCTGGATCCACAGTACAAATCGGCACTGCACAGTAAGACATTACTCCCTTTTTCAGAAGTGGATGTTGCCCGGTACAAAACTTGGATAGCTGAGGCAGCCAGTACATTGGAAAATGTCTTACTGTGCAGTGCCGATTTGTACTGTGGATCCAGAATTGTGGCACAAATGTAATGTTGTTGTGACAGAATCTTATTTTGCACCACACTGATAAGCTCTCCACCAACTCATATGCTTCTTTTTTTTCACTGAACACTGAGTTGGACAACACACCATGATGATGACCACAGTGACATTATCTCTTCGCACTCCAGTCACTCAGTACGATCCGAGATGATTGATGGAATAACTCAGTGCGTTTCATGAGTGCATTACAAGGTAACCAAGTCAGCAACAACCACTGCAGACCTACATGTCTGTGTAGTGGTGGAGTCGAGTGTGGTGGTATGACTGACAGCGGGGCATTGATTTAGTCACTTAATTTGTAAAATGCTATGTTGCTGTATATCTGCTTTGTCTGCCTCTGACAAAAAAGGTACGCTAAATGGAGGATGTGTCACGGGTGCCGTGGGCCTGCTCTGTCCTGTTGTTGTTGGAGGTTAATGCTGGAAACAGACTAGAGTAGACATGATGTATCCAAATCCATGCCGCCTCTGAAAGTGTTCTTGTTGCACTCCACCGTAATTTTGGCATTTTTTTTCTACTTGATTTTTCAATATCCCTTTTGTTTTCCCATCTGCAATTACAGGCCGGCCCTTACCCTGTGCTACACTGGGAAAAACAACTCTCACTTACCTTACCAATGAATCTACATCTGCCAGGCAGGCAGTGGCGTCACCCAAGATTGATGGCCGGAGCATCCATGGAAGGGAGGACCAAGACGAATGCCGAGATGCAACTCCCCATTTGATTCATTTTTTGTCTTCAATCATTACTACTGTGTGTTGTTGTTGTTATGTTTGCTCTCTGCTTATAATTCAATTCATCCCTACAGCAATTTTTGACTTTTCTTTGCTATCTTTAAGCCCGGGCCGGTACAACAGAACAGAAACTGTATGTAATTTGGGTCTCTCTGAGGGCAGACAGGCAAGGCAAATTGCATAATATACTGCTGCCCTGTACTGTCTAATTGTCTAGTAGTAGTAGTTAGTAAGTACTATCATTAACCATCAAGTTATCATCATCATGCATGCATTTCCTTTTTCTCCCTTAACTGATTTATGGATATGGTTGTCTGCCAAGATTGTGTTTTGTTGTTGTCCATGCGTACTGTTTTTCTTTGTCAAACCTTTCCCAAAACCCCCCTTCCCAACCATTCATCAAACCCTAACCCTCTTCCCCCGGGTTGTGTGACTTATTGAGGTGTGACTAAATTAAATGTACACCAATAATTTATCACACGCTTGCTGAGGCGGTTGTGGCTAAAGCAACAAAAATGCATTTTCAAGGCAGGGCGCGGATCTTCTTCTGCTTGCCCACCCTCCTAAGAGCAGTATATTTGCGATTTTTTTTTTTTTTTTTTTACCAAAGGAACCTAATCCATTAGCATTAATTGCCGGCATAGATTGGATTTGTTGTCATCCTCCGAAACAGCACTAACGGTTACGCTTGTGTCGAGTCACGGTGTACAGTAGGCCTAGTCGAGTGACTCGACACAGCTAGAGTTTGTAACTCTATGTACTAGGCTATCCCCGCAACCATTATGTTTCCTTGTATTTTGGCATATTATTGTTTGGCAGTAAGTTCCGTACTGTACTTCGTTCTACTACTCCTCCCACAGTCTCTCTCAGGCGACTGACTGTCTCATTTTCTTTTATTTGCAAGTGCTACTGCCAGGGTCTACTACTACTACCACCACAACCATGGCATGTTGGGAAAGAAAACCATCATCACCATGCAGCCATCGCCATGCCCAAGTTAAACATCAAGCACAGGTAAGAGAAGAAGTTTGGGGGAGGCATAATTAATAACGGAATTTTTTTCATTAATTCTATTTCACACACCCCTTTGAGTCCAGTTGCAGAATGCATAGATTAGGAGGAGAGACTGACTGTACTAGTAGGACAAGTCCCTCAGTGAGGGGTACCGCATCTGTCTGTTTGTGTCTTAGTAACTCAGCCAATTATTTAAATCAAACACTGGCTGTGGCACTGCACCAGCAAGGAAACCGTGTGACGTAAAACAGTAACCCCACCCACAAAACATTAACCACATTGTATATAAAGTCTAAATATGTAATTTAATACCCTAACAAAAATAAACTATGTAAAAAAAATCCCACAACACCTGACCCACCCCACTCCCTAACCCCAACCAATGTTCATGTCCCGGAACGAAAAAGTCCAACAAATGTCCAAAAGTCCAAAACCCAACGCCCGATTCCCACCCACCAAAATAAGCTATAAAAAAGGGGCAATAAATAAACGGGATCTCAGCGGGCTCGCCTCTCCAGGACACGGATGCGCTCCTCTAGGCGGGCCACGCGGTGCTTCAGCGCGCGGCAGTTGCATCCACAGGGGGGGGCAGCAGTGCTTCTTGCTGTGTGGCGGCGGGCGGCTGCCAGGCGTTGGTGCCGTAACACTGTAGGGGGGTGTCTGGGGCCCGGGGCATTGGAGGAGGCTGCAGCTGCTGCCGCCGCCTCCTCCTCCTCCTCCTCTAGAAGAACCAGCCGATGGTATTCGGCCTGAATGGCCTCCAGCTTCCGGCGCCGGGCCTTGGCTGCCAACTCCTTCCTGTCGACTTTACCTTTGGAAGGAGTAGCTATATCAAGAAGAAAAAACAAGACTATTGTAAAATATACTCTTAGCAAAGCAGTCAGACAAATTCATTCTACACATAGTGGCACAGTAGCACTAGCAAGCACAGTACGTAACATTTGTGGTGTGTATCTATCCTCCCACTACCTCGGCCTCGAACATTTGTGGGAGTTTCAGGCATTCCACCACCCATGCATCTGATTCATATCACACACCTATGCATGCATCCCACGTATCCTTCTCTGCCAGTCATAAATATAAAATCTCGCCCGTCCTTCCTCCTTCCACCCTTCTTTCCCTTTTCGTTCAACCCATCCATCAAGGTCATCTGATCAGACTTTTAGTCTTCTCCATAAAAATTTCACAGCTGAGTTGAAGTCCGATAGAAGAGGCCATTGGTTACTCTCAGTACACTCCCGTCGCTATTGCTATTGCTAATGCTAAGTAAAGGGTGTCCTCTTCTTCAACCGTTCACAACAACTTCTTACTTAAGTCTCAACAGTACAGTATACATTACACCCTTGCAGCGAGTGTAATGTCAATAAGTAAGGATTAGGAATATAATTTACCACCGCCCGCCACTGCTGCTGGCTCACCCCCTGCAGCTCCTCCAACTGCCGCATCGCCTGCACCCTCAGCGGCCGCGTCACCTTCGCCGCAGGCCCCGGTACTGGTGGTCGGTAGTACGCCTAGAAAAAACATTACACATTTTTCAGATGCCATATACACCTCCCCCTATTTTTCACTAGCAAGAATGAAAAAAAAGTTAATACATACATAATACATATACAACATACATCACTAGTATAAATCAGGTAGTAGAGTAGACACTAGTAGTGTTATATGGACCCTAGGGTCATTCTAGTCTTTGCTAAGTTACCCCGAGCCATGCAACCATTTTAGCCCTGTCTTTTATTTTTGCGCAAGTTACCTCGCAGCTTGTTGTGAAAGACGCCTTTGAGCCCACATGAGCTCATACTGCTACTGTCTGAGCGCTGCGTACAAGGTCGAAAAACAAGCGACTTTGTTATGGAGTTCAGGTGTTAGTCCATATTGCTTATCCATAAAAAAACAGCACTTTTTGGCACGACTGAGAAATGCTTGCACTATACTAACGTGCACCATTTTTCTCATTACAGACGGAAGATTCCCTTATACGAAGAACCAGAGCTTTGCAGAGCTTATGATGTAACCAGTACTAGGTTCTTCTAAGGTGAGGGCTCCCCAGAATTCTCACATCTCCATTTATAATTTTATATAAACTAGATTCCTACCAAGGGGAGGGTGGTTCTTCCACCACTGTTCAGTTATCAGGATCTCGCCTTTTGGCTTCTATGGACTTGTAGTTGTAAGTAACTTGTAAGTCTAACTAAGTGTAACAATGTTTATTGTTTTAATCTTATGCATTTTGCTGTTGCTGCTGCATTATACAGCGTACAGAGCTTGTCAGTTGGAAATAAAAATAAACCTTTTGAACTTACATAGACTCGGTGGTATTTGGTGTGGACTTACACGAGAGAGTGAGCAAAAGGGTGTGCATTGCTTCCGCGACAGAGGTTGGGAGTGTTATGTTGTCTGGGTTGTCTACTCATTGGGTATTTTGGGGGGGCGTTTCGGAGTAATGAGACACTATAACTAGTCGGTCAGGGGATTGTGGTGGCTTCTGATTGAGGTGTGAGGAAGGTCCAACCTCCCATCACCAACGTCCTATTTTCTTGTGCAAAGTTCTGTATGTGCAGAATCCCTGCAACAGTAGTAGTATGTCCTATCCTATCTAAAATTCTAAAATGTGGTTGGGCATTTTCTTGGTGGGAATTGTCGAAAAGCCTCAAGAATAAGAAGACTAGAAGTAGTAGAAGAGGACAACCCAAAGGACTGGACTCAATGGCTATAGCTATTGGTGAATATGAGTTTTATTTAAAATATTTTAAATAAAGAGTGGGCAACTGGGCAAGCTTAGCTACAGACAGACTAATAGTAGTAGTACAGAGAGTCATAGCAGACGCAGTTAGAGGCAGGGATAACAAGAATTTAGAAACAGATAGTATAGAGCAAAGAAGAATTTGTAAAAATTCGAATTAGGATACCGAAATAATAGTTCGGAAAAATAAGGTGCAGGAAAAGTTTGGGAAATATAATTATTAATATTAACCACTGGAGGACTTACTGGGGCCAGCAGCAGAGCCCTCGATAGAGGAGCGGTCCTGTCCCTGGGAGGCATCTTGTAGATCTTCTTGGCCCACCGCCTGCGACCCCGTCTTCTTGCCCCTGGGTGCTGCTGATCATGTAAGATTTCATAAAGAAAGAGACAAAAATTAAAGTTTGGTGTGAAATAAATAAAATATTTTAAAATAGGCACCAAAAACATTTTTGGTAACAACAATTGCAATAAAATTGACCTATCTGATCGACTGGTAGTATTGCGAGATTCACGGACCGTCTAGCAAGCCTAACTACCACCTGACCTAGCCCACCTATTCCAATCCAGACGGGCCAATTGTTCATTAAGTCTGCATTTCCATTTATTTTAGTCCTCAAAAATGCATAGATGGAGGACACATGCATACATTTTTGCATACACCAAATTGTTGGCTGGTTGCTGCTGATGTTCTGCTAGTGATGATATAAGCCTATTAACACTCAGTAAACAAACTACAAAAGGTTCTGCTAAGGACTGGGGTAAGCAGCACTCAGCAGCACGTGACGTGACAGAGGATGCGTCACGCACACCACTTACAAATTACCAACTGATAAGTAACTAAACCTATCAATCCACCACTATCCCTTCTTAGTGGCAGGAGGACAAAGGAAGGACTACTCTCTCTAGCATTACGTCACTTAAGTTCTCTAAAGTAAACTCTTACATAGTCATCAGGCCAAGCGAGCGCAAAGTTGCAAACAAGTAAGATTAGTAGCGCCGAGCGCCTGTGTCATAACAATCACAGATTTTTAAACGTAATTTACCTGCAATGTAAGCAGCAGCATTCTTGCTGGTCGGAAAAAAAAATATTCGCAATATATAACACAGAGCAGAAGAACACAAAGTAGTAATATTAAATAGCTACTCACCAAGCCCCGGGACCTCCACTCCTAGCAGGTCCAGCAGGTCCTGCTCCCGGTCCAGAATATCGGACCACCGGTGCGTCAGCTGATTATTGGTGCGCCGGACACCAGAGCAGCGAAACACTGCCCGACGCACCTTGCCCCACCGCTGCCACCGCTCCCGGAGCCCGTACCCGGACCCAGGCCTGCCGCCTGCTGCCAGGGTTAAGGGGAGGTGGCGCTGAACAAAAAAAAACAGTGCGGCCACCTCCGCCTCATTGAATAAGGCCTGTGCCTGCACCCCTCTTTGGCGCCGCCTTCTGCAAGGAAGGCGGTCGCGGCTCTGGCTCCGACTTCGAGCCCTGTGGCTGTGGCCCTTTGCCATGGCTCTGGGTAGGCGGGGGATGGAAAAGAAAAGGTAGGAATTAAAAAAAGTAAGTAAAAGAAATGAAAAAGCAGGTAATAGAAAAAGTGTGAAAAAGTAGTTAAAAACACACAAAAAGTAGAAAAAAACTCAAAATATAGAATCAGGAAAATAGAGAGATAGATAATAAATAAAAAAGACCCAAAAAAAGTTTACAGAAACAAAGGATTGAAAAGATAGAGGGAGGATTGAAAAGCAGGCCCAGAACCATATCAAAAGAGTGAAAAACAAGATGGCCACGCCCATTGCGACCGCATGGGCAAGTTCGCGCAATATTTCCCCCCCGAGCACGCAAAAAGCGTCGCGAACACGTAATGCGCGTTCCCGAACAGGAAACCCTTATCGCGAACGGGCGGGAGCATGCAATACGCGACCCGGAACAGGAAATACCATCGCGAGCAGGCGGGACAAATGAAAACAAGATGGTCGCGCCCGTTAGCGACCGCATGGGCAAGTTAGCGATATATTTCCCCGCGAGCACGCAAAAACACATTGCGAACGGACGGGACCAGCAATTCTGCTATTTCGCGGAATTTCCGCGTGCTCGCGGAATTTTTTAGCAATTTCGCGGAGATTTGCGTAACGCGACTACGCAAATTCCGCCCACCCTTACTGTTCTTCAAGAACTCGTTGTGACGGTAGGGTGGACGGATGTCGGAGACCATGCCTGTATTTGGAGTGCACGGTTTAATGCATAAATAAGGACTGGGATTTTATGCCTATATAAGGGCAGGGCGAATTGTGCCTATATAAGGACATGATACAGGAAAATCTATATACGGACATCCTAAGAGGAATACAACAGCGCAGCGGCGGGCAGTCACCTCCGGGCAATGGGAGTGGATGGGGTGCAGCAGCCTGGGTGCGCAGCAGCACGCAGTCACCTCTGGGCATTGGGAGTGCATGGGGTGCAGCAGCCTGGGTGCGCAGCGGCTGTCATACACCTCTGGGCAGTGGGAGTGGATGGAGTGCAGCAGCCTGGGTGTACAGCAGCGGGTAGACACCTCTGGGCAGTGGAAGTGGATGGGGTACACTAGCCTGGATACACAAAGGCGGGACAGCGATTTAGGCATACGCAGTTGTATGTACTCATCCATTACTGATTCCATTTTTATGTTTCAGATGACTAAGCTTGAGGGCTGCCCTATATCCCGGCACGTGGTTGGAGACACACCGGTGACAGAAAGGTGAGCTGTGAGGATTTTCCCCACAGTGTCAACACTCACTCTCCCTCTCCATCTCTTCCTTTCTGTCACTCACACTCTTTCTCTCACTCTCTATCTCGTCCTTTCTCTTTCTCACACTCTTTCTCTCTTTCTCTGTCTCTTCCTCTCTCTCTCATTCTTTCTTTCTCTCTCTTCCTCTCTCACTCTTTCTCTCTCTCTTCCTCTCTCTCACACTGTTTCTCTCTCTCCTCCTCTCTCTCACACTGTTTCTCTCTTTCTCTCTTCCTTGTATCTCACTCTTTCTCTGTCTTCCTCTCTCTCACACTTTCTCTCTTCCTCACTCTCACTCTTTCTCTCTCTCTCTTCCTTTCTCTCACTCTTTCTCTCTCTCTTTTCCTCTCTCTCACTCTTTCTCTCTCACTCTTTCTCTCTCTTTCTGTCTCTCACTGTTTCTCTCTCTCTTCGTCTCTCTCACTCTTTCTCTCTGTCTTCCTCTCACTCTTTCTTTCTTTTTCTCTCTCTCTTCCTGTCACTCCCACTGTTTCTCTCTTTCTCTCTGTCTTCCTCTCACTCCTTCTTTCTTTTTCTCTCTGACTTCCTCTCACTCTTTCTTTCTCTCTCTATCTCTCTTTCTCTCTCCTTTGATGGACGCATGACGCACAATCTTATCTTGCTTTTTGTCTTGCAGGCCTGGGATGAAGCGTGGCCATCCTTCAATCAACACTCAACCTGAATTGTGAGCTCCGCTCTCCGCGTGTACACAGCGGGTGAGGAGGTTTCTTCGGCACGTGGTGGACCCTCTTCGACACATGCCGGTGGTGTAAGGTGAGCAGAGAGGCTTGTTTGCGCAGCGGCGGGCAGTCACCTCCGGGCAGTGGGAGTGGATGGGGTGCAGCAGCCTGGGTGCGCAGCTGCACGCAGTCACCTCCGGGCAGTAGGAGTGCATGGGGTGCAGCAGCCTGGGTGCGCAGCGACTGTCATACACCTCTGGGCAGTGGGAGTGGATGGAGTGCAGCAGCCTGGGTGTACAGCAGCGGGTAGACACCTCTGGGCAGTGGAAGTAGATGGGGTACACTAGCCTGGATACACAAAGGCGGGACAGCGATTTAGGCATATGCAGTTGTATGTACTCATCCATTACTGATTCCATTTTTCAGATGACTAAGCTTGAGGGCTGCCCTATATCCCAGCACGTGGTTGGAGACACACCGGTGACAGAAAGGTGAGCTGTGAGGATTTTCTCCACAGTGTCAACACTCACTCTCCCTCTCCATCTCTTCCTTTCTGTCACTCACACTCTTTCTCTCTTTCTCACTCTCTATCTCTTCCTTCCTTTCTCTCTCTCACATTCTTTCTCTCTTTCTCTGTCTCTTCCTATCTCTCTCATTCTTTCTTTCTCCCTCTCCCTCTTCCTCTCTCACTCTTTCTCTCTCTCTTCCTCTCTCTCACACTGTTTCTCTCTCTCTTCCTCTCTCTCACACTGTTTCTCTCTTTCTCTCTTCCTTGTATCTCACTCTTTCTCTCTTTCTCTGTCTTCCTCTCTTTCACACTTTCTCTCTTCCTCACTCTCACTCTTTCTCTCTCTCTCTCTCTTCCTTTCTCTCACTCTTTCTATCTCTCTCTTCCTCTCTCTCACTCTTTCTCTCTCTCTTCCTCTCTCTCACTCTTTCTCTCTCTTTCTGTCTCTCACTGTTTCTCTCTCTCTTCGTCTCTCACTCTTTCTCTCTGTCTTCCTCTCACTCTTTCTTTCTTTTTCTCTCTCTCTTCCTGTCACTCCCACTGTTTCTCTCTGTCTTCCTCTCACTCCTTCTTTCTTTTTCTCTTTGTCTTCCTCTCACTCTTTCTTTCTCTCTCTCTCTCTCTTTCTCTCTCCTTTGATGGACGAATGACGCACAATCCTATCTTGCTTTTTATCTAACAGGCTGTGATTCACGAATCGACGTCTCCCCCCCGCACCACCACAGCTGAACGCGTGTACAAACTGCGATGATGCGTGGCCATCCTGACAACGCCTGACAAAGTTGCTTCAGCACGTGGTGCACCCTCTTACACACACGCCGGTGGCGGAAGGTGAGCAGAGATACTTCTTTCCTCATCAGCGGGCAGTAACCTCTGGGCGGTGTGAGTGGATAGTGTGCAGCAGCCTGGGCGCACAAGAGCGCACAGACACCTCCGAGCAGTGGGAGTGGATGGGCTGCAGCAGCCTGAGTGCGCATTGCCGAAACAGATAATTAGGCGTGTGCAGTTGTATGTACTCTGCAATTACTAATTCTATACTATCTTTCAGATCACTAAACTTAAGGGTGCACTATGTCCCGGCACGTGGTTGGAGACACACCGGAGGCACAAAGGTAAGCTGCGAAGATTTTCTCCAGTGTCAACACTCCCTCTCCATCTCTTCCTTTCTCTCTCTCACACTTTCTCTCTTTATTCTCTCTGTTCCTCTCTCTCATTCTTTCTTTCTATCTCTTCCCTCTCTCTCACTCTTTCTCTCTCTCTTTCTCTCTTTCTCTCTACCTCTCTCTCACACTGTTTCTCTCTCTCTCTTTTCCTTATATCTTACTCTTTCTCTCTCTCACTCTTTCTCTTTCTCTGTCTTTGTCTGTCTTCCTCTCTCTCACTCTTTCTCTCCTCTCTCTCACTCTTCCTCTCTCTCCCTCTTTCTCTCTCTCTTCCTCTCTCTCACTCTTTCTCTCTCTCTCTTCCTCTCTCACACTATTTCTCTCTTTCTCTCTCTCACTCTTTCTCTATTTCTTTGTCTTCCTCTCTCTCTCACTCTTTCTTTGTTTCTCTCTTTCGCCCTCACTCTTTCTCTCTTTCTCTTTCTCCTTTGCTGGATGCATGACGCACCATCTTATCTTTCTTTTTGTCTTACAGGCTGTGATTCACAAATGGTCCAGCGATGACACGACATGGCTGTACATAGTTTTATTTGTTGTTGTTTTGTTTTAATAAAATGTTTTATATGTAAATCCATACATGACTAAGATTCTTATTTGTCCAACCTAACGTGACTGTCACATTTGTTTGTGGGGGTGAGGGGAGATGGCGGGCAAGGAGCTCCAACTGGGGGATGTCGGAGCAGTGTTGGGTGTCCAACCTGCATGATCGTTGCCTCCATTACATCTGTTCTCAGAGACATAAGAGCCGGCGGTATGGCTCGTAGATGAAGAACTGCGAGCCGACTAGCAGGCTCATAGAGGGAGATCTGCGGCCCGTCAGTTCGCAGAGGAAGAGCTGCGGGCCAGCTCGCAGAGGAACACCTGCGGGCCGACTAGTATAGGGAAAGGTGCGGGCCATCGGCTTCCAAAGGAATAGCTGCGGAACACTGATGTGGGGAGAGGGAGCGTGAAGAGCGTATCTCGCAGAGAGACACCTCCGGTATATTTCCAGTATTGGCTTCACAGATACAACTGCGGGCCCGAGAACTCGTACCCGAAGAGCTGTGAGCCGACAAGTGGTTCGCAGAGGCAGACTTGCGGGCCCAAGTATGTTGCTGGAGGTATACTGTTGATTGTGGAAAAGGGTGCGTTACCTGCTGATGTAGGGAGACGCAGCGTGAAAGCGGTATCTCGCACAGACAGAGCTCCGGTATATTAAATTGCCCCCGGGACCTTTCTTTTATATTTTCACTCGATGCGAGGCACAAGATGGCTGCTAACACTTCCTGGTTTGAATTGTTAGCAGCCAATCAGAGGCAAGCTCGTGCTCGGGAGTTAGGCACAGTCCAGATATATATATATCTTTTTTTCGTTTAATATCTCAAAAACTACTGAACGGATTTACACCATTTCCACAAAACTGCGCTTTCTGCACCAAGACCTTTCTCCTGCCAAATTTGCAATTCTTTCTTTGTCACACAGTACATGTAATGCACCGCTCTCATCAAGAATGGAATCAGTAATGGCACAATTTCCCTGTTGCTCCACACATAAATACATGTAAAGAACAAATCAGAATAGTTCCTTTATTTTTTCAAATTGCAAAACTTTCTCTATTGGTTATTTTTGAACTTTCCGTATAAACAGTTTTAAAAAAATTTAAGAACACATACAGGTGAGAAGTTCAACGTATTCTATCAACAAACTTTCTAGAACATTCTACGACACGTGCAGGTTAAAAGTTCATCATTTTTTCAAACCTAACGATATTTTTTTGCAACATTTTCTCGAACATTTAAGGGCACGTGCAGGTTAAAAGTTCACCATTGTTTTAAGTTCGAACAATGCCTTCCAAATGCAAGTAGCAGGTGTGCTTGAACTGAGCAAATTTTATCCTATCATATGAACTCTACGTTGAAACTGCTTTTTATTAACCAATGACAAAGATGCTTTTCGACAAACTAATATGCACCCTACTTTTTAGTAAACAATGTTTTTCATCTCCCAATCAGTTATCGTTTTGTATGAGAAAAAAAGTAGTTCCCCATCTTTAAACATATCTCTTATTCTACGAACGAACTGCATGAGCTACAGACATCTATCCATATCTTCCAGCTACACCTTCAAAATGCTAGTATGGATCGTAGGACATAGCTATGTTTTCTGGTGCAAGAGGTATGCAGAACAGAGACGTATTGACTTAGACCTAGGTTTACAAAATGTGAACATTAAATGGTTTGGACAGAGAGGATTGAAGTGGCACCAATTACTCCCTTTGGTTAAAACCTGTTTGGATCTCCAACTCCCTGACCTCATGATTGTGTACTGTGGTGGAAATGACCTAGGCACATTGACTGGGGTAGGTTTGGAAATGCTAATGAAGGACACCTTTAGACAATTGATGTTGCTTTTGCCTCAAACTGTCTTTGTATATTCCAATATATGCCAAAGACAGAAGTGGAAATGGTCAAACAAATTTTGTCCTCAGATTGAAAAATCTAGGAAGAATGTCAACAAAGCTGTGTTTGCATACCTCAGAGACCAAAGAATGGGGTTGATCTACAACAACAACATACGTTATGAAATGGCTGATATCTACAGATGTGATGGAGTACACTTCACAGATCAGGGAAATCAAGTTTTTCTGAATAACCTGAAGCTGTGCATCCGCACTTATATGTAGCTCCAACTAATAAACACAAAGGCTCTTTTTAGAGCCGCCTTATATTCCCAATATCGGTTCGCAGACTGACAACTGCGATCCGGCTAGCACAGGGAGACCTGCGGGCCGTCGGTCAGCCTCGCAAAGGGAGAGCTACGGCCCGTGGGCTCGGCTCGCACAGAGAGAGCTACGGGCCGTCCGCTCACAAACGCAGAGCTGTGAGCCAATGGACTGGCAGTGTTTTATGGTTTAGGGTAGTGCAGTGGTGTTTGTGTAGTGTAGGGGGTCCTGCTGTGGGTAGTGTTTTACGGTTTACGGTAGTGCAGTGGTGTTTGTGTAGTGTAGAGGGTGGTGCTGGGGGTACATTTAGGGTTTAGGGTAGGGCAGTGGTCTTTACATAGTGTAGGGGGTCCTGCTGTGAGTAGTGTTTTAGGGTTTAGGGTAGTGCAGTGGTGTTTGGGTAGTGTAGAGGGTCATGCTTGGGGTAGCGTTTTATGGTTTAGGGTAGTGCAGTGGTGTTTCTGTAGTTTAGGGGTCATGCTGGGGGTAGTGTTTTAGGGTTTAAGGTAGTGCAGTGGCGTTTCTGTAGTGTAGGGGGTCGTGCTGGCAGTAGTGGTTTAGTGTTTAGTTACGTAGTGCAGTGGTGTTTGGGTAGTGTAGGGGGTCATGCTAGGGTAATGTTTTAGGGTTTAGGGTAGTGCAGTGGTGTTTCTGTAGTGTAGGGGTTGTGCTGGGGGTAGTGTTTTAGGGTTTAAGGTAGTGCAGTGGTGTTTCTGTAGTGTAGGGGGTCGTGCTGGCAGTAGTGGTTTAGTGTTTAGTTAGGTAGTGCAGTGGTGTTTGGGTTGTGTAGAGGGTCGTGCCGACAGACTGACTCACAGAGCTCCGAGCCAACGGACTGGCTTCTAAAGGTATAGCCGCGACCTCGTGATGTGGGGAGAGGCAGCGTGAAAGGAGTATCTTACACAGACACAGATGCCAGTGTTGCCTCGCAGAGGTAAAACTACACACCCGATGGCTTCTACATGGAGAGATGCGAGCTGACGGACTAAGTCACAAAATGGCTGCCAACACTTCCTAGTTTCAACCGTTCACAGCCAATGAGCCGCGAGCTCGTGCTCGTAACCCTCAGCCAATCAGATGTCAGAATTCTCAAATATCGATATCTGTCAAATTTGATATTTCTCAAAAACTACTGAATGGATTTACACCATTTCAACAAAAGTGCGCTTTCTCGACCATAACCTTTCTCCCTCACAAATTTGTCGTAATTCCGTTCAGCAGTTTGACCTGTAGGCTTGTCTAAAGTTTCCTATGGAAAATGCATTGAGAAAACACATTTTGGGACTCCCCTTTTTTCTCAGCCCCCCTTGACCAAACACCCCTAAACTTTCCAGATAGGAGCTGATCAAAAAAGAGAAACTTTTTAGATTTTTTTTTAAAGATTCGTCAAACGATGCCAAAGTTATAAGCACATGGAGGGCTCCAGGAGAGGGGCCGCGCAACCCCCCTCCCAACATGAGTGAAGCCCCGGGGCTGCGGGGACCCCAGTGGGCCCCCGCAGCCCCAGCAAACCCCAGCTTTTATTTTTTAAGAAATGCCCGCGGGACCTAGCCCACCCGGGGACCTCATTAAAATAAAACGCGGGAACCCGCGACCCCAGCGCGAATTGCGCAAATTATTTTTTTTAAATAAAAAATGCTTTTTTGGGCCCTGGGGTCCTTCTGGGACCCCCTGAGCAGACCTAGGGGGTCACGGTGTTTCTACCCTGCCCCCTTCTCTTGTTTTATACCTTTGTTTCTCTGTTTTCTAGTGACTCGCTTCTACCAAGCCACAAGATGGCTGCCAACACTTCCTGGTTTGGAGTGTTCACAGCCAATCACAGTGAAGCTCGTGCACGGGACTTAGGCTCCGCCCAGATATCGAAACTTTTATTTTTCTTATTTCTTAGCAACCACTGAACGGATTTACACCATTTTATAAAAGTCCGCTTTCTGAGCCAAGCACTACCTTTTTGCCAAATTTGGGGTAATTCTGTTCAGTAGTTTCGGCTGTAGCCTTGCACAAAGTTTCCTATGGGAAATTGATTTTTTGACTCTAATTTTTTGTATTTCTCAAAAACTACTGAACGGATTTACCCCATTTAAAAAAAGGTCGCTTTCTGAACCAAGCTCTACCTTTCTGCCAAATTTGAGGTAATTCCGTTCAGCAGTTCGGGCTGTAGCTCGTCGCAAAATTTCCTATGGAAATTAACATGGAGAAAATGCGTTTTGGGACCCCCCTTTTTTCTCAGCCCCCGCTTGACAAATCACCCCCAAACTTTCAAGAGCTAACCTAAAAGATGCAACTTTTTGCAAAATTTCATAAAGATTCATCAAACGACGCCAAAGTTATTAGCAAATCAAAAAATGATTTTCCTATGGAAGCTAGGTTGTAACTATAACTACCTACTGGCGACCGCCAGTAGGTAATATATATATATATATATATATATATATATATTATATATATATATATATATATCTATATATATACATATATATATCTCTCAAAACAAAACCCTTTCAGGCATAAAGTGACGCATAAATTATGCAAAAAACAAGCAGAGAACTCTGGGTAGTACTCAAGTTTAGGTGGAAAGCAGCTCCTGTATAGATCACTCTCAACACCATCGACACTCTAAATTTTCTCACCTCAAATGCCTGCTTTTCTATCAATGTCTTTAAGCGTAGTATTAGCATAGTGCCATCCACACCAAGATAGAAAGGAACAAAGTCTTTTACCATTTCTACAACAAAGTCTTTAAGCATAGGATTAACACAGTGTTATCTATGCAGAGCTGTAAAATGTCTAAAACCTTTTACCACTCCAGGCACAGTATTACAGACTTGAATTGGTAAAATACCATCCAAGCCAACCTGAAATTAATAAAAGCAACCCCTGACACGTGTTTCGCTCTCATTAGAGCTCTTCCGAGAGGTATAGCTTTGTCCAAACACAAGGGAGCACCCAATATAAGTCAAAACAAAACCCTTTCAGGCATAGAGTGACGCATAAATTATACAAAAAAGAAGCAGAGAACTCTGGGTAGTTCTCAAGTTTAAGTGGAAAGCAGCTCATGTATAGAGCACTCTCAACATCAGCGACATTCTATATTTGCTCACCTCAAATACCTGCTTTTCTATCAAAGTCTTTAAGTGTAGGATTAGCACAATGTAATCCACACCGAGATAGAAAAAGACAAAGGGCCCGATTCTGATGCGGGTTGGAAAAGCTTCCCGACCGAATCGGTTGGGAAATGGTTTCCGACCCACTCGGATCGGGAAAGTCCAACCGGCAGAGTAGGATGCATCCGGATGTTTCCAGATACGATTTGGTTGAACTCCCATTGACTTCAATGGGAACATTTGTTCCTAACCGCATCAGAATTGGGCCCTCGGTCAGGAAGACACGTTCCCGATCCGATTTGGAAGGAGTAAATGCCGTTAGGAGGCCTTCCTAACCGCATCAGAATCAGGCCATCGGTCGGGAAGCTTTTCCAACCCGCATCAGAATCGGGCCCAAAGTCTTTTACCATTTCTACAGCAAAGTCTTTAAGCATAGGATTAGCACAGTGCTACCAGAAAGGTAGTTGTTGGTCCATAAAGAGCCCTTCTGTTATCTGGTGTAAATAAGTTTAGTAGTTTTGGAGATATTAGAGAAAATCCAAATTTGTACCTATAGAGGCGCGAAGCCTCCACAAATACTGAGGATCTTGTGCAGAGATTTGATTGGCTGCCAACACTTCAACCAGTGATGGCAGTCATCTTCAGACTCAGCCTGTTCCACAAAAGATAAAATAAAGAAAAGGGGGCAGGGGGGCTGAATACATTGTCCATTTAGACCTGGTTCTGGGGTCCCGCAGGGGCCCAAAATCTTTTTTTACAATTTTTGCTGTGAAACTGTGAAGATTCACACCAAAAATAATAAAGAAAAAAAAGAATGGTCTCCCACGCCTCTTTAAAACTCATCCCCCAGGTGGACCAGGTCCAGTGGGCAAATTTAAATATAAATCATATGGAGTGGACACATGCAGCCCCCTCCCCAACTCTAGTTTGAGCCCCAGGGACCGCCACCTCCCTGGGGCAGGCCGATTTATCTTTTAATTGGAGGGGGGCTTCCTAAGCGCCTAAGAACCCAGGGGACCACCACCTCCCGGGGCTTTATTCTAATTATTCAAGGGGGGTCATGCAGACCCCCCCTCCATTCTTATAGAGTGCTCCAGGGACATCTCCTCCCATGGGCCATAAAAACATTTTGAAGGGGGAGGGGGATGGGCTCCCCCCTCCCAGGCCATATTTTGCCCCAGGGGCCACCACTTCCCTGGAGCAAACACAATTGTATAAAGGGGGGAGCTGTTCATCCCCCCTCCCAGGCTGTTTTTGGCTCCAGGAACCATCGCCTCCCCGGGGCTGGCCCTAAAGAACAAAGGAGGGATGTAGTGTGGTCCTCCTCCTGGAGCCACTAATGACCCTAGGGACCGCCACCTTCCATGGCCAGCTCCTGCTGTCTGCCAAGGTGCCCACGCTCGGGAAATAGCAGTTTGCATTCACTTGGCGGGATCTTTGACATCTCCCACCAAGTGAGAGCAAACAGTAACTCCAATCCCAGCGGGTGGAAGCAAGAAATCTTCTTCTGCTCGCTGGGAGTGGAGTTTTCATCTGTTTCCCTGCCCACTATCAAGTGGGCAGGGAAACAGATGAAAGGATTTCTCCCATACACAGGGAGCAACATTTTAGGCTGCTCCTTGCATGCAAGAGCAATTCTGGTACCCACTGGAGGAAGGGAGCTGGCTGGGGCCACATGGGCATTGGGGCTCTTCCGGGGCCTCTTTGTAGTCTCATTGTTTTCTATATTGGAGGATTCATCTAATCACAGATTTGTGGATGACGAGGCATGAGGAGCAATCACATTGCTGAAATGCATGGCCTGTTTGTACTCTTGTTGTCTCCTATATAGGAAGATTCATGTAACCACAGATTACTGGATGAAAAGGCATGAGGAGCAATCACATTGCCGAAACGACGGCATCGTTGTAGTCTTGTTGTCTCCTATATAGGAGGATTCATGTAATCACAGATTTCTGTATGAAGAGGCACGAGGAGTAATCACATTGCCGAAACACACACAATGTTGTGGGAGAAATTAGCTTGCGGTCCATTATGCAGCTGTAGTGTGAACTACACACTAGACATTTACCGAACTAGGGAGCACTTATTATTTAACCAGTAGAAGCGAATCCAGTTGGGTAGACTTTTTGTGCAAAACTGTGGATTCTTGTTGGACAAACGGGCAAGTGAGGTTTCGTTCTGTCCCTGATGCTCATTTCACAGAAATTAAACCTCATTGGGAAGCACTTACAAATGTAAACATAGCAAGTGACCCAGTTGAAGTGCCATTTCTGTAAAGGGCAAATGATCCTAACTTCCTGGACTTGGCGAAGGCAAAGCAAGTGTATTTTCTAGCCAATTACACAGTGAAAAACAATCTGGAATCCTTGGTAAAGGTGAATGCATTGTTGATCTATCAGAGGCAATCTGTAGTGACTGTAAGAAGTGAGTTCTTTCTTGGCCTTTCCTGGTGAAGCAGAGTCCATGGTTCTTCCTTTGCATTACTAGGAGTATGCAAATATGCAAATCAATTGGAAGCTGTGCCACTTTGGCCCCACCCACCTTAGTAGTATCGAACGTTTTTCCTGCATTTTGCCAGGATGATGGACAGCTTAACAAGAAGCCACCCTGTGCGTTTCTGGCTGATTTTGGTCATGTGTTCCTGATGCCTAAGAATATGAGGACATCTCCACCAAACAAAGAAGATCTTGCTTCATATAGTTAAGAGAAAGTACCATAGTCTAGTGGAGATTTACCTCTTTTTAGTCTTGTTGTCTTCTATATTTAAAGGTTCATGTTATCACAGATTTCTGAATGAAGACATATGAGAAACAATCACATTGCCAAAATGCACACACGGTCACTGGAGCCATTTACGTATGGTCCATTATGCAGTTGCAGTGTAGAATATGCACTAGACATTTACCCAACAAGGTAGCACTTACTAATTATCCATTAGAAAGTGTTCCAGTTGGGTAGACATTTTGTGCAAAGCTGTGTACTCTTGTTGGCTAAACGAGCAGGTGAGGGTCCATTCTGGTGCAGTCATTCACACAGTTTCTCATACACCCATGCAGACACTCACCCATTCTGCCACTCTCACATCTACTCACAGACCCAGTCACTCACACACTCACTTAGTGACCCATACAGCCACTCACACACCCACTCACACCCACTCATCGACTCATATAGCCACTCACATACACACACAGTCACTCTCAAAGGTTACAGTTATAGTTAGGAAATAAAATTTTAAAAACTTAGAAAATCATTAAAAAAAATCCAAAGGTTACAGGGTTTATTATAGTTAGGAAGTAACATTTAAAAAACTATAGAAATTCATTGGAAAAAAGGAAGGTTACAGGGGGCATTATAGTTAGGAAATGAAGTAAAAAGAAACCTTAGAAATTCCCCCAAAAAATCCAAAGGTTACAGGGACGTTATAGTTGGGCTTAGATTTCGCTCATACAAAACTTGTGAAATTCAGCCGTTATAGTCACCTGTTTATAACTTGCACTGCTTATGACTTCACATATTATGTCAATTATGACATGGTCATCTACATCACTGATGACATCACTGACATCTCAAATGACCACTGATGACATCATCCACAGAGCCACTCACAGATCTACTCCCACACCCACACGATCATTCAACAACCCACTCACTCATCCATTGATCCACTCATGCACCCACTCACCCAAATAGCCACTCAAACAGACACTCAGTTACCCATATACCTACTCACTTACCCATACAGCCACTAACTCACCCCTACAGTCATTCACACACTCACTCACTCACCCATACAGACACTTACACAGTCAGTCACTTACCCATACACCTGCTCACTCATACACCCATATATTCTCTCAACACAGACACTCACTTACCCATACAACAACTCAGACATCCACTCACACACCCACACAACCACTTGCATACCCATTGACACAATCATTCAACCCATTCACACACCTGCTCACTCACCCATACAGCCACTCACACAGACACTCATTCTCCAATACAGCCATATACACATCAACTCACTTAACCAAACACCCACTCAAACAGCCACTCCTTCACACATTTAGCCACTTACACACCCAGTCACTAACTCATAAAACCACTGAGTCAACCATACAGTGACTCACGCACACACCCACTCACACACAGATACACAGCCACTCACAAAATATATGTTAGAAATAGTATCACTCATTAGTAGTACACAAAGTATACTAATTTAACTTTTGTAGTACCTTAGTATGCGTGATTGACACTCATATACGTTTAGAAAACACTTATAATCACTGGATGATGTCATTAGTGATGTCATTGGAGATGTCGTCAGTAATGTCATCAGTGATGTCATCAGACCATAACATGAGTAATGTAATATGTGAGGTCATAAGCAGCACATTGCGGTGGCATAACTTATAGTCAGCTCAGGAAAACCTGAGGCTAACTAACATCCCTGTGACCTTTGTTTTTTTTCCACTGAACTTCAAGGTTTTTTAAAATTCTATCTCCTAACTATAATGTCACTGTAACTTTAGTTTTTATCAGTGAATATATATATATATATATATATATATATATATATATATATATATATATATATATATATATATATATATATATATATATATATGTACTTTGTGTTTTCAAACCCCATTGCTGAGTTTCAGAAATGCTGAGCCACAACAACGAGTCCTTTACCAGAAAGATTTTACTGGCAACCGCAGAGACAAATACAATGCATTTCGACCGCACTCAGCCTTGATCACATGACACATAGCTGATGTTACACATTTTTAAAGGCATCCATTCATTACAATAGAAATGGAAAACATACTTTACATTAAAGTGCATTTTAAACTTTTCAAGTATTGTCATTACGAAAAATACAAAACATAATTTTTTAATTGCTCCAAAACCCTTCTCAATTTTATAATTAATGCAACATTTGCTTCACTGGATATTTGGCAGGTACGGTGTCAATTTCGTTACGATTGTTTAGAAAAGGCAATTTTTTTCTCTCTCAATTCTAAACTTGGTAACTTTATTTACAACGTACATTATTCGATACGCATCATTAATTCTCTAATGCGGGTCAATGAAGTGCTTTACTCGATGATCAGAATCACTCTCATGATATTCGATAAACCAATCAAGCTATAGTAGCTAATTATCCTTACATGATTTTTTCACTCAGTGTTTCATACAAATTTTGAGTAGGGCGAAGTCATGAGTCCCCTGTAACAAACATAAAAATATAACAATTTATAAATCTAAATAACAAAAACCCGATAAAACCCCTCCTGTTATGTGACAAAGAAATTAAAATTCAGCTACTGTTACACATTACTCTGCTGAGGTTAGACATGGAAAGAATTCCTCAATTTGTTTCATAAATGTACGGATAGTTCAGCATCTACATTCATCCCTCTTGGGATCATGCTACCTGCTTCCAGAATCAAACTTGAATCCAATTTCCTCTGAAGCCCTTATCTATTCCCCCCTCTCGGGTGTTTTGGTATCTAATCCAAAGAATTTCCCAACTCTCTAATCCCCTCCATAGTGTTGATTAAAGTGCCTGGCTGTGCTATACGTTTTATCATTATTAGTGATGGCTCGCCAATGTTCCAGAATTAGTTTTTTTGATTGGAAAAATGGCCGACCCTATATAACATTTGTAACAAGGACAACAATGGCATATATAACATAATCGGTACTACAAGTTATACATTTTTTGATTTTACATGTTTTCTGTGTGCTTTCCAACACTACAGAATCAATGTTGTTACTAAACTTACAGGCTTTACAACGACCGCAGATTTTAAAACCCTTAGGTCGTGGTAGCCAAGTACCATCTTTAGATTCCAAGAAACTGTGTACCAACATGTCTTTAAGTGAGGTATTTTTTCAATATGTGATCATAGGGTGCTCACTTATGTTATTTTTAAAAACTGTATCATGTTTCAAAATGTCCCATCTTTGGTTAAAATTTTCGGTAGGTCACATGCGCCTTCAGAATATTTTGTGATGAAATGTATTCCACTTTTACCAGTGGTTTTATTTTTTGGTTGTCCAAAAAGGATTATTTCACTGCTTAGTGAGTCGGCTTTCTTTTTTGAAATATTAAGGTGTTTTTTAGAATACCCTCTGGCTGTAAACCTGGTAATCATTTCATTACAAGCTATTGTATATTCTTCCTCTGATGTGCAATTTCGTTTGGCTCGGAGAAATTCTCTGTAAGGAATGCTCTACCTAAAACTTGCTGTGTGACTGCTCCGGGCATGTAGGATGAAATTCCCTGCAGTGGTTTTTCAAAACAGGTTAGACAGTAAAAGAGTTGTCAACTACTGACAATTTCAAATCAAGAAACTCTACACTATTCCTACTGTGAGTCTTAGTGAAGTGTAGATTTATATTATTGGTATTGAGGTCATGTACAAACTCCTGCAAATCAGTTTCCTTACCATTCCAGACACAGAAAATGTAATCGATGTATCTGAGCCAGATAACTACCTGGCTCGACCACTGTGACATCTCTGTTTTCCCAGAGCACCTGTTCCTCCCACCAGCCTACCAAGAAGTTGGCATAGCTGGTGGCAAAACAGGTGTCCATTGCCGTGCCCTGTACTTGTCTGTAAAGGACCCTGTTGAATAGAAAGATGTTTTCTCTGAGACAGATATTAATCATGTCTAACAACATATGGGTGTGTGCCAAAAGGTTGATGCCTCTTGCTCTTAGAAAATATTTACAGACAGTTATACCATCTTCATGCCGAATACTTGTATAGAGGCTCTCAACATCGAGGCACACCATAGTATATGTTGCTTCCCATTGTAAATTCTCAATTTTTGACAACTTTTTTTTCGAGTCTCTCACATAAGATGTTAGGCCCTTTACAAAGGGAGCGAGGAAGTGATCTACATTTACCGAAGTATTTTCAAACAGACTATTTTTGGAGGAAATTATGGGTCGACCTGGTGGACAGGTTTTATTTTTGTGGATTTTAGGGAGCTAGTATAGTGTCGGTAAAACTGGAAAAACAGTTTTCAAGAACTGCATCTCCTCCCAAGTTAGCAATTGCCCATTATACCAAACATTCAGTTGGTCATTGAATCTTTTTGAACATCAAGATAGTAACTTCCCTCAATCCATTTATAACATTCCACATTATTTAGTTGACGTAAGTCCTCATTCACATAAATCACCCTTGACATTACTACAACATTCCCACCTTTATCAGAAGGATTAATTATAATGTTATCATCACATTGTAGATTATGGATTGCCTCCCACTGGCCCTGATTCAGATTATGTGAATTAGATTTCTGCCTGCAAAACATTATAAGATCTTTACTAACTAACTCACTGAATATATTGATGTTATCCTTATTACTCTTGGGAAGAAACTTCGATGGTGGTCTAAAATGTGTTTCAACAGATACATCTGTTCTAATCCCAAAGTCATCCTGTAGACTTTCCATTACATTTGGATCAAATGGATCAAAAGGAGAACCTCTGTTCTTTATATCATCATTGTTCAAAGTTAGATCAATGTCAGGTAGAATATGTAGTGTCTCAATGTCATCAATAGTTAAATTTAATTGATTGAATTTGAGGCAGAGTATATGGTTTTAGGATCGTCTCCCTTCATAAGGTAATATTTATGGAGTTTCAATTTTCGAACAAACTTGAACAGATCTATTCGTAGTTGTGCAAAATTACCAGGCATGCTTGGGCAAAAAGATAAACCTAATTTTAAAACATAATTCTCAATAGATGTAAGTTCTCGTTTTGAAAGGTTAATTACCGTCAGTTGTTGGTCTGAGGTGGTCTCCTCCATTATGTTTTCTTCTGTACTCACCCCCGTGTTCCCATGGCAGGCTCGCTGCTTTTTGCATCTTCGCCCTACTTCAATTTTGTATAAAACACTGAGTGAAAAAATCATGTAATTATAATTAGGTACTATAGCTTGATTGGTTTACCGAATACCATGAGAGTAAATTCTGGGCAGAAAACAAATTATTTTTCTTATGTGGTTGCTCTATGCTGGGGACAGTAATCTTAGGCTACTATAGCTTGATTCTGATCATGGAGTAAAGCACTTCATTGACCCGTATTAGAGAATTAATGATGTATATTGAATAAAGTACGTTGTAAAGAAAGTTACCAAGTTTTGAATTGAGAGAGAAAAAATTGCCTTTTCTAAACAATTGTTATGAAATTGACACCGTACCTGCCAGACATACAGTGAATCAAATGTTATATTGATTATAAAATTGAGAAGGGTTTTAGAGAAATTATGTTTTGGAGTTTTGTTAATCACGATACTTGAAAAGTTTAAAATGCACTTTAATGTAAAGCATGTTTTCCACTTCTACTGTAATGAATGGATGCCTTTAAATATGACTAACAGCAGCTATGTGTCCTGTGATTAAGACCGAGTGCAGTCAAAATGCGTTGTATTTTTCTCTGCGGTTGGCAGTAAAAACTTTCTGGTAAAGGACTCCCTGGTGTGGCTCATCATTTCTGAAACCCAGCAATGGGGTTTGGAAACACAAAGGACATTTAAAACAGTTTGACGTCTACCGTCGGAGCCCCGGTCCGTAGGCTGGGCGTCAAATAGGCGTCTCTTTCGGTTGATATATATATATATATATATATATATATATGTATATATATATATATATATATATATTCACTGAAAAAACCATAGGTTTCAGACACGTTATAGTTAGAAATTAGCATTTAAAAAACCTTTGAAATTCACTGAAAAACCATAGGTTTTAGGGACAGTTATAGTTAGTTGGACATTTCACTCGTACAAAACCATAGAAATTCCCCGTTATAGTTAGTTCAGCTAACTATAACTCGCGCTCCGCAATGCACTGCTGATGACGTCACATATTACATCACTCATGACATGGTCAGTGACATCACTGATGACATCACTGATGACATCTCAAATGACATCACTGATGAGATCACTGATGACATCATCCAGTGACTGTGTGTTTCTGTAAAGTTTAAATATGTTTAATATATATAGGGAAAGGCGTATTGAAGAATGAGTGGGTGTATAAGTGTCTGAATGGATGATTTAGTACGTGAGTGACTGACTCTACAAGTGAGTGATTAAATGTATCTTACTGACTGCATGGGTTAGTGACTAAACTGTGTGAATGTCTGTATCCGTCTGTCTGTTGGTTTGTAAGCGGCTGCATGGCTTTCTGAATAGCTACATGAGTGTCTACATGGGTTATTGATTGATTGTCTGAGTATCTGTATGGGTGCCTGAGTGTTTGTGTGGGTGGGGTGTGTGTGACTCTGTGCATAGATGTGTGAGTTGGTGATTCACTGGGTGCATGGTTTCAAGAGTGCATCTGTGATGGACTGTATGGGTGGGTGAGTGTGTGTATGGGTGTGTTAGTGGTTGAATGTATATCTCAGTGGTACATGTGTGAGTAACTACATATGTGAAAGGCAGTATATATGTGTGTTGGAGTATATAAATGGCTATAAGTGAGAGTGTGTGATTGTGAGAGTGGCTGTATGGATGAGTGTGTACTTGTATCAGTGATTGTATAAGAGCATAAGAATGTGCTAGTATTTGTATGAGTAAGTGAGCTGGTGTGTGTATAACTGTATAGGTGAGTAAATGGGTGTGTGATTAAGTTTTTGCATGACTGACTAGGTGTGTGAGTACCTCTATGGATGAGTGGCGGTGTGTGAGTGTTTATATAGGTGTATGAGTGCATATGATAGTCCTGTCCTGAGTGACTAAGTATGAGTGACTGTACGGGTGAGTGAGTGGATGTGTGTGTAGACCTAAGAATCAGTGAGTGGGTATGTAGTTTTTGGTGTTGGAGTGTCTATGGTTTTGAGAATGGCAGTCTGTAATTTAGAGTGGGTGTATCAAAAGTTATATTAGGGTGTGAGAAGATGCATGAAATTATCACATGGATAATGTCATCAGTGATGTCATTTGAGATGTCATCAGTGATGTCATCAGTGATGTCACTGACCATGTCATGAGTGATGTAATATGTGACGTCATCAGCAGTGCATTGCGGGGCGCGAGTTATAGTTAGCTGAACTAACTATAACGGGGGAATTTCTATGGTTTTGTACGAGTGAAATGTCCAACTAACTATAACTGTCCCTAAAACCTATGGTTTTTTCAGTGAATTTCAAAGGTTTTTTAAATGCTAATTTCTAACTATAACGTGTCTGAAACCTATGGTTTTTTCAGTGAATTTCAAAGGTTTTTTAAATGCTAATTTCTAACTATAACGTGCCTGAAACCTATGATTTTTAAGTGAATTTCAAAGGTTTTTTTAAATGCTAGTTTCTAACTATGCCTACAGAGGTAGGACATGTGAAGAAAGAAGAAAAAACGCACAGAAAGAAGCAAAAGATGTGCAGAAAGAACCAACAGAGGAGCAGAAAGAGGCCTTGTTGCAAAATCATCCTGTGCCCACAACTTTTTCAGACGGGTACTGGTGGTAACTGACTCTGACTAACCAGAGCCAGTGCTATGCTAAAAGACACTTAGAATACAGTGAAAACACCTACATACACTAGGGAACACTATGCATTGGGGTACCCCTGTGATTAGCATGACCTCCTCTGCAAGTCCCTAGTACATAATAGGGCAGGGGATTAAAACTACCTCTTAAAACGCGCTACAGGGCGCGTTTGCACAGTGGTGAAGGGAGGGGGGCCTGAGGTGACGTGTGCAAACGCACCCCGTGGCGCGTTTTAGGTTGCGAGATTAAGTCCCTTGAATTCTGAGGGTCCCTGGGGCCCAACTAGCCCCCCAGGTACCTACAGTTAGGACCACAGAGCTGAGTTGCAGAGAGGCTTTCCGAGGCCACGCACCTTTTTTCACCTCTCTGCAACGCAACTCTGTTGTGCTTACTGAAGGTACCTGGTGGGCTAGTTGGCCCCAGGGTCCCTCAGGATTCAAAGGGAATTAATTCCCCAACTTAAAACGCACCACAGGGCGTGTTTGCGCACATGTCACCTGAGGCCCCGCCCCCTCCCTTCACCACTGTGCAAACGCGCCCCGTGGTGCGTTTTAAGTTGGGGGATTAGGTCACCTTGAATCCTGAGGGTCCCTGGGGCCCAACTAGCCCACTAGGTACTTCCAGTAAGCACCACAGGCCTGCGTTGCAACGCCTGTAACAAATTGTGCAGTTGTGTTTAGGTAGTGAAGAGGGTCGTGCTGGGGGTACTGTTTTAGGGTTTAGGGTAGTGCAGTGGTGTTTGTGTAGTGTAGGGGGTCATGCTGGGGGTAGATTTAGGGTTTAGGGTAGTGCAGTGGTGTTTGGGTAGTGTAGGGAGTCGTGCTGGGGGAGTGTTTTAGGGTTTAGGGTAGTGCAGTGGTGTTTGGGTAGTGTAGGGGGTCGTGCTGGGGGTAGTGTTTTAGGGTTTAGGGTAGTGCAGTGGTGTTTGGGTAGTGAAGGGGGTCATGCTGGGGGTAGTGATTTAGGGTAGTGCAGTGGTGTTTGGGTAGTGTAGGGGGTACTGCTGGGGGTAGTGTTTTAGGGTTTAGGTTAGTGCAGTGGTGTTTGGGTAGTGTAGGGGTACTGCTGGGGGTAGTGTTTTAGGGTTTAGGGTAGTGCAGTGGTGTTTGTGTAGTGTAGGGGGTAGTGTTTTAGGGTTTAGGGTAGTGCAGTGGTGTTTGTGTAGTGTAGGAGGTCGTGTTTTAGGGTTTAGGGTAGTGCAGTGGTCTTTGGGTAGTGTAGGGAGTCGTGCAGGGGTAGTGTTTTAGGGTTTAGGGTAGTGTAGGGGTCATGCGGGGGTAGTGTTTTAGGGATTAGGGTAGTGCATTGGTGTTTGGGTAGTGTAGGGGTCATGCGGGGGTAGTGTTTTAGGGTTTAGGGCAGTGCAGTGGTGTTTGGGTAGTGTAGGGGGTCGTGCTGGGGGAGTGTTTTAGGGTTTAGGGCAGTGCAGTGGTGTTCGGGTAGTGTAGGGGGTCGTGCTGGGGGAGTGTTTTAGGGTTTAGGGCAGTGCAGTGGTGTTTGGGTAGTGTAGGGGGTCGTGCTGGGGGAGTGTTTGAGGGTTTAGGGCAGTACAGTCGTGTTCGGGTAGTGTAGGGGGTTGTGCTGGGGGTAGTATTTTAGGGTTTAGGGTAGTGCAGTGGTGTTCGGGTAGTGTAGGGGGTCGTGCAGGGGGTAGTGTTCTAGGGTTTAGGGCAGTGCAGTGGTGTTTGGGCAGTGTAGGGGGTAATGCTGGGGGTGGTGTTTTAGGGTTTAGGGCAGTGCAGTGGTGTTCGGGCAGTGTAGGGGTCGTGCTGGGGGTGGTGTTTCATGGTTTAGGGCAGTGCAGTGGTGTTCGGGCAGTGTAGGGGGTGGTGTTTCAGGGTTTAGGGCAGTGCAGTGGTGTTCGGGCAGTGTAGGGGGTCGTGCAGGGGGTGGTGTTTCAGGGTTTAGGGCAGTGGTGTTCGGGCAGTGTAGGGGGTCGTGCTGGGAGTGGTGTTTCAGGGTTTGGGGCAGTGCAGTGGTGTTCGAGCAGTAAAGGGGGTCGTGCTGGGGGTGGTGTTTCAGGGTTTAGGGCAGTGCAGTGGTGTTCGGGCAGTGTAGGGGGTGCTGCATGGGGTGGTGTTTCAGGGTTTAGGGCAGTGCAGTGGTGTTCGGGCAGTGTAGGGGGTCATGCAGGGGGTGGTGTTTCAGGGTTTAGGGCAGTGCAGTGGTGTTCGGGCAGTGTAGGGGGTCGTGCTGGGGCTGGTGTTTCAGGGTTTAGGGCAGTACAGTGGTGTTCGGGCAGTGTAGGGGGTTGTGCTGGGGCTGGTGTTTCAGGGTTTAGGGCAGTGCAGTGGTTTTCGGGCAGTGTAGGGGGTTGTGCTGGGGCTGGTGTTTCAGGGTTTAGGGCAGTGCAGTGGTGTTCGGGTAGTGTTGGGGGTCATGCTGGGGCTGGTGTTTCAGGGTTTAGGGCAGTGCAGTGGTGTTCGGGCAGTGTAGGGGTCTTGCTGGGGCTGGTGTTTCAGAGTCTAGGGCAGTGCAGTGGTGTTCGGGCAGTGTAGGGGTCTTGCTGGGGCTGGTGTTTCAGGGTTTAGGGCAGTGCAGTGGTGTTCGGGCAGTTTAGGGGGTCGTGCTGGGGGTGGTGTTTCAGGGTTTAGGGCAGTGCAGTGGTGTTTGGGCTGTGTAGGGGGTCATGCTGGGGCTAGTGTTTCAGGATTTAGGGCAGAGCAATGGTATTCAGGCAGTGTAGGGGGTTTTGCTGGAGGTGGTGTTTCAGGGTTTAGGGCAGTGCAGTGGTGTTCGTGCAGTGTAGGGGGTGGTGTTTCAGGGTTTAGGGCAGTGGTGTTCAGGCAGTGTAGGGGGTCTTGCTGGGGTTGATGTTTCAGGGTTTAGGGCAGTGCAGTGGTGTTCGGGCAGTGTAGGGGGTCGTGCTGGGGGTGGTGTTTCAGGGTTTAGGGCAGTGCAGTGGTGTTCCGGCAGTGTAGGAGGTCGTGCAGGGGGTGGTGTTTCAGGGTTTAGGGCAGTGCAGTGGTGTTCGGGCAGTGTAGGGGGTCGTGCTGGGGGTGGTGTTTCAGGGTTTAGGGCAGTGCAGTGGTGTTTGGGCAGTGTAGGGTGTCGTGCTGAGGGGTGGTGTTTCAGGGTTTAGGGCAGTGCAGTGGTGTTTGGGCAGTGTAGGGGGTCGTGCAGGGGGTGGTGTTTCAGGGTTTAGGGCAGGGCAGTGGTGTTCGGCCAGTGTAGGTGGTCTTTCTGGGGGTGGTGTTTCAGGCTTTAGTGCAGTGGTGTTCGGGCAGTGTAGGGGGTCTTGCTGGGGGTGGTGTTTCAGGGTTTAGGGCAGTGCAGTGGTGTTCAGGCAGTGTAGGGGTCTTGCTGGGGCTGGTGTTTCAGGGTTTAGGGCAGTGCAGTGATGTTCGGGCAGTGTAGGGGGTCGGGCTGGGGCTGGTGTTTGAGGGTTTAGGGTAGTGCAGAGGTGTTCGGGCAGTGTAGGGGGTCGTGCTGGGGCTGGTGTTTCAGGGTTTAGGGCAGTGCAGTGGTTTTTGGGCAGTGTAGGCGGTCGTGCTGGGGCTGGTGTTTCAGGGTTTAGGGCAGTGCAGTGGTGTTCGGGCAGTGTAGGGGGTCGTGCTGGGGGTGGTGTTTCAGGGTTTAGGGCAGTGGTGTTCGGTCAGTGTAGGGGGTCGTGCTGGGGGTGGTGTTTCAGGGTTTAGGGCAGTGCAGTGGTGTTTGGGCAGTGTAGGGGGTTGTGCTGGGGCTGGTGTTTCATGGTTTAGGGCAGTGCAGTGGTGTTCGGGCAGTGTAGGGGGTCATGCTGGGGGTGGTGTTTCAGGGTTTAGGGCAGTGCAGTGGTGTTCGGGCAGTGTAGGGGGTCATGCTGGGGGTAGTGTTTCAGGGTTTAGGGCAGTGCAGTGGTGTACGGGCAGTGTAGGGGGTCTTGCTGGGGTGATGTTTCAGGGTTTAGGGCAGTGGTGTTCGGGCAGTGTAGGGGGTCTTGCTGGGGGTAGTGTTTCGGGGTTTAGGGCAGTGCAGTGGTGTTCGTGCAGTGTATGGGGTCGTGCTGGGGGTGGTGTTTCAGGGTTTAGGGCAGTGCAGTGGTGTTCGGGCAGTGTAGGGGATCGTGCAGGGGGTGGTGTTTCAGGGTTTAGGGCAGTGCAGTGGTGTTCGGGCAGTGTAGGGGGTCGTGCTGGGGGTGGTGTTTCAGGGTTTAGTGCAGTGCAGTGGTGTTCGGGCAGTGTAGGGGGTCGTGCAGGGGGTGGTGTTTCAGGGTTTAGGGCAGTGCAGTGGTGTTCGGGCAGTGTAGGGGTCGTGCTGGGGCTGGTGTTTCAGGCTTTAGGGCAGTGCAGTGGTGTTCGGGCAGTGTAGGGGGTCTTGCTGGGGGTGGTGTTTCAGGGTTTAGGGCATTGGTGTTCGGGCAGTGTAGGGGGTCTTGCTGGGGGTGGTGTTGCAGGGTTTAGGGCAGTGCAGTGGTGTTCGGGCAGTGTAGGGGGTCTTGCTGGGGGTAGTGTTTCAGGGTTTAGGGCAGTACAGTGGTGTTCGTGCAGTGTAGGGGGTCGTGCTGGGGATGGTGTTTCAGGGTTTAGGGCAGTGCAGTAGTGTTCGGGCAGTGTAGGGGTCGTGCAGGGGGTGGTGTTTCAGGGTTTAGGGCAGTGCAGTGGTGTTCGGGCAGTGTAGGGGGTCGTGCTGGGGGTGGTGTTTCAGGGTTTAGGGCAGTGGTGTTCGGGCAGTGTAGGGGGTCTTGCTGGGTGTGATGTTTCAGGGTTTAGGGCAGTGCAGTGGTGTTCGGGCAGTGTAGGAGGTCTTGCTGGGGGTAGTGTTTCAGGGTTTAGGGCAGTGCAGTGGTGTTTGGGCAGTGTAGGGGTCATGCTGGGGGTGGTGTTTCAGGGTTTAGGGCAGTGCAGTGGTGTTCGGGCAGTGTAGGGGTCATGCTGGGGGTGGTGTTTCAGGGTTTAGGGCAGTGCAGTGGTGTTCGGGCAGTGTAGGGGGTCATGCTAGGGTATGTGTTTTAGGGTTTAGGGCAGTGCAGTGGTGTTCGGGCAGTGTAGGGGGTCGTGCAGGGGCTGGTGTTTCAGGGTTTAGGGCAGTGCAGTGGTGTTCGGGCAGTGTAGGGGGTTGTGCTGGGGGTAGTGGTTTAGGGTTTAGGGTAGTGCAGTGGTGCTTGTGTAGTGTAGGGGGTCGTGCTGGGGTAGTGTTTTAGGGTTTAGGGTAGTGCAGTGGTGTTTGGGTAGTGTAGGGGGTCGTGCTGGGGGTAGTGTTTTAGGATTTAGGTTAGTGCAGTGGTGTTTGGGTAGTGTAGGGGTCGTGCTGGGGGTAGTGTTTTAGGGTTTAAGGTAGTGCAGTGGTGTTTGTGTAGTGTAGGGGGTCGTGCTGGGGGTAGTGTTTTAGGGTTTAGGGTAGTGCAGTGCTGCTTGTGTAGTGTAGGGGGTCGTGCTGGGGGTAGTGTTTTAGGGTTTAGGGTAGTGCAGTGGTGTTTGTGTAGTGTAGGGGTCATGTTTTAGGGTAGTGCAGTGGTGTTTGGGTAGTGTAGGGGTCGTGCTGGGGGTAGTGTTTTAGGATTTAGGTTAGTGCAGTGGTGTTGGGGTAGTGTTTTAGGGTTTAGGGTAGTGCAGTGGTGTTTGTGTAGTGTAGGGGGTCATGCTGGGGATAGTGTTTTAGGGTTTAGGATAGTGCAGTGGTGCTTGTGTAGTGTAGGGGGTCGTGCTGGGGTAGTGTTTTAGGGTTTAGGGTAGTGCAGTGGTGTTTTTGTAGTGTAGGGGGTCATGTTTTAAGATGCAACGCTCCAATACCTGACCAGTCTGCACTACATAAAACTGCAAAAAAACTAAAAATAAAAAGTGTTTTGCACACTTTTGTCATTGGGCTATATGTGGGCTACATCTGGGTAATATTTGTGCTACATTTGGGCTCTTTTTTCACTGGTGGCCATCTTGGAAGACTTCTTTGTTATGAAGTTTCCTAATTTCCTCATTTACTGCAGTCTCCTCAGTAGGAAATGCTTTCAGTTTTTTACTTTGATTCCATCAAGAAGGCATTCAGATGTGTCACACATTTACCATAAATTCAGAATGTTATTACTCTAGTTGTTCATTAGATCACTGTAGTAAAGCTACTGCTCACCAATGAGTTAACTGGAAGTCTACTGCTGGTATTGAAAGTGATTGTTTCAGTCTGCATGTCAGAATTTTCTAATGAAATAGAAGAGGATTTGAGATCTCACTTAAAACATGCACTAAATTTTCTTTTGCAGCACTAACCATAATTTCTATGGCAAAATGAACCCCCTCATTTTGTTCCTTTTTAAATTAAATGTTTTAAGTGTTACCAGTTTATTCCAATCAAGATGGCTTCAGGTGTGCCATACTTTTGTCATAAGTAAGGCTGTTAGCACTCTAGTTGTTCTTTAGAACACTCTGGGAAGCTGCAGTAGAACACAAAGGCATCAACTGACAGGCTGCTCCTGTTGAAATATAACAGGAAGATATTTGAGATCTCACTTAAAACATGTCCTAATTTTTCTTTCTACAGCACTAACCATAATTTCTATGGCAAAATGAACCCCCTCATTTTGTTCCTTTTTAAATTAAATGTTTTAAGTGTAACCAGTTTATTCCAATCAAGATGGCTTCAGGTGTGTCATACTTTTGTCATAAGTAAGACTGTTAGCGCTCTAGTTGTTCTTTAGAACACTCTGGGAAGCTGCAGTAGAACACAAAGGCATCAACTGACAGGCTGCTCCTGTTGAAATATAACAGGAAGATATTTGAGATCACACTTGAAACATGTCCTAATTTTTCTTTCTACAGCATTAACCATAATTTCTATGACAAAATGAACCCCATCATTTTGTTCCTTTTTAAATTAAATGTTTTAAGTGTTACCAGTTTATTCCAATCAAGATGGCTTCAGGTGTGCCATACTTTTGTCATAAGTAAGACTGTTAGCGCTCTAGTTGTTCTTTAGAACACTCTGGGAAGCTGCAGTAGAACACAAAGGCATCAACTGACAGGCTGCTCCTGTTGAAATATAACAGGAAGATATTTGAGATCACACTTGAAACATGTCCTAATTTTTCTTTCCAGAGCACTAACCATAATTTCTATGACAAGATGAACCCCATCATTTTGTTCCTTTTTAAATTAAATGTTTTAAGTGTTACTAGTTTATTCCAATCAAGATGGCTTCAGGTGTGCCATACCTTTGTCATAAGTAAGGCTGTTAGCACTCTAGTTGTTCTTTAGAACACTCTGGGAAGCTGCAGTAGAACACAAAGGAATCAACTGACAGTCTCTGCCCTTGTTGGATGTACATGTTTTACTGAGAATGTCAGACTTCATTCTCACATGACTGAGAAAGATAATGTGAATTTACAGAAAATATGCTCTCATTTTAGCTTCTGGGGCACCTTCCAAAACTGTATGGGACAAGCATGTGACAATAGTTTTCTCTCAAACATGATTCATGATATCCCAGCAGAAGGTTTTTCACAGGGTAAAATCACCTTAGAACACACCACAATTCCTGAAATTAGTATGGTACCATCAACAAATGAATTCTAATGTAACTAAAGTCTGTTATCACCCTTTATAGTTCTCCTTTTGGTAACCCTCAAAATCTTCGATTCACTACAATGCATTTCAAAGGGGTACTATCATTTATATTAGTCCCAAGATGGCTGACAGCAATTCCAGGATGAAGTGCTGACAGCCAATCAGATCTCACGATGACATGTGTGGTTAGGCTCCGCCCAGATATATATGTGTTTTTACTTTTGATTTTCTCAGCAACTACTGAACGGATTTACACCATTTAACAAAAGGGTTCTTTTTTAACCAAGAACTACCTCTTTGCCAAATTTGGTGTAATTCCGTTCAGCAGTTCGGGCTGTAGCCTTGCATAAAGTTTCCTATGGGAAATTGATTTTTTGACTCTTATTTTTTAATTTCTCCGCAACTACTGAACGGATTTACACCATTTAACAAAAGGGTTCTTTCTGAACCAAGAACTACCTCTTTGCCAAATTTGGTGTAATTCCGTTCAGCAGTTCAGGCTGTAGCCGTGTCTAAAGTTTCCTATGGGAAAATGAATGGGGAAAACACGTTTTGGGACCCCCTTTTTTCTCGGCCCCCGCTTGACGAATCACCCTGAGACTTTCAGGGTAGGAGCGGACCGGAGCGGGCCATAAAGTTTGAAAATTTCGCGAAGATTCGTCAACCGACGCAAGAGTTATTTCACATAGAATGTCGTGGATTTCCTATGGAAAATAGGTCCTAACTATAACTATCTACTGGCGACCGCCAGTAGATATATATATATATATATATATATATATATATATATATATATATATATATATATATATATATATATATAGTACCTACTGGCAGTCTACAGTAGGTAGTTATAGTTAGGACCTAGTTTCCATAGGAAGAAGTGTTTTTTGATTTGCCAATATCTTTAGCTCCGTTTAATGAATCTTCGTGAAATTTTCAAAACTAATGCCCTGCTCTGGTCAGCTTCTGTCTTGAAAGTTTCGGGGTGATTCGTAAAGCAGGGGCCGAGAAAAAAGGGGGGGTCCCAAAACACGTTTTCTCCATGTTAATTTCCATGGGAAACTTTAGATAAAGCTACAGCCCGAACTGCTGAACGGAATGACACCAAATTTGGCAAAAAGGTAGGTTTTGGTACAGAAAGTGACCTTTTTTTAAATGGTTTAAATCCGTTTATTAGTTTTGGAGAAATACATACATAAAAAATATCGATATCTGGTGACCGCGGTGGATCCGCTAACCCTCCCAAGCACGAGCTTCATTCTGATTTGCTGCCAACACTTCAAACCAGAAAGTGTTGGCAGCCATCTTGTGACTCGGTAGAACCGAGTCACAAGAAAAAACATAAAAAAACAAGATAAGGGGGCAGGGTAGAACCACCCCAACCCCCTTGGCCTGCTGGGACCCCCAGTGCCAAAAAAAAGCATTTTTTAAAACTTTTGGTGGGATTCACGTAGGTCCATGAATCCGGCTGAAATGTTTTTTTAAAAATGAAGCGCGGACTCCCGTGCTTCGTTTGTTTTAAGCCCTCGGGTGGGCGAGGTCCCGGGGGCAATACATAATTGTGTAGCGGGACCCTCGCAGTCCCCCCGTAGCCCCGGGGACCACCTCCTCCCCGGGGCACACTTCATTTAAATACGGGGATCCGTTGCGGACCCCTGGCCCCGGGGACCCCCACCTTCAAATCATTTGGTAAGGGGACCGCGTGGCCCCCCCTCCAGGAGCTGTCCTTGGTCCTGGGTACCGCCACACCCCAGGGCTGGCTCTAGCAATGTCCCGGGGTACCCACCCCTGGGACATTGCAGTTTGCAATGGCAGGGTGGGTGCATGGCTCCCGCCCTGCCATTGCAAATTTCTGCTTCGCTTCATGGAAGCAAGAGCAGATAAACTGCTCTTGCTTCCATGAAGCAAAGCAGAATTGCTTTTCGGCAAAGAGAGCTGCATGTTTGCAGCTCCCTTTGTCCAAAAGCAAAGCCGGCTCCCGCAGGAGGCAGGGAGCCGGCAGGGACCATGGGGGTATGGTGGCTCCCCCGCGGTCTCCAACGTGAAGCCAGGTCCAGGGGGATAGGGACCTCGGGTCCCAAAGTGGCAAAGGGAAGGGGGCCATGCAGCCCCCCTTCCGTAAAGTTTTTTTTTTTAAGTTAAAAAAGAGGCAAAGCCCGGGAGATGGGGTCCCCGGGGTCAAAAATGGCCTCAGGAGGGGGGCCTCATGGCCCCCCTCCTTTTAATGGATTTTTTTTTTAATAGGTGGCCATGCCCCGTGGGATGGGGCCCCCGGCCGTGGGAGGGGGGGCCGCACGGACCCTTTCCCATTTTTTTCATTAAAAAATGTCTCAGGCCCTGAGGGATGGGGTCCCCAGGGCTCAAAAAATATTAAGAGAAGGGGGCCACATGGCCCCCCTTCAAAAAAAAAGAAAAGTGAAGCCGGCATCTCGCTGGAGGCCCTGCCCCCTCCCTGCACTACTCTTCAAACGCGACTCCTGGCGTGTTCTGGGTTGGGGGATTAAGTCCCCTTGAATCCTAAGGGTCCTTAGGGGCCAGCTAGCCCACCAGGTACCTCCAGTAAGCCCCACACAGTGGGATTGCTGAGAGGTGGTCCGAGGCCACGCCCCTTTTTAGCACCACTCTGCAAACGCGCCTCTTGGCGCACTGCTGGATGGGCGAAGAGCTCCTCTTGTGTCCTGAGGACCTCAGGACTAAAGTGGACTTCATCCTTCGAGCAGCAGTGTGCCATGAGGCGTGATTGCAGAGTGGTGTAAAAAGGGGGCCTGGCCTCGGACCAGTGTCAGCAATCCAGCTGTGTGGGTGTTCACTAGAAATAACAGGAGGGCTAGTTGGCCCGCAGGGACCCTCAGGAGGCAAGGGGACTTCATCTTCCAACCAAGAGCGCGCCAGGAGGTGCGTTTGCAGAGTGGTGGAGAAAGAGGGCATGGCCTGTGTCCACCTCTCACAATCCCACTATCTGGGGCTTACTGGAGGTATCAGGTAGACTAGTTGGCCCCTAAGTACCCCCAGCAGCAAAGGGGACTTTAATCCCCATCCAAGAGCATGCCAGGAGGTGCATTTGCAGAATGTTGGGCAAAGGGGGCGTGGCCTGCTATGAGAACTTAGCAATCCTGCTGTGTGTGGGACTTACTGGAGGTAATAGGAGGGGTAGGTGGCCCCCAAAGATGTCCTTGGGAGCCAACTACCCCTCCTGTTACCTCCAGTAAGTCCCACACAGTGGGATTGCTAAGAGGTCTTCGGAGGCCATGCCCCCCTTTCTCCACCACTCTGCAAACACGCCTCCCGGCACACTCCGGGTTGGAGGATGAAGCCCACTTTACTCCTGAGGGACTTTGGGGGCCAAGAAGCCCTCCTGGTACCTCCTGTAAGTCCTACGCAGTGGAATTCCTGAGTGCTGGTTGGAGGCCAAGCGCCCTTTCTCCACCACTCTGCAAACATGACTACTAGTTAAAGAAGCATTTGCAATGTAATAGGTTTCACATTTGCGAGAGTTAGAGCTATTGGCATTGTAAATGTTAAAGTTTTTCACTAATGTTTTTTGGAGTGGATGTACGTTGTGTGTAGTGGAATAATGTGGTATGTTGTGCAGTGAAATTATGTGGATAGAAATTATGTGGTATTTAGTGTATAGGAATTATGTAGAGTGGGATTATGTGTTATGGAGAGTAATTATGTGGTATGGTAGTCTGTGTTGTGGAGTGGTAACCTCAGGTTTAGTCTTCCTCATTTCCATAGAAGCTAAACTATAAACTCTATGAGACAAAAAAAGAAGGAACCACTAAGGAGCACTTCTAGACCTAGTCAGAGGTATGAGCAGGGCCACTGGAATTATGCAACTGTTTGGCTGCACCGACTTTCGCACAATTATACATTTTCCGCATTTGCCATATAAACCATAATCTGCTGCTTAATCTGCAGATTTGAACAAGAAAAACCTTGTTTCTAGTTCAAACGGCTGAAACATTACCAAAAATGCAGCGACAAGTGTTACAGAGTGGTGGAAGCCCCTTTGCAAACCTAGAATGGTCATCTGTTACTTATTGCTAAATGTGGGTGTTAAATTGGTACTAATGGTGTGCAAACCACTCTTGCTTCTTTCTGCGCCTCTCTTGCCTCTTTCTGCATTTCTGTTGCTTCTTTCTGCACCTTTCTTTCTTTTTCTGTACTTCTCTTGCCACTTTCTGCACATCTCTTCTACTTTCTGCATCTCTCTTGCCTCTTTCTGCACCTCTGCTGCCTCTTTCTGCACCTCACTTGCTTTTTTCTGCACCCTTCTTGCCTCTTTCTGCACCCTTCTTCCCTTTTCTGCACCTCTCTTGCCTATTTCTGCACCCCTGTTCCCTCTTTCTGCACCTCTCCTGCGTGTTTCTGCACCTCCCTTGCCTCATTCTGCACTTCTATTGTCTTTTTCTGCACCTCTGTTGCTTCTTTCTGCACTTCTTTTGCCTCTTTCTGCACCCCTCTTTCATCTAGCTGCACCTCTCTTGCTTCTTTCTGCACTTCTCTTGCTTCTTTATGCACCTCTCTTGCTTCTTTCTGCACCCCTCTTCCGTCTTTGTGCAACTCTTTTGCCTTGTTCTGCACCTCTCTTTCCTCTTTCTGCACCGCTCTTGCCTCTTTGTGCACCTCTGTTCCTTCTTTCTGCACTTCTTTTGTTTCTTTCTGCACCTCTCTTGCTTCTTTCTGCACCCCTCGTGCCTCTCTCTACACCATTTGTCCCTCTTTCTGCACCTCTCTTGCCTCTTTCTGCACCCCTGTTCCTTCTTTCTGCAGCTCTCCTGCCTGTTTCTGCACCTGTCTTGTCTGTTTCTGCACATCTCTTGCCTCTTTCTGCACCTCTGTTCCTTCTTTCTGCACTTCTTTTGTTTCTTTCTGCACCTCTCTTCTTTCTTTCTGCACCCCTCTTGCCTCTTTCTCAACCCCTCTTACCCCTTTCTGCTTCTCTGTAGCTTCTTTCTGCACTTCTCTTCTCTTCTATATCCCTCTTCCCTCTTTCTGCAAATCTGTTGCTCCTTTCTACACCCCTCGTGCCTCTTTCACCCCCCTCTTCCTTCTTTCTGAACCCCTCTTGCCTCTTTCTGTACCTCTGGTCCTTCTTCCTGCACCTCTTTTGTTTATTTCTGCAGCTCTCTTGCTTCTTTTTTAACCCCCTTGACTCTTTCTCCACCCCTCTTCCCTCTTTCTGCACCCCTGTTGCATCTTTCTGGACCTCTGTTTCTTCTTTCTGCACTTCTTTTGTTTCTTTTTCCACCCCCTTCCCTCTTTTTGCACCCCTCTTCCCTCTTTCTGTACCTCTGTTTCTTTTTTCTGCACTTCTCTTGTCTCTTTCTGCACATCTCTTCTACTTTCTGCACCTCACTTGCCTCTTTCTGCACCTCTGTTGCCTCTTTCTGCACCTCACTTGCTTTTTTCTGCACCCTTCTTGCCTCTTTCTGCACCCTTCGTCCCTTTTTCTGCACCTCTCTTGCATATTTCTGCACCCCTGTTCCCTGTTTCTGCACCTCTCCTGCGTGTTTCTGCACCCCTTGCCTCTTTCTGCACTTCTATTGCCTTTTTCTGCACCTCTGTTGCTTCTTTCTGCACTTCTTTTGCCTCTTTCTGCACCCCTCTTTCATCTATCTGCACCTCTCTTGCTTCTTTCTGCACTTCTCTTGCTTCTTTATGCACCTCTCTTGCTTCTTTCTGCACCCCTCTTCCCTCTTTGTGCAACTCTTTTGCCTTTTTCTGCACCTCTCTTTCCTCTTTCTGCACCGCTCTTGCCTCTTTGTGCACCTCTGTTCCTTCTTTCTGCACTTCTTTTGTTTCTTTCTGCACCTCTCTTGCTTCTTTCTGCACCCCTCGTGCCTCTTTCTGCACCCTTTTTCCCTCTTTCTGCACCTCTCTTTCCTCTTTCTGCACCCCTGTTCCCTCTTTCTGCACCTCTCCTGCCTGTTTCTGCACCTGTCTTGTCTGTTTCTGCACATCTCTTGCCTCTTTCTGCACCTCTGTTCCTTCTTTCTGCACTTCTTTGGTTCTTTCTGCACCCCTCTTCCGTCTTTGTGCAACTCTTTTGCCTTGTTCTGCACCTCTCTTTCCTCTTTCTGCACCGCTCTTGCCTCTTTGTGCACCTCTGTTCCTTCTTTCTGCACTTCTTTTGTTTCTTTCTGCACCTCTCTTGCTTCTTTCTGCACCCCTCGTGCCTCTCTCTACACCATTTGTCCCTCTTTCTGCACCTCTCTTGCCTCTTTCTGCACCCCTGTTCCTTCTTTCTGCAGCTCTCCTGCCTGTTTCTGCACCTGTCTTGTCTGTTTCTGCACATCTCTTGCCTCTTTCTGCACCTCTGTTCCTTCTTTCTGCACTTCTTTTGTTTCTTTCTGCACCTCTCTTCTTTCTTTCTGCACCCCTCTTGCCTCTTTCTCAACCCCTCTTACCCCTTTCTGCTTCTCTGTAGCTTCTTTCTGCACTTCTCTTCTCTTCTATATCCCTCTTCCCTCTTTCTGCAAATCTGTTGCTCCTTTCTACACCCCTCGTGCCTCTTTCACCCCCTCTTCCTTCTTTCTGAACCCCTCTTGCCTCTTTCTGTACCTCTGGTCCTTCTTCCTGCACCTCTTTTGTTTATTTCTGCAGCTCTCTTGCTTCTTTTTAACCCCCTTGCCTCTTTCTCCACCCCTCTTCCCTCTTTCTGCACCCCTGTTGCATCTTTCTGGACCTCTGTTTCTTCTTTCTGCACTTCTTTTGTTTCTTTTTCCACCCCCTTCCCTCTTTTTGCACCCCTCTTCCCTCTTTCTGTACCTCTGTTTCTTTTTTCTGCACTTCTCTTGTCTCTTTCTGCACATCTCTTCTACTTTCTGCACCTCACTTGCCTCTTTCTGCACCTCTGTTGCCTCTTTCTGCACCTCACTTGCTTTTTTCTGCACCCTTCTTGCCTCTTTCTGCACCCTTCGTCCCTTTTTCTGCACCTCTCTTGCATATTTCTGCACCCCTGTTCCCTGTTTCTGCACCTCTCCTGCGTGTTTCTGCACCCCCTTGCCTCTTTCTGCACTTCTATTGCCTTTTTCTGCACCTCTGTTGCTTCTTTCTGCACTTCTTTTGCCTCTTTCTGCACCCCTCTTTCATCTATCTGCACCTCTCTTGCTTCTTTCTGCACTTCTCTTGCTTCTTTATGCACCTCTCTTGCTTCTTTCTGCACCCCTCTTCCCTCTTTGTGCAACTCTTTTGCCTTTTTCTGCACCTCTCTTTCCTCTTTCTGCACCGCTCTTGCCTCTTTGTGCACCTCTGTTCCTTCTTTCTGCACTTCTTTTGTTTCTTTCTGCACCTCTCTTGCTTCTTTCTGCACCCCTCGTGCCTCTTTCTGCACCCTTTTTCCCTCTTTCTGCACCTCTCTTTCCTCTTTCTGCACCCCTGTTCCCTCTTTCTGCACCTCTCCTGCCTGTTTCTGCACCTGTCTTGTCTGTTTCTGCACATCTCTTGCCTCTTTCTGCACCTCTGTTCCTTCTTTCTGCACTTCTTTGGTTCTTTCTGCACCTCTCTTCTTTCTTTCTGCACCCCTCTTGCCTCTTTCTCAACCCCTCTTACCCCTTTCTGCTTCTCTGTAGCTTCTTTCTGCACTTCTCTTCTCTTCTATATCCCTCTTCCCTCTTTCTGCAAATCTGTTGCTCCTTTCTACACCCCTCGTGCCTCTTTCACCCCCCTCTTCCTTCTTTCTGAACCCCTCTTGCCTCTTTCTGTACCTCTGTTCCTTCTTCCTGCACCTCTTTTGTTTATTTCTGCAGCTCTCTTGCTTCTTTTTTAACCCCCTTGCCTCTTTCTCCACCCCTCTTCCCTCTTTCTGCACCCCTGTTGCATCTTTCTGGACCTCTGTTTCTTCTTTCTGCACTTCTTTTGTTTCTTTCTGCATATCTCTTGCTTCTTTTTGCACCCCTTTTGCCTCTTTCTGCACCCCCTTCCCTCTTTTTGCACCCCTCTTCCCTCTTTCTGTACCTCTGTTTCTGTTTTCTGCACTTCTCTTGTCTCTTTCTGCACATCTCTTCTACTTTCTGCACCTCTCTTGCCTCTTTCTGCACCTCTGTTGCCTCTTTCTGCACCTCACTTGCTTTTTTATGCACCCTTCTTGCCTCTTTCTGCACCCTTCGTCCCTTTTTCTGCACCTCTCTTGCATATTTCTGCACCCCTGTTCCCTGTTTCTGCACCTCTCCTGCGTGTTTCTGCACCTCCCTTGCCTCTTTCTGCACTTCTATTGCCTTTTTCTGCACCTCTGTTGCTTCTTTCTGCACTTCTTTTGCCTCTTTCTGCACCCCTCTTTCATCTATCTGCACCTCTCTTGCTTCTTTCTGCACTTCTCTTGCTTCTTTATGCACCTCTCTTGCTTCTTTCTGCACCCCTCTTCCCTCTTTGTGCAACTCTTTTGCCTTTTTCTGCACCTCTCTTTCCTCTTTCTGCACCGCTCTTGCCTCTTTGTGCACCTCTGTTCCTTCTTTCTGCACTTCTTTTGTTTCTTTCTGCACCTCTCTTGCTTCTTTCTGCACCCCTCGTGCCTCTTTCTGTACCCTTTTTCCCTCTTTCTGCACCTCTCTTTCCTCTTTCTGCACCCCTGTTCCCTCTTTCTGCACCTCTCCTGCCTGTTTCTGCACCTGTCTTGTCTGTTTCTGCACATCTCTTGCCTCTTTCTGCACATCTGTTCCTCCTTTCTGCACTTCTTTTCTTTCTTTCTGCACCTCTCTTGCTTCTTTCTGCACCCCTCTTGCCTCTTTCTCAACCCCTCTTACCCTTTCTGCTTCTCTGTTGCTTCTTTCTGCACTTCTCTTCTATATCCTTCTTCCCTCTTTCTGCAAATCTGTTGCTCCTTTCTACACCCCTCGTGCCTCTTTCACCCCCTCTTCCTTCTTTCTGCACCCCTCTTGCCTCTGTTCCTTCTTCCTGCACTTCTTTTGTTTCTTTCTACAGCTCTCTTGCTTCTTTCTGCACCCCTCTTGCCTCTTTCTGCACCTCTGTTCCTTCTTCCTGCACTTCTTTTGTTTCTTTCTGCAGCTCTCTTGCTTCTTTCTGAACCCCCTTGCCTTTTTCTCTACCCTCTTCCCTCTTTCTGCACCCCTGTTGCCTCTTTCTGGACCTTGGTTCCTTCTTTCTGCACTTCTTTTGTTTCTTTCTGCATATCTCTTGCTTCTTTTTGCACCCCTTTTGCCTCTTTCTGCACCCCCTCCCTCTTTTTGTACCCCTCTTCCCTTTTTCTGTACCTCTGTTTCTTTTTTCTGCACTTCTCTTGCCTATTTCTGCATATCTCTTCTACTTTCTGCACCTCTCTTGCCTCTTTCTGCACCTCTGTTGCCTCTTTCTGTACCTCACTTGCTTTTTTCTGCTCCCTTCTTGCCTCTTTCTGCACCCTTCTTCCCTCTTTCTGCACCTCACTTGCCTATTTCTGCACCCCTGTTCCCTCTTTCTGCACCTCTCCTGCGTGTTTCTGCACCTCCCTTGACTCTTTCTGCACTTCTATTGCCTTCTTCTGCACCTCTGTTGCTTCTTTCTGCACTTCTTTTGCCTCTTTCTGCACCCCTCTTTCATCTATCTGCACCTCTCTTGCTTCTTTCTGCACTTCTCTTGCTTCTTTCTGCACCTCTCTTGCTTCTTTCTGCACCCCTCTTCCCTCTTTGTGCAACTTTTTTGCCTTTTTCTGCACCGCTCTTTCCTCTTTCTGCACCGCTCTTGCCTCTTTGTGCACCTCTAATCCTTCTTTCTGCACTTTTTTGTTTCTTTCTGCACCTCTCTTGCTTATTTCTGCACCCCTCGTGCCTCTTTCTGCACCCTTTTTCCCTCTTTCTGCACCTCTCTTGCCTCTTTCTGCACCCCTGTTCCCTCTTTCTGCACCTCTCCTGCCTGTTTCTGCACCTGTCTTGTCTGTTTCTGCACATCTCTTGCCTATTTCTGCACCTCTGTTCCTTCTTTCTGCACTTCTTTTGTTTCTTTCTGCACCTCTCTTGCTTCTTTCGGCACCCCTCTTTCCTCTTTCTCCACCCCTATTACCCCTTTCTGCTTCTCTGTAGCTTCTTTCTGCACTTCTCTTCTCTTCTATATCCCTCGTCCCTCTTTCTGCAAATCTGTTGCTCCTTTCTACACCCCTCGTGCCTCTTTCACCCCCATCTTCCTTCTTTCTGCACCCCTCTTGCCTCTGTTCCTTCTTCCTGCACTTCTTCTGTTTCTTTCTACAGCTCTCTTGCTTCTTTCTGAACCCCCTTGCCTCTTTCTCCACCCCTCTTCCCTCTTTCTGCACCCCTGTTGCCTCTTTCTGCACCTCTGTTCCTTCTTTCTGCACTTCTTTTGTTTCTTTCTGCACATCTCTTGCTTCTTTTTGCATGCCTTTTGCCTCTTTCTGCACCCCCTTCCCTCTTTTTGCACCCCTCTTCCCTCTTTCTGTACCTCTGTTTCTTTTTTCTGCACTCCTCTTGCTTCTTTCTGCACGTCTCTTGCTTCTTTCTGCACCACTCGTGCTTCTTTCTGCACCACTTGTGCTTCTTTCTGCACCCCTCTTCCCTCTTTCTGCATCCCTCTTGCCTCATTCTGCACCTCTGTTCCTTCTTTCTGCACTTCTTTTGTTTTTTTCTGCACCTCTCTTGCTTATTTATGCACCCCTCTTGCCACTTTCTCCACCCCTGTTCCCCCTTTTTGCATCTCTGTTGCTTCTTTCTGCACTTCTTTAGCCTCTTTCTGCACCTCTGTTGCTTCTTTCTGCACCCCTCGTACATCTATCTGCATCCCTCTTTCTGCACCCCTCGTACATCTATCTGCATCCCTCTTTCTGCACCCCTCTTGCCTCTTTCTGCATATCTGTTGCTTCCTTTTGCAATTTTCTTGCCTCTTTCTGCACCCATCTTGCATCTTTCTGCACCGCTGTTGCTTCTTTCTGCACTTCTTTTGTTTCATTCTATACCTCTCTTGCTTCTTTCTGCTACCCTCTTGCCTCTTTCTCCACCCCTCTTACCCCTTTCAGCATCTCTGTTGCTTCTTTCTGCACTTCTCTTGTCTCTTTCTCCACCCCTCTTCCCTCTTTCTGCACCTCTGTTGCTTCTTTCTGCACCCCTCTTGCTTCTTTCCGCACCCCTCGTGCCTCTTTCACACCCCTCTTCCCTCTTTCTACACCCCTCTTGCATCTTTCTGCACCTCTGTTCCTTCTTTCTCCACTTCTTTTGTTTCTTTGTGCACCTCTCTTGCTATTTTCTGCACCCCTCTTGCCTCTTTCTCCACCCCTCTTACCTCTTTCTGCACCTCTGTGCTTCTTTCTGCACCCTTCTTGCTTCTATCTGCAGCCCATTGCCTCTTCCTGTACCCCTCTTCCCTCTTTCTGTACCCCTGCTGCCTCTTTCTGCACCTCTGTTCCTTCTTTCTGCACTTCTTGTGTTTCTTTCTGCACATCTCTTGCTTCTTTCTGCACCACTTTTAGCTCTTTCTATACCCCTCTTCCTGCACCTCTATTCCTTCTTTCTGCACTTCTTTTGTTTCTTTCTGCAGCTCTCTTGCTTCTTTCTCCTTCCCTCTTGCCTCTTTCTCCACCCCTCTTCCCTCTTTCTGCACCACTCTTGCCTCTTTCTACACATCTGCTCCTTCTTTCTGCACTTCGTTGGTTTCTTTCTGCACCTCTTTTGCTTCTTTCTGCACTCCTCTTGCCACTTTCTCCACCACTGTTCTCACTTTTTGCATCTCTGTTGCTTCTTTCTGCACTTCTCTTGCCGCCTTCTCCACCCCTCACCCCTCTTTCATCACCCCTCTTCCCTCTCACTGCACCCCTTTTGCCTTTTTCTGTGCTTTTGTTCCTTCTTTCTGCACTTCTTTTGTTTATTTCTGCAACTCTCTTGCCTCTTTCTCCACCCCTCTTCCTCCTTTCTGCATCTCTGTTGCTTCTTTCTGCACTTCTCTTGCCTTGTTCTGCACCCATCTTGCCTCTTTCTGCACCTTTGTTCCTTCTTTCTGCACTTCTTTTGTTTCATTCTGCACCTCTCTTGCTTCCTTCTGCAACTTTCTTGCCTCTTTCTCTGCCCCACTTTCCCCTTTCTGAATCTATGTTGCTTCTTTCGGCACTTCTCTTGCCTCTTTCTGCCCCCATCTTGCCTCTTTTTGCACCTCTCTTGCTTCTTTCTGCACCTCTGTTGCTTCTTTCTGCACCCCTTGTGCCTATTTCTGCACCGCTCTTCCCTATTTCTGCACCCCTCTTGCTTCTTTCTGCACTCCTCTTGCCTCTTTCTCCACCCCTATTCCCCCTTTCTTCATATCTGTTGCTTCTTTCTGAACTTCGCTTGCCTCTTTCTGCACCCCTCTTGCCTCTTTCCGTACCTCTGTTGCTTCTTTCTGCACTTCTCTTGCTTCTTTTTGCACCTCACTTGCTTCTTTCTGCACCCCTCTTGCCTCTTTCTGCACCCTTCTTCCCTCTTTCTGCTCATCTCTTGCCTGCTCCTGCACCCCTGTTCACCCTTTCTGTGCCTCTCCTACCTGTTTCTGCACCTCTCTCGCTTCTTTCTGCACCCCTCTTTCATCTATCTGCACCTCTCTTGCTTCTTTCTGCACTTCTCTTGCTTCTTTATGCACCTCTCTTGCTTCTTTCTGCACCCCTCTTCCCTCTTTGTGCAACTCTTTTGCCTTTTTCTGCACCTCTCTTTCCTCTTTCTGCACCGCTCTTGCCTCTTTGTGCACCTCTGTTCCTTCTTTCTGCACTTCTTTTGTTTCTTTCTGCACCTCTCTTGCTTCTTTCTGCATCCCTCGTGCCTCTCTCTACACCATTTTTCCCTCTTTCTGCACCTCTCTTGCCTCTTTCTGCACCCCTGTTCCTCTTTCTGCACCTCTCCTGCCTGTTTCTGCACCTGTCTTGTATGTTTCTGCACATCTCTTGCCTCTTTCTGCACCTCTGTTCCTTCTTTCTGCACTTCTTTTGTTTTTTTTCTGCACCTCTCTTGCTTCTTTCTGCACCCCTCTTTCCTCTTCTCCACCCCTCTTAAACCTTTCTGCTTCTCTGTAGCTTCTTTCTGCACTTCTCTTCTCTTCTATATCCCTCTTCCCTCTTTCTGCAAATCTGTTGCTCCTTTCTATACCCCTCGTGCCTCTTTCACCCCCCTCTTCCTTCTTTCTGCACCCCTCTTGCCTCTGTTCCTTCTTCCTGCACTTCTTTTGTTTCTTTCTACAGCTCTCTTGCTTCTTTCTGAACCCCCTTGCCTCTTTCTCCACCCCTCTTCCCTCTTTCTGCACCCCTGTTGCCTCTTTTTGCACCCCTTTTGCCTCTTTCTGTACCCCCTTCCCTCTTTGTGCACCCCTCTTCCCTCTTTCTGTACCTCAGTTTCTTTTTTCTGCACTCCTCTTGCTTCTTTCTGCACGTCTCTTGCTTCTTTCTGCACCACTCGTGCTTCTTTCTGCACCCCTCTTCCCTCTTTCTGCACCCCTCTTGCCTCGTTCTGCACCTCTGTTCTTTCTTTCTGTACTTATTTTGTTTTTTTCTGCACCTTTCTTGCTTATTTCTGCACCCCTCTTGTCACTTTCTCCACCCCTGTTCCCCCTTTTTGCATCTCTGTGGCTTCTTTCTGCACTTCTTTTGCCTCTTTCTGCACCTCTGTTGCTTCTTTCTGCACCCCTCGTACATCTATCTGCATCCCTCTTTCTGCACCCCTCGTGCCCCTCGTGCCTCTTTCTGCATCTCTGTTGCTTCCTTTTGCAATTTTCTTGCCTCTTTCTGCACCCATCTTGCCTCTTTCTGCACCGCTGTGGCTTCTTTCTGCACTTCTTTTGTTTCATTCTATAGCTCTCTTGCTTCTTTCTGCACCCCTCTTGCCTCTTTCTCCACCCCTCTTACCCCTTTCAGCATCTCTGTTGCTTCTTTCTGCACTTCTCTTGTCTCTTTCTCCACCCCTCTTCCCTCTTTCTGCACCTCTGTTGCTTCTTTCTGCACCCCTCTTGCTTCTTTCTGCACCCCTTGTGCCTCTTTCACACCCCTCTTCCCTCTTTCTACACCCCTCTTGCATCTTTCTGCACCAGTGTTCCTTCTTTCTGCACTTCTTTTGTTTCTTTGTGCACCTCTCTTGCTATTTTCTGCACCCCTCTTGCCTCTTTCTCCACCCCTCTTACCTCTTTCTGCACCTCTGTTGCTTCTTTCTGCACCCTTCTTGCTTCTTTCTGCAGCCCATTGCCTCTTCCTGTACCCCTCTTCCCTCTTTCTGCACCCCTGTTGCCTCTTTCTGCACCTCTGTTCCTTTTTTCTGCACTTCTTGTGTTTCTTTATGCACATCTCTTGCTTCTTTCTGCACCACTTTTAGCTCTTTCTATACCCCTCTTCCCTCTTTCTGCACCTCTATTCCTTCTTTCTGCACTTCTTTTGTTTCTTTCTGCAGCTCTCTTGCTTCTTTCTCCTTCCCTCTTGCCTCTTTCTCCACCCCTCTTCCCTCTTTCTGCACCGCTCTTGCCTCTTTCTACACATCTGCTCCTTCTTTCTGCACTTCTTTTGTTTCTTTCTGTACCTCTTTTGCTTCTTTCTGCACCCCTCTTGCCACTTTCTCCACCCCTGTTCTCACTTTTTGCATCTCTGTTGCTTCTTTCTGCACTTCTCTTGCCTCTTTATCAACCCCTCACCCCTCTTTCATCACCCCTCTTCCCTCTTTCTGTACCCCTTTTGCCTTTCTCTGTGCCTCTGTTCCTTCTTTCTGCACTTCTTTTGTTTCTTTCTGCACCTTTCTTGTCTCTTTCTCTGCCCCTCTTTCCCCTTTCTGAATCTATGTTGCTTCTTTCTGCACTTCTATTGCCTCTTTCTGCACCCATCTTGCCTCTTTTTGCACCTCTCTTGCTTCTTTTTGCACTTCTCTTGCTTCTTTCTGCACCTCTATTGCTTCTTTCTGCACTCCTTGTGCCTATTTCTGCACCCCTCTTCCCTATTTCTGCACCCCTCTTGCTTCTTTCTGCACTCCTCTTGCCTCTTTCTCCACCCGTATTCCCCCTTTCTTCATCTTTGTGGCTTCTTTCTGTACTTCTCTTGCCTCTTTCTGCACCCCTCTTGCCTCTTTCTGCACCTCCGTTGCTTCTTTCTGCACTTCTCTTGCTTCTTTTTGCACCTCACTTGCTTCATTCTGCAGCCCTCTTGCCTCTTTCTGCACCCTTTTGTCCCTCTTTCTGCACATCTCTTGCCTGCTTCTGCATCCCTGTTCCCTCTTGCCGTACCTCTTCTGCCTGTTTCTGCACCTCTCTTGCTTCTTTCTGCATTTCTCTTGCCTCTTTCTGCACCTCTGTTGCTTCTTTCTGCATTTCTCTTGCTTCTTTCTGCATCTCTCTTGCTTCTTTCTGCACCCCTCTTGCTTAATTCTGTACCCTTCTTCCCTCTTTGTGTACCTCTCTTACCTCTTCCTGCACCTCTCTTACCTTTTCTGCACCCCTGTTCTCTCTTTCTGTACCTCTCCTGCCTGTTTCTGCACCTCTCTTGCTTCTTTCTGCACTTCTCTTGCCTTTCTGCACCTCTGTTGCTTCTTTCTGCACTTCTCTTGCTTCTTTCTGCATCTCTCTTGCTTCTTTCTGCACCCCTCTTGCTTCATTCTGTACCCTTCTTCCCTCTTTGTGCACCTCTCCTACCTCTTTCTGCACCTCTCTAACCTTTTTCTGCACCCCCTGCCTCTTTCTGCACCTCTGTTCCTTCTTTCTGCACTTTTGTTTCTTTCTGCACCTCTCTTGCTTCTTTATGTACCCCTCGTGCCTCTTTCTGCACCCCTCTTCACTTTATTCTGCACCCCTCTTGCCTCTTTCTGTAGCTCTGTTGCTTCTTCCTGTGCTTTTCTTGCTTCTTTCTGTACCTCTCTGGCTTCTTTCTGCACCTCTCATGCCTCTTTCCTCACCCCTCTTCCTTCTTTCTGCTCCCCTCCTGCCTCTTTCTGCACCTCTGTTCCTTCTTTGCGCACTTCTTTTGTTTCTTTCTGCACCCCTCTTGCAAATTTCTACACCCCTATTGCCTCCTTCTGCACCTCTGTTGGTTCTTTCTGCACTGCTCTTGCTTCTTTCTGCACCTCTTTTGCCTGTTTCTGTAACTCTCTTGTCTCTTTCTGCATTTCTCTTGCCTCCTTCTGCACCTCTGTTGCTACTTTCTGCACTTCCCTTGCCTCTTTCTGCACCCCTCTTGCCTCTTTCTCTACCTCTGTTGCTTCTTTCTGCACTTTTCTTGCTTCTTTTTGCACCTCTTGCTACTTTCTGCCCCCTTCTTGCCTCTTTCTGCACCCTTCTTCCCTCTTTCTGCACATCTTTTGTGTCTTTCTACACCCCTGTTCCTGTTTGCTGCACCTCTCTTGCCTCTTTCTACAGTTCTCTTGACTCCTTCTGCACCTCTGTTGCTTCTTTCTGCACTTTTCTTGCCTCTTTCTGCACCCCCTTTGTCTGTTTCTGCACCTCTGTTGGTTCTCTCTGCACTGCTCTTGCTTCTTTCTGCGCCTCTCTTGCTAATTTCTGCACCCCTTTTGCCTCTTTCTGTACCCCTCTTGAGTACTTCTGCACCTCTGTTGGTTCTTTCTGCACTGCTCTTGCTTCTTTATGCACCTCTTTTGCCTTTTGCTGCAACTCTCTTGTCTCTTTATGCACTTCTCTTGCCTCCTTCTGCTCCTCTATTGCTTCTTTCTGCACTTCTCTTGCCTCTTTCTACTGTTACCACCTTCCCCACATTATATCTCTGCCCTTTATCCTCTCTCTCTGTCTCCTTCTCCACTAACCCCTGGGATTGGTTGCATCATGTCAGGTGATGAGGGAGGAGGCTATTTATAGATTGCATGAATTGACCTTGGTGCTTGACTTTATTTCCCCGTTTCCACCCTGTCCGTGTGAGGCTGCAAAACCCTAGCCTCTCATTTCTCAAACTAGCAGAACCCGGAGAGGGCGCCTGGGGGCGTGCCTCTCTCATTTGCTTTGTTTTCACCGCCGCGGCTGAAGCCGCCATACATTTCTTTTACGTGGCAGGAGCCACGAGAACTTGGTTGCGGCCGGAGCTGCTCACAGTTTTCTTTTCCGCGGCCGGAGCCGCGAGTCAGCGGATTAGCGGTTGAAGCCGCCAAACATTCCTTTTTACGTGGCAGGAGCCACGAGAACTTGGTAGCGGCCGGAGCCGTTCATTTTTTCCTTTTTTCCGCAGCAGGAGCCGCGATTCATCGGCATCAGCGGCGCAAGCCGCCACACCCTCCCCCTTTTACGTGGCAGGAGCCACGTGTATCTTCTTAGTTGCAGCTGGGCCGGTAACTCTTCCTTTACCCCTATTGGACCCGCTAACAGAGGGAGCCTGTGTTGGAAGTCGACACTATCCTTTCCTTACGAGGCAGTTTCCGAATGAGTAGCGCGGTTCTCCTTCCACCCTACACTCATTGAGGCGCACGGTAGGAGCCGGCGGCACCGCCTCCTACGCCAGCACGAGTTTTGGTTCTTTCCCCTTTGTTTTCTGTTCTGTGAGAGCCTCGCCCTCCCCACATCTGAGACGTGTATCGCTGACCGTGAAATCCTTCAATTCTAGTGACCATTTAAGTGTTTCCAGGATCACCGGAACAGTTCCTAAGGGCCCTCCAAGAGGGTGTTTAATCCCTTCATGCTACGTCACTCCTGGTGAGTGTATGGGCCTTTTTTCTTTTCTTTACGCCTCCCATGTTGTCAGATGATTAGTCTCCACTAGACGCTAGATTTCTAACTCTGTTCTTCTTGTCTCAACCTACTCTCCTCTTTCTTTTGTCTTGCAGACCCTCCCCACCTTCCTATGCTACCAGGCTCTTCCCAGGAGCACACAGAATACCTCCCATCCGATCTCACCTTGCTCCACGTTCCGTCTTGGTACCTGTTCTTCGTGACCCAACACACCAGAGTTGGTATATTTCTCTTCCTTTTCCCCTGGGGACCAATCGCCCTTCCTGTTATCTTCTGTGTTGGGGACTGGTCCCGAGAGGAGAGGGGAGGCTCTCTTCGCTCCTGCGGTACCGGTTGGTCAGGTGAGTGGGGTTGTAACAAAAAGTCAAGCCCACAAACCTTTTACCGCCCGAGCGAAGATGGATCTAGAGGCCACTAGCGAGGACCGGTTTTCTGCTGAGTCCATCCCCGGTCCCTCAGTCCAGGAATTAGCTGCAGCCTTAGTAGCACTCCAAACAGAGGTTCAGGGCCTTAGACAAGAGAACCATTCCTTGAAAATCGAATTGCACAGTAGACAGACAAACGTAACCTGGGGTTCATCGCCCGGAGCTATCCCTAAGACGTCACAACAGGTACTACAGCCGGCCACTTTCCATTATGACAAAACACAAGTAGATAGTGCAGTCCCTCCTACTAGCATTACGGTTCTCACTCCAGTTCCTGTTCCTTTAGCCAATCCCGAGAGATTTAGTGGGGATAGCAACAAGTTCCGTTCTTTCATGAACCAGTGTTCTCTCCAGTTTATGTGTCGGCCCACAGCCTTTCAGAATGACACCGCCAAAGTGTCATTTGTCATATCGTATCTTATGGGTATCGCTGCCAATTGGTCCATACCCTTGGTAGAGTCTAATGATCCTTTGTTGCATGACTATCCCGCTTTCAAGGAACAAATGAGAAGGCTGTTCGACAAACACACCTTTACACAGGCGAGCGACGCAGAACTGCTCAATCTCAAACAGGGTAGGAACCCGCTGTTACACTATGTCACGGACTTCAATAGATTAGTGCGATACAAAAGGGGATGATGGACGGAACGTTTGAGCCAATCAAACACTCACCCCCAGTCAACTGATCTGGGTTTAATCCATCACCATTCTTTAGCTCACTCCACCACCCCAGTTCAGACATGGCCATATGCAAATCAGTCTGACCCTGTGCCTCATGGGAACAGTCCAGCCCGAACTGCCAAGCCATGTCTTCCCTGGACCGGAAACAAGCATCCTAGGACCGGTTTCTGGCATTTCAGCCGTCATCAGCCAGGCTTGCTTGAATCCAGTGGCAAAGTGAGCAAGAAATAGATTAGTGGCAGAAACCCGCTGGCCCATGGAAAAGAGGACGTCTCTGTTTTACCGAGGACTAAGTGATGAATTAAAGGATGTTCTGTCGCAGATAGTAGAACCCCCTGAGGAGTGTACGGAATTCATCGACTTGGTAGTTAAGATGGACCACCGACTCCGTGAACGCCATGGAGAGAAAGGGAAGTCCGATTCACCTCGAGTGTTGCTCTACAAAAGCACTAGAAAAGAAGAGCATAAACCCGGGTTTGACGAACCCATGCAAATAGGAGGGGTTCGGGGTCCTTTGACTCGTGAGGAAAGAGAAAAAAGACGTACTCTTAATCTATGCCTATATTGTGGGAAAGGAGACCATTTTGCTAGAGAATGTCCGGTACGCCCTAAGATCGCCGGGCCAAGAAAGACGGTAGCAATTGTTCAGAACATCCACAGTACTAAGATAGCCAGGGTGCCCAAGCACTTCACGATACGAGTAACGCTAATCTTGACCAATAGCAATCGGGTGTCCTTGTCGGTCCTGATAGATTCAGGGGCCACAGGGAATTTCTGGGACAATCAATTAGCCTCTTCCCTTGGCCTTACCTGTATTCAGAAAAAAGAACCTGAACCGGTGAGAGCGGTCGACGGAAAGGCATTATCTTCAGGACTCATTACCAGACATACCGCCCCCTTAACACTAGTTTGTGACAACGATCATTCGGAAGAAATCTCCTTCGATCTCATTGACACTCCTGCTTTTGGAGTGATTCTTGGAGTACCCTGGTTGCAGACGCATAACCCAAATATAGATTGGATACGAAGAACTGTAACTTTGAATTCTACTTATTGCATCCAGCAATGCTATAAGGAAGCCATAGATTGGGCTTCTCCTTTGATATGCGCGTCTTGTAGTGGATCAGAGTCCGATGTCCTTCCCCAGGTTTACGAACAGTACGCAGATGTCTTTGATAAGGTAAAAGCCACTGCCTTGCCTACTCACCGTAGCTTTGATTGTCGCATTGACCTAGAACCCGGGGGTGTTTTGCCCTGTAGTCGAGTATATGCCCTCTCCGAGCCAGAAACTAACTATCTCAAAGAGTACTTAGATGATATGTTGAAAAGTGGGTTTATCCGACATTCCTCTTCTCCTATCTCTTCCCCTCTTTTTTTATATCTAAACGGGAAGGCGGCCTTCGTGCGTGTATCGATTACAGGTCACTTAATAAGGCCACTATAAAAAACAAATACCCACTCCCACTCATCCCTGTCTTATTGGATCAAATCAAAGACGCCACGGTGTTTACTAAAATAGACTTGCAAGGAGCTTACCATCTTATCAGAGTCCGTGAGGGGGATGAGTGGAAAACGGCATTCCGGACTAAGTTTGGTCTATTTGAGTATTGTGTCATGCCGTTCGGGCTTTGCAATGCCCCTGCGGCGTTTCAGTTTTTTATTAACAAAATCTTCCGGGATTTTCTAGATCGTTTTTTAATTGTCTATATCGATGACATCCTGGTATTTTCCAAAGATCGTAACGAACATGAAGAACATGTAAAACAAGTATTACAACGGCTACGAGAACATCATCTTTTTTCCAAATTGGAAAAATGCTCCTTCCATGCTTCCACGGTAGAGTTTCTGGGGTTTATCATATCCGAAAATGGGATACAGATGGACAAAAAGAAAGTAGAGGCCATCTTATCTTGGCCTACCCCCACTTGTGTCAAGGACATACAAGCACTATTAGGATTCGCCAATTTTTATAGGTGGTTTATTTCACATTTTTCAGACCTGGTCACCCCAATAACACGTCTTGTCAAAAAGGGGGTGCAGTTTTTCTGGTCCCCAGAAGCTCAAAAGGCCTTTGAAGCTTTGAAGAAGGAATTTACTTCTGCTCCTGTCCTAATGCATCCTGATCCCACTCTTCCCTTTTTTGTGGAGGCAGACGCATCACAATATGCTGTAGGGGGGGTTCTATCACAGAGAGACTCTGATGGACAGATGCATCCTATTTCCTTTTTTTCCAACAAACTGCTGCCCGCCGAACAAAATTATACTGTGGCGGAGAGAGAGCTGTTGGCGATAAGGAAGGCATTCCAAGAGTGGAGGCATTATCTTTGGGGGGCCAAACATACCATCACAATCTACTCAGATCATAAGAATCTGGAATTTTTCCGAACTGCTAGAGCCTTGACCCCCAGACAAATGCGTTGGGTGTCGTTCTTTAATGAGTTTGATTTTCTAATAACCTACAGGCCTGCTGCACAACAAGTAAAAGCAGACGCGTTATCCCGCTTATGTGTTTCACCACCTCATAGAAGAAAAGAACCAGATCTTGAAGCATTTATACCCTCGAGTAGGATTATAGGATATGTTTCTTTTGACGAATTCTGTAAAGACTTGGAAGAAACACTAAGAAACACTGATGTGTCCCTTTGGTTAGAACAGCCTCTATGCCACATGATAGGAGGGTTACTGTATCACGGAGAACAATTGTATATACCGGAGCAATTGCGGATCAAGTGCTCCAGTGGGTACATTCCTCCGCTTTAGTGAGTCACCCAGGCATTCTGAAGACCACAGATATTTGCAGCAGGTGGTTTTGGTGGGAAAACATGGCGAAGGACATACAGCAGTACGTTTCTTCCTGTCCCATATGTGCCACACAGAAAACACCTCGTACCACACCCGAGGGATTGTTACAGCCTCTTCCGGTTCCCCCCTATCCATGGCACACTGTGAGTTTGGACTTTATTACAGAACTCCCCCCCGAAGAAGGGTTCACCACAATACTTGTCATCGTGGACTCATTTACCAAAGTAGCACATTTTGTGCCCCTTCCCAAGATCCCTACAGCTAGTGAGATGGTGTCCATTTTTATACAGAATGTGATCCGTTTACACGGCATACCCTCTGTGCTGGTATCCGATAGGGGTCCCCAATTTGTATCTAAAGTCTGGCAAGAGGTAGGCTCTGTTTTGCACATGGACCTCTGTCTGTCCTCCGCTTATCACCCACAAACGGATGGACAGACGGAGAGGGTGAATCAAACTATGGAACAGTATTTGCGTTGCCTGTTAAGTACCTTAACCAGTAGCTGGGTTAAAGCACTGCCTATAGCGGAGTTTGCATATAATAACAGTGTTCACTCTGCTTTAGGTATGTCTCCCTTCTATTGTGCTATGGGTTTTCACCCCAGAACGGTGCCTGTGCAACCCACATATAAAGTCCCTGCAGTGGATTCCCTTTGTACTAACCTGAAGGTCATATGGAAAAGTGCACATTCTCAGTTGCAGGCAACCAAAGAAAAGATGAAGAAGACCGCCGATAAACATCGACGTCCTGCTCCTTGTTACGAGATAGGAGATAAAGTCTGGCTGGCCACAAAAAACCTGAAATTAGCAGGGCCAAAGAAGTTACAACCCCGGTATGTAGGTCCATTTGTTATCAAACAAATTATCAATCCCGTGGCCATGAAGCTGGACTTACCGGATGAATATCGCATCCATCCTGTATTCCATACTTCCCTCCTTAAGGCCTTTGATCCTTCCACACATCCCCTGGTACCACCCCCTCCTATACTGATTGATCACCAAGAGGAGTACGAAGTGAATCGCATTATAGATTCACGTAGGCGAAATGGGAGACTATATTATTTAGTGGATTGGAAAGGTTACTCTATAGAGGAGCGAACCTGGGAGCCAGCCTCGTTTGTACATGCACCCCTATTGGTTCGGAGGTTTCATGCCCGAAATCCGACAAAACCTCGTCCAGTGAAAAGAACCTTAAGGGGAGGTAATGTTACCACCTTCCCCACATTATATCTCTGCCCTTTATCCTCTCTCTCTGTCTCCTTCTCCACTAACCCCTGGGATTGGTTGCATCATGTCAGGTGATGAGGGAGGAGGCTATTTATAGATTGGATGAATTGACCTTGGTGCTTGACTTTATTTCCCCGTTTCAACCCTGTCCGTGTGAGGCTGCAAAACCCTAGCCTCTCATTTCTCAAGCTAGCAGAACCCGGAGAGGGCGCCTGGGGGCGTGCCTCTCTCATTTGCTTTGTTTTCACCGCCGCGGCTGAAGCCGCCATACATTTCTTTTACGTGGCAGGAGCCACGAGAACTTGGTTGCGGCCGGAGCCACTCACAGTTTTCTTTTCCGCGGCTGGAGCCGCGAGTCAGCGGCATCAGCGGTTGAAGCTGCCAAACATTCCTTTTTACGTGGCAGGAGCCACGAGAACTTGGTTGCGGCCGGAGCCGCTCACAGTTTTCTTTTCCGTGGCCGGAGCCGCGAGTCAGCGGCATCAGCGGTTGAAGCCGCCAAACATTGCTTTTTACGTGGCAGGAGCCACGAGAACTTGGTAGCGGCCGGAGCCGTTCATTTTTTCCTTTTTTCCGCGGCAGGAGCCGCGATTCATCGGCATCAGCGGCGCAAGCCGCCACACCCTCCCCCTTTTACGTGGCAGGAGCCGCGTGTATCTTCTTAGTTGTGGCTCGGCCAGTAACTCTTCCTTTACCCCTATTGGACCCACTAACAGAGGGAGCCTGTGTTGGAAGTCGACACTATCCTTTCCTTACGAGGCAGTTTCCGAATGAGAACCAGTAGCTCGGTTCTCCTTCCACCCTACACTCATTGAGGCGCACGGTAGGAGCCGGCGGCACCGCCTCCTACGCCAGCACGAGTTTTGGTTCTTTCCATTTTGTTTTCTGTTCTGTGAGAGCCTCGCCCTCCCCACATCTGAGACGTGTATCGCTGACCGTGAAATCCTTCAATTCTAGTGACCATTTAAGTGTTTCCAGGATCACCGGAACAGTTCCTAAGGGCCCTCCAAGAGGGTGTTTAATCCCTTCATGCTACGTCACTCCTGGTGAGTGTATGGGCCTTTTTTCTTTTCTTTACGCCTCCCATGTTGTCAGATGATTAGTCTCCACTAGACGCTAGATTTCTAACTCTGTTCTTCTTGTCTCAACCTACTCTCCTCTTTCTTTTGTCTTGCAGACCCTCCCTACCTTCCTATGCTACCAGGCTCTTCCCAGGAGCACTCAGAATACCTCCCATCCGATCTCACCTTGCTCCACGTTCCGTCTTGGTACCTGTTCTTCGTGACCCAACACACCAGAGTTGGTATATTTCTCTTCCTTTTCCCCTGGGGACCAATCGCCCTTCCTGTTATCTTCTGTGTTGGGGACTGGTCCCGAGAGGAGAGGGGAGGCTCTCTTCGCTCCTGTGGTACCGGTTGGTCAGGTGAGTGGTGTTGTAACATCTGCACCCCTCTTGCCTCGTTCTGCACCTCTGTTGCTTCTTTCTGCACATTTCTTGCTTCATTCTGCACCCCCATTGCCTCTTTTTGTACCCTTCTTCCCTCTTTCTGCACCTCTGTTGCCTTTTTCTGCTACCCTGTTTCCTTTTTCTACACCTCTCTTGCCTGTTACTGCAACTCTCTTGCCTCTTTCTGCAGTTCTCTTGCCTCCTTCTGCACCTCTGTCGCTTCTTTCTGCACTTCTCTTGCCTCTTTCTGTACCCCTCTTGCCTCGTTCTGCACCTCTGTTGCTTCTTTCTGCACTTCTCTTGCTTCTTTCTGTACCTCTCTTGCTTCTTTCTGCACCCCTCTTTTGCTTTTTTCTGCACCCTTCTTCCCTCTTTCTGCACCTCTCTTGCCTCTTTCTACACCCCTGTTACTTTTTTCTGGACCTCTCTTGCCTGTTTCTGCAACTCCCTTGCTTCTTTCTGCAACTCTCTTGCCTCTTTCTGCACCCCTCATGTCTGTTTCTGCACCTCTGTTTGTTCTTTCTGCACTGCTCTTGCTTCTTTCTGTGCCTCTCTTGCTAATTTCTACACCCCTCTTGCCTCTTTCTGCTCCCCTCCTGCCTCCTTCTGCACCTCTGTTGGTTCTTTCTGCACTGCACTTGCTACTTTCTGCACCTTTTTTTGCCTGTTTCTGCAACTCTCTTGCCTCTTTCTGCACTTCTCTTGCCTCCTTCTGCACCTCTGTTGCTTCTTTCTGAACTTCTCTTGCCTATTTCTGCACCCCTCTTGCCTCTTTCTATACCTCACTTGCTTCCTTCTGCACTCCTCTTGCCTCTTTATGCTCCCCTCTTGCCTCCTACTGCACCTCTGTTGGTTCTTTGTGCACTGTTATTGCATCTTTCTGCACCATTTTTGCCTGTTTCTGCAAATCTCTTGCCTCTTTCTGCACTTCTCTTGCCTCCTTCTTAACCTCTGTTGCTTCTTTCAGCACACTTCTTCCCTCTTTCTGCCCCTCTCATGCCTCTTTCTACACCCCTTTTACCTTTTTCTGCACCTCTCTCGCCTGTTTCTGCAACTCTCTTGCTTCTTTCTGCAGTTCTCTTGCCTCCTTCTGTACCTCTGTTGCTTCTTTCTGCACTTCTCTTGCCTCTTTTTTCACCCCTCTTGCCCCTTTTTGCACCTCTGTTGGTTCTTTCTGCACTTCTCTTGCCTCCTTCTGCACCTCTGTTGCTTCTTTCTGCACTTCTCTTGCCTCTTTATACACTTCTCTTGTCTCCTTCAGCACGTCTCTTGCTTCTCTCTGCATTTCTCTTGCCTCTTTTTGCACCCCTCTTGCCTCTTTCTGCACCTCTGTTGCTTCTTTCTGCACTTCTCTAGCTTCTTTCTGCACCTCTCCTGCTTCTTTATGCACCCCTCTTGTTTCTTTCTGCACCCTTCTTCCCTCTTTCTGCACCTCTCTCGCTTCTTTCTGCACCCCTGTTCCCTTTTTCCGTACCTCTGTTGCCTGTATCTGCAACTCTCTTGCCTCTTTCTACAGTTCTCTGGTCTCCTTCTGCACCTCTGTTGCTTCTTTCTGTACTTTTCTTGCCTCTTTTCGCACCCCATTTGTCTGTTTATGCACCTCTGTTGGTTCTCTCTGCACTGCTCTTGCTTCTTTCTGCGCCTCTCTTGCTAATTTCTGCACCCCTCTTGCCTCTTTCTGTACCCCTCTTGTGTACTTCTGCACCTCTGTTGGTTCTTTCTGCACTGCTCTTGCTTCTTTCTGCACCTCTTTTGCCTTTTTCTGCAACTCTCTTGTCTCTTTATGCACTTCTCTTGCCTCCTTCTGCACCTCTGTTGCTTCTTTCTGCACTTCTCTTGCCTCTTTCTGCATCCCTCTTGCCTCGTTCTGCACCTCTGTTGCTTCTTTCTGCACTTTTCTTGCTTCATTCTGCACCCACATTGCCTCTTTTTGTACCCTTCTTCCCTCTTTCTGCACCTCTGTTGCCTTTTTCTGCTACCCTGTTTCCCTTTTCTACACCTCTCTTGCCTGTTTCTGCAACTCTCTTGCCTCTTTCTGCAGTTCTCTTGCCTCCTTCTCCACCTGTTGCTTCTTTCTGCACTTCTCTTGCCTCTTTCTGCACCCCTCTTGCCTCGTTCTGCACCTCTGTTGCTTCTTTCTGCACTTCTCTTGCTTCTTTCTGTACCTCTCTTGCTTCTTTCTGCAACCCTCTTTTGCTTCTTTCTGCACCCTTCTTCCCTCTTTCTGCACCTCTCATGCCTCTTTCTACACCCCTGTTACTTTTTTCTGGACCTCTCTTGCCTGTTTCTGCACCTCTGTTGCTTCTTTCTGCACTTTTCTTGCTTCATTCTGCACCCACATTGCCTCTTTTTGTACCCTTCTTCCCTCTTTCTGCACCTCTGTTGCCTTTTTCTGCTACCCTGTTTCCTTTTTCTACACCTCTCTTGCCTGTTTCTGCAACTCTCTTGCCTCTTTCTGCAGTTCTCTTGCCTCCTTCTCCACCTGTTGCTTCTTTCTGCACTTCTCTTGCCTCTTTCTGTACCCCTCTTGCCTCGTTCTGCACCTCTGTTGCTTCTTTCTGCACTTCTTTCTGCACTTCTCTTGCTTCTTTCTGTACCTCTCTTGCTTCTTTCTGCACCCCTCTTTTGCTTCTTTCTGCACCCTTCTTCCCTCTTTCTGCACCTCTCATGCCTCTTTCTACACCCCTGTTACTTTTTTCTGGACCTCTCTTGCCTGTTTCTGCAACTCCCTTGCTTCTTTCTGCAATTCTCTTGCCTCTTTCTGCACCCCTCATGTCTGTTTCTGCACCTCTGTTAGTTCTTTCTGCACTGCTCTTGCTTCTTTCTGTGCCTCTCTTGCTAATTTCTACACCCCTCTTGCCTCTGTCTGCTCCCCTCCTGCCTCCTTCTGCACCTCTGTTGGTTCTTTCTGCACTGCACTTGCTACTTTCTGCACCTTTTTTGCCTGTTTCTGCAACTCTCTTGCCTCCTTATGCACCTCTGTTGCTTCTTTCTGCACTTCTCTTGCCTATTTCTGCACCCCTCTTGCCTCTTTCTATACCACTCTTGCTTCCTTCTGCACCCCTCTTGCCTCTTTATGCTCCCCTCTTGCCTCCTACTGCACCTCTGTTGGTTCTTTGTGCACTGTTATTGCTTCTTTCTGCACCATTTTTGCCTGTTTCTGCAAATCTCTTGCCTCTTTCTGCACTTCTCTTGCCTCCTTCTTAACCTCTGTTGCTTCTTTCAGCACACCTCTTCCCTCTTTCTGCCCCTCTTGTGCCTCTTTCTATACCCCTTTTACCTTTTTCTGCACCTCTCTTGCCTGTTTCTGCAACTCTCTTGCTTCTTTCTGCAGTTCTCTTGCCTCCTACTGTACCTCTGTTGCTTCTTTCTGCACTTCTCTTGCCTCTTTTTGCACCCCTCTTGCCCCTTTTTGCACCTCTGTTGGGTCTTTCTGCACTTCTCTTGCCTCCTTCTGCACCTTTCTTGCCTCTTTCTGTACCCCTCTTCCCTTTTTCTGCCCCTCTCTTGCCTCTTTCTACACCCCTGTTACCTTTATCTGCACGTCTCTTGCCTGTTTCTGCAACTCTCTTGCCTCTTTCTGCAGTTCTCTTGCCTCCTTCTGCACCTCTGTTGCTTCTTTCTGCACTTCTCTTGCCTCTTTATGCACTTCTCTGGCCTCCTTCTACACGTCTGTTGCTTCTTTCTGCATTTCTCTTGCCTCTTTTTGCACCCCTCTTGCCTCTTTCTGCACCTCTGATGCTTCATCCTGCACTTCTCTAGCTTCTTTCTGCACCTCTCTTGCTTCTTTTTGCACCCCTCTTGCTTCTTTCCGCACCCTTCTTCCCTCTTTCTGCACCTCTCTCGCTTCTTTGTGCACCCCTGTTCCCTTTTTCCATACCTCTGTTGCCTGTATCTGCAACTCTCTTGCCTCTTTCTACAGTTCTCTGGTCTCCTTCTGCAACTCTGTTGCTTCTCTCAGCACTTCTCTTGCTTTTTTCTGCACCCCTCTGTAGGAGAGTAGGATCTGCTTGACATGGGTACCCCCACTTTTTGCTGATGCTTCACTGTTTTTCGACTTTAGTCTGTCTGGGGCCCTAATAATCAGAACCCCAGCCTAGCTGCTTCCTCTCTAAAATGGTTTCCATGTACCTTAGGTACCTCTCTGATTGGATTCTGGAGTGCCCTTATAAGTCCCTAGTATATGGTATACTATGTACCCAGGGCATAGGTACCCCAGAGGCCTACCAGGGGCTGAAGCATGTATTATGCCACCCCTGGGAGGCCCTCCAAAATGACCCCACAGGCATGCTACTGCAGCCTGGGTAAGGTGGTGCATGCACCCCTTACTGTGGTATAGGCTACATATATCACTACCATTGCACACACATATAAACCTATAAGTCACTCCTATGGCAGGCCTTACCAATCCTAAAGGCAGAGTGCTTGGTTTTTATGTGAGAGGGTACCCCTGCATTATCAGAGCCCCTCTGCAGCATTTGGAGTCAATCCTATGATGCTGTTTGTGGTACAGCCTGACCATATACTCTTAAGTGCATTATATCCTCGCGGTAGAATGCTAACTTTGGACTGGCTGCACCAAAACATGTCGTGTTTGGTGTCAAACACCTTGGAATACTACCCCCCCCACCAGTCCTGGCGGCGGGGGTAGCATTCCACCCTTCTAGAGGGAGAGACATGTACCCACCGGCCTGCCCGGTATTAACTTCACAGAGCCCTGGCATCACAAAATGGATGCCGCTGCCACAGACACAGGTCTGGCCTCCTGCTGCTGACCGAAACTCCGGCAGGGGAGGCCTGGACAATCGGTTTCCTGTCGCAGGGAGGTGTAACCACCTCCCCAGACAGGATAATGTGTATTGGGACTGGGCAGGAGCACTCCCTGGTGCTTTAAAGACCAGCACTGGGGCACATTTGGTGTCCCTGTGCATAGTCCAGTTCAAACCGGTTGCAGGGGCTACCTGCCCCTGCTCTGGCACGAAAATGGACAAAGGGAATGGGTGTAACCACCCCTCTTCCCTGACCCTCCCATAGGTGGGTCCCCAGAGTATGTCCAACACCCTAACTTAGTATAAGTATGGGACCCCAGTCCTTAGGACTTTAGATTACCCTGGACGAAACTCTGAAGCCGAATCCTGGACCTTCGACACTCTACTTGAAGATTAGAGGACTGAAGAATCTCCCTTGGGGTCAAGGAGTGACTCCGCTGCTTGGCAGGCACCTAAGAAGTAATTGTCCGGTCTGCATCGCTGAAGCTCCTGCCGGACGCCGAAGTCTTTGCAACACCAGAGGTGGATTTCCAGACTTCCCCGAGGCTGCCCTGAGACCCCAGCCAAGCTGAGGCATGTAGCTGTTGTGGATATGTGGAACCGTTACCCCTGGACACTGAGAACTTTTGCAAGTGCATCCTCTTCCTGGTCTTCCACGAAGTTGTGCTTTGGGCTCCGAGTAGCCCCCGCCTCCAGCACCAACTGCACCGAAGATCACTGGCCTCCACTCCACGAGTGTCCTGTGAGCCAGCTCCAAGTGCGTCCACTCAAGGCTCCTTTGCGGTCGCTAGTCCGTTGGCTAGTGGGCCCTCCCGAAGGCAACTCTTCTTCTGCTTGGGATTTCCTGGTTGCTCCAGACGTGCCCTGACTTACCTTCACTGGGTGAGTCCCCCAGACCTTGCTGGTCTGCATCAATGTCCTTTCTTTGTTTCCATGTGACTTGCCATTGCCAAGGCTTGTTGGGTCCAATCCAGTCGCCGACACCCCAGCAATTGACAAACTTTGTGGGACAGCTCGAATCCAGCTCCTGGTTGTCGTTGACGCCTCCTGGACCTCGTGGCTGAAGAGTCAAGATGACTGTCAACCTACCTGAAGCACCCGACATCGGTGGGCATCTGCTCATCGCCTTCCTGGTCACTGGCTAGTGACCCAGACTCTGTCCCCTCTGCTTTCAGGTTCTTCAGATCTTCGATCCACTCTTGGATCCACCCAGACACTTTCGACTTGGTCGCCAGCAGCCCGCTGCAGCAGATCGCCATTGAAAACGACGACGAAACCCGACGCCAAAAGGCACCTATGCACCCGGCTTCCCTGGGTGAGGTAACTCGAGTTCTCCAGTGCTCCCGTGGGTATTGACTCTAGAACTGCCTAGTTCTAAAGGGATTTGCTCCGAGTCCTCCTCTAAGTGTCCTTCCCTTTTAAAAATCCAACCGCGACTTTCCCCTTAGAAGTCAACGGTGGCTCGCGGCTGTGTTCTCACACTGAACGCGTCCCCCGTGGGTCCCCTGCGTCACTACCTTGGGTGGTTCCTTGGGGTCCAAGCACTTCTACAGGCTCTAGGCCTTGTGTCTAGCTCAGTCGTGGTTCTTATACCACATTTTTGGTATATGGTTTGGTACGCCCCTAGGGCTCAAACGTGTATTTGTGCTATTACTGTTGATAACTGACTTGTAACGTATGTACTTCGAACTCTAGCCTCATAAAGAGACTAGGGGGGTGTGTTTAAGACTAAATACATATATTTTATATATATACCTGGTGTGGTCCTCTTTCATTTGGTCACTCAAGAGATTATAGACTGGTAAAACAAGCTGCTTTACATTCCTTCAAGACTTAGCCTGAAGGCTGCTCTCCATAGCTACCACTAGGATAGCTTTCACTAAAGGTTGTCTTTAACCTATCTCCATAAGGGGTTGTTTGGACTGGTACAAGGTGCCCACTTTAAATAGTGGACAGCATATACCAGGCCAACTTCTCACATTGGTCTGCAACGTGTGGGATTCCAGCTTGCTATTGTTTTACCAGATAATCTCCATTGAATTGATCCACTGAAAACCACTAATTGTACCTTAGGTACATATAATAACAAGCTTAGTATACAGTAAGTTCTACTGAACTTAGAGTTGTGTGTTAAGGGCCAGCACACCCTTTCTACAACTCAAGAGAGTTTAGTAGGCCACACTAGAGTAGGTAGTGCATACTCCACACCTCACTAGTAATGTCTTCACTACCAGGAACCAGTGGGCTCCTGCCATCCAAATATGACAACCTCCCATTCTTGGAATTGAGAGAGTTGTGCAAGATTAGGAAGCTGAAGACTGGCAAAAGTGCCAACACCCAACGTCTCCTGGAGATGCTTCTGCTAGATGATCTTAGAAGACCCATAGGGTCTGAGAGGGTAGGCAGAGAGGGTGGGGCAGAAGATGAGGGAGGGGCCAGGGATGAAAATGCCCAGGACCTGACCTCTGAAACTGGCCAGGAGGATGACAATGATCCTGACCTGGATAATGCAGCTACTCCTGAGGTTGAGGAGGAGGATCAGAATGACCTCCCCTTTGTCCCCCAGGAAGAGTTGTGAGTGTGCCCAGAAGGTCTAGATCTCCTTCTCAGGAGTCTAACCACTCTGACACCTCAGTAGGGACCTCTGTTTCCTCTCATAGGAGGGAATCCTCTCATGAAAGGAAAAAGAGACTGCTCCAGTATGAAGAAGCTCAGTTGAGAATCAGAAGAGAGCAGTTGGCTATAGACAGGGAGTCCCTAGAGCTTCATAGACAAAGAAGAAAGTTGGGACTAGAGTCCCATGGTGGCAGAAATTTCCCTAGTGGTAGGGAAAGGTCTTATGACCATAGAAACCTGAGCAAGATTGTCCCTCCCTACCAGAGTGGGGATGACATCCACAAATGGATAACTGCACTGGAGAGGGCCTGTAAAGTACAGAGGGTTCCTCAGGAGCAGTGGGCAGCAATCTTGTGGCTCTCCTTTGCAGACAAAGGTAGAGACAAGCTCCTCACTGTTAGAGAAGAGGATGCTGACAATTACAAAGTCTTGAAGAGTGCATTGATTGATGGGTTTGGCCTAACAACTGAACAATACAGGTTAAAGTTCAGAGATACCCAAAAAGCACAGAATCAAGACTGAGTGGACTTTGTTGATTGTTCTGCTAAGGCTCTGGAAGGTTGGTTAGTGGGCAGTAAGGTATGTGACTTCAAAGGATTGTACAATCTTATCATGAGGGAGCAGATTCTTAATAACTGTCAAAATCAGCTGTTGCATCAGTACCTGGTGGACTCTGATCTGACCTCTCCCCAAGAATTGCGTAAGAAGGCAGACAGATGGGTCAGAACCAGGGTGAGGCAGAAGGTACAGAACCAAGGTGGTGACCCAAAGAAGCAAGATTCTAAGAACTCTGACAAGGGTGGGGAGAAGGGTAAAGACCAGAAGTCTAAACAAGGCCCCCAAAAATCTTCTTCAGGTGGGGATTCACAGTCTAACAAAGGGAAAGGCCAAAAGAAACCATGGTGCCAAGTCTGTAAGCAAAAGACACACTGGACCAGTGATTGCACCAAGTCCAAAGACTCTATTCCAGCCACCACCAATGCCCCTAAGGCACCTGTTCCCCCTAGTGCAGTTACAAATGGTGGTGGGAGTACACAAGCCAAGGGTTTAGTAGAGTTGACCCTGGGTAATGAGATGGGCTCTGGCTTAGTCAGAGAACTCACTCAGGCTGTCCTAGTCTGTGATGGAGGCATGGATGTGACCTCCTCTGTGAGTCCCAGTAACCTGGGCAAGTACAGGCAACAGCCATTAATCAATGGAAAAGAGGCTTTGGCATTCAGGGACACAGGAGCAAGTGTCACCATGGTGACACAAGATCTTGTGGATCCTGGGCAGATTATACTTGGTGAAATGTACCAAGTGACCAATGCTAGCAATGTCAGAACAGACCATACTCTGGCAGTTGTTAACTTCTCCTGGGGAGGGGTAACTGGCCTTAAGAAGGTTGTGGTGAGTGCAAACCTACCAGTTGAATGCTTGTTTGGCAATGATCTAGAAACTTCAGCTTGGGCAGAAGTGGAGCTCAGGACCCATGCAGAAATGCTGGGCATCCCTGCAGATGTGTTTGCTGTGACCAGGTCACAGAGCAAAATGTCTAACACTGAACTGAACAGGCCTTGGATCCTGGAACAATGGACCAAGTGCCATCCAACAGTAGGAGTAGTAGGGTAAAGGCAGTGCCTTCCCCCTTGGCTCAGAAGGAAGATCAGTCTCTTGAGGGAGATGATCTCAGTCCTGAGGAAGGAACTGTCTCAGAGGAGCTTGAGCCTGATCAGGTTGAAATCTTGGGGACAGGCAGCCCTTCCAGGGCAGATCTGAGCCAGGAGCAGCAGAGCTGCCCCTCTCTTGAACCCCTCAGACAGCAAGCTGCTGCTGAGGCTGCTGGGAATGCTAGTGGTCCCCATAAAGTGTATTGGGATGATGGACTCTTGTACTCAGAGTTTAGAGACCCCAAGCCTGGTGCCACCAGGAGGTTGGTTATACCTCTGAAGTTCAGGGGCTTCCTATTGACCCTAGCCCATGACATTCCCTTAGCAGGTCACCTGGGCCAGAACAAGACTTGGGACAGAATTGTCCCTCACTTTCACTGGCCCCACATGTCTGAAGACACCAAGGAGTTTTGTCACTCCTGTGTAACCTGCCAGGCCAGTGGCAAGGCAGGTGGCACCACAAAGGCCCCCCTGATACCACTACCTGTGGTGGGGGTTCCCTTTGAAAGGGTGGGGATTGACATTGTTGGTCCCCTGGATCCCCAAACAGCATCTGAGCACAGGTTTATCCTGGTGGTGGTGGACCATGCCACCAGGTACCCAGAGGCTATTCCCCTTAGGACCACTACAGCACCTGTGGTGGCAAGAGCCCTCCTGGGAATTTTCTCAAGAGTGGGCTTCCCTAAGGAGGTTGTATCAGACAGGGGTGCAAACTTTATGTCTGGATACCTGAAGGCAATGTGGAAGGAGTGTGGAGTGACTTACAAATTCACCACACCCTATCACCCACAATGCAATGGTTTAGTTGAGAAATTCAACAAAACCTTAAAGGGCATGATTAAAGGGCTCCCAGAAAAGCTTAGGTGATGATGGGACATACTCTTGCCCTGCCTTTTGTTTGCATACAGGGAGGTGCCTCAAAAGGGGGTTGGCTACAGCCCTTTTGAACTTTTGTTTGGTCACCCTGTCAGGGGTCCATTGTGCCTGGTGAAGGAAGGATGGGAGTTACCTCTCAAGCCCCCAAAGCAGGACATAGTGGACTACGTACTTGGTCTCCGCTCCAGGATGGCTGAGTACATGAAAAAGGCAACTAAAAACCTTGAGGCTAGCCAGGAATTACAAAAAGCCTGGGATGACCAAAAGGCTGTACTGACTGTTTACCAGCCAGGACAGAAGGTGTGGGTGTTGGAGCCAGTGGCCCCATCAGCTCTCCAAGACAAATGGAGTGGACCCCATACCATTGTTGAACAGAAGGGTGAGGTGACCTATTTGGTAGACCTAGGAACACCCAGGAGTCCCCACAGGGTTCTCCATGTCAACAGATTGAAACCATATGTGGACAGGGCAGACATGGGCTTGCTCATGGCTACTAATGAGGGACAGGAGGAAGAGAGTGACCCCCTCCCTGACCTGCTCTCACAGAACCCTGATGATGGGTCAGTGGATGGTGTAGCCTTGGCAGGCAGCCTCACTGCCCAGCAGCAAACTGACTGCAGACAGGAGCTCAATCAGTTCAGGCATATGTTCTCTCTGACTCCAAGTCAGACCACCTGGTGCACTCATGAAGTGGACACTGGGGACAGTCTGCCTATTAAAAATATGATTTATAGGCAACCTGACCATGTCAGGGACTGTATCAGGACAGAAGTCCAGAAAATGTTGGATTTGGGAGTTATTGAACCCTCAGATAGCCTTTGGGCTAGTCCAGTGGTCCTTGTGCCAAAACCTCACACCAGTGGTGGGAAAAGAGAGATGAGGTTTTGTGTGGACTACAGGGGTCTCAATGCAGTCACTAGGACTGATGACCATCCAATACCCAGGGCAGATGAGCTAATAGACACTTTGGCCTCAGCCAAGTATCTAAGCACATTTGACCTAACAGCTGGCTACTGGCAGATCAGGCTAGCTGATGATGCAAAGCCAAAAACAGCATTTTCAACCCCTAGTGGGCATTATCAATTTGTGGTAATGCCCTTTGGTTTGAAGAATGCACCTGCCACTTTTCAAAGGCTGGTGAATACAGTTCTCAGAGGTCTGGAAGCCTACAGTGCAGCTTATCTTGATGATATTGCTGTCTTTAGCTCCACCTGGGAGGACCACCTGGTCCACCTAAGGAATGTTTTAGAGGCCCTGCAAAAGGCAGGCCTCACTATCAAGGCCACCAAGTGCCAGATAGGGCAGAGTCAGGTTGTGTACCTGGGCCACCTTGTAGGTGGAGGCCAGGTTCAACCACTGCAGAGCAAAATCCAGACCATCATGGACTGGGTTGCTCCAACTACCCAGACTCAGGTGAGAGCCTTCTTAGGCCTGACTGGGTACTATAGGAGATTTGTCAAGGGGTATGGATCAATAGTGACACCCCTGAATGACTTAACTTCCAAGAAAATGCCCAAAAAGGTTCAGTGGACAGCTAGCTGTCAAAAGGCATTTGATGACCTGAAGCAGGCCATGTGCACTGCTCCCATACTACAGAGTCCTGATTACTCCAAGAAGTTCATTGTCCAAACAGATGCATCGGAATTGGGGATAGGGGCTGTACTGTCACAATTGAATGATGAAGGTCAGGATTTGCCAGTAGCTTTCATTAGCAGAAGGCTGACCCCTAGAGAGAAACGTTGGTCAGCCATTGAGAGGGAGGCCTTTGCTGTGGTCTGGGCTCTGAAGAAGTTGAGGCCATACCTGTTTGGTACTCACTTCCTTGTTCAAACAGACCACAAGCCCCTCCTATGGCTAAAACAAATGAAGGGTGAAAACCCCAAACTGCTTAGGTGGTCCATTTCCCGCTCCTGGTTTTGCAGCTCACCTTTCCGCCAGCTTGTCAGCTTGTCAAGCAGTTTACCGCGACTACCACCGCCGCCACCGCCGCTGCCGTTGCCGCTGCCGCATGGAGTAAGCGGTAGCATTAGGAGGCGAGGGCTTACGAGGAGACCACATGAGGTAACCGCCACGCCACTGGGTCGAGAGCAGCGGCAAGAGGCAGTAGCAGCGGGAGGCTGAAGTGCTTACTACGGCTCTTGCACGATCCTCACGGCTTCTTCTGCGGTTTCTGCGGTTTCTTGTTGGTTTTCAGGCGGCGGGTGGGGATGGTGCAGTGCAGTGTGGCTTGCTCCTCAAATCCACTGTGATATTAATCCTGCTCCAATCCCTCGTTCCTCCCTCGCATACTGAAAAAACCACAGTCACCGCAACAGCTTCAGCCTCAGCTGTTATTCCGCTGGCTTCAGATTTCCAGACTGCAAGGTGCAGGAAAGCAGAGGTGAGCAGAGCTACTCTCTGCTAACAGTGAACGGAGCAGCCTAGCAGTCCTGCAGTCCAGCAGTCCTGCCTGTCCAGCCGAGGGGGAGGTTGGCAGGCAGGTTTGAGTGAGTACAGTTTCCACCGGAAAAGACAGTTGCGGGCCACCAGCGGGCTGTCTGGTTTTGCTTCGTGCACGCATATGGACTCCCCCCGACTCTAATTTTTCAGCTGCTTATGGTCTCTCCACGAACAAGCTGCAGACAAGTAAGCAAGTCAAATAAGCTACTGGGAGTTTGGACAATAGCTCCAGTAGGTATCATATCGTCAAAGGTCTCTCACTAACGTAGAGTGTGAAAGGTCAAAAAGAAAGACAGACAACAGTGCGATAAAATCACGGCTATCTTGAACGAGGAGGAGACCCGTGATTGGGGCTAGTGTTGGAAGTGCAAAGGGGTTGAGGGGTTGAGGGGTTGAGTAGGGTTGAGCCGCGCAGGCCAGCGCAGCGGCGGTAACCCTTCTCGTTCCCCGGCTCCCCACGCTCGCTTATTGAAATAGAGCGGAGTTTGGCTGCCGCTTACTGGGGCCTAATACCCGCAATAAATAAGTGTAAAGGCGTGATTCTCCGTCCCATAAGGAAGCCAGAGTATCAAAGAAAGGGGGAGCAGCCACTCCAAGTTACAGTTACATTATAATGCGGTCCGGAAGGCTTAGGAAAGAAACAGCAAAAACCCGCAAGAAGTTGAATAAAGAATATATAAAATCACTTGAGGAACTAGAGACAGTGCAACTCCACCCTTCGATGTCATCACCCCCTCACCTGCAGTACTCTGAACAGGGATCTGGCCCTTCAGGCTGTACCACTAAGAAGGAAACAACAACACCTCTAGCGCCATCAATCCAACAGCATAACATGCAAGAGGAAATGATCAATGATGTAAAAAAGAGGACTCTCAGAGATTTTTTTAAGAAACCTGGAACCAAAGCTCAAGTTTTAACCAACCCCAACGAAACATCGTTTCCATCAGTTCAGCCCTCTCAATCATTTCTTAAAACAGACCCAGCCCAGATTAAAGTGCAGGCCCTGATCCACGAACAGCTTGATAACCAGGTCACAATTATATCCCCAGATGGCCACTTTCCAAGGGATGATCTCTCTACTCCTGGAAAAAATAGGACAAGCTCAGTCACTCGGTCCGGAGACACGCTTCTTCTCTTACAACAAGTTCATCAATTAAACAAGGAACAAAGCTCACCGCCAATATCTATTTCAAGTGATGACTCTCCCCTCAATCATAGACCACCTTTACAGCAGGAAACCAACCTTCACATAAATAACATAGCCTCTCCTGGAAACAAAATAAACATCACCCCTCATGCAGCACAGTGGACCAGGATTTCCCCAGGTAACATCAAACCGCTAACGCCAAAGACGCCTCCTGTCTTGGCCCATTACGAATCCCCTGAAACAAAGTTGGGAGAGCCCAATGATCACTCTCTCCTGGACTTATCCTTCTTCAAGACAGAATTTAATAAAACAAAAGATGCGACTGAAGGTCATGACCTAACAGTGTTTGAATTCACTACTGCTTGGCCCCAGCTTTTACAAACCCTACAATCTACAGTGTCTGCATTAAATTATCATTCAGATAAACTTGATTTACAAGTCGATCTTCTAAATACACTAGCAGTATATACGGCAGGGATCGACAATAAATTGGAAGGCTTGAACGCCTTAATCACAAAAGCACAATCCAAAGTCAACATGACCCAAGCGATATGTTGCTGCTCGCCAATAATCGATAGCCTGTCTACGCTTCCCCAGTTCCTTGCCCTGGTCCTGACAGAAATAAGGAAATTACCATCATGGCAGCAAGACCAACCGTATCCCCCATGCTCACATTCAATCAATGTAACCACCCAGAAAGTTAAAGATCAAAATACAAATCGTAACAAAACTAGTAAAGGACATAAGGTTTCACCAGTAAAAATCGATATTCGACCGATTGACGTCTCAGCTGCAGCTCCGTCTCCAGACAATCAAGTGGCACCCAAGGAGTACGGTATTTTTCAAACCACTAATAAAAATAAAATTACGTCAAAAACAGAAACCTTGTTTACGTCCGAAACAATGCAAAGTGCCGAAATTAGAGACGTCGGCTCAGGGTCGGGAATAATGAATAAATCCCCTCAAAATCAACATCTGAGCAAAAGGGAAAGAAAGAGACTTCGAAAAAAACGTAATAAACGCAGCACAGTGATACAAAACATGACTAGTGACCCCCCATATTGAAAAGGGCAACACACGACTTGGCTCAATCAGTTCTGTAAGTTTTGATAGCAATTTCTCATCATCACAAAAATCACCTTTACAGTTAACTACAGAGTCAATTAGTAGGGTGCCATCAGCTTCCATCCACTGTAAAGACCACAAGGATCCACTCGGGGCTAGGGGAGAGGTTTCAGCAAAGTCTCCACAGCCCTTGATTTTAGATGAGTTGGAAAAGGTCACTAAGTCAGAAACATTACATAATACTGCCAAAACTGGACTAGAAGATCCGACAATTCCAACAAATATGGTAAATACACCAAAGGAAAACCAAAACAGGGAAGTCATAAAACAGTATGAGGATGAATATGGGTCAGGAGGAAATGAGAATTTTAAGATAACACTGCTTAAGAATCCGGATATAATACAAATGGGCAAACATCTCTCCAATATAGTGGACCACCAATCTCAAGGCGGACAAGCGGGACACAAGCAACATCCATTATATATTCAAAGGAGAATTGACCCATTCGGGACAATGAATAAAAATAATCACATGATCCCTGGCCAGGATCCCATCACAACAAACATAAAAGCTAAATTGCTATTTATTCCTGAATACATCACTCAAGGACCACACGATATTTTGAATAGAGGGAATATTCTGAAACTTTTTAAATCTACCTCTGAACTGCGTCATATTGAATCCAATGATATAATTTCAATCGAATTTAAACCAATCAGAAGTAATCAACTTACCGAACCAACATTGATCACCTTTTCAAGTGTAGCAATTAAGGAGCAGGTATTATCAAGGTCTGACCTATTTAACAAATGGGGTATTAAAATAGCTCCCCAAATTGAACCACGGTACCCATCGGTTCTTGCAAAATCTCCTATCATATTAGATAAACCAGGACCACCATCTTCTTCAATACTAAGATCAGCTAAAGGCCGATCCCCCGGAAGGGCTATTCACCCTGAAATAGAGGAGCCCAAAATCATGGCGACTGACTGGGCATGGCTGCCAGCGGCCCTGGACGGGGGAAATTACAATTGAACTGGTATTCAACCCGGTCTCTCAGTATGTTCGTGGAATATCAACGGTCTTACCCCAAAACTTCAATCTCCAGAAGTGATAAAGTTTTTAAAACAACACGAGGTTATATTATTGCAGGAAACATGGTCCCTGGTTAGTCTTCCAATAGAAGGATACTTGGAATATAGAATTCCCGCTCAGAAGCTGCACAAGTCTGGTCGACCCAGCGGTGGTCTTTCAATTTACATTTCAGCCAAGTTAAAAGCTAATATAGTTCAATTGTCATTCGAGGAAGACTGGATTTTTGGCATAAGGATTGATACTCCCAAACAGACTGAACAACTGATTTTGATCAATGTCTATATTTCACCAAGCATCAGGGAGAAAAAATCCAAGTTCAACTACCTAATCCAGATCTTGTGTAAATTACAAAGTAATCTCAGAAGAACAGCCTGCTTAGTATCTGGTGACTATAACACAAATCTCTTTCAAGAACTACCTGAAGAGTACGATGCACCGTGGCCAGACATTCTGGAACAAACAAAACCCACCGGTAACAAATACAGCAAACTCGGTGAATACATGGTGCTACAACTCAGTGTTTTGGGCTATACAATTTTGAATGGTCGCTTCCCTAAGGATAATCCACCAAATTGGACAAGATCGAATGGTCGCATTTACTCCTTTTTAGACTACACCATCTGCAATAAGGAAATTCTCCCTTTGATCGAGAATTATACCATAGCCGCACGAGGAGACAGTGATCATCGTCCCCAAGTGACTACTATGTCATTTCATATAGCACGTCATGCCGCGACAAGCCTGACTTCAGGAGGAAATCACACTGAAAATCTTAAAAGGTTGAAATGGTCAGATCCAATTATACCAGCAATAATGACCAAATGTAGAGCCCTGCAAGATTTAAGGAGCATCGATGTATTCCCGCTCACTACAGCATGGGAACTCTTCTCCCGGGAACTGCTTAAAAACTTTCCACGTACTACACGAAAAACCAAAAAAGGCAATTCAATAATAATAACAGCCGAAATTAAGAAATTAAAATCAATACGCAATAGTGCGCTAAGACAAGTACGTAGGCACCCGGGGGAAGACTACAGATTCAATATATATAAGCAAGCTCAAAAATCACTCCGACAAGCAATATTTCTTGAGAAAAACAAGCGTTCCGAGCAGTTCTGGTTAAAATTGATACACGCAAGCAAAAGTCACAACTCAAAATCGTTCTGGTCACTTGTTAATTCCAAAACATACAAACAAGGAGGACAAAGTAGCGCTAACATCTCTGAAGCCGAATGGGCATTTTATCTAACAACCCATTTTAAAGAACCAGAAAAGGAAGATGATCTATTGGCCAAACTCCCAGCTATGGCCCTACAACCCAATTTATGCCACCTGCTAGGTACAAACTATGTTGGGATACCCGAGAAACCTTCTGAATTAAACATAAGGATTCCATCTGTAATTGATACCAAATCACCACTCCAGCATGAAGAATCGACTCAATGGGCATCCACAACATTAGGAATTCTTACGGAAAGAACAGCACGAATAATAACTGAGGGTCGCTCAGATGGAGCTCCTGGGCCAAATGGTCTACCTCAATCTCTGTATAAACAGGACACAGAATTTTGGGCCAATCAACTGGCACCCCTTTTTTCTTATTGCTGGACTAACCAGGTACTACCGGAATCTTGGCATGGTGCTATTATACATCCAATTTATAAAGGTGGTAAGAGATCAGATCCGAAAAACTACAGGATGATTACTCTATTGGATGTGGAATCGAAATACTATGCCAAGCTGCTCCTTCAAGATCTGGCGTCTTGGGTTACAAAAGGCCATCTTATACCCTTTAACCAGACAGGATTTGTGCAAAAATCAGGCACCATAACAAACCTGCTTGCAATATCTGTCCTGTTGGATAAAGTGGTAGCATCAGGAATGTTAATGCATGGTTGTTTTGTCGACTTCAAGGCCGCTTTTGATCGCGTACTCCGAAGCCGATTATGGCTCAAACTGCGGAAATGGGGGATTCCACCAGTGCTTCTACAAGCCATAATTGCGCTGCACACTAATACATGGATCCGCATAAAACTTGGGGATGGATCGTATATCTCAAGGAAAATACAAACATCTCGCGGAGTGAAACAAGGTTGTGTGCTGGCGCTCCTCCTTTTTAATCTCTTCATCTCCGATCTGTCGGAGTCACTCGATGAAGTCAACTCTCATCCCCCAAAAATCGCCGGGGTAAGAGTTAGTAATTTACTGTACGCGGATGACCTCGTCCTGCTCAGCCACACCAGGGTCGGCCTGCAGAGACTACTTAATCGGTTGTCTCTCTACACCACTGAAAATGAACTGGAATTGAATTTAACAAAGACAAGGGCAATTACCTTTGGGCTAAGGAAATATCAAGGCGGTGGTTGGCAATACAATGGTAAAAGCGTTGATAGAGCTGTTTCATATAAGTATCTGGGGGTCCACATGGATAGAAGGGGCTCATTCGCCAAACATAGAGATGAGGTAGAAGCCAAAGCTTTGACGATCCAAGTGGCATTTAAGACCCTCGCAAGGCAACTGTCCGGTCCAAGCTTGACCCCACTTATAAGTGTCATGAAGGCAAAAATCATTAACTTCCTCACCTATAGCCAGGAGATTATGCAAGGGAAAGACAAGAGCCATGTGAATAAAATAATAACAAGAATTTTCAAACAAGTGCTGAGCCTTCCAAAAAGTTCATCCCCTGCTCAAATACGTCTTGAATTTGGTCTCCAAGATCACCAAGCGGTAGGGGCTGGAGCATTTATTAGGCTTTGTAATAAGTTGCGTACCTCCAGAGAAGGATGCCTGGAAGGCCTTTTGTGGCAGGAAATCTCAGCCGGCCAGCTTGGTGGATCATTCCGGTGTTATTTACAGGACTCTTTAAAACTCTTGGATGCAGAAGAAATCTGGAGCTCTAATCCATCACAGCAGGCACTTAAAATCCACATTAAAAGAAAAGTTCGCCTCTGGTCTTTCCACTCGGACAGAGCCCAACTGGCACAACGTAAGCATGCCTGGACAATCGTATCAGGGTTTAAGCCAGGGACCGTGTCAACTTATTTGTCATGCACCTATTCAGTACTGTGGAAAAAAGATTTTTGGCCCTTAGAATGGGAGAATGGCCATTCTTGTATTACTTGCCAAGTTGGCGCCGCACAAATACCAACATAATGTGCAGGGGTGTGGGAGCAGCAAGGAAACAATCGAGCATGTGGTATGTCTTTGTCCTGCACTCCTTGACGACCGAAAGATCTTGCTGAAGAGTGAATGGAACAAACTTGGCACGCGTACGTGTAGACAAGCTATCCTTGCATCAATGAATCCGGATAACCCATTGCTTAATATCCGGTTCACCAAGTTCGTTACAAGAACAGTAAAAAGATTTATAAATAGTGAGAGCCAGCAAGTCAACAGCTGTTATTCACAAAAGGGAGGATTAAGTCCAATGATGTTATGCTGATTTACTCACTCCTCCGTACTATTCGACAGCAGTTGATTGCGGCCTTTTGCACATGGACTATGTTGCTTTCTTGTGTATTCTTGGATTTTAAATTATTGTATGTAGGGATTCTTATTTTATAAACGGAATTGCACTATTAGTGGTATTTGTCATCAACTCCTCATGAATTAATGTCTTGTCCTGTGGCCTTAGTAGACGCCAAACTAGAACGGACAATCATGGTTCTTGACTGTTTCTTACTCGTATCTTAAAAAGTCTTATTGTTTAGATGAAGTTAATATCTTACTAATATGAATAAATATAGACTTCCAGGTTTTTGTTTTTTTTTTATTATTTTTTTTTATTATTTATTGTGGATTTTAAAATACTAAGAGGAAATAATGTAAGCAAAACCCAGGACTAAGATAACACTTGTCTTTTGTTCTATGTGTAAATATTTTAGCAAATATTTGATATACGTTTTTGTTTTCTTATTTTATATTGCATGTCCATCATTGTAATGATTTTTATTAATCAAACAATAAAGTATTCTATTCTATATACTCACTTCCTTGTTCAAACAAACCATAAGCCCCTCTTATGGCTAAAACAAATGAAGGGTGAAAACCCCAAACTGCTTAGGTGGTCCATTTCCCTACAGGGGATGGACTTTACAGTGGAACATAGACCTGGGAGTAACCATGCCAATGCAGATGGACTCTCTAGGTATTTCCACTTAGAACATGAAGACTCAACTGGTCAAGGTTAGTTTAATGTCCCTGCGTTTGGGGGGGGGTTGTGTAGGAGAGTAGGATCTGCTTCACATGGGTATCCCCACTTTTTGCTGATGCTTCACTGTTTTTTGACTTTAGTCTGGCTGGGGCCCTGCTAATCAGAACCCCAGCCTAGCTGCTTCCTCTCTAAAATGGTTTCCATGTACCTTAGGTACCTCTCTGATTGGATTCTGGAGTGCCCTTATAAGTCCCTAGTATATGGTATACTATGTACCCAGGGCATAGGTACCCCAGAGGCCTACCAGGGGCTGAAGCATGTATTATGCCACCCCTGGGAGGCCCTCCAAAATGACACCACAGGCCTGCTACTGCAGCCTGGGTAAGGTGGTGCATGCACCCCTTACTGTGGTATAGGCTACCTATATCACTACCATTGCACACACATATAAACCTATATGTCACTCCTATGGCAGGCCTTACCAATCCTAAAGGCAGAGTGCTTGGTTTTTATGTGAGAGGGTGCCCCTGCATGAGCAGAGACCCTCTGCAGCATTCGGAGTCAATCCTCTGATGCTGTTTGTGGTACAGCCAAACCATATACTCTTAAGTGCAATATATCCTCGTGGTAGAATGCTAACTTTGGACTGGCTGCACCAAAACATGTCGTGTTTGGTGTCAAACACCTTGGAATACTACCCCCCCGCCAGTCCTGGCGGTGGGGGTAGCATTCCACCCTTCTAGAGGTAGAGACATGTACCCACCGGCCTGCCCGGTATTAACTTCACAGAGCCCTGGCATCACAAAATGGATGCCGCTGCCACAGACATGGGTCTGGCCTCCTGCTGCTGACCGAAACTCCGGCAGGGGACACCTGGACAATAGGTTTCCTGTCGCAGGGAGGTGTAACCACCTCCCCAGACAGGATAATGTGTATTGGGGCTGGGCGGGAGCACTCCCTGGTGCTTTGAAGACCAGCACTGCGGCACATTTGGTGTCCCTGTGCATAGTCCAGTTCAAACCGGTTGCAGGGGCTACCTGCCCCTGCTCTGGTGCGAAACTGGACAAATGGAATGGGTGTAACCACCCCTCTTCCCTGACCCTCCCATAGGTGGGTCCCCAGAGTATGTCCAACCACCTAACTTAGTATAAGTATGGGACCCCAGTCCTTAGGACTTTAGATTACCCTGGATGAAACTCTGAAGCCGAATCCTGGACCTTCGGCGCTCTACTTGAAGATTAGAGGACTGAAGAATCTCCCTTCGGGTCAAGGAGTAACTCCCCTGCTTGGCAGGCACCTAAGAAGCAATTGTCCGGTCTGCATCGCTGAAGCTCCCGCCGGACGCCGAAGTCTTTGCAACACCAGCGGTAGATTTCCAGACTTCCTTGAGGCTGCCCTGAGACCCCAGCGAAGCTGAGGCACGTAGCTGTCGTCGGTAAAGTGGAACCGTGACCCCTGGACACCAAGAACCTTTGCAAGTGCATCCTTTTCCTGCTCTCCCACGAAGTTGTGCTTTGGGCTCCGAGTAGCCCCCACCTCCAGCACTGACTGCAGTGAAGATCACTGGCCTCCACTCCACGAGTGTCCTGTGAGCCAGCTCCAAGTGTGTCCACTTGAGGCTCCTTCGCAGTCGCTAGTCCATTGACTAGTGGGCCCTCCCGAAGGCAACTCTTATTCTGCTTGGGCTTTCCTGGTTGCTCCAGACGTGCCCTGACTTACCCTAGCTGGGTGAGTCCCCCAGACCTTGCTGGTCTGCATCAACGTCCTTTCTTTGTTTCCATGTGACTTGCCGTAGCCAAGACTTGTTGGGTCCAATCTAGTCGCCGACACCCCAGCAATCGACAGACGTTGTGGGACAGCTCGAATCCAGCTCCTGGTTGTCGTCGACGCCTCCTGGACCTCGTGGCTGAAGAGTCAAGACGACTGTCAACCTACCTGAAGCACCCGACATCGGTGGGCATCTGCTCATCGCCTTCCTGGTCACTGGCTAGTGACCCAGACTCTGTCCCCTCTGCTTTCAGGTTCTTCAGATCTTCGATCCACCCGGACACTTTCGACTTGGTCGCCAGCATCCCGCTGCAGCAGATCGCCATTGAAAACGATGACGAAACCCAACGCCAAAAGGCACCCATGCACCCGGCTTCCCTGGGTGAGGTAACTCGAGTACTCCGGTGCTCCCGTGGGTATTGACTCTAGAACTGCCTAGTTCTAAAGGGATTTGCTCCAAGTCCTCCTCTAAGTGTCCTTCCCTTTTAAAAATCCAACCGCGACTTTCCCCATAGAAGTCAATGGTGGCTCGCGGCTGTGTTCTCACACTGCACGCGTCCCCCGTGGTTCCCCTGCGTCACTACCTTGGGTGGTTCCTTGGGGTCCAAGCACTTCTACAGGCTCTAGGCCTTGTGTCTCGCTCAGTCGTGGTTCTTAAACTACTTTTTTTGTATATGGTTTGGTACGCCCCTAGGGCTCAAACGTGTATTTGTGCTATTACTGTTGATAACTGACTTGTAACGTATGTACTTCGAACTCTAGCCTCATAAAGAGACTAGGGGTGTGTGTTTAAGACTAAATACATATATTTTATATATATACCTGGTGTGGTCCTCTTTCATTTGGTCACTCAAGAGATTATAGACTGGTAAAACAAGCTGCTTTACATTCCTTCAAGACTTAGCCTGAAGGCTGCTCTCCATAGCTACCACTAGTATAGCTTTCACTAAAGGTTGTCTTTAACCTATCTCCATAAGGGGTTGTTTGGACTGGTACAAGGCGCCCACTTTAAATAGTGGACAGCATATACCAGGCCAACTTCTCACACCCTCTTGTCTGTTTCTGCACCTATGTTGGTTCTTTCTGCACTGCTCTTGCTTCTATCCGGACCTCTCTTGCAAATTTCTCTACCCCTTTTGCCTCTTCCTGCACCCCTCTTGCCTCCTTCTGCACCTCTGTTTGTTCTTTCTGCACTGCTCTTGCTTCTTTCTGCACCTCTTTTGCCTGTTTCTGTAACTCTCTTGTCTCTTTCTGCATTTCTCTTGCCTCCTTCTGCACCTCTGTTGCTACTTTCTGCACTTCCCTTGCCTCTTTCTGCACCCCTCTTGCCTCTTTCTCCACCTCTGTTGCTTCTTTCTGCACTTTTCTTGCTTCTTTTTGCACCTCTTGCTACTTTCTGCACCCTTCTTGCCTCTTTCTGCACCCTTCTTCCCTCTTTCTGCACATCTTTTGCGTCTTTCTGCACCCCTCTTCCCTTTTTCTGCCCCTCTCTTGTCTCTTTCTACACCCCTGTTACCTTTATCTGCACCTCACTTGCCTGTTTCTGCAACTCTCTTGCTTCTTTCTACAGTTCTCTTGCCTCCTTCTGCACCTCTGTTGCTTCTTTCTGCACTTCTCGTGCCTCTTTCTGCACCCCTCTTGCCTCTTTCTGTACCTCTGTTGCTTCTATCTGCACTTCTCTTGCTTCTTTTTGCACCTCTCTTGCTTCTTACTGCACCCCTCTGGCCTCTTTCTGTACCCCTCTTCCCTCTTTCTGCACCTCTCTTGCCTCTTTCTACACTCCTGTTACCTTTTTCTGCACCTCTCTTACCTGTTTCTGCAACTCTCGTGCCTCTTTCTGCAGTTCTCTTGCCTCCTTCTGCACCTCTTTTGCTTCTTTCTACACTTGTCTTGCCTCTTTCTGCACCCCTCTTGCCCCTTTTTGCACCTCTGATGGTTCTTTCTGCACTGCTCTTGCTTCTTTCTGTACCTCTCTTGTAAATGTCTGCACCCCTCTTGCCTCTTTCTATACCCCTCTTCCCTCTTTATTCACTTCTCTTGCCTCTCTCTGCACCCCTGTTCCCTCTTTCTGCACCTCTTTTGCCTGTTTCTGCAACTCACTTGCTTCTTTATGAACTTCTCTAGCCTCTTTCTGTACTCAAATGGGAAGTGCAAGCTGTCAAGTTTAAAGGTCTGCGTGCTCTTGTGACTGAGGTATACGTCTAATTGTATATGTATTTCACATGTGTTATGCATCTAAAGATGGTAGCTTAAAAAGCGGGTAACTTCTCCTATAGGTGCTCAAATCTTCTTAGTTCTGCTCTGCCATTCGGTTGCACAAGCAGACATGTCTTATGTATATAGATGTTATAGAGCCCCTCAAATATACTATTGAATACCCATGTGCTCCGTATTATGAGCAGAAAGAAATACATACACCTTTTTGTACACAAATTTACAGAGTATGCTGTTTGAAACACAGGTATTCAAGTATTTGCATGTTTATTTTTATGTAACATGTCAGTAGGTAAAAGCAGAGACACACGCATGCATACCTTCACAAACTTGGTCAGACTTACAACAATGATATGCTTAGGATTGCTGTTTTATATTTGGTAGGCCTAACATTCTGAGCAGTCGATTAATAGTGAACCTTCATGAGAAAAGTGAGGTTTAAGACATCATGGGAGAAGGATTAGTGATTTGGCTACTTTGTATGAGTCTGTTGTAAGGTACTGTCAAAAGTAGGCCTCTTTCTGCACCTCTGTTGTTTTTTTTGCACTTCTCTTGCTTCTTTCTCCACCTTTCTTCCTCTTTCTGGACTTCTGTTGCCTCTTTCTGCATTTTTCTTGCTGTTTTCTGCACCTTTCTTCCTCTTTCTGCACCTCTCTTCCCTCTTTCTGCACTTTTCTTGCTTCTTTCTGCGTTTTTCTTCCTCTTTCTGCACATTTCCTACCTATGTAGGCATAGTTAGAAATTAGCATTTAAAAAACCTTAGAAATTCACTGAAAAAAACAGAGATTTCAGGTACGTTATAGTTAGGATTTAGCATTTAAAAAACCATAGTGTTCCTCAGGGCTCAACACTATCCCCTGCTCTTTTTAATCTATACGTAGAGCCACTCACAGAAACCCATACAACAAGCAAACATCTCCTTCCACATGTACGCTGATGACACGCAGCTTTACATCAAAATCACTTCGATAGAAGAGATAGGTATCATGAACCAAGCATTAAAGAGAACCGTCCATTGGCTAACCAGCAATCACCTCAAACTTAACCCGCATAAAAGCGAATTCCTTCTGATTTCCCCCCAGAAAAGCGCTACGAACATCCTAGAGTGGGCCAACCTGATCACGGCATTAAACTGTACTCTGAGGATTGTAGACTCTTCCAAATGCTTGGGGATTATGCTAGACAAAACCTGAACATGCTATCACATATTAACACAATGGCAAAAAACGCCCGCTTCCACTTAAGCTACCTCAGAAAGCTGAAACCTTTTATAAGTAACTCAGACCTTAAAACAGCAGTCCAGGCATTAGTTATTTCAAGGATCGAGTATGGTTGCACAACACTAGCTGGTCTTCCCAGGATTTCAACAGCGCCTCTGAAAGCCTGTCTTAATGCGGCCACAAGACTTATAACTGCCTCCAGAAAATTCGACCACATTACCCCTCATCTGAAAGCGCTTAACTGGTTGCCTTGCGAAGCAAGAATTCAACTAAAGATGGCATGTATCACTCACAAAGCGATACATTACAAAACACCTGTGTACCTGGCCCAGAAAATCACTCTATCTGGAGGATGCCGTGTTACCCGGAGTCATGGAGATCTATTACTGAAACCGGCCCGTTTCCATAAGAAAAGAACTTATGACCGAGCTTTCTCTGGTGCAGCCCCAAGAATATGGAACGCTCTCCCCCCGAACATTAGAAGAATTTCGTCCATCGCTGCATTCAAAAATGAAGCCAAATCTTTCTATATGAGCAAATTTCTTACATAATCTCAGCAGTCTAGACATTATCACTGATCCTTCTTGATCATACTTTTGCTACCTCTCATCGAACATTAACCACATTTTGGTCTTGTATATATGGATGTTAAAACTCTAATGTTTCTCCCACATATCAATGTACAATTATTTATGACTTGGTAACATAACTGTTCTCTTGTAATTTGCTGTACATGGAGTATTGTTACTAAACCTACTTGACGTTCATGTTGTTCTAAGTTAAAGATGTAAATGTAAAGCGCTCTGATACCCTACTTAGGGTCATGTTCGCGCTATATAAAATACCAAATAAATAAATAAATAAATAAAATAGAAATACACTGAAAAACCACAGGTTTCAGGGATGTTATAGTTAGGCTGCCATTTCACTCGTACAAAACCAGAGAAATTCGGCTGTTATAGTTAGCTGAGCTAACTATAACTCGCGCCTCACAATGCACTGCTGATGACGTCACATATTCCATCACTCATGACATGGTCATTGACATCACTGATGACATCTTAAATGACATCACTGATGACATCACTCATGACATCATCCACTTAATATCTGATGCACCTCCTCACACCCTAATATAACCTTTGATACACCCACTCTAAAATACAAACTACCATTCTCGAAACCATAGACACATCAATACCAGTTAGTACATACCCAGTCACTGATTTATAGGTGTACACACATCCACTCACTCACCCCTACAGTCACTCATTCACGCAGTCACTCATCTATACAGCCACTGATAAATGCAATCATATACCCATACAGACACTCACACACTGCCACTCCCCCATAGATTTACTCATACACATAGTCAGTCATGCAAAGAATCAATCACTTTGCCATTTACTCACCTATACAGTTATACACACACCACCTCACTTATTCATACAGATACTAACACATACTTACTCTCTTATACAATCACTGCACAAGCACACACTCATCCATATTGTCACTCTCTCAAACCTCACCCTCACATATAGGAACTTATATACTCCAACACTTACATATACTGCCTTTCACATATGTAGTTACTCACACATATACCATGGAGATATCCACTAACTTACGAACACAGCCATAAGCACACTCACTCATCCATACAGCCCCTCACAAACGCACTCATGAACCCATACACTCAGTGAATCACCCACTCACACATCCATGCAGGGAGTCACACACCCCCCCCACCCACCCACACAGACACTCAGGCACCCATAAAGGTACTCAGACAACCAATCATTAACCCGTATAGACACTCATGTAGCTACTCACCAACCCATGCAGCCACTTACGCACCAACTGACAGACTGATACAGACATTCACACAGATTAGTCATTCACCCATGCATTCACTAAGACACGTTCAATCACTCACTTATAGAGTCAGCCACGCACTCACCAAATCATCCATTCAGACACTCATACACCCACTCATTCTTCAATACACCTTGGCGTATATATATATATATATATGTTTAAATATATATATATATATATATATATAACATTCTTGAACCTTTTAGAAACACTCAGTCACTGGATGATGTCATCAGCGATGTCATTTGAGATATCATCAGTGATGTCACTGACCATGTCATGAGTGATGTAATATGTGACGTCATCAGCAGTGCATTGCGGGGCGTGAGTTATAGTTAGCTCAGCTAACTATAACGGATGAATTTCTCTAGTTTTGTATGAGTGAAATGTCAGCCTACCTATAATGTCCCTGAAACCTGTGTTTTTTTCAGTATGTATATATATATATATATATATATGAGGTAACTCGCATTCACTCCAGATACTCTTCCAGAAAAACGAGCTTAGACCCAATAATTTGTGCAGATTTCTCAGTTTATTGCCACCAGATAGTCCGCCATGATGCGTTTCGGTCGAACAATGACCTTGAACATATATATATATGCTTAACAGTACAGTTGTAGTTGATATTCTGGATGTGATATTTTTATCGATTTATAGAACCATAATTAACCACACAACCCCCCTCCCAGAGCCTTGTTAGGTCCTGGGGACCCCATCCCCTAGGGCCATACATATAAGGTAAAAGGGGAAGGGTACCATGTAAGGCCTAGGGGATGCCAGCCCCCAGGGCCATTTGTATTTTATTTAAAGAGGGAGGGGACCAGGTGCCTACCCTCCCCAAGGCTTGTTAGGTGTTGGGGACCCCATCCCCAGTGTCATTTCTAAAAATAACAGGGAGGGCATCAGGCGGCCCCCTCTCCAAGCCATAATCTGCCTCGAGGATCCCATCCCTCTGGGTAGGTAGGTAGGGTAGGTAGGGGTGCTGTGGAGCCACACTCCCCAAGCCTTGTTAGGACCTGGAGTCCACATCACCAGGGCCTGTTCTAAAAATGAAGAGGAGGGGGCCAAGCTTCCCCTCCTCTCCAATTCGTTGTTCTGTAAATGTGTCAGAATCCATGGGTGTGATGTGGGAACACCCAAAGCAGCATCAATGGAACTCCCCTTTGACGTAGAGTAATGTGTAAAAGGGGGCCATATTTACAAGGTCATGAAAAGCCACACATGGTGGCCTAATGTGGCCTTGTATTGTGCGTGACCGGAGCGTCAAAAAAGTGATGCTCCAATGGTGAACATAAGAAAAGTGCTCTCTATCAGTCTGAATCTAATGGTATGGTAGAAAGGTTTAACAGGATAAAAAACTAAACTATTCAGTTGGTAAGGGTGTCAGAACTAGATTGGAAAAGTGAGTTGCTTAAATGCTTTGGAGGTCTACAGACTTTCTCCACATCAAACAAATGAGAAAACCCCATTTGAGATGTTTAGAGGTTGAAATCCTACTTGCAAGCTTCTTATGGGGTGGATGGATTGGAGGAAGGGTTGTGTGAGGGTATCTGATGGGAATTTATGGAGGAAGAATGAGAAGAGGTTGCAAGAAGATACCAAAATCAGATACAACAGGCAGAAAGCCACAAGAGTCTCAGTCAGTCGTATACTGTATTTGGCAAATTTAGCCACATTTGAATAGTGATTCCACACAATCATTTCAATCAATTCCAATTAATAAAAACATTTACATAAAATTGATAAGCATCTCACTGTACCTTGATAGTATACATAATAAAACCAAAAGTGCAAATTATCATATAATTGCCCAATACAGAAGTAAAAACCATGAACTGGGCTAAGTAAAAGATAATTAAGAATATCTCTTTCAAATCTTTAGCGACCCTCCAATATAACTAATCACAGGTCTGAAAACTCTGAGAGAACCCAATTGCTGTAAATACATAAAGCTCTTTTATTTAAACCAGAATGTAGTTGGCTTAGGGGTGGAATTAAAAAAAGTGTTCTCACAGATTTATAGAGCGAATATAGGAGACTGGCTTAGTATATGGTACACACTTATGTAAGTGATGCACTTTGCACAAATCCAGACAACCCTGATGGTGATTTTAGTGCTCTTTGATAACTTTAGAAAGCTCTCAAAGAGGTAGCTGTGGAATGCAGCCTTCAGGCTCATCTTGAAGGAGTGTTAAGTAAGCCTGGGTGGAGTTCACAGAGTTCCGGTTGCGTGGAACTCCACGTAGTGCAAAAAACCCTCCACCGCGTTATGTGGAGCTCCGCAAGTGACGGAGTGTGTTAGAGAAATGCACTTTGTGGTGATTTTCAGCGCCAGGTGTTTGTCCGTGCTGTGACATCATCGTGAACAGCACCATGCACAACGCAAGCGGGCGCAAGCTAGCGCTGCTTCCTTTCTGCCGCTCGGGTAGATTTTCTATTCGAGTGGCAGCTTTCTCAATGCAAACGGACAGTTTCTCAATGCGATCGGCGTGAGCATACACGACCACTCGCATTGAGAAATCCAACCGCCCGCGTTGAGAATTCTCAACGGGAGGTTGATTTTCCTTGCTCGCCAACTTGACATTGACGAGCGCGAATGAGGAACTCCGCGTAATGCGGAGTGAGGAAAACTCTGCAAACTCCACAAGCGGAGTCGAAGTTTGTGAGAAGTTGGCCTGGTATATGCTGTCCACTAATTAAAGTGGGCACCTTGCACCAGTCCAAACAACCCTTATGATGTCAAAGGTCAAAGACAACCTTTAGAAAGCTATCTTAGTGGTAGCTGTGGAGAGCAACCTTCAGGCTTAATCTTGAAGGAATGTAAAGCAGCTTGTTTTACCAGAACATCACCTCGTGAATGACTAAATGAAAGAAGAACCACACAGTAGTTATATAAAAATATGTATTTATTAATATAACACTCTCTACTATCCTCTACATGAGGATAGAACACAAAGCACACAATACAAGATCAATAGAACAGTTGTAAGTAGCACAATACACAGTGGGCTCTAGGGGGAGACCAAACCATATACTAAAATATAGGTGGTATAACAGTCACGACTGAGTTCAAGACAAAGTCTGGAGCACGTAGAATCGCTGGGACCCCAACAAACCACCCAAGGGGAGTAGACTGGGACCCCACGGAGGCCGGGTGCAGTGTGGGAACACGACCGCGAGCTCCGTACAATTCTATGGGGAAGTCGCGGTTACACTTTTAAAGTTTAAGAACCCTTCTAGGAGGACTTCGAGCAAACCTGTTGGAACTTAAGAGTTTGAGGAGCCACCCCACCCATGGATACCGTAGTACCCAAGTTACCTGTCCCAGGGGAGCCAGGTGCATAGGTCTGAAGTGGCGTCGGAAACTGCTGTCCTTCTCAATGGAGAGCTGCAAAGAAGTACTGCTGCCCTGAAGGTGAAAAGGGTCGGGTGGAAGCCTGGATTCAAGGAAGATGGAACCTGAAAGCAGAGGGGACAGAGTCTGGGTCACTTCAGAGTGACCAGGGGCTCGGGAGATGAATGCCCACCGATGTCGGGTGCTTCAGGTGCGAAGAAGGGATGCTTGACTCTGCAGCCACGAGGGCCAGGAGATGTCGAGGACAACCAGGAGCTGGAGGTGAGCTGTCGTGCGAAGGATGTCGAGTGCTGAGGGGTCGGTGTCTGGCTGGAGCACCAACAAGCCTTGGCAAAAGCAACCCACGCAGGAAGGTCAAGCAGGTTACGGTGTGGACCAGCAATGTCCAGGGGACTCACTAAGCAATGGGGAGTAGGGGCACATCTGGAGCAACCACGAAAGCCCAACAGAAATCAAGATGTCCCTCAGGAGGACCCACAGGCCGGATAACCAGGAGTCGCGAGGGGACCTCGAGCAAGATTGCAAAGTACCAGCCCATGGAGCACTCGGTGCGAGGAGGCTGGAGATCTTTGGTTCAAATACTACTCAGGGTCAGGACTACACGGAGTCCAAAAAACTGAGAACTGAGAAAATCCTCTAAACCGACCTAGATCATTTATGGGTAAACGTCGAAACGCTGAAGAAGACTTGATTGATGTCAGGATCCGAGTCTACATCCAGACACACGCTCAGGACAATTATTAAATCCTATTGGACCATCAGAAAAATGGCGCCTCTCTGCAGCTGCTAAAATCACGGCCGTAGCAGGGCAGGTGACCTGCCTGTGCATCAGGATAGAAACAGGTTGACATCCGTATAGATACAATAACAGACAGGGTCTCATTTGGTGTTTGACCTACTGCCTACTCAGATAAACCCCGCTCAACCCTTTTTTTTTTTAGAACTAATCGACTCAAAACTGGTCCTGATGAAGATGGTTTTATTAGGGTTCCACCGAAACGTGCGTTGACCTATATTTGATCTACGGGAATCCTGTCAGAGACACACACAAGAGAAGAATTTGTTGGGACGTATCTGCACAGCGTATTTAAACAACTAGTGTCTCGATTCTGATCTATTGGATCCCATACATGCTTTGAAGTGTTTTGTTTATCATTTTTCAGTGTTGTATGTTTGATAGGATGGATGAGATGGTTGATAGGTATGATTGTAGGTTTGATGGATGAATGTGGGGTTATCTTTGTATTTGTATTTATGAATTGTTTTTATCATACTGCACTGTCTGTTCTATTTAGTCACTTTAGGCCAACTGATGTATTAGGCCATTTATGAAGCTAGGCTCATAAAATATACTGAAGTACTGATATTACTTGTTCGTTATTTATGGTGTATGTTTTCTATGTTTAATGCCAATTTAAAGTAATGGATTTCTGAAAAAAGAAAAAAATATTTTTATAAATAATAAATACAGTCCTCTGAACTAATTTTGGTTCCAGAAGATAATTTGGGGTTATGTTTGGTGTATGAGCCTTTTTGGCCAGTGGTATAAATGATCAAGGTCGGTTTAGAGGATTTTCTCAGTTTTTTGTTGTTTCCCCCTCCTCTAGGACCTAAAATAATATAGGGGGTACCTTTCTACCTATTTGCTACATGGAGTCCAATGCCCAAGCTCGGGAATTGCCAACTAGCCTATGCACTTGCAAATGGACCCGGTGCACAGGGGTTCGGGTCACGCAGTTCCCACGAGAGATACTGGCCTCAAACTTGGTGAGAGGGCAGCTCGACCTCAGGGACCTTCGGAAACCCACCTCCTGTGTTGCTGAAATCTTCGGAGTCAGCAGGAGCTCAGGAGCAGCAGACCGGTCAGTTGCGCTTCGGTGCCTGCGAAGCAGGGGAGTGACTCCTTCACTCCAAGGGAGATTCTTCAGTTGTCTTTGGGAGCACCACAGGTCCTGCACAGAGTCTGTATGGAGCACAGGCACAGACAGAGCTTTGGACGGAGAGGGAGACAAAGTCGGACCCAGTCGAAGTTCAGCGAAGTCCAGAGTGTCCAGACGATCGAAGATCAGTGGTTTCTTCTTGCAGAATCTTCTCCACGTAAAATCTAAAGTCTTACAGCCAGGTAAGCCCTTTTGTACCCACGGGAGAGGTTTGGGCAGATTCAGGGGACCCTCCTAGGGGAGGGTCAGGACAGAGGGGTGGTTACACCCATGTCCTTTGTCCAGTTTCATGCCAGAGCAGGAGCCAATGGCTCTCAGAACTGGTTTGAGCTGGACAATGCACAGGGACACCAAATGTGCCCCAGATGCAGACTTTCAGGCACTCTCAGAGTGCACCCACCCAGCCCCAATACACTAAATCCTGTCTGGGAGGTGGTCACACCTCCCTGTGACAGGAAGCCTATTGTGCTGCCTTCCTCTGCTTGAGCTTGGCTCAGCAGCAGGAGGGCAGAAATGTGTCTCTGGCCGGCAGCATCCATTTTGTGCTGTCCGGGTCGAGAAGGCTGGCATCGGTAAGACCAGTGACCCCACGAATCTCGCTTCTGAAGGGTGGAATCATACCTCCCACACCAGTTACTGGTGTGGAGGTATGATTCCAAGGTGTTTGATACCAAACACAATATATTTCTATGCAGCCGTTTTCAAGATAGCTTTTATCACGAGGTTATAATGCACCTTTACCTATAGGTCCTGCTGAGTCACAGACAACCCGGGAGAATGGTCTCCGAAGGCTGCAAAGGGGCTCTGCTCATGCAGGGGCACCCTCTCACTAAAACCCCAGCACCCTGCCTTCAGGATTGATAAGGCCTGCTATAGGGGTGACTTATAGGTTTTAAGTGTAGTGACCTATAGATATAGTGAACCTATATCTAAAGTAAGTGGTGCAAGCACCATCTTACACAGGCTGCTGTAGCAGACCTGGAGTTCCATTTTGTATGGCCTCTCATGGGTGGCATAATACATGCTTCAGCCCATGGGAGGCCTCTGGGGTACCTATGCCCTGGGTACATGGGTACCATATACTAGGGACTTATAAGGGTACCCAAGTATCCAATCTGGAGTGTACCAAAGTACATGTATGTCAATTTAAGGGAGAAAGCAGATAGACTGGGGCCCTGATTAGCAGGATCCCAGTCAGACTAGTCAAAAACCATCAAAACACCAGGCAAAAAGTGGGGGTAACCATGAAGTCAGATCCTACCTTCCTACAGAGTTCACCACCCAGGTTTAGTGTTAAGCAGCTTGCTTTACCAGTTTAATCATGTAGTCTAGGCTAAATGAAAAAGAACTACACATTATTTATATAAAAATACTTCTATTTATTACACAACACTCACTAATACATTGGTATATATCTTACCCGGAGTTATCAACACTATACACAAAAATACTTCAAATGCAATAACGTAAGTAGCACAAAATACAGTGGTTTCCAGGGGGAGAATAAACCATATATTAAGAAAGTGAGATACGAACTGCAGAAGAGGATGAGACTTAGGCAGAAGACCCAGAGGAGCAAGGGACACAAGGAACCCGCCATGGTAAATACCCACGAACCCCACAGAGTCTGTGTGCAGAGTGAGAACACAGCTGAGTGCCCAATGGAAGTCAAAGGAGAAGTTGCGGTTGCAGTTTTGCAGAAGAAGGACCCTTACCAGAGGACCCCAAAGAATTTCCTTGGAGTACAGAAGAATGTAGAGCCACCCTACCCGTGGATGCCCTGGGAACCAGGTTACCTACACAAGGGGAGCCAGGTGCATAGGGGTGAAGAGACGTTGGAAACCTCCGTAGACGACAATGGAAGACTTGGAAGAAAATGCCTCTGGAGAAGAAAGTGAAGAAGTCCGATGAAATCCAAAGGTGGATTCTGGAAGTGAAGAACCTGCAAGCAGATTGGACAGAGTCTATGCCACTCAGGAGTGACCAGGAGGCACGGAAGAGCAATGCCTACCGATGCCAGATGGTTCAGAATAGTTGACGGTGATCCTGTCGCTGCAGCTGTGAAGAGCAGATTATGCTGAGGAAGACCAGAAGCTGTGTATGAGCTGTCCCATTTTGAATATCAGTGACTATGTAGTCGGTGTCTGGCGAGAGCACCAACAAGCTAGGTAGCCGCAACTGGCATGGAGAATGATGAAGGAGCAATGTTGGGACCAGCAAAGTCCAAGGGACTCACCAACATCAGGAGATTCAGAGCAGGCCCCAAGCAAGCAGGGGAGCGCACTGAAGCAGTAGAAGACCCTCAGGAGGACACACAGGCTGAAGGCAGAGGGGTTGCAAGAGGACCTCGAGCAACTCACCATGAAGGAAGGCCCACGGTGCAGAGGGTGCGGTGAGGACACTGTACTTGGCAGAAAGAGATGCTGGAGGCTGTGCATGATCGGATTTGTTTGGAAAAACATTTATGATTGTTTTCAAAACATTTAGGATTGTTTTCAAAACATATCGATTCTAGAAGAAACCCTGGAGTGACTACTCTAGTATATAAGACCCTTATTCCCCCTGCAAATTAGATGAGAATTCCTGCCAAGCTGACACTGGGCCCTGCATGCTGAATCTTCAACACACAGTTGTCTGAAATCCCTTGCGGGGTGTCATCCTCGAAGCAGAGACGGGGTCCTTCATTCTCTACTATCAGGTGAGGGGGCTGGTTCTTCCCTAGGGGTTTCTTGGCTACATACATACATATACGCATATACATGCTACACATACAGACCTAGGCTAGATACAGTTAGGCAAATTACTTAGGGCGCGCATTTTAGGAATATGCAAGTGCTACTGTTTTTTTCTGAACTGCTTATGTTCATCTTATTAGCACTGTGGTAGAAATGCATCTACTATTTACTATATTGGTACTAGCAATCTCTTTCGTATGCTTCTGTCTCCTGATTGTCGCAACAAATATGTTTTACACAAAGCTGACGCTGGACCAATAAATACTTATTGAAATGTCCTAATCGCCATCCTGTGTATTTTCTGAGAATAAGTGAGCACGAGTGACTGAGCGAAAAGTACTGTACTGTTTTTCACGATCCCTGAGGAATCAGGGTTGTCATGTTCAGTGGTTGCCAGAGACTACCTACACCACTGTCAGATACAGGGGGGTGGTAGTGGCACTGTAGAGCTAGCTGGTCTAAACGGCTGACAAATCCTGTGGGGGTGTCCGGAAGCGGTTGGGACACCAAGCCCTCAGTTTAGGCCATCCAAAACGCGCAGGTCTTGGGGACTCCTAGGAACTACACGACAGTACATTATATTGCCCAGAAAAATTTGATTTATTGTAAAAACGGATCTCTGGGCTCAAGCTGAGGTGGGTATTATATCGCGGTTGGTGAAAAATACAGGGACCCCCAGTCTAATAAAAGTACTCTTGAAATAAGCTAGCTAAGGGATGTTAACCATCTTGTCCAAGGCTTAAATCAGTGGATTGTCACATTTTCAGTCATAACACAATGAAATCTTCTAGGTAATTTAGACCCACATACGAATTACAGAAAAAAGTAGACGAGCCAGAAGGGACCAGTAGTAATTACACAGAAAGCTGTTTTCTACTTTTTGAAGGCTAGTTCAATTACAATAACCCCACACTCCCACCCCAGAAGTAGCAATCGAGCAACATGTGGATTTATACATGTTCATCATCTCCTTCACAGGCCTATGGCCCAGTTTTGAAGGAAACCAAAATATGGCTTCAACTGATCTGGGCAATTACTGTGCTCTGAGTCAACAATGATCCCCAATGTAAATGTGAGTCAAAGGGAGACCTAGGTAATTAAAACTCTCTACTTTAAAGACAGGGGCACCATATAGAAAGTGTGTCTTAGTTTTTGTTCTTTTTGGCCCACAGACAATTATAAAGGATTTTGAATGGTTAATCTTTAAGTCTAAAGCAATCATGAACTCGGAGAAAGCATCAATCACTCTCTGCAGCCCATTTGCAGTCCCAGCTATAAGTAGAGCATCATCCTCATATAAAAGAGTCAGGATAACCCGATTCCCCACCGTAGGGAAATCTAGATTCTTTTGTAGTACATGACCCTTAAGGCCATTTATATAAATAAAAAAATAAAAACAGAGCTAGAATACAGCCCTGGCGAACTCCCTAGTTACAATAGATAGGTGGTGTGCATTCTCCCCACCCCCGCCAAACGAAAGCGAATCTTGGCAGAGTGTCCCAATGAAGATGGTGTAGTAGGGTAATCAAAGCCTCTTCCACCCCGAGATTTTCAATAATCACCCATTTTTTGGAATGGTTTATTGTGTCGAATGCGCATGGTAAGTCCATAAATGCTAGATGTAGTGTACCCTTCTTACCTCTGGTGTGCTTATCAAATAATAGGGAAATATTCAAACATTGACAGTGCAGGAGCCTTGTCTATAACCATATTGCAACTCAGAAACAATATTATTAGAATTGGCCCACTCCTCCAGTTTTGCTTAAAGAACCCTGCCCAGAATTTTCACGGTGGAGTTCAATGAAGATATTCGACGATAGCAGGCTGGGATGTTCCTATCTCCTTTTTGATAAATGGGGACTATAATAGATTCTTTCCATGTGGAAGGTAATATGCCAATGATCACATCTCTAGATGCATTTGTAAGCAAGGGGCCCCTAGGTCAATATTTTCTTTAAAAATGTTCCAAGGGACTCCATCCAGGCTGGGTGCTTTTCTGCGCTGGGTGTTCTTAATGGCCGCTGCAACATCCTTAACTATAATAGCAAAACTAAACTGAAGGGCCAATCCTATGTCTTTGGGAGAGAGTACCTTAATGTCCTGTTGTGTACAAAGTGAAATGGAGGAGTTAAATGCTTGTGTGAAGTGTGCAACCCAAAATCCAGCTGGGATTGAGTAGTCTATCTTAGAGAAAGGCCCTTCAGTAAAAATTGTGCGATTCACGGTCTCCCAAAAAAGTCTGGCGTTTCTGGATTTCCCTGCGAATATAGGTTGGACCAATAAAGATCTCTTAATTTGGCCTTCCTCTCCCTCAAAGCAGCTTGATATACCTTGTGAGCTGTTCTGATGTTTCCTCTGTCTTTGGGACAAAGTTTAAGGCTACCTTCAGCTGTTTATGTGCTTTGGAGCAGGCTGCGATGAACCATCGCTGTTTGAGAGGACTGGATGGGCTATGTTTCAAGGTTAACAATTGAGAAATTACAAGACAAACAGTTCCAAAACCTTTTAATATAGAGCAGAGGGGGATATAAGCACATAAACACTTTTTTACTATGCCTACTATTTCAGAGACTACAGCTGCCAAGATCGTTTTAGGGTCAACAGTATCCCATCTGAAAAGCAATTAGAACTGATTCCAGATTGTCTTCTACTTTAGGTTGGACCTTTTTAAGATAGACTACCAGAGGGTTGTAATGACTTATACATTTAGGTAAAATTTAAAGTCTAAAACTAAACAAGTAAATTCATTTGAAATTAGTATAAAATCAATTATACTATGCTTGCTGCCCACAATATAAGTAGGATAGGACTTAAAAGGTGTCGGACCACACTCGCTCACAAAAAAGAAGATCCTTGGTAAAAAACATCATATTCAGAGCATCCCCATACTTGGTGTGCCTAACATGGTTCATCGTCTGGCCATCAAAATTTGCTAGACCACACACTCGCGACTCGATATACTCACACAAAGTGCAGTTAAAATCACCCGCCCAAAGGAGGAAATGAACTTGATTTATGACATTGAAATTTACAATCATGTCCTCTAACTTCGCCACAACGTCAGAACAAGTTAATAATTAACAAATTAACTGAACCCAAGGCGGGCAGCCTTAATACTTAAAACCAAGAAGTTCCTAAATACCCTATTTTAAGCAATGAAGTCTTAATGGAGACCAAGAGAGCCAAACCACCATTTGCCTGCCCTCTAGCAGAAGGGAGTGCAGGTTTGCAAAATGAAGAAAAACCATTGATATAAAATTTTGTCCTGTGACCAAGTTTATTGTAAACAAATTACAACAAAATCTTTTATGTATCCTAACCAGTCTTCATTAGTTAACTTGGCCCAAACTCCTGCTATATTCCACGATAACAAATTATGGTTTAATTTTCTTTATTGGTATTGTTAGCATAGAGACCAAAAATACATCAGAATTTCGAGGCCAGTTGTCTTCTGGGACACTGTACATTGGATTGTATATTAACCCCACAACCCCCCCCAACACCTCATCCCTCGGACCCGGTGAACATGAGAGAAAGCTCCTGACTGTCACAAAGAAAAACTGTCCTACGAAGAAGCCCCTAAGTAGTGGCAGGGAAAGCGTCGGGCAAGCGCAGACCTCTTAAGTATTTTGGGCAGGTAAGTTCATGAAATTCTTTTTTTTTTAACACTCTTTATTGAATTTTAACATGATTAATTAATTAATTAATTACCCCCTCCCCATCCAAGCCTGGATATAAACAGAAAATATTAAAGTACTGAGCAGGTGAAAGCAGTAGAGTTGAATATACACTAGCAGCACATAAGTGTCATGAATACATCAAATCATAGTACAATATCATAATAATAATAATAATAATAATAATAATAATAATAGTAATAATAATAATGAAGCAGCCCCAAACAAAAGCCGGCTGCATGCCCGGTAAATCATACAAGACAGGCCAATCATCCCTGACCCTGTGTTACGAGCCATTTCCTCAGTGGAGCCCCCTTTTTCGAACTCGGTTCCCTTTCTGTGCGTAAACAGCCCATTCTGTATGGTAAACTGAGATTAGCCGGGTGAGCCATTGATTAAATGATGGAGGATCGGGGTCAAGCCACGCTGTCGCCAGGCACAGTCTGAGTACTGCCATGGCAAGGAATATAAAAGGTGGTTAAGCCGAGAGAAGAGATTCCCCCTAATAGAATCAATTGGGAGGTAACCTCAATCCTCAGATTCAATTGGGCCTCAAAGTAATGGGTTATATCCCTCCTCAAATTCACTAAGCCAGGGCAATCAGCCAACATGTGAACCAGGTCTGCCCCCACCACATGGCAGCATGGACAGTACGTGCCAGAGACTCCACTCCACCTGATAATTTTAGCCGGGGTAATATATAGGTTTAACCATGTTTTATAATGTTCTACCTGAAGGTTGGTGGATAAAAGAGTTGAGTGAGCTAGTTCTAAAGAAAAGAGGCTCTCCCCCTCTGTAGTTTGCAGTGCCCCCTGCCATCGAATAATATGTTTCCCAATATCGTCCCCCATCCTATCATTAAGTAATTTATAAATACTTCCAATCATAGGTTTGCTTCTAGCTAACAGGTCCAAAAGCTCGACTCTGTTAAACCTCTTCCCTCCACCTCTTTTCTTCCCTATAAAATCCCTGATTTGTAGAAATTTAAAGAATTTGTTATTTCCTAACAGAAATTTACTCTTCATAGTCTCAAAGGTAGTAAAGCTTTTATCATCAAAAAAATCCTCCCCAAAAATGGACCATCATTTTCCACCAGCGCCTAATGTAGGGATCAAGAAATATGTCTGGTAAGAGAGGGTTATCTTGGAGGAGAGTGTAAAAACTAAATCAGCCAATCCCTACTTTTTTCCTGACACTAGTCCACACTCGAAATGCATATGATAGGGTCTTGAACCTAACTTTCGTAAAATAACCAAATTCTAATTGCTGAAACATACATCCCCAAACCACAGCTCCAAGGGTCAATTTAAAGCATGACGGGACAGTATCATGTATGGCCGCTTCTTGAGTTGAATCAAACAACAGGGAGATTATTTGTTGCAATGCCGAAGCCCAATAATACAACCAGAAGTTTGGTACTGCCCACCCTCCCCGCTCCCTTGGGAGGGAAAGGAACTTCAAGGCCCTCTGGGGTCTAGCATAAGCCCATAGGAGCCTCTCTATCATACAATCCAAAGCCTTGAACCACATGTTATACACCTCAAGGGGTATGGCTCTGAAAAAATACAAAAGTCTTTGGGGAAACATAATTTTAATTAGATTGCTCCTGCCAATCAGGGTAAGTCTAAGATTATTCCATCTAAGAAGCTCAACCTTAGTTTTATTAATTAACAGGCCCAGATTACCCTCTATAACTTTATCCATGTCTGCACTGATATTAAAGGCCAGATATACTGCGTTCGAAACTACCCGTGTATCCTCACACCTGATATTATTGTTTATGAGTATCTGTGTTTTGTCTCTATTGAGTCTATAACCCGATATACTGCCAAAGAGATCAGTTCCACTTCAATTTCAATAACTGCGACCATGGGGCCTGGAGTGACGATCGCAAGGTCATCATCCTATGCCAGGAACTTAGTATCCTAGCCGCTAGTTGACAATCTGCAGGATTGAGGCGTTACCTTTAATACAGAGAATTAGAGGGTCAATATAAATGGCAAATAGCAGGGGGGAACACGGACATCCCTGCCTCGTCCCCCATTGGATTTTGACTGTCTCCGATTCACTACCCATTAACGCAATTTTAGCCGTATGCTTAATATATAACATTTTGATCCACCCCATAAAGTCCCGCCCCAGACCCTTCTCCAATATTGCCCAAAGATAAGGCCAGGAGAACCTATCGAACGCTTTCTAAGCGTCTAACAATAGTAGAGCCATAGGGTCTCCTTGAATTTTGGCCACATCAAATAAAGTAATCACCTGCCGAATGTGATCTGTTGTTCCCATTCCCGGGATAAAGCCGTGTTGTATGGGTGAAACGATTTTCTTTATGATCCTAGATAAACTTAAAGCTAAGATTCTAGCAAAAATCTTAGTGTCAGAGTTAATTAATGTAATGGGTCGATATGACCCTAGCTCTTGCACCAGCTTTCACTTTTTGGGGAATACCACAATCTTCGCAGAGGTCCATGAGTCTGGAGGAGGGGTGCCCCTCTGAATAGCTAAGAATACCTTGAGCATGTACTCATGGACACTAGTGGCAAAGGTTTTATAGAATTCCCACGGAATAAAGTCTGTCCCTGCCGCTTTTCCAGATGCTAGTCCAGAAACTGTAAGAGTTATTTCTTCTGCCAATATAGGTTGATCTAAGAGCTCCCGATCCTCCCTATCCAATGTATCCAGAGCCGCAAGATCTAAATATGACTCTATCTCGCTTGGATCTACCTTCTCCTCAGCATATAATTGCTGATAGTATCTCTGAAAAGAGGGGCATATCCCCCCTACATCAGAAATAAGTCCAAGCTCTGGGTCTTGAATTTGCTTAATATCGCCATAAGTTGCCTGTTGTCTGGCGCGGAATGTCAAGATATGCCCCACCTTTTCATTAAATTCATATGTTTTGTTTTTCCATACCGAATATTTTTCAGCCGCTTTCTTAGCAGAGATATCCCCTATTGCTGTTTTAGCAAATTTAACCCGGAGCTGGGCATCCTCAATATCAAGTCCCACAGAAACAGCTTCTACCAAACCCGCCTCAGCCCGCGATAAGGCCTGATAGAGTTCCTGCAGATGCTGCTTCTCCTTCTTCTGTCTACTCTAACTAAATCTCAAGGTTTCCCCACAAATCCCTGCTTTAAATGTATCTCATACTATACCAATGGGGGCGGTCCCTAGATTTTCAGCCATGAATATTGGGATCCAATTCCTCATATGTAAAACATAATCTTCATCAAACAACAAAGCTCTTTCAAACGACCAGCCCCCATTAGATTGCGGAATAGCTTGAATATCTAACTCTAGCACTGAGGGATTTTGATTGGACATCACCCGGGGATATTTAAATATGCAAGAAGCAAGCATCAGCCCCCTGGATATAAAAAAATAATCAAGGCGAACATTCACCTGGTGAGGGGCAGAGTAATATGTATAGCCTGGGTCCAGGGGTTCCTTATGAGCCCAAACATTGTAAAGCCCATGAGTCATTACAAGCTGCACTAGTGACCGGAAAACCTTGGGTTTACACCCTTTATACAATGCTGCACCTTCCATCAGGGCATCCCTTTTAATACTGATATTGAAATCCCCACAGACAACCAAAGGCAGGGCTCACCCAGCCAGTTTAACACTAATCCAACCCAATAGAGCTGCGTCGTCAATGACGGGCCCATAGATAGAGCAGAGTATAAAAGACCCTCCAGCATAAATACATTCTACAATGGCCCATCTTCCAAACTTATCCACCCTAGCTCTAGTATGTCGAATCTTGCCTTTGAGTGCCATTATCGCCACCCCACCAGTGCGGGTACCTTGCAGAGTCCTGGTAATAGTTTGATATCCTGCATATTCCAATAGATGTTTTTGAGATCCCTCAACATGCGTTTCCTGCATGCAAACTATATCTGCTTTTAAATACTAAAAATCTATATTCACCCTCTGTCTCTTTCAAAAGTTATTCAAACCACAAATATTAATTGAGGCAATTCTTAAGCTAGTCATCTTTTATTATAGTGTAGTATTTTCCTGATGAGCACCTGCCTGCACAAACACAAACACAACCCATCACTTTGCTTGGATTTCCCCCACCATCTCGCCACCCCCAATCCCACACTCTCTGAACCAGCCCCCCTCCTCCCCCAACTCAGCCCTTGTCACAAGCAAGAGGGTCATTCCTGAACCTGGTGATGGTGCTTACCCGTGAGCCGACCCTGCCCCCACCGGCCCTGACCCAGACCGCCCGACCCCGCCAAAGCCCGAAAAGGAATACAGGACAAAAAAATAAAATAAAGGAAGGAACCCCCTCTCCAGAAGCCTACATGGCCCTTCCAAAAAATCCAAAGAAGATATACACCCATGAGAAGGGACCCAAGAAGTAGGAGATACAAGCTAGAAAAGCGACCCTTTCGATGCAAAGAGAGAAGAGAAGCAACCAGGGATTTATCAACCCAGTCCAGTCTCATTAGTGATCTCTTTCAGGTATTCTTGCGCTTTCACCTCCGAAAGGAATGTCCGTGTATTTCCCTTGAAGATGACCTTAAGACAAGCCGGATTTAACAGAAATACTTGACAACCTAGCTGCTGGAAAGGGGGAAATAGGTGCCGGAGTCGCCACCTCCTCTCCACTGTCACATGGCAAAAGTCTGGACGAGCAAAGAAGGTATGCCCATCATATGACCTCCTTGCTTCTGGTCTTGCCTTATAGAAGATCGCCTGGCATAGGAGAAAGTTACCAAAATAGACCAGGATAGCTCTAGGTCTCTCCGTCTGTTGAGTATGATTTTTCTTGGGAGTCGGAGGAAAGCGGTGTACCCTTTGCACTTCAGATTCCCAGTCCCATTGGGCGAGATCAGGGAAGTCTCACTTAAGCAGCTTCTGCATGAAGGATCTGATGCCACTTCCCTCCGCATTCTCTGCGAGGCCGAGAAACCGTAAGTTGTTTCTGCATTGATGGTTCTCAAAATCCTCCAGCTTCCACATCACGTCAACTAGCTGAGTCTCTTGCAGGCTCTGCCATTTCTCCACTGTTGCCACAGCAGCTTCTGCTGCCTCCGCCTGTTCCTCAACTGTGGGAATATGCTCTGCCATCTCAGAGCATATTTTAGTAACTTTTCGCACTGCACCTTGTATTTTCCTTGTAGCCAGATGGGCTCTTTTATGTTCAACTTTAGCCTCGGACTGCATCTGCTTCAGCATGGAGTAGATTGTATCCATTGTGGGAACAGTATTCATGTCTGCTGAAGGCGCCCCCTGTGGTGTGCCCAATCTCTCTCCCTCATTCTCACTATATACCTGATGGGTCGCTGAGTAGTCCCACTTCAATTGCCTGGTGATATTTAACTCTAATCCCCGCACTTTGTCGATCCTCCTTGATCTCTCGCTGCACCTTTCTGAGAGAGATAGTCGCTTTTGCGTTGATGGTTACTCCTTACCCCCATTCGGGCTATCCCCCGATGAGTCTGGGGCAGAATCGTCATCCTTCAGTTCCTCACTGAGGCCGGAGAGGTTTGACTCATCTGTTAGGGAAAAGAATTTCTCTGCTCCTTCTGGAGATCCTCCTATTTGTATTGTTGCCCTTGAATGACGGTCTTTCTCTAAGGGGTCTCTCATGTCGCCCCTACTCAGTTTCTCATCTAATAGTGAAAAAGTATTTAACTCTGAGTCCTGCGCCCAACCTCCAGAATCTCCATAGTTGACTCTCCTCTTTCCCCGTTTTCACCAATGTCATTTTCCTTCTCTTTTGGTGCAGTGCTACCCGATAAGGTTTGATCAGCCCTTTCGGACCCCTTTGAGGAATTAACCTCTCCTACTGCAGGCACAGTCAAAGGAAGTACAGTAACAGGAGACTTATCCTGATCTTTCAGGTACTGTCCCGCGAGTTTACCAGAGAAAAGTTCTGGTATAGAGGGCTGTCTCTCTTTGGGCACTTCAGGGCAAATCACAGTCCTTTGCCCTCCTGGATGGTCCGTTTTCAGCCCCTCTCTACCAGCGAGGGATTTCCCTGTTGCCGTCCCAGTACATTCCTCTGCTTTCCGAGAAAGCAGCTTCTTAGTGTGTGGAGCGGGGCGTGCAGGGGCCGGCCCCACAGGCTCCGCCCCCTCCTTTGCTTGTTTGCTAATTTTCTGCTGCATCGTTGGGCTTTGCGGAAGCCAGAACCAGGGAGAAGTGCTGCAGTGATTTTCCGAGGCAAATGCGGCTCTCCAGGCGATCCTGCCCATCAGCAGCAGCCCGTCAGCGTAGCTAAGCTGCCGACGAATATGAAAGCCAGCACGCTCCAGGAAGGTGGCGAGCTTGAGCATCGGCGCCGGCGATCGGGGTCAGGGACAGGGGAGCAGCTACTGCGGCAAACTAAGCAGCCGCCATCTTGCTTCCCTCTCCTATCCAATGCTCCAAGTTCATGAAATTCTGATGTCAACATTATCAAGAATGGACCCCACAGCTAGGGAAATGAGGTGTCTTGGTTAGATAGCGTGAGAGTGATGCGTTCCAAACCTAGTATGTGCCACATATGATGTAACCAACCTAGGTGTGTGGGAACATGTCCTATACCCCAGTGGGTCAAGATATTCTGTAAGGCTGTCCTCAATGCCAGTCCAATCTGTCTGTCCCGCCAGGATTTAAGGAGGAAGGTGAGAGCATTGGGGAGACCCAAGACAATGTAAGTCAGAAATCTGGGGAGGTCTGTGTGAAATTGAGTGTCTATGTCGTTAAGTACCTGCGACCAATAGGTCGTGAGTTTCGGGCAGTCCCAGAGGATGTATAGTAGGGTGCCAGGGTACCCGCATTGGCGCCAGCACTCTGGGTATCTGGACAGGTTACATTTATGCAATTGGTGGACTGTATAATACCAATAGGTGACAACTTTTGTGGCTGTTTCGATACTAGCTATGTTATGGGCAGTGTGTCATGCCCAGTAATAAATATCCCCCCACTCTTTCTGCGTGAGCACTCTGCCTAGTTCTAACTCCCAGCGCTTCTGGCTCGTAGATTTGGGGACCTCTGTATTGCGGCCTATCATTAGATATAGTTCTGAAACAAGACGCTTGTCAGATGTCTTAGAGAGCAGCCAACGTTCAAAGGGGGTGAGTTGCCATTCATCTCCAGTGCCGACAGAGGGGTGCATCACCCAGTGGCGAATCTGGGTGTAGTGCCAATGTTCCGACTCCGGAAGTGTAAAGGTTGTGCGTAAAGACTCGGAGGGGACCGGACCCTCCAAATCAAACATGTGGCCGACGGATCTACAGCCTGCTTGGTTCCAGACGTGGAATGTGGCATCATGTAGACCCGGGGTAAAGTCCTGGTTCCCAACTATAGGAGTCAGCAGAGAAGGGAAGGACGTTAGCCCCCCCATACCACCAGTCTATCCCAAACGGCCAATGATGCTTTAGTGATGGGAGAGAGGTAAAGGGTTTTGGGGCGGGCTCGCTTGGGAAGAAAGGGAATTTTCCATAAGGGCTGTCCTACCAGTGCCCTATCCATAAACAGCCAGCGCTTCTCTGACTCTTCATGTGACCATTCCACAAAGATCCTGAGTTGGGTAGCTTAGTAAGATCGATAGATGTCCGGGAGTCCCAGACCTCCTTCTGTTGGGGGTCTATAGATAAGGTCTCTGCACAGACGAGGTCGCTTGTTTGCCCATACAAATCTATTTAGCTCCTACTGGAGAGACCTCAACATCCTAGGGGACAGGGCGAACTTGGAAGAGTAACAGGACCCTAGGGAGAATCGTCATTTTATTTGCTGAAATTTTCCCAACCAAGATAGACAGTAGACTCGCCACCTATGTGAGTCAGATTTAATCTGTTGAGTCAAAGTCTGGTAGTTAAGGGCTACTCTGCTCACTATTGTGGGGGTGATATGGAGGCCCAGGTAGGGAATGGACGTCGGAGCCCTTTGGGCTAGACTCGCTGCAGGGAGTCTAGAGTATGTGGCTGGAGTGTCAGATTGAGGGCCTATGATTTGTGGATGTTTATGTTAAAGCCAGCTGCCAGACCGAAAGCCTCCTACTTGCCTAAAAAGGCGGGTAGGGAGGTGCAGGGCTCCTCCAAAGTTACCATGATATCATCTGCATATAAGCTTATGGTGTGTTGCTCTCCTCCGAATTGGATCCCTTTTATCTGAGGGTTAGTGCAGGCTCTATGAGCCAAGGGCTCCATCGAAAGAGCGAATAACAGGAGTGATAATGGGCACTCCTGCCTGGTTCCCCTGCCAATGTGAACTGGAGTGGAGGAGCATCCATTGACATGGTCCACCGCTGTGGGTTGGGTATAGCTACTGAGTATCCACCGAATAAAGCGATCCCTCATTCCAACCTGTGCTAACGTGGCCGCTAGGTAGGGCCAGTGGACCCTATTAAATGCTTTCTCAGCATCAACGGTCAGGAGCATCCTCTACTAGCAGTACCTCTGAGCTTTGTTTTTTAGGTGGAGGACTCTCCTAGTATTATCACTCCACTGTCGTTGGGGCACAAATCTGGCTTGATCCAGGTAAATAAGGCCCGAAAGCAAGGGATTGAGGCAGGCGGCTAAAATGCCTGTCAAGAGATTAAGGTCCGTGTTCAAAAGAGAAATGGGTCTATATGAAGATCAGTGAGTTTTGTCCTTTCCAGGCTTGGGGATTACCATGATTGCTGCCGTGAGCATGGAGGAGGGAAGCAAAGAGGAATCCCCAATTGCGTCAAAAAGTCTGTTGAGGAGAAGTGCTACAATTTGTCAGAAGGCTTAGTAGAAAGATGCAGGAAACCCATCTGGACCCGGAGACTTAGACGGCTTTTGACAGTCTATGCTAGAGATAAGCTCTTCAATATGAATTGGTCGGTCTAGCTCAGATGCCTGATCAGTCATCAGCGTAGAGGTATCAGCATGTTTGAGATATGCCGTCGCAGCAGAAAAGTGGAGGTCCTGTGCAGTGTAGAGAGTCTGGTAATAATCGCGAAAAGTCTCTACTATGTGTGTGTTGTCAGTCCACTCCCGACCCTCAGTTTCTATCACCTTTTGAACTCACGTCTCTTGACGTTGAATATGCAGCCAGTTTGCTAAGAGATGGCCACATCACTCGCCACAGATGTCGGAGCCAAAGCGCTTCATACTCCAGCTTGGCTCTGACTGCCTCAAGTTGTCTCCAGACTCTGGGGGCTCCTGTTCTCTTGTGTATTCACTCAAGTTCTAGGTCTTGGCAGGTCAGTTGCTCTCTCTTGTCCCGATGCAGCTTATTGTCTTCAGATGCTATGGCAATGAACTCCCCTCTGAGCACTGCCTTCAAGGCATTCCATAGAGTGGAGATTGAGACCTTTGGGGTATCAATAATCGTCGGGTAATCAGTGATCATCCTCCTGATCTGGAAAATAACCTCTGGGCGCTGTAGTAAGGTGTCTGAATCGCCAGGTTCTAGAGGACATCTCAGGGGACGGTACTCCGAGAGTTCCAATCATAGCCACATGGTCAGATTAGGAGCGAGGCTCAATCCCCACTGACTGGACAGTGGAAGCCACTCCAGAATTACCCAGGAAATAGTCAATTCTAGCATAAGTCTTGTGAGCATGGGAGTAGAATGTATAGTCCCTCGAGTGTGGGTGTGGAGATCTCCAGATATCTGTTAGGCCTGTCAAGCAAGCTAGCTCTATTGGGGAGAGAGCCCCCGACTGACTGTGGCGTTGCGCTGATCTGTCGAGTTCATTGTTACGCACTTAGGTCCCCCCCCCCAGAATCACCAACCTATCTTGTGAGCCCATCACATCAGTCACCGCCCTACGGAGAAAAGGTTCCTGCCCCTCATTGGTAGAATATAGAGTACCCACTGTAAAGCTAATAGACCCTATTGTCAGTGACTATGCTAATAGTCTGCCCTTTATTCTAGCCTACTTGGGTTCTACCTTTCCCCTGAATTCGCGGTAGATTAAGATTGCCACTCCAGGCGAATTATAGGGGAGAGACAAGAAGTACTGGTGGGGGAAGGCTTTAGATCAGAGCATATGCTGGTCCTTGGGGAGAAGGTGCGTCTCTTGCATCAGACAAATGTGCGTCTCTGAGTTTTCTAAATAGGAGAGGATGAGCTCCTTTTCAGCGGGTGGTTAAGGCCCTTAACATTGAGGTTGAGAACCACTAGATGGTTAGTCATGGTGCTTCCCAATAATGAACTGCGCTGAGTAATGCCCTATAGCACTTCAGTCCATCACAGTGCATCTTAAGTAGGAAAATGGCGATACGGCCAGAGTGGGAGGGACAGCAATGAGAATATATAGGCTTTGCCCCCGGGTCCAACAAGGAAAAATAACAAAAGGTCTCTAGGGCCCAGACAAACAACAACAAAATAACATCATAGAGTTTGTCATTGTCCAAGGTATGTAGCTCCATGGATTACGTATCAGAAACAGGGATGTTAGTGACCATGATCCCCACTCCCCGTCGGGAACCCAGAGAAGTGGGAGAAGAGAGAGCGATAGCAGAAAACATAAGAGAGAGAACATTGTTGCATCAATTATGTCGTCACCGGCCCCGCTGGGTCCACAGCAAGTGTAACCAGGACCGCCTGCCTCTCCCTGGCGATAGTCTACTGGTCTGGGTGCAGTTCACTGAGGGAGGACCTTGTGATCCTCCAGTCGTGGGTCGTCCTCCTGTCTCAGCCGCGCAGCCCCATCTGGAGGGGCTGTGGGGAAAGCTCTTTCAGGTCTAGCAGGTGACATGCCTCCTCCAGCGAGCGAAGTTGGTGCAGCTTCCCTTCCAAGCAGAAGACTAAGCAAAAAGGATACCCTCAGGAGTAACACACCTCAGTCGCTCTCAGATGCGAGGTTAGGGGTTGAAAATCTTTGCATTTCTGGAGGGTTTACGATGCCAGATGTTGATACAGAACCTGAGTGTGGCCCTGAAATTGGATGGGGCATTTGTCTCTGGCTCTCTGTAGGATCCTCTCCTTCAGAGAGAAATTGTGGACACAGGTTAATATATCTGGAGGGGTCCAGTAGAGGATCTCCTAGGGCCAACACTGTGTATGCGATCAAGCTTGATCTCCATGTCGGGGGGAGATTCCAGGACTGACCGGAATAGCTCTGCCACAAAAGAGGCGATTTCTGATCCCTCTGCCCCAGGCAGAATGCTTCGGATGCGAATATTATTGCATCGGGACCTGTTCTCCAGGTCTTCAGCATGGGCCTGTAGGTCAAGATGTTGATCCCTAAGATGTAGGATTTCTTGCTGGAGTTGTTCAAGTTCCTCGTCTCTTTCCAGTTCATGATCTTCCAGGATGGAAACACTGTCCCCCAGGCCATCTATGTCCCGGCGAACCTCCCTGAGCTCCCCGGCTAGTTCTTTCTTGAGTGATTGGCAGTCCTCACACAACGAGGTGAACAGCGCCTCAATATGGGGATGAGTAATCGGCGCTTCAGTGTGTGCGGGGTCTGACAACTCCTCCATTTTTGATGTGGAAGCAGGATCTCCAGTTGGGCCCCCGGTTGTGTGAGGAGCATGTCCTTGAGGGTCCGTCCCACTCGCTCTTTCCTGAGACCATGACGAGAGGCGAGTAGGGAGCTGTATCTGTCTCCGACAGGGGACGCAGCTCTGGGCAGCCCAGAGGGTCACGATGAACAGAGGCTGGCTTCCAGGACCTCCCGGATGTGGCTTCCAGGGAGGGCCAAGAGTCCGGCCCATCTCAGGAGAGGTTTCCCCAGTTCAGTGTCAGCTGGCTTGGTCCAGGGGGGAGTACCCCCCCTTACCGGGCCTGCAGCCCATCCAGCAATATTAAGAAGGGCAGGCTGCAGAGGCCCACTGGCTGCAGGTGCAGCTCAGCTGCAGGAAACAGCGCAGTAGGCCTGATTAAGTGTCTATAGGGTGGGGCCGCAGTCTGCTGTGCCACCCACCCCCGAAATAAACCAGGCTTCAGCAAATTATCCCACAGGGGCGGCAGCAGCCCAGGGGGTTAAAGAAATCCCCTCACAATCCTCACTGTTTGCAGTGTCTCACTATGCCCCATCTGACAGATGGGGGGTGTCACCTCCTTCCCAGGGCAGTGCAGCAGGATCCAGATAGATCTAGATGAGGGGGGAAGAGGGGACCGTAAGCTATCTGCCGTCTGCCAGCCAGTCAGGCGTGCATGAAGGGCCCGGGGTCTGCAGCACCCCCCTTGTGCTCCTCACCTCAATGTAGGCTCAGGTGATCCGTGGTGGGGGCCGGGGCGTTTTGCTCTTCCCTTGCGGCACTGCACACTGCCTTCACTGTCACCAGCTGTCGTCTGCCTCACGAGAGCCGAGACTAGTAGCCTGGCATAGGGCCTAAGCCAGTTAACGACTTGTGCAGGCAGCACCCCTCAGACGTATCAGTGCTCCCGGGCCAGTCTGTCAGAGCAGCCGGTGTCACTGCTGCAGGCCCCACACTATCTGCCGCCTCATGGCCAATCGAATGGATGCGAAGGGCTCAATGTCCAAAGTACCCCCCCCTGAGCTCCTTGCTCCCGCACCAGCTATGCAATCTGTGGGAGGGGGTGTCAGGGAATCTCATTGTTCTCTTGGCCAAAGCACACTGCCTTCTTTGTTATCAGATGCTGCCAGCCTTATGAGAGCCGAGGCCCAGAGAGACCAACACCTGGCTGCACGGCTCCCTCGCAATACTGGCTTACGGCAATGGCCCCAAACCTTTCGCTGTGCTGCTATCCGGGTGCTTCTCAGGCCTCACCTCAGACTCAGACAATTCTCCAGCTTGTGCAGGCAGCTTCCCCCAGGCAGATCCTTCCTACCGAGCTGGTCCATCGAGGCGGGCAGCGTCTCCGCCGCAGTGGCAGGACCCGAATCCGCAGGCTGCCGCTGGGCCGCACCCAGCCTGTGGGGTTAAAAACAGTGCAAACAAACCCAGGTTTGCCCTGGAGTGAGCCCCTCAACTTCCAGAGATGCAGCACTCAAATTGAGGGCTCGGCTCCATGCTATTCGGCTGCTAACTATTAGGCCAGGTGGCAGGGAGCGGAGAGAGCAATAGATGAGATCCACTGGTCCACCATCTTGGCCACGCCCCCCACTATAACAAATTAGAGATTGCAAAATGTTTGTTAGTCCCTGATGTAATGTCAGCTTTAGGAGTGGGCCTTAAAACAGACCTTGGGGAGGGGGGGGACATAACTTTGCAGAGGGGAGGATGAGAGAATTTGTGGTTCAGGTGACATTGGGTCTCAGTCAATGTCCTGAAGATTGCTCAAGGGAGAAGAACGATTACAAAAAGAAATTGTCTGAACCTGGACTGGTGCCATGATGTTTACCTTGACCTGGCCATGCCTTTTCCCACCTGACCAAGAGTGTGAGTGGACTTGTAGAAAAAACCTAAAGGAAGGGCTCTATTTCAGCCATAAGAAACGACCAGGTGATTCAAGTCTGCGAGCAGTTTCCCTACCAGCCATGCATTTTCTAAAATTTATGGCAACACAATTGCATAGGGATAATTTTGACTCTCAACCCACCCATGTCAATCTCCTCACTGTCGAGATTTCAGATGAAAAGTCACCTGCCTAGCCTGAGTTTGCCCTAATCCAGTGGTTTACTTTCTTTCAAATCCAGACAAGACTCCCTCTTTGCTGGATGTAAAGGAGGGACTTGGTCCAGAATGATAACAAACGTGGTAGACTCTGGGGGAAAATGTAATTGAGACTGATGGGATTGATACTCTACCTTCATGCAAAGGGGGCTGCAAGTTATTAGGGTTCAAGGCAGGACTGGGATGTGATGGAATCTGTTGTTTCCCCATGGCTGTTTCTACTACATGAATTAGCGGCTGAAGAGCTAAATGTGCCTGGAGGTAAAGTGATGTTGAGAGTAGGGTCAATAGGCCTTAATGTGGGGGCAGGCTGGTTTGGCTTAGATATAACAGCTATGGGCGGCTGGGCCTGAAATTGACCTGGGAATGCCAACATTTTCCCTATCCCCTGCTCGATATTAGTCCATAAATCCTCTCGCAGATCCTTCAAAACTAGGTCCAACTTCACACACAGGCCAATGCAGTTTTCTTTAACTATAGAATTTACAATTATCTGGGGAGTGTTAATACTTACTTTATGTTGGGTAAGAATGTGCGAGGGACACCTAGCCTCAAGAGACTCAGAGTTTGAGGTTGTGGATTTGGTATGCATCAACACTCCAGTAGGACATGAAAGATTTCCAAAGTTCACAAAATTGTACAAGGTGGTAAAACTTTTCCAAAATGTGGTAAAGGTGGATGATGGAAGAATATGCAATCTCAGAATTTCAAAATGTTTTGAATGGATTGCAGTGGAAGGTTTCTTTAAAAATAAATTTGGAAATGATAAACATTCTTTAAAGAAAAGTGTTGAAGTTTGTGGTAAACATAAGAGGGTTTCTTAAATACCTAGATACTTGAAGAATTATGTATAATGGGGCAGATATTGAACACCATGTGTATTGAATCAAGTTTAAAAGAGTCATTCTGCTCAAAACTTTAATTTGATTAATCTTTTGATGTGTATATGTTGAGTTTATGTTGTTACTCACTAGTTTGTTTAAAAGGGATAGATGTGTTTTATTTACTGTGTCCAGCTTTTGATACTTAGGGCCATATGTAGGTGGGCTAATACCGGTCGGTAACGGCCGAAAATCGGTAAATTTCCCGTTACCGACCGATATTTAGCCCTTTGCGATGTAGGAGGCCGGATTTAAGGAGTCGGTAATTTACCGATTCGTTATTTTAAGGAATCGGTAAATTACCGATTCCTTAAATCCTATGTAGGGAGCACTCAAGTGAGTGCATTTTTGGTTTAAGGATTCGTTATTTACCACCAACTACAAGATGGTGGTAAATACCGAATACCTTTTAAAAAGCAATTTTGTGCTTTTTTAAAGTGCCATGTGGCAGACATACATGCCCTTAGGGCATGTATGTGCGCCACATGTGCACACATGCACGATTCAGGGTGCAACAGGGTGTCAATTTGACACCCTGCCACCCTTGAATATGCTCCCCTATTACTGATTCGGTATTTACCGAATCGGTAATAGTGAATGGCTTCCCATTCCTTCCTATGGGCCTCCAGGCCCATAGGAATGAATGGGAAGGTATTCCTTATTACCGATTCGGTAAATACCGAATCGGTAATAACGAATATTACCGAATCGGTAAAATTTACCGAATGTTTACCTACATTCTATTTACCGATTCTTAAATACCGAATCGGTAAAATTCGGTATTTAGGAATCGGTAAATAGAAATTACCTACATATGGCCCTTAGTACGTTCCAATCTGGAAGACAGAGGCCGAGTTAGGATAATAATTCTAAAAATAGCACTTGGATAGAAATGGGCCATGGCTGAGGTCAATGTAATAAACCGCACATTTTTCCACTTACCATCTATTGATGTCTTTTGATGATCTTACTTGGTGTTAACAGTAGACACTTAGTAGGGGCTAGGCCATCTGGGAGGGGGCACGGAAAAGTTGGCAAGATGACAAAACAAGAAGCTCCTGTAGCTGTGGGAAGGCTAGGGGCAGCTTTCAATGCTCTTACTTTTGAAGTCGGCGTCCCATATGCAGATAGGAAGATCTAAAACCATTGATTTTTGGAGCTTCTCTAGACTAAGTGTGCTCCCAGCAAAGGGAAAAAAACAATTCCAGTATTGGCAGAGGAGTGCAAAACCTCGACTCTGTAGGGGAGTGCTTACAAGGATGCTTCTGAAGTTGGAGGAAGGCAACAGCTATTTTAGATGAGGGACTTTGGGAAGGTGGAGAGCAAAATAAGGTATGATCTGCTACAAAAGTAGGTTCAGATTTTGTGAGAAAGTTGACAGAATTTAGTGTAGGCAACAGTGCACTTACTAGCTTGTGTGCAGGATAAGGCTGGTACCTTAGCCCCATCTCCTTTGAACCTTCCAGAACCTTGCAAGAAACATCTGACCCTTGACTCATGTCCAACGCCAGAGACTGGATCTTCTCTCCAAGGGTCTGGGTGTTTGCCTCCGGTCGCCGGTATAGGAATATAAAAGACAGAAAGGCTCCCTCATCTGAAAAAGGACTCGCTAGGACTGCACCCCTGCTGGAAAGAGGCCTTGTGGTCAGAAGTCTTCCCTGGGGCATTGAAGTCTGTAAGAGAGCCCAGAAGTGCCTATCTGATATTCAAGGCATATTGAGACTCTATGTTGTAGCAGGAGACAGGGGCAGAGACAGAGTTCCTTTGTACTTTTAGAGCTGTGACTAAAGTACCACAGAAGAACATTAGGAAGACTAAAAGCATTGGAGTCTATGCCTCATAATATTCAATGAGAAAAATGCACTCTCGCAGGACCAGGTAAAGCAAGCAATTTATTTCAGTTTGCAGCATTTCACATGGAGACATAATGCATGTTGCGTCACACAATGAGGTGGCCATCTTGAAAGTATAAAAAAACAAGGTTTTCATTGCTTTCTACAATTTGTACGTATCAGCTTGGATACTGGAAAAGCTAATTGGGTCCCTCAATGAACATTAGCAGGTGAAACCAATTGTTTTTTGCCTATGCTTGTTTTCACTTTGTAGCACATTTTTACTCTTTACAACACTCATATCTATAGAACCGCTCTGCTGGTCTAGCCACTTCATTGGTTTCTCTTTACAAAATATGACATTCACTTAGTTATGTGAAAAGAAGACGGCAAGCAGGTAGGTTTGACAAGCTTCTTTAATCCAGTCCAGTCCCAAAGCTTCCCCGGCAGCAACTGCCGAATCCACGCATTCCAGGTTCCACACAGGGAACACTGAAAAGGAATGCACGAGATGACAGTGTACGAGATCCCAAAACACCCCCCTTCCTTCACAATGAAAAAAACAGCAAAATAACACAGCATAGCTGACATAATAAACAGAAAGAAAAAAAAACTACACAAAGCAAGGTAACAAAACTTAATACCTAACATAATCTTGGAATCTGGAGGGAACAACCCTTGTTCTAGAAGAACATTCCCGGGGAATAATCTCCCTGGAATGAGCAGGTACACACCGATTACCAGCCACAGGAGGCACAGCAATGCAAGGTGTATGGACCCCAAATTTGCCTATCACATACTCAGCTTTTGAATCCGGCACTACAGAGATAGCACTTTTGTTCCAGATCTTACCATTCTCTAACACAACCACGTGGTCTCTCACCTCCTTCACTCTAACCGGAGGAGAAAACCGAGAGGAACCCTTGCGAACAAGTACAGGTTTCTTCAACCTTACCCAGTCACCAATGCACACTGGGGATACTCTAATACAATCCGACGCATACTTGGACTGAGCAGCGGCCCTCACATCAGCCACATTACTCAGCTTCTGCAGATCAACTTCCTTTCTCGACATCCAGTCTTTATTCAGCTTAGAACCAGCCACCCTACCTCTTAACAAGGTGAAAGGAGACATGCCTGTACTTGCGTGAGGGGTGATTCTCATTGCCCACAACATGTCAGAGATAACCGTTCTCCAGTCAAAACCATTGATAAAAGCCAATTGTAGTTGATCCTTAATGACACGGTTAAGGCGCTCAACCAAACCGTGCTGCGGGGATGATAGAGGGTGGTAAGGATATGCCTGATGCCATGCTCCTTCAAAAATTCCTGCATCTCCACGGACACCAACTGGGTGCTGTTGTCAGTCACCAATTCTTCTGGAAACCCCTCACGAAGAAAGACCTCCCTGAAAAATTTGATGATAGTTGCCGAATTTATACCATCCACAAACCTCACCTCAGGCCACTTAGACATGTAGTTAATTAACACCAAAGCGTATTTGGGAGAGTTACCCATCCCACCAAAAGGACCAGCCACATCAAAAGCCAACTTGCACCAAGGTGAATCTCTTACTACAATGGGATTGATGGGAGAAGGATAGGTTACTTGGGTTTTATCACTCAAAACACATGCACCACAACCGCGAACACAATGTTCAACGGACCTGTCCACACCCGGCCACCTAAAGTCTTCCCTAACCCTCCGCTTCATAGCACAAATGCCCAGGTGACCATTATGAGCCAGATCTAAGACCTTCTTGCGCATGGACATAGGTACGACCAATAACCCACCCCTCCGCAGAATCCCATCCACAAGAGACAATTCATCACACACTCTCTTGTAGGGAATCAATTCAGGAATGAGATTCATATTGTTGGGCCATCCAGGAACCATGAAGTCCATCACCTTGGTGATCTCAATGTCTTCGGACAAAGCTGACCTCCAATCAGTTTCAGAGAGAGCAGCTCCAACAGAATCAGCCACCGCACCAACAGCACACACCATCTTCAAGTCCTCACTAGCATTGTCAACAACAACCTCAGTGAGGGGTAATCTGGACAGGCAATCAGCCACATGATTCTTCACACCAGCCACATATTCCAGATGATAATTAAACTCATTCAGTCTGTACTGCCATTTAGCTATGCGTGGAGTGGCCCTGCCACCTCCTTTAGTGGTAAAAAGATCTACCAAAGGCTTATGGTCGGTTCTCAGAGTAAATTCATTTCCCCACAAAAAGTTCCGGAAATACTGTACACCCCATCATAAGGCCAGAGCCTCCTTCTCAATTGTAGTACAGGTGTTTTCTGCCCCCCGAAGTGCTCTTGAGGCAAAAGCAATGGTTTCTTCCTTATTATCAGTTCTCTTCTGCATAAGAACAGCCCCTAAACCAACGTTGCTAGCATCGGTAGTAACAATACAACGATCATTGATATTAAACAACTTCAGAGGGTGTGCTTGAACAATTGCCTCCTTAAGAAGTTTGAAGTCACGACAACACTCATTTGACCACACATACTTAGCATTCTTTTTCAGAAGCTCACGCAAGTGCACTGTTCTGTCTGAGAAGATGGCCACAAATTTTGCATAGTATTCAACCAGCCCTAGAAAAGAACGGAGCTGGTCTTTATTCCGAGGTTCAGGTGCATCTCGGATTGCATCTAAAAGTTTTACCATTGGTTCAACCCCGTTTCCAGAAATGTGATGCCCCAAATAGTCTACACCATCTTGAAGAAATTTGCACTTGTCTTTCCTTAGCGTTAGACCACTAGACCTGATTATCTCCAACACATCCTTGACTCTAGAATTGTGCTCTAGTTCTGTTTTGCCATGAATAAGAATGTCATCTTGGAAAAACATGACTCCTGCAGTGTTCTTGAATAAATTTCCCATGAGACGCTGGAACACTGCAGAAGCCGATGCCAGACCAAATGGCATGCGTATATAGCGAAATGCACCTTCGGGTGTCACGAATGACGTGAGATGTCTAGAATCCTTAAACAGTTCCACTTGATGATAAGCGGAGGAGATGTCAAGTGAAGAGAAGTACTTTGCACCCTCCAAGGTTGCTAGCATCTCATTGATGTTAGGTAAGGGCTGGCGGTCCACCCAAATGCAAGCATTAAGGTCGCGCAAGTCCACACACATCCTGAGAGACTTGTCCGCCTTGTGCGCCAGAACAATGGGGATAACCATTCTGACCCCTCAATGGGCTCAATTACACCCATGGTGCACAAACGCTCGAGTTCTCGCCTGAGTTCACTACATAAACTCAACGGCACTTTACGCACCTTGTGTGCAATAGCTTTTGCACCTTCCTTGAGAACAATGCGGTGTTGAAAACCCTTAAGTTTTCCCAAGTCACTACTAAAAATATCAGGATACATTTGAATCCAGTCATTACCAGATAACCGTGCACCAGTAATAGTATGCACAGGAGAAACAGAAGAGGAATCACAATAAAATTGTTTAGCATCATGTTTAGACAGGACCATATCCGGATGGTTGGGATCCAGAATAATCCCAAGCTCACCTTGCTCCTCCCATCCCAACAAATTCGCACCATCCTTCACGATGTACACCATTCCTTGTGCAAAATCCCCTTTGAATTCCAGATTTCCCTTAAACTTCCCAAGAACTTCTACTCTTTTTCCACCATAGGCAAAGATTTTTATACTAGACTGATTTACTGGAATGTTACCCAGTCTTTCGAAATCCTTGCTATTGATGAGGGTAAATGGAGAACCAGAATCAGCAAGAAATCTTACATTCATGCCATTCAAGCTTATCACACATGCAGGGGATTTCCTTTTGCCAGGTTGAGCTATGGAAGCTATTTCCACTATACCATCTGACTGTATGGAGGAAGAAGACAAAATCAATAACATATCATCATTATTATTATCCTCCCCAGAATCAGCACAGTCCTCCTCAATGGACTTCACAGTTTGTGGTGGTCTCTTCTGAGTCACAGTAGCCTTACATACACGTGCCAGATGACTTTTCTTGCCACATTTGAAACAAGTTTGAGTTACTGCAAAACAAAACTTGAAATTTCCCAGGTGAGATCTGCTGCCACACCGATAACAAGAGAGGTCGGATCTTTCTGATTTGGGTTTGGGTGCAGGTTCAGAAATGCGAGGCATATTTGTGTTGGTTCCTTTAATAGATTTGCTGATGGGTTTAGAGCTAACAAACTTAACCTCGTTTGAAGGTGTGGCTCCAGTCATATCCTTCATACAAAACTGAGAATGCTCGATGCTTCTAGCTAAGGTTAGAGCGGTTTCCAAATCAGGATCCTCAGAGGATAAAAGTTTTTGCTGAATCTTCTTATTGCAAGTGCGTTCAATTAGCTGATCACGAATTATCTCATCTCTGAACTCTCTATAATTGCATGTGACTGCTAGAGTTCTGAGAGCGGCTACAAAATCATCGATTGATTCACAGGGAAGTTGGGCACGTTGTAGAAATTTGTGACGCTCAAGTACTGTATCTCTTTTGGGATTGAATCTCTTGTCTAAGGTTTTAATGAGGGAAGCATAGTCATCTATGATCAAAGAATTCCCATCATCGCCCCCACTAACACGTGTGCTCACAACTTCCAAAGGTAGAGTCTTTAAAATACTTCTCCCCTCTGAACCCAAATTATACACCAGTAAGGCTTTCCTCTTCTTTGAGACGAAAGTGTCCCCATCAATTGCTTCTAGATAAGCATCAAATGTCTCTTTCCACTGTGCCAATTAATAGGAGGAGTGCCAGGTGATTGCAAAAAGGGAGGTGGTGCAAGCACGCGATCCATTGGGTGGTCTTGTGTGGGTGAGTTGCTGACACAGAAATCACAACCCGCAAATGTGAGCTTGCACGAGGTATATTAGCTGTGTTAAAGATAGAGTCTAAATATAGTCAAGGTGTGCACATCACCGACGTGCCAAAAATGAGTTGAAAATAACACAATCAATCAATCAATCAAACACAGAATTTGTAAAGCGCACTACTTACCCGCGAGGGTCTCAAGGCGCTGGGGGAGATAAAAAAGGGGGGGGGGTGCTGCTACTGGTCGAACAACCAGGTCTTGAGTAGCCTCCTGAAGGTCAGCAGGTCTTGGGTCAGCATAACACATGCGAGGTGAGTGTGTCCGTTGCAATAAAATGCGTGTACCACTTTACAAAAATGCTTAATGAACGTTGCCACAATGGTGTGCGTGTCACCGTAACAGACAATAGAATAACTGGTTGACACACCTGGTGTGTGTGTCACGGTAGCAAACAACACAAGGATAACAGATTGACACGCTTGGTGTGCGTGTCACCGTAGCCAACAACTTTGGTGAAACCTGTTGACACGCTTAGTGTGCATGTCACTGTAAGAACAACTTGTGTAAATAGTAAAGGAGGCCAACTGCACTGTTGTAAATACTTGATATAAATTCAATTGACACGCCAGGTGTGCGCGTCACCGTTAAATCCACTGTTTCGTGATGCTTGGATTTGTGCTGGCCCGCACTGGAGACACATCAAAGATGGCGCCTACGTTGCGTGCCTTGCGTGGTCACGCAAACTACACAGTCCGCGGGAGGCCAGACAGCGCACTAGTCTTTAACAATATGGAGTTGAGACGCGAGGGCAACGCATTCAGATTTCAGGCGCATTCGGACTTGCAGCGCGCGAACAGTGCATTGGGATTCCAAGAGCGATATAGACCGGTAAACAGGCCAAAATGCATTTAAATATTCAAAGTCTCACCACGACCTTCAAGGAGGATGCGGTTTGCAGGATGGCACTTGCAGTCTTCGGCAGACAGATCGGAGACACTTGGGGTTAACTTCACGAGGTCCACCACACGTCGTGACATCCAGACGTCGCCTCGAAGTGGCAGGGCAATCACAACGTCCAGCAACATGCGGTGAGGAAGAGTGGAGATTGGACAACTGGTCGCCACTGAAAAGAAGACGGCAAGCAGGTAGGTTTGACAAGCTTCTTTAATCCAGTCCAGTCCCAAAGCTTCCCCGGCAGCAACTGCCGAATCCACGCATTCCAGGTTCCACCCAGGGAACACTGAAAAGGAATGCACAAGATGACAGTGCACGAGATCCCAACATTATGTCTTTAAAAAGGGTCCTTTTGTAAGTGATATATAGTAAATCTAAACTTCCCCAAAAGGCTCAGCCATGTGCCGGCTCCAATAGCACATTACCCCATTCATGCCACATATTTCGGTATTTGACTAGTGAGCCTGTGGATGGCAAAGTTGGAGGTTGATTTACTTAGGATGAGCACCTCACTCGACGTTATTATGGACACTGTTTCCTGTCCTGGGCTTTCCTGTGACAACCTACTGCAGTCTGAGTATTCTAGTCTTCGTTGGTATCTATTTATCTTCTTAAACAAACATACCTGCTAATGATTATTTGTAAGTGAAATGCCCAGGAATGGAAATGGTGTCGTATCGAGTCACTTGTCGCTCTAGCTCTACTCCATCACAGCAGCATGGTTTCAGCTATTAAAACGCTTGCTGAAGTGTCACCTGAGCTGCTACAGAAACTCAGACAGACGTTGCATCGCCTGGCACATTGTGTTTCCCGACTAAGTACTCTGCACGCGCATTACAGCATCTCACCACCAAACGTAATCCAGATAGGCAGGTGCGCACTTGTTTGCATTAGCATTAGGTTCATCGGCCACGTCTGTCTCTTGCCCTTCCACAGTTAATGGTGGTGTTGACATTTGCAATAAAGCATTGACTGTTCCTTATCATTCCAGTTTCACATTGCAGCTCGCCCACCTCAAGGGCAGTGAGAGGACCTACGACCCCTTCAAAGATGGCCTCCAGGGCTCCCTGGCACCGAGCCAGGCAGCTACACCAGGGAGGTGCGGCATCATTTCGCAACAAGGCATTTACCAGCAATCTTTGTAGGGGGGCTTGGATCCTCTTGAGAGACACCCACCCCTGTGAGGAACATGAGGCTCCCCCTAAAACGATGTGCCCTCTCTTTGTGCAGGTATTGTATAAACGCAGAGCGCTGGGCTGCAAAGCTAAAGTGCCATTGGAAGAATCATGCCCCCAACGGGAGTCACAGATTTCCAGAGTTCGCGCCATCAGAGGGTTGTGATAAGGTTGAAGGTCAGGGGTGACTCTGACATGAAAATGGGCTGGAATGGAGTTGGTCACCTGTGAGACAGTTCTCTACATACAACAGTATGCTATGGATGTAGTCAGTGAGAGCTTTGGCACACATCACAGGGCTGAAACACTAAAGCAGAGTCACGTGAGAGTGGCACTTGTTCTGGGGCAGTAGATCAGAAGATACCACCTTTGAAAGGGCAGGTCTTCCAGGGCAGCGTCAGTGTAAGATCAGATCTGTAAGGTTGGTCACATGTCAGGTGTACCACAGAAAGGATAGTGGGGATGTGGGACTGTTAGTCAAACCAGGTGTACCTTTGACAGGTAGATAGGACTGAGGAAGCACTAGTCAATCTCTAGATGAATCTATGACAGGTTGGTAAGAAAGTGGCAGTTAGTCACTTACCATATACACCACTTTTCAAATTCAGTCACATGTCAGGTATACCTGTGAAAATCAGGACTGATAAGGCGCAGTGAACATTTGACAGGTGCACCTTTGATAAGTGAGTGGGACTGAAACTGTATCAGCCAGGTCAGATTCACTGCTGTCAGGGAGTGGGAGCTGGGTTAAAGTCAGTCACGTTATACGGGGCATATGATATCATTAATAGGGGTCCTGGCTCAGAGCAGAGCTGTCTGTTTTCAATTGCACTGTTTAAACTGCTACTTTTAACCTGGAATTTCTCGAGATAGGGCATGAGTTAAAGCTAGCACAGTTCAGAAAAAGAGTAAAAAAACGCTCACTATTTCTAATCTCCACTGTCTGTTTCTCTTGTACTTATATGGAGAAACTATGGGGTCTATTTACTAAGATGTAACTCTGTGTTTGTGTCACAAAAGTGACTCAGACGACCCTAAATCATATTTCACTAATTTACTTTCCAGCGCTAAACTTGTTTAACTCTGGAAAATACTCAAAAGTAACGCATAGCACTGCTTTGCATTACTTAGCATTGAGGGGGCGTACCATGGGTGGTGCATGGGCGTTCCCAGGAAACTACCCAAGGCTTCTGATGATAAACGCTATTTACTTAAAAAAGTAGACAGGGTTTAGTGTAAGAAAATAGTGCCTGTTTCAAATAGGTGCTATGAAGGAGAAAAGCTTTAATTTCTCCTTTCTTTGTCGACTTTTTTTGTGTGCTGCACTGTACAGCACATATACTAAGAGGGAAAGGTTTCAAGTTGGTGTAAGCATGATATTTTGTACTGGAAGTTTCACTTTCAGTACAAAACTATGCTAGACTCACTGAGACACCCTTGCACTATATGCAAAGGTGTGTCAGTGGCGCATGGCAGCATATTTCTGCGCCTGCACTAGGGAGAGGGAGGAGAGTGCCATATTTATAGAAATATGGCGCTCTCCTGTTCTCTCCTTCTCTCGCAGCATTTGTGGCTTCTGCACTTCGCTGCATGAGAAACTAGTAAATCTGCCCCTATGAGTTAAATGAATATGCTTTAGACAGTGCAATCACAAAAATGCAATGTTCACCTCTGCTCTGAGCCAGTGCATATGTTTATGATAACGTCCCGGGAGAACCTATAATAGGCTCGTACGTCTAGTTTGAGTCATTCACATGTCCGATGCACTCTGCACTTCTCAATGTCCATTAGACTGTCAAGAAATCATCACAAAGTTCTCTTCTATAATGTCTTACCAAGGATTGACAAAGCCAGTAAGTCTGGTGTTTTCATAGTAAATGAACACAGGTAAAAAAAAATGAACCTCTGCAGCCAGAGCAATACCTTTCTGGGCTTCTAGACCAGCACAAATACAGGAACCCAGGAATACAGATAACAGGGGGACAGACACACATGTAACCCTCGGTGACCCAGATCACGAATCAAGTGGAGTGGAATGCCAATCTGGAATTCTACTCTGCCTGATCTCGACTGACCTGATGCTCCCACAGACAGTTTTCTGAGGGAGATGGAACATTACACCGAACTTAACTGGCCAGAATTTCCAGTCAGTTAAATCGCACTAAGCTTAGGCTGCAACAGCAGCTATTTTTTCTTGGATGAGGAAGCAGCAGACCTGATTTGTCCACCCAGAACTTCGAGTCTGTAAAATCGCGTTAGGCTTCAATTGAAACAGCAGAAATGCTTGGGACCGGTGCCCTGCCTTTCCTCCGTCTAACTCAAGTGGAGGGGTCGAGGTGCAGTGCTCATCCCTGCCAGAAGGTTTCTTCCCCCCCCCCTCTACTGCCCTCACTGCCCCACTCCCTCAACCTCTGCCGTGCACAGAAGCCCTGGCTCCTATATAACACTTCCTCAGAATAGGTGGTAAGTGGGAGCAGTAAATCCCACAGAATTGGGATTTACTAGTGGTTTTATGCCTTGTAAAATCAGGTAAGAATTGTTATTCCTCATTCTATTATGTTTAACTCATAATTTTATGATACTGTTGGGTTGTTACTGTATGGCACTGATAATTACGATTGAAGAGTTTGCACCCACTAGTGTGTGCAAGGAAAACTTTTATAATTTATGCCATTGGTGTGTGTGTGGAGCTTGAAGTCCTATTGCTTGCACTGTACCTGTTCTAAGTGTATAACACACATGCCTCGTGCACTTGTGGTATCTGTTATGTGGGGCAAGCATTTCTCAACCTTTAATGTTGGACAACGAATATGTGCACCCCTTCCAACATAGTGCTCTCCTCATGAAATCTTGCACACCCCACCGACTCTGCCCTCTGTATTGCACTCTACGCTCACCCATTTGAACATGCTTTTGTATGGTAAAACAGTGTTCACCAAGCTTTAATATTGCAGCATAAGAATTGCACTGATAGCGGTGAATTTTTTTGGGAGATACAGAATGAGCCCTCCGCACCTCACAGAAAATGGTAGATAATTTTATGAAACAATAAACCTGTTGATCTGGGAACAGAATAAAATGTCCATCACAATCAGTCCGTTGATCATCAAAAAGTAGATTTATTCCATTTCAAAACATAAATATGTAACCTTCTGCTTCTATGTACAAATATAGTAATCAGAATCCAGATGTAGAAATTAATATAATATGCGATGACAGCAACCAAGTGTTTCGCGACAAAGTCTCTTTATACGATTCAAAATAAGTGCTTAATCAAATAGTGAATATCGTAATTCCAACTCTGTTAGAGGAATGAGTCCAAAACGCTGCATACAATGGTGCCCTTCAATCATCAACAATCACTGACATGGAAATTCGACAACCACGGTCAGAGATAAGAATGTTTATGTAAATCACACAGTATTTATATCCTCAAGAACAAAGAGAAAGAACCCCATGATAAGGGAATCGAACGCTGTTGGAACTCCTGATAAGGACCCGATCTCAAAACATGGTTCCAAAAGATAGCACTGATGTAATCTTCACTAACATTAAGAACAGCTTACCTTACCCAGTATATATATATGCCTCTTGACACTAACAGATCAGGTACTGCTTTGGTAGCAATAGTGCAAAACTCAAAATGTCTAGAAAAAAGAATTGACCAGTACTTCCCATGACCTATCTCTTTTGCACATTACTCTAGTTTTGAATGTTTTATCAATTTCTACCTCAGCATATTCTTTCCACTTTAAATAATAACAGTTTATGGAGAAGAAATCTCAATTAATTGTAGGGGTGCATTATAATGACATGTAAACGCATCCGCATATTAAATTGCAAATTGTGTTAACATGAGGTGTTATAATTGTGAACCGTATTAATGCAGTTATGACATGCCTTAGTTTATGGATAAGTGTCATGGGTTATTAACGTATGACAATAATTGTAATTAGCAGAACGTTAATATTTGAAACTCATGCTGTGAAGCTGACACTACTCGCTTATTAAATGTGCTTGACAAATGGTCTTTTCTATTAGTAGGTAAATGTATTAATTTAAATGCTAAGAAATTAATGCAAATTGTGTTGCTGGGAGACACACTATGTTAGCAGGGGTTATAGACCTGAAATGCAAGTCCCTCAAAACTCTCACTTTAGAATTAATAGTTGAATTTCCTGTGCACTACAGATTCTGTTTTTCTCACATTTCCATTGCAGGTGGAGATGCATTTTAGTAATGTCTTTGTTTTAGTAAGCTAGGCAAGGTGAGAAAAAGTTACAATTACATGGGTTGAAGGTATAAAGACAGAGACGGTTTCACACGGGAGAAGGCAAGGGAGCCAAGGAAGAATTGTTGCGAAGAAGGCTCATGGACAGTACCGTGGAAAAGTACATCCTGGACTGTACCCAGAGTGGATGCCGTGATGCGTGGTGCATCCTGGGAATACTACCTGTGGATAACAGGTTGTTGGAATTAGAGAAAGAGCCCCACTTTCTTGCCTTCGGAGAGAGAGCATCTCAGAACGAGCTCTTTCTAATAATAGTGGCTTTATGCTACTTGACCCATTGATGGTGGAGCGACTTCTTAGGAAGACTCCACGCACTGATACTTTTTTTCCCTTTCATTCAAAATGCTTATTGAGGGATGTCACCTTAGCGCTAGAGTAGGGAGAGATTAATGCTTTTTACTCATCAACCCTCAATGCAGGAACACTTGGACCCATGCTTCCTGATTTTCTGTATCCTACTTCTTGAATTAATTGTCTTGCTTATGCTGCACGTCTAAAATGGATGTGCTGATTTGGCTTCCTGCTAATTCTCCTAAGTCTCTATGTCCAGTTGTTTTTTGCTTTGTAATAAATTAACTAACCTTATCCAGTTGTCTGTGGATTATTATGCGTTAATAATTGTTGATTAATTGGCTGTGAATTAACGAGTTTCTCCCCTTTACACTTTCATGCTGTGAAAAAGAACAATCAGATTTGTGTATCCAGAACAGGTCTAGAACGAATGGGCCCAGCCCTTTTACCGTGCTTTCCACACAGACGGATACTCAAGTGCTTCAATGCAAATAAAAATTAATATAGTGCGCTCACAGCAAGGTTTACATATTTTATGTATAGTTCTGGCTACATTTAACAAAAATTTGATGTATGCCTTCTACTGTTCCACTATGTTGTATTACAGATAATCAACAAGTAACATATTCTGACCTTAAAAACATTTTGATGTAGCTCAACATATTTGTTGCCTCTTTGTCCATCTATACCTTTGTTTAGACCCCCATATATTCATTAAAAGTTAATATCTTTCGGATTTGTCGATGCATGTTTAAACGGTAGTATTTCACATTGTTTTCCTAGGAATGGTACAAGAAAAACGTACCAATTCGGATTTTAAGTTTTGATTACTTGTTAGAACATGCTGCTGTTGTGCCATCTTGTGGTCAATAAACAGCATGACGCCTGTTGGAACTTATATAATAAAAGCAGGTGCATGTTCATTTTTCTTTAAAATCGCAAGCTGTGGTTTTGTGAATTTAAAAAGTGTAGGGTAGGGTGTACAATAATTTGATGCCACCTTTTCATTGGTTAAAGGGAAACTGGAGGGTGCATTTAATATTGTATAATATTCACTTCAGCAAGCAGGATTGCTCAATGTGTTAAATAGTCAACACTGATGTTATTCTATATTAGCAGCTAACGAGTTATCACCCGGCGGAGATTAGTGTGACATTCATCCTTTAAATGTCTTTAAATAGAGTACCATTACATTGTAAAATAGTAGCACCTATTACAGAGCTTAGAAACGTTAGTAGTTTGCTGTAGAGAAAATTAGAGTGTGCTACTGATGTGCACTAACAGAGTTTGTGAGTTGATACTCACTGTCCGACATCACTCTTTCTCTTTTAGGTTGTGAGGTCCTCAGTAGAAGCCTGCTTGGATTCTACCTTCATAATGATATTAATGGCTTTCAAAAATCCTTAGGGGCAGATTTACAAGGCCCTTGCGCCACTTTTGCGTCATTTTTAACATGGGAAAAATGACGCAGAAGTGGCGCAAGGGGCTTGTAAATCTGCCCCTTAGTGTCACGCTGACAGATATTGGGCGCTGTATTTTCGTTGCTTGAATGTACATAAGTTAGTCAGATGTTGGTTGACTAATGCATGTTCCTTTCATGCGAGTGATCAGGAGTCATTTTGACAAGCATTTTCCAATATCTAGCATAAAAATGAGGACACACAAAGTTTTGCACTAAATCTCATTTTATAAAGTTGTGTCTAATAGAGAATATGGCAAACAATGTTTGTCATATTCTCAGTTAGGACCAACTTCATAAAATGTGCAACAAATGATGAAAAATATAATGGTCTTGGGAGAGGAAACTATTTAGGATCAAATTAGGCTAACAATAAAAATATCCTTCAGCTACATTGTGATCTCTAATATTCCCTAAACAACGCACTAATAACTTCTCCCCATCCTCTAAAAAATTCCCCACCCCTAGAAAATCCCCAGCTCCTCTCATTTATAGCAATATCGGTTTTTAACATACGTTTAATCAGTTATATATCTCCCTGTTCCTTTAACTTTGCTTTATTTCCTTCATTCACTTCACTTTGTTGTGTATTCTGCCTGCTCCCGAGATCAGGCTTATTTCGTGACCGACATTTTCTTCTCTGTCTTCCTCTAAACTCCTCCCCCTCTTTCCACCCTTCACCAGCCCCTCAATTTTGTTGTTCTTTTAACCATCAACTGCCATCAGAAAGGCACTCGCCTGAGCTGTTCCCCCTATTCTTATACTAGGATACTAGTTCGGTAGCGTGGAAATCCACACAGGCTATTAGATATGGGCAATTTAGATTCCTCAATTCTGACAAATTATCAGCCAATTTTCTTGCTTCCACTTGCTGGCAAGTTTTTGGAAGGTCTTCTTAACAAACAGCTGTCAGTCTACCTGGAAGAAAACAATATTATGGACCATTCTCAATCTGGGTTCAGATCAGAGTACAGCCGAAGACGGCCATGGTTGCCGTGATCGACTCCATAAGATGTTCTTTGGATGGTAACATTCCCTCTATGCTTGTGCTCTTAGACCTGCCCACAGCTTTCCACACCGTGATGCATGATAAGCTGCACCAAAGGCTAAATAAGATAGGGGTCTATGGGACAGCCTTGGCGTGGTTTTGTGACTTCTTGGAGAACAGATCTCAAGTCATCTCGTTCAGTGACTTTAAGTCGCGGACCATGTTGATTTACAAAAGTGTACCCCAGGGATCTTGCTTGAGCCCCACCTTGTTCAACATATATGTGGCCCCTCTTGCCAAGCTTATTAAATCCTTTGGCTTTGAAATCTTGTCTTATGCTGATGACACTCAGCTGGTTATCTCCTTCGATAATATTGTGGATAAAGTAAAGGAATGCTTCTCCAATGGGATGAAAGTGATAGCAAAGTGGATGTCAGATAATTACCTTCAGTGAATGCTGCAAACACAAATTATGCTTTTTGGGAAGGCCAACAAATTTGGACTCCCAATTGGTGGCCATCAGAATTAGGAAGTGCTCCTAACCCTAGTCAGGTCCTAAAAAATCTTGGTGTTAAGTTCCATCAAGCTCTCACAATAAAAGAGCAGGTCCTATCTATAACAGGCACCTGCTTCCACAAGTTGTGTTTGAGGAAAGCACTTCCTTTTTTACCGCTGGCGGTCAGGAAAACCTTGGTGCAGACTCTTGTTGTTAGCAGGCTTGATTATGTGTTGGAAAGGGAATTATTAGTAGTGGTAAATATATATATACCACTGCCAATAAGACCACTAACCCAATCCAGGGCTCAGAATTGGTCTCAGAAAATTATTCCCATGCTCAACCCATGGTAGCTTGGTTGCAAGCAGGCAGGCTTAACGTCAGAGACAGATCTGTAAAGCATTTAAAAACACAAATTCAGTAAATAATTAAGACACAACACACAATAAAAATCCAACACCAACTTATAAACATAGGAAATATTTTATCTTTAAAATGACACCAAAATGAAAACAATCCAATATAAGGAACTGGAGATATGAATTTTTAAAGATTTAGCACTATATAGCACATAGAAACCTACAGCGCCTATTGGGACATCTGGTCGCACTAGACCAGGACAAAGTCAAAGTTTCAGGCCGACCGCAATGGAGCTCTGCGTGGCTACCCCTCGAGGTAGGCCTCGGTCAAAGTTTTTACCTTCTGACTTAGAAACATTTCTGTAGCTTTTCTTCCCGGGGTCCCTCAAAGCTTTCAGCCAGTCCAGATTCGGTGAGAGTTTGCTGGCTTGCCTTGCGACGAGCTCCCAGTCAAACCTATGGAAGTCAGACCTCCAGAGCTTTCCAGCGGGACAAACCAGAGACCAGGCAGACTATCGGTTGAAGGTAGGCAGCTTGACTCTAGCGGTTGGTCCCGGTCACCTGTTCTACGCTCTGAGCTTTTTCTCCCGGGGTCCCTCGATGCTCTTCACCAGGCCTGATTCAGTGAGGGTTTGCCAGCTTGGGTTCCTACCAGCTTCTGGTCAAACTCTGAAAGTCAGACCTCCAGAGCTTTTCATAGGGACGAGCATGGAGGGCAGGCCGTCTTGCTGTTGAGGGTCGCCGGCTTGCCTGGCCAGGTTGAGTCGGTCCACTTATGGAGCTTTTTTTCAAACTTGCTCCAAAGTTCTCTACACTTCTGGAACTTCTTCCTGAAGTACCTTTGAGGGCTCCGAAGTGTCCAGAACTTACTTCAAGGGTCTGGAAACTCCAAGATGGTCCTTGAAAGTTTAGGACTTCAATTCTCACAATCCACTTGGAAAAAACCCCTACAAATCCACTGGTAGCACTCCAGGCTGGGGATTCTTGGTGGTGATGATACAGGTGAGCTCTGTTAACCTGTAGCTTGCAGGGAGTCCACTCTTTAGTCATTCTGAAGCTAGTTAGGTCAACAGGGCTATAGTTCCAGATTGTGCAGAAGGCACAGTCCTCCAGAGTGCAGTGCCTGGTTGGGGCAAATCAAACTTCCAGCATGGACCCTTCTTCTTTCCTTTGTTTCCATCAGCAGATCTGAGAGGCACTGCCCCTTTCAAATACTAATTCTGTGTTCTCTGGGTTCACTTAGGAGGGCACTCCTGTCTAATAAGGTGCAGGGCAACACAGCAGAGCATGACTATTTCCTCCAAAGTATGGCACAATGGTCTCCTGCAGCTTGAGGGGGTCTACTCTTTAGCCATTCTGAAGCAAGTTAGGTCCACAGGGCTGTAGTTCCACATTGTGCAGCAGGCACAGTCTTCCAGAGTGCAGTGCCTGGTTGGGGCAAATCAAACTTCCAGCATGGACCCTTCTTCTTTCCTTTGTTTCAATCAACAGATCTGAGAGGCAATGCCCCTCTCAGATAGTAATTCTGTGTTCTCTAGGTTCACATAGGAGGGTGCTCCTGTCTAATAAGGTGCAGGGCAAAACCCCAAAGCATGACTATTTCCTCCAAAGTGTGGCACAATGGTCTCCCAGAAAGCACTATTTCTCCAAAATTCATTATGGCTGAAACCTCAGCAGAGAGGCAAGAGCTGGCTAAACCAACATCCAGGATGGCTCATCTCCATAATCTCCCTCCCCCTGGCATCTGCACATTTCTTCCTTAAGCCTGCCATCTGTCTGGGTTCAGAGGGTAGGGGTGTACTTGAAACTGGCTTCTTCTGCCTGTCCCCTCCTTCCTGTGAAGATCTTAGTTTATGACCCTCTCCCCTTCGCTCTGGCATTCCTGTGCAGCGAACCCTCTCCTGCCAGATTGGCTTTCAACCCCAGGTGCCACTTATCACTTCATCAAAGCAGCCTGGCTATTTCACTTAACTCTGACCAATCAGGACAAATCACGGGAAGGCTGAATTTTGGCTTACAGACAAGAGTCTTATGACTTCTTGTCTGTACTTTTTAGGATAAAACTCAACAATAGCACATTGTTGGATGTATCAATACCATTCTACTAAGACTCTTGAATGATACTTTCTGCATTTCCTGGTGGGACTTATTAATTAATAACGTCTTGCCAGGTTACCCTTTGGGGCTGGGGATCTGCAATGGAGAAAATGAACTGGCCAATGTCTCCAACACCATGGCTTATAAAACATCTTTTATAGGGACCTGCCTATGTCTACAGGACCCCCACCCCTGCAACACCTAGGAGAGACTTTAGGGGTTCTGAATATGTAAAAATATTGCAGATCCTCACTGCACAGTTCTCCTAGTAAAAATAAGTCGATTTTGGGAAGCACTTTAATGCAATGAGGGAGGTGAATGTGAAATTCCACTAGCCCCAGGGCATACAAAACCTATTTTATAAGGGTCCTCCCTATATGTAACTGACCCCGCCCCCCCCCACCCTGGGACACCTAGGGGAGACCATGGGGGTATCTAACATTCTTGCTTTATTTCAAAAGGGCTTTACTCAACTCACCCCGTAAGTACCTTTTTGCTAAGGTAACCATTTCAACATTGCAAGTCTGATTGACAGCTCCGTTTGACAACTGAAAGTTTGCCCCTGCACCCCGCTCCCCTGAGCCAGGTAAAATTGTGCTAGCTGTTGTGAACTGAGCTAAGGACCCCAGAGGCCTTAACTCTGAGTGGGTTCCTTTGAACTCACCCTCTAAAGTATCAATTGCATATATGTGTTTTTCCCATTGACCGCAACGTTAATGTTTTTCATATTTCAAAATTATTGGTTTATTTATTGCTTGAAAATTGATAACTCTATACTCTATGTATTGATTTCATTTTGGTGTCCAAAAATATATAAAAATCAGAGCTATTTATATAAATTGGTGTCGGATTTCTCTTGATTCGTGTCAATTACTTATCGTCCATGTTGGTGATGTAAAATGCTTAGCCCATGTTCGTCTAAGTAGCCTGTCTGCTGTTTGCAACTCTACCAAGACTGAGAGAAGGTGTACTGAGAGAGTAGTTGGGGTCCATTTTTCTATATAGTACTAGTATTACATGGTAAGGCACCCCTGCCATACCACATAATACTTTCACCTTGCAAAAATAATGGAGTGCTCACAACTCCAAATGTCTGTTTTCCTAAAGTTCCAAGCTATCTGTCCTGCAGGATACGCTAACTAATTAGCCATCAGTACTCAGTGTCCCATTCCTGGTCTCAGGTACCCCATGCAATCAGTTTTCCATCTCTCCATGCTCTTCAACATTTCCTTGCTGAAACCAAACATGAACACTTTCATGGCTACAGGTATACGGAACAAATGTGTTCTGTACTTACGCTCTTCCATGTTCTCCTGTCTCAGACACAGTCTCAGCATCACAAAAACTTGACTATCAGGGACTTCCCTTGTGTCCTCATGTACAGCATGCCCTTTCCTATTCCTCCCAGATGCAAAGGTTCAGTAATGCTGCAGTGGGCATATCTAGGTACTGTTCCAGCCAATCTAACCTAACCGGTGTATCTGCCCTTTCTCATCATTCCTTGAATGTCACTCCTTCCCCTACTCCCTCCCTTTTAACTTTGTCCTCCCCGACACAGCAACACCAAGTGCTCCATGTAGGAAAGTAGGATCTGCTTCTTATGGTTACCCCCACTTTTTGCTTGATGTCTCACTGTTTTTGACTAGTCTGACTGGGATCCTGCTAATCAGGACCCCAGTCTATCTGCTTTCTCCCTTAAATTGACATACATGTACTTTGGTACACTCCAGATTGGATACTGGGGTACCCTTATAAGTCCCTAGTATATGGTACTCATGTACACAGGGCATAGGTACACCAGAGGCCTCCCAAGTGCTGAAGCATGTATTATGCCACCCATGAGAGGCCATGCAAAATGGAACTCCAGGTCTGCTACAGCAGCCTGTGTAAGATGGTGCTTGCACCACTTACTTTAGATATAGGTTCACTATATCTATAGGTCACTACACTTAAAACTTATAAGTCACCCCTATAGCAGGTCTTATCAATCCTGAAGGCAGGGTGCTGGGTTTTTAGTGAGAGGGTGCCCCTGCATGAGCAGAGCCCCTCTGCAGCCTTCGGAGACCATTCTCCCGTGTTGTCTGTGACTCAGCCGGACATATAGGTAGAGGTGCATTATAACCTCGCGGTAAATGCTATCTCGAAAACGGCTGCATAGAAACATAACGTGTTTGGTATCAAACACCTTGGAATCATACCTCCATACCAGTAACAGGTGTGGGAGGTATGATTCCACCCTTCAGAAGCGAGCTTCGTGAGGTCACTGGTCTAAACCGGTGCCAGCCTTCTCGACCAGCACAAAATGGATGCGGCCGACCAGAGACCCATTTCTGCCCTCCTGCTGCTGAGCCAAGCTCGAGCTGAAGAAGGCAGCACAATAGGCATCCTGTCACAGGGAGGTGTGACCACCTTCCAGACAGGATTTAGTGTATTGGGGCTGGGTGGGTGCACTCTGAGAGTGCCTGAAAGTCTGCATCTGGGGCCCATTTGGTGTCCCTGTGCATAGTCCAGCTCAAACCAGTTCTGGGAGCCATTGGCTCCTGTACTGGCGCGAAACTGGACAAAGGACATGGGTGTAACCACCCCTCTGTCCTGGCCCTCCCCTAGGAGGGTCCCCTGTATCTGTCCAACCCTCTCCCGTGGGTACAAAATGGCTTACCTGGCTGTAAGACTTTAGATTTTACGTGGACAAGATTCTACAAGAAGAAACCACTGACCTTCGACTGTCTGGACACTCTGGACTTCGCTGGACATCGACTGGGCTCGACTTCGTCCCCCTTTCCGTCCAAAGCTTGGTTTATGCCCGTGCTCCATACAGGCTCCATGCAGGACCTGTGGTGCACTAAAGACAACTAAAGAATATCCCTTGGAGTGAAGGAGTCACTCCCCTGCTTCGCAGGCACCTAAGCGCAACTGACCGGGCTGCTGCTCTTGAGCTCCTGTGGACTCTGAAGATTTCAGCAACACAGGAGGTAGGTTTCTGAAGGTCCCTGAGGTCGATCTGCCTTCTCACCGAGTTTGAGGCCAGTATCCCTCGTGGGGACTGCGTGCCCCAAACCCCTGTGCACCGCATCCATTTGCAAGTGCATATGCTTGTTGGCAATTCCCGAGCTTGTGCAGTGGACTCCGTGTAGTCCTGACCCTGAGCAGTATTTGCACCTATGAACTCTGGCCTCCTTGCACCGAGTGCTCCGGGGGCTGGTACTTTGCAATCTTGCTTGAGGTCCCCTTGCGACTCCTGGTCATTCAGCCTGTGGGTCTTCCTGAGGGTCATCTTGATTTCTGTTGGGCTTTCCTGATTGCTCCAGACGTGCCCTGACTCCCCATTGCTTGGTGAGTCCCCTGCATCTTGCTGGTCCACATCGTAACCTGCTTGACCTTCCTGCGTGGGTTGCTTTTGCCAAGGCTTGTTGGTGCTCCAGCCATACACCGACCTCTCAGCACTAGACATCCTTTGTGGGACAGCTCACCTCCAGATCCTGGTTGTCCTCGACGTCTCCTGGTCCTCGTGGCTGCAGAGTCAAGCATCCCTTCTTCACACCTGAAGCACCCGACATCGGTGGGCATTCGTCTACCGAGCCCCTAGTCACTCTGAAGTGACCCAGACTCTATCTCCTCTGCTTTCAGGTTCCATCTTCCTTGAATCCAGGCTTGGATTCCACCGGACCCTTTTCACCTTCACGGCAGCAGTACTTCTTTGCAGCTCTCCATTGAGAACGAAGGCAGTTTCCGACGCCACTTCAGACCTATGCACCCTGCTCCTCTGGGGTAGGTAACTCAGGTACTACGGTATCCATGGGTGGGGTGACTCTTCAAACTCTTAAGTTCCAACAGGTTTGCTCGAAGTCCTCCTAGAAGGGTCCTTAAACTTTAAAAGTATAACCGCGACTTCCCCATAGAATTGTACGGAGCCCGCGGTCGTGTTCCCACACTGCACCCGGCCTCCGTGGGGTCCCTGTCTACTCACCTTGGGTGGTTCCTTGGGGTCCCAGCGATTCTACGTGCTCCAGACCTTGTCTTGAACTCAGTCGTGACTGTTATACCACTATTTTAGTATATGGTTTGGTCTCCCCCTGGAGCCCACTGTGTATTGTGCTACTTAAAACTGTTCTATTGATCTCGTATTGTGTGCTTTGTGTTCTATCCTCGTGTAGAGGATAGTAGAATGTGTTATATTAATAAATACATATTTTTATATAACTACTGTGTGGTTCTCCTTCATTTAGTCATTCAGGAGGTGATATTCTGGTAAAACAAGCTGCTTTACATTCCTTCAACATTAAGCCTGAAGGCTGCTCTCCACAGCTACCACTAGGATAGCTTTCTAAAGGTTATCTTTGACCTCATACATCATAAGGGTCGTTTGGACTGGTGCAAGGTGTCCACTTTAATTAGTGGACAGCATTTACCATTCCAACTTCTCACACTCCACATTTCAAACATTCATGTTCAAACCTGCAGGGGTAATCACAGCATCCCCCTTTGTGGAAGCTCCAGCTCAATACTATTGGGCCAGACCTTTTCTAGCCTTCCACCTTTCGTGCGTTGGGTCACCTTGAAAAAGACGAGCATAACAAGAGCAACTTGCTTGCTGTATGTATCTCTGGTATGGGCCTCGTTGGTGTCAAGTACTGCTACCAGAGTTTGTTAGCCAATTTCTCCCAATATTTTGCTGAATTCATGCTTCTCCTGGACCAACATTCCTCATCGTACCTTGACAGACCCCCAAGCTGACAGTGGCCCTCTTGCATTACACAGAGGTTCACAACCAAAGCCACATTGCATTCAGGTATTTTTTCTCAAGATATACTGGTGTATATCATGAAGGCTGCCATCCAGGATTTATGTTAATCAGACCCTCTGCGTTTTTTGCCAGCACTCTCTCTTCTCCTTGGACTCTTCCATGCAGCTCATCTCCCTATGAAGCAATTTGAATGTATCCATCTATTCATTTGCCCAAAGTGTCTCCTTCCTGCCCGGCAATAACTGGTATCTCAATGGGTCAGCTGCCCCTACAGGAGCAGCTTCATATATTTTTTCATTTCAGTCCCTGCCTCCTTTCTTTTCTCCTCTACATTGCTATCTACTCTGTCTGTCATTGCTACCCCTTCCTCTCCATTTTCTCCATTTGCATTCCTGTCCCCTGTTCCAAGTCTCAAGTCCCCCTTCAGCTGCATTACTCTGACAACTTCTGTTTCTTTCTGAAAATCAACTCCAATCATTCATTTTTCTCCTGGTCTCTCCCACATGAACTTGTCCCAAAAGGCCCTCTACACTCTCTGAAACCTCCCAAACTCCACCCTGTTACCTAGTCTTTATCTCTTGTTCCATTCTTCCATAATATTCCCTCTTTCCTCTTTACTCTGTTTCACTTCATCATCCCTGGCATCCCACCTATACTCACCTTGGGTTTCCGTAGCTTTCCTTCTCTCCCTCGCTGAACTCCTAGGCATTTTCCCCTGTCCATGCTTCTCTCTCCTCAGTTATCTCCTTAGCCAACTGCTTCTTGTCGTGACTTGGCTCTGCCCATCCCCTTTTGGGGCTAACACTAGCAACCCTCCTTTACCCTGAGACACCCACCTCCTCTTCCGACCAAGTCCCAATATGCTTTCTTTAGCCTGATCTTGAGCTTTTATTCTGTCCTCTATCTGAGTCTTCCTCTACCACTTTTCTGTCGTCATTCTCTTCTCTTACTACACAACCCCTCAGTTGAGCCCTTCCTGAGCACTGTTCTGCTGAGCATTCTGCCCCCTTCCCTGGTCTCACAGTCCATCCTGTATAGAGCCAATGCCACTGATCTGGGAGCAGATCAGTGCTCCACCACCCTGCTGGCACCACCGCTGTCTGACTAAAACTCCTCAATGCATTGTCTTATGCCGTCTGTCTTCTTGAAAGTGGCTAGTGCTGTCTTGTACTTTGACCTCTCTTGTCTCACTAATTCGACCACTGTGTCGACCACATTATTCTCAAGAGTGGGGACGCGTGCCCATGATACACTTTTCATCAGGATGATGGACTGGAAGCCTGCATCACTCACCCTGTCAGTACCCCGTCAGTTCTGCTGCCTGTGTTCAATTGCTTAGCTGTTAAGCTCCCACAACCATGGTAGTGCCTCTGCCTGTTTGTCCGACACGTGATCTGCTACATCACTGTTCCCCAGAGGCCCTGTGCTGGATGTTCTGCTTCTCTCTGGGATAAGTCTCACCTGCTAGCATCAGCGGTCCCTAGACTGTGGCCCTCCCTTTCTTTCTGGCCAGTACCACTCCATGACACCTGCTGGCAGCATTCCTCCCTCCTTGACATACTCCAGCTTTCTTCTTTTGGGTGCCTCCCACAACATTTCTTCCCCTGTCACTCTATAAACCCCAATGTCTCCTTCAGCAGCACACTACATCAAATCACAGCAGTCCCAAGATTCATTGTAGAATTTAAAAGAGCTGAATGCATATATTTTCTTAAGAGCAGGCTCAGTTTTCCACCTGGATTTCCTGGAATATCGTTGCCAGCAGTGCCAGACTAGGCAGCCTCGCATGAACTTGCACTGTATTGGCTTGGCAAAATCATCCTTGCTATACTAAATAGGATAATGGGCAAGACTTGCAAAAGGTCTGATTTGTAAAATCAGGACATTTGCAACTACAAAAAGGCCTTTTCATGTAAAAACCAAAAATTGTGATTCCGTAACGTTATTGAACCGCAATTTTGATCTGCAATAACCCTGGGCGGAGTTCGCGTAGCCGTGCTATGTGGAATTCTGCAAAGTTGCAGAAAAACTCTGCGTGCTACGCGGAGCTCCGCGAGCGCGTGGAGTTGCTTGTTCCGCCCGTTTGCTCTGCATTTTTGACGTTCGGGAACGCTTATTGCGTGTTCGGGGACGCTTATTGCTTGCTCGGGGGGAAATATTGCTCGAACTTCACCATGCGGTCGCCAATAGGCACGGCCATCTTGTTTTTCACTTTTTGCTGTGGTTCTGGGCCTGTTTTTCTATCCTCCCTATATCTTTTCAATTCTTTGTTTCTAGAAACTTTTTTCTGATCTTTTTTATTTATTATCTATTCTTTTCTATTCCTGATTGTATATTTTGCGTTTTTTTCTACTTTTTGTGTTTTTTAGTGCGTTTTTCACTCTTTTTCTATTACTTGCTTTTTACGTTTTTTTTACTTACTTTCTAACTTCCTACATTTTCGTTTCTGCTCCCCGCCTACCCAGAACCATAGCGAAGAGTCTTAAAAAGACTAAGGGCCAGGGGAAGAGGCCCACAAGGAGCGAGAGACGCGACCGCCTTCCTTGCGGAAGGCGGCGCCCACAAGGGGTGCAGCCACGGGCCTTATTCTCCGAGGTGGAGGTGGCCGCACTGGTTTTTTTTGTGCAACGCCACCTCCCCTTAACCCTGGCAGCAGGCGGCAGGCCTGGGTCTGGGTATGGGCTCCGGGAGTGTCACCGGCGGTGGGAAAGGGTGTGCCGGGCAGTGTTTCACTGCTCTGGGGTCCGGCGCAACCATAATCAATTGACACACCGGTGGTCCGACATCCTGGACCCGGAGCAGGACCTGTTGGACCTGCTAGGTGTTGAGGTCCCGGGGCTTGGTGAGTAGCTAATTATATTACTATTGTGTTCTTCTGTTCTGTGTTATTGCGAATATTATTTTTTTCGCAAATAGCTAATATGCTGCCGCTGCATTCAGGTAACTTATGTTTAAAAAACTTATATTATGTGATTGTTACTTCCAGACAGGTGCTCAGCGCTGCTAACTAATCGTACTGTTAAAATGAAAATGTTTTCGTTACTTTGCCTGTGCATTGTCCTATGTAAGTTAGCATTCGCAGCACCATTTTAGGTTCAGCCGCCATTTTGAATCATGCTAAAGAACTGCTTCTTGCCTCTTCATGAAAATGGGTTGTGGAAAGTTTCGTTTCTCCAAGGTTGGGCCTTGCTTTGCTAATGAATACACTGTTCATATTAGCGCATATTTTTCCCACTAGATAAAGGCCTTCTCCCACTAGTCTAGTGGTGGGCATGGGCAGAGTGACCTTGGCTTGGAGATAGTATCTGCCCGGCCTCACAATCGAAACCTATCCTTCAGTACTCCTTTGTTTAGCTGCATCTGCTTGGAAAATTCCATTATGGGTTGGCCTTCATTGGTTCAGAAATGTACATAATGTATTGTTATGCTTGCTGATATATATATATATATATAAACATATATTGGTTTGTATTCTCTACTGTCTGACCGACTCTTCATTTGTTTGGAAGGCTGAGAGGTGGTGGCGAGTGACCCGGGTGACCCTAATCGGGTCACTTCCTTCAGTTGGCGCCCGAACAGGGACCCCTTCAGGTGAGTGGCCCTTCCCCTCCATCGGACCGGTGGGGAGGTCTGGGCTATCGTCGGGTCGGACGGATGGACCAGGGATCCCTGCATGAGAGAGTTCCTGTGACTCGCAGCTGCCCCTTCTGTCTGCCGGACGGTGCCTCGCCCATTGGACATCCTGACTGGGGTCCTGAACAGCAAAACCCTTGGATCTGACTGTTTGGTCCGAAGAGTCGGCAGTGGAGAATAACTTCGTTTTGACCTGCGTGCATCAGGTGAGTTTTTTTGTTTTTTTGTGGATATGGTACCATTTTGGTTTGTATTTGATACGGTCTAAGGGCCGTCATTTGGACAAGACATTTGCAAATGTCTTGCCAGGCATAAAATAGTGAATTTGTTTTCTTTGAAAATGCCTGGAGTAAGCAAATTGGTTTCTTTGTGCTGTCGCTGTTGTTCTGCAGAGGCTAGATTGGAAGAAGATCAGCTGGCGCCTCCGGAAGGCACTCCTTTTTGGTAGTATTACGACGTTGATTGCTTACCGGGGCAGGCTACTTGAGAAGAGCCCCACTCCGGTATCTCAGTTCCCGATGTGGGAGGTTCATCCTATATATCACCCGAAATACCAGAGCTAACAGATCAGCATGGTATTGTCACTAGACCAGGTGTGGCGGCCCGTTTCCAAGACCAATGGGCTTATACTCCCTTGAAAAGGAGTGAAGTTTTGTCTCTTAAGACTCAGTTACCTGATCCTAGGAAAAATCCTACTGCATATTATAAAGAATTGACTGAAGCAGCCTCTTCAACAGTAATGACACTTGCGGATATTGAAATGTTCTTTTGTCTACTGGTTCCGGTTGATAATTGGAGGCAGGTGCACACACAAGATCATGTAGCGGAACTCAGAGGTACATGGGATCAAATTAAAGTATGGGATCAGGAGAGAAAGCCCGGCGATAAGCCTAAGAGATACTTGCCTTGCCAGGCCGTATTATCACGTAAATGAATTCTCTTATTCCGCTGAGAAAGGTTGATTGGGACAAGTTAACGGCTTGTCGCCAGATGAAAGATGAGTGTGTCAGATGTTTTCACTGGGTTTGAAGATGTGTTTTTGGATTATAGTGGGCAGGATTTGTCTGTTGAGGGAGGTGTCCGACTGTTTGTTAATAGATTTGTTTCCAATTTGCTCCCAGAGATTGCGACTCGATTACAGGCTTCCGAAAGCACTTGGTCCACCTCTTCCCCTTCTGTTATTTTGAATATGGCACAGTATTATGAGCACAGGGAAAACGAGGATAAGGAGAGAACAGAGAAGAAGCATAAGGATTTGAAGACAAAGGTGTTGTTGCAGCAGGTTTCTAGAGGAAATGGTAGAGGACGTGGTGGTTTGGCCCGACAGCTTCCACGCACTAGTAGGCAGCCGAACACTATGCCTTTAGGGCTGAATCAATGTGCGTATTGTAAAGGGGAGGGACACTGGTGTAGCGAGTGTCCTGTGTTGTTGCAGAAGGTGGCAGTCCCTGGAGGACGAGGTTCTCGTGGACGGGGTCGAGGAGCTGGTGGGGCAGGCAGAGCTCGAAAATGCTGCGGCTTCACAGGGTCGTCCTGATAATAATAATTAGTTTGATGAGCTTCGGGGCGGACAGTATTGAAATGATGATTATGATACAGATGAGGTGACAGGAATGTCTTACAGCCAGGACAGAGTGAGGGACCAGTTTCGATACCTGTAGACCAATAGGTCCTTATGTTACTGTGGATTTGAATGACTCGGCTAAGGAATTCTTGGTGGATACAGGTGCAATGAACAGCTCTATTTCTCGTTCTTTGGTCCCTGGGGCGACTCTGTCTGGCCATAATAATGTTTTGGTAGGTTTTTCTGGTGTACCGGTTATGAGCCTCATTTCAAGACCTCTTGCATTGACCATTGGTCCTTTTACTGTGGATTCGCCATTCTTACTGACATCTAATTGTGGAGAGAATTTGATGGGTTTGGATTTGTTGAAGAAATTGCATGCTACAATCTATTGCTCCCCGGCAGGTGTTTACATGACAATCGGTCCGGATGTGGCACGCGCTAACCAGTGTCTGTCCAAAGATGCGCCCCTTCCAGCTGAGTTTACCCACTTTGTGGGCCACAGGCGACACAGATGTGTGACTGTTACAGATACCCCCGGTTTCGATCACAGTTAAAGACAATGCTATTTTGCCTCGTATCCCTCAGTATAAAATACCGCAGGCAGGCGAGCGAGCTCTACTGCAAATTGTACAGGATTTGATTGAGAAAGGAGTGGTTGAGGAGACGAATGCTAATATTTGTAATAGCCCTATTCTCCCCATTCTCAAACGGACACCTTCTGGTTCCTCTGATGATCATGCAGATGTTTATCGTTTTGTGATTGATTTGCGCGAAGTTAATAAAATAGTAGTTCCCCAGTTTCCTGTGGTCCCTGACATTACTACTCTTTTAACAATGATTCCTTCTACTTCCAAAATCTTCTCTGTCATCGATTTGAAAAATGCATTCTTCAGTGTTCCTATCCATCCAGATAGCAGGTATTTGTTCGGTTTTACACTAGCTGGCAGAGGTTTTAGATTCTGTCGAGCTCCTCAGGGCTATACTGAGAGTCCAAGTATCTATAGTCAAGCTTTAAAGAGCCAATTGGATTCCCTTTCGCTTCCCACAGGTAATGTATTGGTTCAGTACGTTGACGATCTCCTCATCACTTCTGACACAGAACAAGGTTGTAGGGATAGTACAGTGAAAATGTTGTTGCATTTGGCACAGCACGGACATAAAGTGTACCTCTCCAAATTTCAGTATTGTCGACAGGAGGTCACCTATTTAGGTCACCTACTGTCGAAGGAGGGTAGGAGATTGACTCCTGAGCGCATCAGTACCATTGTTAAAATGCCCATCCCACAGACTCAGAAAGATGCGCATGCTTTTATAGGTATCACTTCCTATTGTCGGCAGTGGATATCTGGCTATTCGTTACTAATAAAACCCCTGCTCGCTCTAACACTAAAAGATGTGCATGAACCTCTGCCTTGGACGCCTGACTGTCAGCAGTATTTTGAGCAATTGAAAACTGCACTTTGTTCGGCTCCAGTACTCGGCACTCCAGACTATACTAAACCATTTGTGTTGTACGTTCATGAGATGGCTGGCTGCGCGCTTTCTGTTTTAACACAAAGAGTTGGAGATAAGCAATGGCTGTGTGCTTATTTCTCTGCCGTTCTTGACCCTGTCGCACAAGCCCTCTTGAGCTGTCTAAGAGCGGTCGCAGCTGTGGCTGTCTCTATAAGACAATCGGCTAGACTCGTACTTGATACTGACCTCACAGTCATGGTACCCCATGCTGTGGATACACTTTTGAATAAGACAAAGACGCAACACCTCACCAGTGCACATCTAACTGGCTATGAATTGACCTTGTTTGTCAAACATATTACGATTAAAAGATGTGTCACACTGAACCCAGCCACATTACTACTGTGAAAATGATGAAAATGAGAAACATGATTGTATCTTCCGGATGGAAGAAGAGACGAAAGGATGGGTAGACTTGACTGATGGTCCCTTATCTGACCCACAAGGGGAGCTATATGTTGATGGCTCTTGTTTCAAATTACCAGATGGCACTACAACTGCTGCTTATGCTATCACTACATTGCGTACAGTCGTAGAGACATCACAAGTCCCTTATCAGTCAGCCCAAGCAGCTGAGTTAGCCGCCCTTATTCGAGCTTGTGAAATGAGCAAGGGACTGGTTGTCAATATTTATTAACCCTGGGCGTAGTTCACGGAGTTGCGCTACACGACGCTACGCGAAGCGGTAAAAAAACTCTGCCGCACTACGCGGAGCTACGCGAGCAGCGTAGTGCGATAGGAAAATGCTGTTCGCAGTGATTGCACAGTGCCGGATGCTTGTCTGCACTGTGCAATCATTGCAAACGGCATCATGCACAGTGCAAGCGAGATCGCTTTCTGCCGCCGAGTAGATTTTTACTCGAGCGGCAGCTTTCTTAACGCTGAACGTCAGTTTCTCATCGCGAGCGGTCACCAGCATACGCGACCACTCGCAATGAGAAACCTGACCCCCCGCGTTGAGAAATCTCGCCAGGAGGTTTATTTTCCACGCTCGCGCTCGCCAACTTGTTTTGCCGATCGCGAACGAGGAAAAATCTCGCCGGGATGTTGATTTTGCTTGCTCGCGGTCGCCAACTTGACGTTGAGGAACGCGAGCAAGCAAAAGGATTTTTTCTGCACTCCGCGAGATCCGCGTAACGTGGAGTGCAGAAAACTCCGCAAACTCCGCGAGCGGAGAGTAGTTCACTGCCCAGGCTTAATATTTATACTGACAGCCAGTATGCCTTCGGGGCCGCACACAATTTCGGGCGACTCTGGGCTGAGAGAGGGTTCCCTACTTCCCATGGTACAAAGATCCAACATGGTTACCTTATATTGAGGCTTTTGTCTGCTTTGACACTCCCTAAGAAGTTGGCAATAGTGAAGTGCAGCGCCCATAGAAAAATTACTGATGATGTAGGGAGGGGGAATGCTTTTGCTCATCAGAAAGCTAAGGAAATGGCACGGACCAAAATGAAGAGAATGTTTGTGGCAGGACCTGCTAGGTAGGTACCTGAAGTTACATTGTTTGAGGATACGCTTGAGAATGTGAAAGAAATACAGAGCGATGCCACAATAGAAGAAAACCAGTGTGGCAAGAAAGTACAGCACAATTGAACGTTGAGGGGTGTTGGATTGATAAGTCAGAAAAGGAGAGATGGATGTTGCCAGATGCATATGTTCTCCCTGTAGTCACAATGGCCCATGGCCCAGCCAATATCAGCGCTAAAGGTTGTTAGACCCTGTATGGCAGCATGACAACATCCCAAAAACAGCTGCACATTTAGTGAAATACTGTATGGTGTGTATGATGCACAATCCTGGAAAGGGTACCCCTACACCATCCGGTAACTTTGCACCACCTACTTTCTCCTTTGAGGTCCTTCAGATGGACTACATCAAGCTAGACAGGTGTAATAATTTGAAGTATATGTTGGTGGCTGTTTGTGCATTTAGTAAATGGGTTGAGGCTTACCCCACTAAAGACAATACAGCTGTTACGACCACAAAGGTACTCCTGAAGGAGTTCTTTCCTCGTTTCGGCTTGCCACTTTTGATTTGGAGTGATAACGGAAGTCAGTTTAATGCCAAGGTCATTCAGTTAATTTGCTGCAAATCACCCACAGTCAGATGGATTAGTTGAGAAGTACAACAGTACTCTCAAACTGAAATTGGCAAAGATTCAGGAGACGACAGGGTTACAATGGCCAGATGCTCTACCATTAGCTCTTTTGTCAAAAAGAACAACAGCACATTGTAGAACAGGCTTGTCACTGTACGAGGTCGTGTTTGGATGCCCAGCAAATGTCTGGAGCGTCCCGCGACCCGTCGGTTCTCAGATATTGAATACCCTTTATTAATTGACTACCTGTACCAGTTAACTGAAAATTTGCGTTCTATTCACCAACAGGTCCGTGAGCCCCTACCTGCTATACCAGAGGGGCCCGGACATGATATTCGGCCTGGAAACTTCATACTAGTCAAGAACTTCCAGCGGAAGAACAGTTTGGAGCCTCGCTGGAAGGGACCCGAACAGGTCCTCCGGGCCACTCGAACTGCCATGAAAGACGCCGGCCGATAGAACTGGATCCACGCCACTCACTACCGCAGGATACCCTTGCCCTATGATCAGTGGGTGAGGGACGGCATAGGGGACACTGAGTGCGAGAATGTGCCTCAGTTTGTCCCCTTCAGTGATTCAAAGCAAACATGGACCCAAACGGATTTGGAAAATGATGAAGTGCTAAATGCTGTGGTCCCCCTAGAAATACGAGCAATTAAGGAGCCGCTGTTTGTTGATCCAGCGGTGCCTGCGGTTGCCAGGTACAATTTGCGTCCTCAGTGAGGGACGGTGCACAGAAAGAGAAGTCAGATTAGATAGGGATGGACTGTGTAAGTCAGGTGTACTCTGTGAAAGTACCAACGGAATTAGTTTAGGGTGATGTGAGACTTGTGTACTGATTGTCTTCGAACATTGGACAGGATAGCTTAAAGGGTATCCCTTTGGGGTACCTGGTCCTGATCGACGTGGGATACATCGTGAGCTTAGGACTGAGCAAGCTCCACCGCCGGTGCTCAAGAGCGCCAACGTATTGATGAACAATAGGAGTCTGTACCAGTGAGGCTCTGACAGACACTGGGAACACTTATGTTTACTATTATTTTAGTTGCACCATCGTTTTGTGGCACTTCTTTCCTTGTTTAATTATGCATCCCTTTGGCCGGCCTATTGATGAGGAGGAACAGCCCTTTGCACCACCGCGTTCAATGAAGTGTTGGTCGACAAAGAGCAAAATAATTGGCATATTAATTGTTGTGATTGCACTAGCAACAATACTTAGACTATCCTGGTTTTTAGAGGAGAAGTTTCCTGCACATTCCTTGGTTGGTACAACTCACGCTCCCCCTGAGCACATTTTTGTTTCTTTAGCCCCTCACAAAGAAGCCCATAGAAAGTCCTATACCGACAATGTATTTATACAAATGTTGCATCAGGCTCACAATGTGTCCAATACCACTAATTGTTGGGTTTGTGGGTTACTTCCTTCGGTCACTCATAAGAGCGACAATTTGTTGTCGATGCCACTGTCGTATACTGGCAGCTTCAATGGTTGGTACGAATTGTTTCAACTGGTGTACTTCCAATTTCATCATTCTACGTTGGGTATGACATCTCTTGATTCTCACACTGCGATTGAATATTTGCACTTCTACCAAGGGTTTACCCCCATAGGACCGGCAGGACAAGGGACTCTAGGCACATTGTCCTCATAGTCATGTTTCAATACGTATCATAAAGTAAAGGATAATGCCTGGTTTCGAATGGAAATGGCTGATTTCCAATGGTTTAACACATCTGAATACTTTCAATCCTTTCGAGCTCGCAATATTACCAAAGATAAGCTGATACCTGTATCAGTGGTAAATACGACAGCTGGTTTTTGTGTCCAAGGGACTGGGGAGATAAAGGTGAGGGACAGTAAATGTAATTTCACCTACAGATTGAATACGACTAATAGTCCTCCTTTGATCTTACCTCATAATGTCTATTTCGTTTGTGGATCACAAGCTCACGTCTGGCTCCCGAGAGGATGGTCTGGTACATGTTATCTCTCTTTTCTTCTTCCTTCTGTATATGTTGCCCCGTCCAACTATCATAAAACTCACCGACTGCAACGCAGAAGACCATTTCTGTCCAGAGTAAAAAGGGTTGTTGATACAAAAGATATATATCAGACTGACACCACCGCACAGCAATTTGAGGATGCTGTGAAAGGACTACTACATTATTGGGGCCCCATGGCTAATAGCCTTCAAATTTGTCAGCTGACAAGAGTTGTTGAGGGGGTTATCAATACGACTGGTGGGATAATGACAAATATCACTGCTGAGCTCCAGGCTACGAGATTAGTCACTTTGCAGAACAGGATGGTGCTAGACGTCATCCTTGCAGATAGGGGAGGGGCCTGTCGCATCATCGGCAGCAGCTGTTGTGTTTACATACCTGATAACACTCCCAATGTTTATTTAGCTATACAAAAATTGCATAGACTATCTGCTGAAATACACCAAGGAGTAGGAACTTGGACAATGTCGGGTGGTTTTGGAACACGCTAACCTCTTGGGGTTGGAAGATTCTCACTTTCTTGGCCGTAGCTGCCGGTCTCTTTTTCACATGTTGCCTCTGCATACAATGTCTCCCAGCTTTTTGTTCCTATTGTCTTAATATCCTCACTTTCAAACAGAAAATGTCAATTCATGATACTAATGCTGCAATTATGTTACAAAAGGATATTGTTGATTTGATGCAGATAGACGAAGGCATTTTTGAGACCACATCTTTCCTTGCAGCCTCCATCTCTGATACTGAATCTATGACTAACTCCTAATCCTGATGGTTTTTTTTTCTTGTCCTCGAACATGTTGTATTTTTTTTGATCATTTCCTAAAATAGTTAGCTCATGCTAAAAGGAGGGTCTGTTGAAATGAAAATGTTTTCGTTACTTTGCCTGTGCATTGTTCTATGTAAGTTAGCATTTGCGTCACCATTTTAGGTTCAGCCGCCATTTTGAATCATGCTCGAGAACTGCTTCTTGCCTCTTCATGAAAATGGGTTGTGGAAAGTTTCGTTTCTCCAAGGTTGGGCCTTGCTTTGCTAATGAATACACTGTTCTTATTAGCGCATACCTTTCCCACTAGATAGAGGCCTTCTCCCACTAGTCTAGTGGTGGGCACAGGCAGAGTGACCTTGACTTGGAGATAGTATGTGCCCGGCCTCACAATCAAAACCTATCCTTTTGTACTCCTTTGTTTAGCTGCATCTGCTTGGAAAATTCCATTATGGGTGTGCCTTCATTGGTTCTGAAATGTACATAATGTATCGTTATGCTTGCTGATGTCAGTCCCTCTCTGCAGCACTCCTAGAACCTGGGCAGACCAGGCTCCATTCGAGCATATTTGAATAAACATATATTGGTTTGTATTCTCTATTGTCTGACCGACTCTTCATTTGTATGGAAGGCTGAGAGGTGGTCGCGAGTGACCCGGGTGACCTTAATCAGGTCATTTCCTTCAGTACTTGTTTGCAACTTTGCGCTCTCTTGGGCTGGTTATGTAAGAGAAGGTAGATAATTTAAGTTAGGTAATTCAGATAGGAAAGACTCCAGTCGTTTCCTTTGTCCTGTCAGGCTGTCCTGTCACTAAGATAGTGGTAGTAGTTAGTTAGTTAGTATTATGTAATTTAGCGGCCTGCGTGACGCGTCCTCTCATATGACTTCAGTCCTAGTAGAACCTTTGGTAGTTCGTATAGTGAGTGAATAGCAACCAACCAATTTGCTGTATGCAAAAATGCAATATGCATGCGTCCATCTATACATTAAGAAGAATAAATGCAGACTTAATAATTGGCCCGTCAAAGGGGGTTGGAGTTGAGACTGAGAGATGATTAGGAATGAGATCGGAACTTAAGCAAATATAGTTTTTTGCAATTCATTCCAAAGTCTGGAATAGGCGGGCTAGGTATGTATAGGATTCAGGAATCGGAATTGAACTGTGGAATGATAAAGATAGGATGGTGCACGACTGCGATACTAGTCTAGTACTAGTCGATCTGATTTAGGATAGGTCAATGTTATTGCAATTGCCGTTTCCTGTCTAAAAATATTTTTAGAGTGATTATATTTATTTATTTCACACAAATCATTTTTTGTCTCTTTAGTTATGTCTTACATGATCAGCATCCAGGGGCATGAAGAAGACTGGGTCTGCTGGCACTGCTGAGGCGGGTGCGGGTGATGGAGGGGCCTCCCAGGAGCAGCAGGAAGCGGCCTCAGGTGCAGATGGCTCTGCTGCCGGCCCCAGTAAGTCCTCCTGGTGTTGTTATATTAATATTTCCCTAACTTTTACCGCTCTTATTTCCATTTGCTAATTTTAATTTTTCCAAAATCCTCTTCAATCTATCTGTTTCTAAATTCTTGTTTTTGCTCCATTACCTACTACTACTAGTACTAACATTGTTTCTAGTGTCTGTTTTTTTTTTTATCAAATCAAACTGCCTCTGACTAACCTTTGACTCTATATTAGTCTGTCTGTAGCTTGCTTTCTTCTGGGTTTCCACTCAGCTTTCCCTCTCCCCGTATATGTGGATTGCCTAGTAGTGGTACTGTAAGACTCAGAGAACCCATTGGTACTAGGGTTACTACTAGTACTAGTAGTAGTAAGGACTCCTTACTACTACTAGTACTAGTAGCACTAATCTGCTGTGCAGATTGCATGCCCAAGTAAGGTATTCTACGCAGGTTTGTGAGATGAGAAGGCTTTCTTTTACTGTCTCATGCTCAATCAGTAAATGGTGGTCACTCACGTTTGACACCCCAAAGTGGTGTAATTTACTTTTTGTAATCCCGGCCTAGTACTTTTTTTATTACCAGCAGTTGATGGTGAACACTGATCAACTGATTACCGTGCACCATGGCAGGAAGTAAGTATGAGGCGGAGGACGGCACCATTATTTTACAACTAAGAGAGACCTCATGTCCGCCCAGTTGGCCACTCTTTCTTCTTTTCAATAAATGTGATGCACCAATAGCTCTAGCCACTGAGTCCATTCCTTTGCGTTGTCCTCTTATTGAGAGTCTTTTAAAAAATTGCCACCAACAAAATGCCCAACCGGATATTATTTTGTTATTTTTGATAGGACATACTGTCTACTCTACTCTAGTATCTGAATTGTAGATAGTGATGTGTGTGGTGTATGTATTATTAATTATGTATTTTCAATCTTGCTAATGAAAAAAATAAATAGGGGAAGCGTATGGCATCTAAAAAATTGTAAATGTTTTTTCCAGGCGTACCGACCACCAGTGCCGGGGCCAGCGGTGAGGGCCATGCCACTCCGGAGGGAACGGATGCGGCAGCAGCAGTGGCGGGCGGTGGTAAGTCATATTCCTTGCTTATTGAGAATGATGAATACACTCGCTGCAAGGGTGTACACTCTCAGTAGTACACTATACCTCTGCTGAGACTTTGGGGCCGATTCCGATTTCGGCCGGAAGGGCACCGAACGATGGTTGGAGCCCTTCCGACCGAATCGGAACGTGCCGGCCGGATTCCTTTCCGACCGAGCCATTCCGATGGGCTCGGTCGGAAAGGAATCCAACTTGGATTTCGGGATGGCTTACGACGGGCTCGGAGAGCCCGTCCGCCGTCCGGTAATCCTACAGTACTCCCCCGGCTGCCTCTTCACGACCGAGGGAGTACGATGGCAGTATTTCACTGCCTTTTCGTGCCGGTCTTTCCGGCACGAAAAGGCTGTCAGTAACTGTCTTTGGAGGCCACCAGTAGGGCCCCCATGGGTGCGAGGGCACCTATGGTGCCCCTCTGTTGATCCCTGCACCCGGTGGCAGGCACCTTGGGATGCTGGCCACAGGGTGCAGGGATGAACTGCACCCCTGCTTTCTACAATGCAAGCATGCATTCCGCTCGGAATGCATGCTCCCATTGTGTAGTATACGAGTGCGACCGAACAGGGTTCGGTCGCATCGTACTTGCAGGGCCGTAACCGACAACAGCAGGTCGGTCGGTTACGGCTCCTGACCAATGTCGGACGGACCTGAGTCCGTCCGACATCGGAATCGGCCCCTAAGTTGTTGTGAACACTGAACAGTTCAAGAAGACACCCTTTACTTAACATTAGCATTAGCGGTGGGGTTGAGTAACTAATGGCCTATTCGATTCTATCTTCAACTCAGCAGAGAAAGTCAGACGACATGTAATATATGACTGGCAGAGAAGGACGCATGGGTGAAGGAAGGGGCCCCTGGATGCATATAGGTGGCTGATGATAGGATGAATGGGTAGTTGAAGGATGGGTGAAAGATGTAAGAAAAGAAAGCAGAAAGGATGCCTGCCTGGGTGGGTGAAACTGTATGGGTGAAAGGAATCCTCCGGGGGGTTTGAGAGGTCAAACTCAAGGGCAAGCAAGGACTCAAGGGTGGTGGTTGGTTAGGTTAGTTATATCTATGACAAATGTATGTTGTCGGTGAAAGGTTTATGATAGCCATGTTTGGATGGATGGATGCCTGGATGGTATCATAGTAGGTGAGAAGAAGAGTCAGACTGGATGAAGAGAATGTAAAAGAAAATTAAACTGTGCCAGAGTGCCAAAGCCAAGGGTGAAGAATAAAATAATGCTAGAAGAGCAATGCAATGATAAATGAAAAGAAAAGCCCTGGGAAGAACAAGGACTGTTTTTTGCAAGGTTTTTGAATCTGATTCAAAGGTCTGAGGTTGTATTTCAGAATGGAATACTCCCTTGACTCACAGTAATTTGCAAGCACAACATATATATTGTTGTGCATGACTATAAATTATGTACCCTACCCACCCATCATCAATCGCCTCCCTCCGACTCCCCCTCCGAGATTCCCTCCCTGGTTCAAGGTAATTACCTTATGTAGTGCAGATAGCTGCACCCAAATGCCGGGTCCTGGCATATACTTATCCTGGATCCAGAATGTCAGCCTTTTGTGTTCAACCTAATTAAGGTAGACTACACGTGTCTCGTAGGAATGCGGAATGAGGGGTAGTCCTGTAGTCAAACAGTCGTCAAGGATCCTAGCCCAGCTCAGATACCTATTAGGGTCCGCATCTCCCGGCTTTTATAAGTATATCCCAGGACCGGGCATTTGGGTGCAGCTACCTGCACTGCATAAGGTACTTACCTTGAACCAGGGAGGGAATCTCTTTGTTGCCCTGAAGAAAGCCTAAGACCCACAGGGACTGTAGTTTACAGGCTGAAACATGTTGGCATTGACACTAGGGCCGTAGGACCATTAAATCCTCACGACCCAATTTTCTTTGTTTAAATATCCCCAGAAGCTCCGCTAATAAAGGGATACCTGGAGCTTCTGGAGGACTTGTAATCTTTAAACCCCCTGGCCTATTCTCCTGAGTGCTCCCTGAGATATGGTCAAGCCCACCCTGACCTTTATGAGTCAGGGTGAACCCGATGATGAAGCATGACACTATTAGAGTGTGTGAGGGTTATTTAACAAAAAGGTATTGCTCCCACTCTCGCAATTGAACTAGTGATATATCTCCATAAGAGAATAGTACCCAATTTGTAGTGCTACTAGGTGGGATAATGTTGTGAGTACTAGTAAATAGTTGGGAGAACGTGTCCCTCCATTTCCTCTTCCAGTAATGGGGAAGAACCTCTCTACCCTTTCGACTCAGATTAGGGGACCTTACCTCCCTCGTCTTTCAGCCATAGTTTTGTAGTTGCCAGCAAAATTGCCACTTTCTTCCGTGGCTCCGAAGAGAAGTATTGGCAGTCAAACTAGCGGGATTACATACATTTCCAGTCTCATTTAAGGAGATGTGTTTCTTGTTTAAGGCAGATGTCACAGTTAGAGTCTCTAAGCATGGAAAGGAGCACCAGCAGCTTTACTGCGAAATTAAGGATGTTCAGGCTTAAAATTTTAATCATTGACTCCCATATGCAGTTGTGCTAATAGTGATGAGTGAGGGCAGGCTGGTAATGGCTCTCCTCGACAAGTAGGACAGTCGAGCACAATGTGTAGGAGTTCATTCAACAGATTGGTCACCGAGCAGGGAAAGATGGGTAATAACCAGAACTGCAAAGCAAACTCGCACCCCTCAGCATGAAAAAAGTGGTGGTCAGTGTCCATGTCACTGACGAGTAAAGGCCTCATCCCAAAGTGTGGGGAGAGGTCGGGCTCTGCTGCCCATGCTAGCAAAGCTTAATGTAATGGGCTAAGATGTCTAGGCCTGGGGTGCTTGTGTGAAAGAGGGAGCCGAGGTCAACACTTGTCAATCAGACTCTCTGCCCAGAGGGCTCAGCCCCCAATCTAGTCCTCTAGGTGGTTTTTTGGGCTGATGTGTGGCCTTGGCATTGAATTTGTTGGAGCAGAGTTGATCTCTCTCTCTGCAACTCTCGGCCACTGTGAGCTTGCCTGATTTCTTCCTCGCCAATTGGCGAAAGTGCCCGAGGTATCAGATGAGTCCAGTGGGATCCTTAGCCCCGAGGATTGGGTGCCTTCCTCCTGTAAAACTGCCAGGTCCTCCTCCAGTGTGTGTACCATATGCGTTTCATTATTCCAGGGGAAGATGAGTCAAAAGGGATGTCCCCATTTGAATCTGATCCATTTCTCTTAGGAATGTGGTAGCTGGTCTGAGTGCCCTATTTGTGGCAATGTAATGACGGGCAGGTCCTGGAACAGCCATATCTTTTAGGGGTGAGTGGTTAACTCTGCTCCGCCAGGGGAGTTTGCTGAGTTTTACCACGCCTCGCTCTGTTTGGAGCACGAAGTTTGGCAAAAACTCTGCACCCACACCAGAGCGGAGTTTACAGGCGCCATTCTCAATCAAAATAATGCATTTTGCCTCGGGACAGGCTCGGCCTTTGCGCAGTTTGACATGTGCAGTTCTTGCCATCAGCTGTTCTTCCAACTCCAAGCCAGAAGCTTCTCAGCGCAGTGTGCAGCAGCAGCAGGATCGCAGAGGAGGCGAGGTGCACTTTGAGCCAGACGCTTCTCAGCAGAGTCATCGCAGTGGATTGTACAGCAGCAGGATTTCGGAGGAGGCAAAGTGCATTTCCGACTCACCAGACACTTCTCAGTGGAGTCAGTGCAGTGTGCACCAGCAGTGTAGCAGAGGAGACAAGGAGGCTAAGAGTCTGGTGGGCTGCGCCTCCATGGATAACTAGTACAATGTGAAGGTAAGGTTAGGTAACCTGCATAAACGGGGGATTGCACTTGTGTGAGTGCACACAAGCAGCTGGTGCATGCTTAACTCGTATCTGAGGTGTCTCAAGTCATGTGCAGATTTATGTGTGCGTGTATCGCTATAATAGTGAGTGCTAGAGTCTGCACACACTGCGGCAGTGCAGGCCAGTATTAGATGAACCCCTGACCTCCGAGGACTCTTGCTTTGTGGTCAGTGCATCCGCAGCACCATGTGGGTTCCGCTTCAAGTTTTAGTTAATCCGAGATGGATTTCTGGAGGTAACCCTTGGACTGCGCTGAGACCCTGCCCAGTCACACATGGCATGGATTGCAGGAAGTAGTACTGGATGGCCTGGGATAAGAACTCTGCACTTAGTGCCACATGCATCAAAGTCAGGATTTGCGAATCCTAAATAGCGAATTTTAAGAAATCTCTATTTAGGACTCGCAAATCCCTATGCATGTAGGAATCGCAAAAAAAATTGTGATTCCTACATATTCCTTAATTGCGACTCGCAAATAGCGAGTCGCAAATAAGGAATATCTACCCATTCATTCCTATGGGCCTAGAGGCCCATAGGAATGAATGAGAGTACATGCGCAATTTGCGAGTACCAAATAGGTACTCGCAAATGTGCATGCATTCAATGGTGCAAGGGTGCCAAAAGGACACCCTGTTGCACCCTGAAATTGAGATGTTACCACATGTTGCTCACATACATGCCCCAAGGGCATGTGTGTGTAACATGAACCTTTGAAAAATGCACTTTAGTGCATTTTTCAAAGTTTTGCAAATTACCATCAAGTTCAAATTGATGGTAATTTGCGATCCCTAATTGCGAATTTGCAATTTGGAATTGCATCATGCATTGCATTTAGGGAATCGCAATTTGTGATTCCCTAAATGTATTCGCAATTTAAGTAATCGCAAATTTTGCGATTACTTAAATTGCGAATTTGTATTTGGGTTGATGCATCCCAAATGCAAAAATACCAGTCGCAAAGGGGCAGATTCTGCGAATCTGCCCGTTTGCGATCGGTATTTTCGTTGATGCATGTGCCCCTATGTTTTTAAACACAGACCCTCACCGCTGATATATTTTTTGATTTAGTAAAGCATGCCTCTTTATTTTCCTATAATCAAATGACATTTAGGCAAATGCAGCTGCAAATATATGGAAAAAAAATTTAATCAGGCTAAACATGAATTTATTCAGAGGATGATCAGTGAAAATAAAAAGCAGATGATCACTTTTAAGAAGTAGTTTCTCAAATAATTTTTAGCTCAATTGCACCATCTACTGGCAACAGGAACTGTAGAATAGCTCTTATTTCACATAGCCAATATTTAATCAGCAAAGAATGCATCAATTCAAGGTCTTTATTCTCGGTTCAAATTACTGCGCCAAGCCGTGGACCTCCACGAAATCTTGTGGAGTTTTTGGTAACTCCGTGGAATTCCGCAGAGTGAAACTCCATGAGCTCCGCCCAGCCCTAACACCGTTGTTCATTCAAATATGACTGAACTCCAATCTCACCTTGCTGCCATGATGGCCTCTTTCTGGCGATAGAAGTGCATGCAGGTTAGAAAGTCTTGTGGCGCCCCTAGGGACTTGGTCAGGTGGCCCGTCCTATGTGTGCGGTCTAAGACAATGTCTTTCTCTGCAAGCTCTGGTAAGATATGGCAGATCACATAGTTTTCCAGGTTCCCAGAGTCGACTTGGAGAGGGACCTCTTTGATTCTAAAGTTTGAGCACCTTGATCTGTTTTCAAGATCTTTGAGATGGTTGCATTTTTCGAGCTCTAGCAGTTTGCATGGGTGAGTGTCCAGCTCCTCTTCTCGCCTGTCACCAATTTGTTCCAGATTGGCTACTCTTTGTCCTAGGTCCCCCCAAGTCTCTCTTGATCTCTTTGATATCTGTAGTCACTCCTTGCTTGAGGACAGCTGTTAGACCTGGCACCATTGGCGTGGGTCTCCCTTCCATTTTTTTGCTGTTGCCTCCTATGTTTTTGCTATGTTTTGCTGGTCTAGATGCTTTGGTGCACTTTGCCACTGCTGTACAGTGCCAAAGTGCAAGTGCTCCCTATTGTAAATTGTTGTAATGGATTAGTGACTCCATGATTGGCTTATTTGATTTACTTGTCAGACCCTAGTACAGTGCACCATGAGTGCCCAGGGCCTGTAAATCAAATGCTGCTGGTGAGCTTGCAGCACTGATTGTGCCACCCACAGAAGCAGCTTGTAAAATATGGCTCAGGCCTGCCATTGCAGAGCCTGTGTGCAGTCTGGGACTGCCATGTCGACTTGGCAAGTGCACCCACTTGCCAGTCCCTAAACCTTCCCTTTTCTGCATGTTAGTCACCCCTAAGGTAGGCCCAAGGTAACACCTATGGGCAGGGTGCATTGTATGTGAAAGGTAGGACATGCCCTGGTGTGTGGTGGCATGTCCTGATAGTGAAATACTGCCAATTTCATTTTTCACTATTGCAAGGCTATCTGTTCCCATAGGCCAGAATGGGCAGTTTGATTATAACATCTTATAAGCATAACTGACCCAAGGAACAAGATGGGAAAAAATAGTTTAGTATGCCTGAACTCAGAATGTTAAAGTGCATCTTTAAGTGTGGGTGATTTTAACATTCTGTGTTTGAAAATACCCCTTTTAGAAAGTAGGTATTTTCTAGCCTAACCATCCAGTATGCCTCTGCTAGGTTTGTGTATTACATGTCTGGTTTGTGAGTGACAGGGGGCTGGAGAGGGCTTTGGCTCCAGCAGTCTGATGAGTCAGGGCTGGGCTGAATAGGACCTGGGTTGAATAGAAAGTAGGGGGAGGAGATTTCCTTTCACTTGCCTGAGCCTACATAGAATAGAGAGTAGGGGGAGGAGATTTCTTTTCAGCTACCTGGGCCAGGTCCGCTTTCAACAATGCTGTCTCCACCTCCTGCCAGGAAGCTGCACCAGGGAGGACAGAACTGGTTTGGGCTGGGTACAGACACTCTCTGCCTTCAGAGAACAAAGAGATTTTGGAGTATAAATATTGGGGCCCAGACCCCAGAACTTTAGATCACTTCTAGGAATCAAGACGAACCTTTGCCAAGGAGAGAAACCAAGGAAGCTGAAGGAGGAGACTGCCCCTGTGCTGTGTGACTGTTTGGGGTTGGCCTGCAGTGGTTACTTATTGCCAAGGAAAGGAGAAAAGGAACTTTGTGTGTACTTTAATCATCTTGAGGAAGATCTCCAAGGGCTTGAAGCTGAGCTTGCCTCCTGTTCTGAAGTCTCAGGGATACAAAGAATTCACCACCAGCTCCCCTGAATTTTCTTGCTGGGAATTCTACCTGCAGAGAGGTGCCTGCTGTTGTTTTAGGACCTCTAAAGACTGCGTGTTGCTGGGAGCTGGAAGCGCGACGCAATGAGGAAGAAGCTTGCCGCCGCCGCAGCTCTTGCCGTCTCATCACCGAAGAAGCGTGCCGCCGCCACAGCTGTTTGCCGTCGCATCACCGAAGAAGCGCTTCACATCGCCGGAGAAGCGTGCTGCCGCCGCAGAGGTTGCCGTCGCATCACCGGAGAAGCGAATCGCAGGGCCTGTCGCGGCTCAAGAAACCACAGAGTTCGCCGCACGCCTGTCGGGCGTGCACGCAGCGCATCCAAGTTGTTGCATCGCAACAAAGACGCCATTTTGTCGCATCGCACCAGATTGTCGCATCGCATCAAGGCACCATCTTGTCGCATCGTAACTGGAATGCAGTAAGAAACAGACGCTTCGCTTCCTCTCCGGTAAGGTACAGACGCATCACCTCCCCTGCGCTGCAGTAAGGAACAGGTGCGCCGCCTCCCCCGAAGTGAGGAACTGACGCATCGCCTTCCCTGTGACCCTTTTGTTTATATTGCGTTACGCATCCAAGGTACTTTGAGAGTAAAGTGTCGCATTTACCATCTACATTGAACTAAGCTATATTTACCATTTGAAAGTCATATTTTTGAGTACTGTATTGTGGATTTTTGTCGTTTGGTCTTGTGTTAAATCTAGATAAAGATTACTTATTTTTCTAAACTGGTGTGGTGTCCATTTGTAGTGTTTTCACTGTATTACTGTATGTGTTCACAAATGCTTTACACACTGCCTCTGAGATAAGCCTGCCTGCTCGTGCCAAGCTACCAAGGGGGTGAGCAGGGGTTATTTTAGGAGTGTAGCCCCCTTACCCTGACTAGAAGCAAGGGCCCCTACTTGGTCAAAGGTACCTACCTCTGCCAACTAGCGACCCCCATTTCTAACATTGGTGGTCAGCGGTGAGGATTCTGGACTTGCATTTGTGACTCATATACAGTGATTGGTGTACACTACTAGTGAGTGCAGACCATTACGCAACCACATACATTTTGGTAGAAATGTTTTCCTTGGGACTTCTATTTTTGCTAAGAACTGCCAATCCTTGTTACCATGAGCAAAACAGCATCCAACGCATCTATGGATCTACAATTTGAAGAAGAGAGGGTTGATACCTACACTGTGCCACAGCTTAAGACCATCTGTAAAAGATTTAAAATCTCTGTGAAAGGCATCACCAAGAAGGAGGAGTTCCAAAAGGTGCTGAGGGCCTGGTTGGAAGCTAGAAATACTCCTGAGCATCCTGAAGAGCCTAGGGAGGAGGCAGAGAATACAGATGGGCAGCTAGATGGGCCATTGGGCCTGACCGGGGAGAAAGCTACCTTCCAGGGCAGGCAGCAGTGTTTCTTCAAAGGGCCTGTCCCCAGGAGAGCTGGAGGACAGGGAGAGGGATAGAATGCATAAGACTGGAGCTAGCCAAGCTCAAAATGGGTGGTCAGATGGAATTAGAAAATAAGAAGTTAGCCTTGGAAGAAAAGAGAATGCATTTAGAGCATGAGAGAATGTTGAGGGAGTTGGAGCTGAAAGCGAAGAGCTTAGAGATTACTCCCTCTTGTGGCAGCGCACCATCAGTGCCTGTAGAAACAAGAGTCTATATCACCAAAGTTGTAATTAAGGAGTTCCACAGGCATGAAGATATTGGTCAATGGTTTAAGGCCTACGAAGTGGCCATGTCCTCCCACCGGGTCCCTGAGAAGGATTGGGGAGCAGGGTTGTGGGGGCGCTTTCTCAGTGAGGGGCAGGATACCTTGTTAGACTTGCCCTCTGAGGACCAGAATTCCTATGCCCGCATGAAGGAAGCCTTAATGACCAGGTATGGGTTGACCCCTGAGCTTTATAGACAAAGGTTTAGAAATTGTAAGAAACTGGAGTCATGTACTTGGGTGGAATATGTGTTTTTGTTTTGCAGAGCATTGGATGGTTGGGTGAAGGGTAGCAAAGTGAATGATTTTGAAGCGCTCTATGATTTGATTGCATGGGAGCACTTGTCCAGTAATTGTTTTCCAGAGCTACGCCAGCACCTGATTGATAGCAAGCTGACTACCCCTAGGAAGCTTGCTGAGGAGGCGGACCGCTGGGTTAGTACCCGGGTCCACAAGGGTCATGTGGGAGACTTCGCCAAAGGTGGGCAGGGTCCCCAGCAGAAGAGTGGGGGGGACAAGGGTAAACAGAGGGAGTTCCAGAAAGGGCCCCAAAGTAATCCCCAAGGGAACCAAGGGAAGGGTTCCCAGCCTCCCCTGAGAAGAAGTCAGGGGCCCGACAGATAAGCCTGTTCAAAAGGGGCCCAGGACATGTTATGCTTGTGGTCAGGTGGGCCACTGCTTCTGGGATCCTAAGTGTCCCATGAAAGCGAAGGCAGCACCAACTGGTGCACCGCCCCGGCAGATGGCTAGTGTAGCCCTGGGGGAGGAGTTGGGTGCCCAAGGTGGGTGGGGTCCCGCAGAGATGTCCCTGGTCTCTTTAGGAGACAGTGAGATGGTCCCTAGGACCCAGCTGCCTGATAACACTAAGAAATACAGGCAGTGGGTGACCATCAATGGCCATAGGGTGGAGGCTCTGAGAGACACCGGAGCCAGTGTGACAGCTGTCAGTTGTCGGCTGGTGTCTGAAGAGCAGGTGATCTCCCATGCATTTTACCCTGTAGTTGCCGCTGACAACTCAGAGAGCCACTGCAAGGTGGCCCAGGTTCCCTTTGAGTGGAGGGGGTCTCAGGTACCTTTCAAGTAGCTGTGAGGCCAGCCATGCCTGTTGACTGTCTGCTAGGCAATGATTTGGAAAGCTCCCCTTGGGCTAAGGTGGAGAGAAGGTCTCATTTGGAGATGTTGGGTCTGCCTGAGTGGGCGTGTGTGACCACTCGGTCCATGGCAGCCAGTAAGGGTATTCCAGAGGACCTGGAGCCTGAAAGAGTGGCCCAGGTGCCTGCCTTAAAGAGAAGAGGCATGGGGTATGGGAAACCAGCCCCCGAAGTTCCCACGGTCCAGGAGGAGGCAGACCTTGAGGGGGATGCCCTGGAACCTACAGGGGAACAAGTAGCTGAACTGGGGGACCTGCCTGAGCTGACCCATTGGCAGCAGGAAGGAGGACCCACCAGGGAAGAGTTCTGCGAGGAGCAGAAGAAGTGCCCTTCTCTTGTGGGTTTGTGGCAATAGGCCACAAACCAGGCAGCAGGTGATCAGTCTGGATCACATTGGATCTACTGGGAGAATGGTCTCCTGTATAGCGAGCCTAAGGTTGCTGAGCCAGGGTCAGCCCGTGTGCTGGTGGTACCCCAGCGCCTCAGAGCCTTCCTACTGGGTCTGGCTCATGATGTGCCTTTAGCAGGACATTTGGGGCAAGACAAGACCTTTGAACGGCTTGTCACCAACTTTTATTGGCTCCAAATGCGCAAGAGTTCAGATACTCATTGCAGGACCTGTCAGACTTGCCAGACAAGTGGTAAGAGTGGGAGGAAGCACAAGGCTCCTCTCCAACCGTTCCCTGTGGTCAGCACCCCCTTTGAAAGGGTGGGCATTGACATTGTGGAGCCTCTGGATCCCAAGACAGCCATGGGCAACAGGTTCATCCTGGTCTTGGTGGACCATGCCACCCGGTACCCGGAAGCCATCCCTCTCAGGACTGTGAAGGCCCCCGTGGTGGGACATGCATTGATGGGGATTTTCTCCCGTGTGGGGTTCCCCAGAGAGGTGGTGTCAGACCGTGATACCAACTTCATATCTAAATATATGAAGTCCCTGTGGCAGGAGTGCGGTGTAACCTACAAGTTCACCACTCCTTACCACCCCCAAGGTAACGGGCTGGTTGAGAGATTCAACCGGACCCTAAAGGGCATGATTATGGGTCTTAAGGAACCTATGAGGCATAAGTGGGATGTCCTCTTGCCCTGCCTTCTGTTTGCTTACAGAGAGGTGCCACAGAAGTCCTTAGGGTTCAGTCCCTTTGAACTGCTGTATGGTCACCCTGTAAGAGGACCTCTGAGTTTGGTAAAGGAAGGCTGGGAGAAAGCTCCCAGTAAACCTCCCCAGGATGTATATAGCTACATGCTGGCCTTCGGAAACCAAACTCGGCGTTTCAGACAACTCGCTCAGGCGAATCTGGAAGCCAGCCAGGAGGAGATGAAACGGTGGTATGATCAGAATGCCACTCTGATCGAGTTTCAGCCTGGACAGAAAGTGTGGGTCATGGCCCCCGTGGAGCCTTGTGCGCTCCAGGATAAGTGGACCGGACCATTTGAGGTGGTGGAGCGCAAGAGTGATGTCACCTACTTGGTGGACTTGCGGTCTCCTAGGAACCCTTTGCGGGTCCTGCATGTAAACCGCCTGAAGCCCCACTTGGAGAGGTCCGAAGTGGGCATGCTCCTAGCAACAGATAATGGAATGGAGGAGGAGACTGAGCCTCTTCCTGACCTCCTGTCTGCAAAAGAGCAAGATGGGTCAGTGGACGGTGTAAACCTCTCTTCCGCCCTTACCCCTGAGCAGCAAGATGACTGTCGCCAACTGTTGGGACAGTTTCCTGATCTGTTCTCCCTGACTCCCGGTGTCACTGAGTGGTGCGTCCATGATGTGGACACGGAGGACAGTCCTCCTGTAAAACACAAAACTTACAGAGTGACTGACAGGGTGAGAGCTTGCATCAAGGAGGAGGTCTCCAAGATGTTTGCCTTAGGGGTGATTGAGTCCTCTAACAGCCCTTGGGCCAGCCCAGTGGTCTTGGTCCCAAAGGCTGTCGCGCCCGGTGCCACACCCGAACTCCGGTTCTGTGTGGACTACCGAGGACTCAATTCAGTCACCAGGACTGACGCGCAACCCATCCCCAGAGCTGATGAGCTCATTGATCGGTTAGGGGCTGCCCGGTACCTCAGTACATTTGACTTAACATCTGGGTACTGGCAGATCGCCTTAACTGATGGGGCAAAAGAGAGGTCCGCATTCTCCACACCAGATGGCCACTACCAATTCCGGGTTATGCCCTTTGGGATGAAGAATACCCCGTCCACCTTTCAGAGGTTGGTCAACCAGGTGTTGGCTGGACTGGAAGATTTCAGTGCTGCCTACCTGGATGACATCGCAGTGTTCAGCGCCAGTTGGGAAGAACATCTGCGCCACCTCTGGGAAGTGTTGATGGCGCTGCGGAGGGCAGGCCTCACGATCAAGGCGAGTAAGTGCCAGATCGGGCAGGGTTCCGTGGTGTACTTGGGACACCAGGTTGGGAGCGGCCAGGTGGCGCCCTTACAGCCCAAGATTGATACCATCCTGGCTTGGGAGCCTCCTAAGACCCAGACAGAGGTGAGAGCCTTTTTAGGACTCACAGAGTACTACAGGAGGTTTGTCAAGGGGTATGGCAGCATTGTTTCACCCTTGACAGAGCTGACTTCCAGGAAGCAGCCCAAGAAAGTGAACTGGACTGACACCTGTCAGAAAGCTTTTGATGCCCTGAAGACTGCCATGTGCACGGCGCCCGTGCTTCAGGCGCCCAACTTCTCAAAGGAATTCATTGTGCAGACAGACGCTTCAGAGCATGGTGTGGGGGCTGTACTTTCACAGATGAATGAGGAGGGCCTAGACCAACCTGTAGCCTTCATTAGTAGGAGGTTACTTCCACGGGAACAGAGGTGAAGTGCAATTGAGCGTGAGGCATTTGCTGTGGTCTGGGCACTGAAGAAGTTGAGCCCATACTTGTTTGGGACTCACTTCCGGGTTCAGACCGACCACAGGCCCCTCAGATGGCTGATGCAGATGAGGGGTGAGAACCCAAAGTTGTTGAGGTGGTCCATTTCCCTACAGGGCATGGACTTCACGGTGGAACACCGCCCTGGTACAGAACACGCCAATGCTGATGGTCTGTCCAGATTTTTCCGCCTTAGTGAAGAGAACTCCCAAGAGGGTGGGTAGTTCTCCCCACATTTCAGCTGGAGGGGACACGTGTTAGACCTGGCACCATTGGCATGGGTCTCCCTTCCATTTTTTCGCTGTTGCCTCCTATGATTTTGCTATGTTTTGCTGGTCTAGATGCTTTGGTGCACTTTGCCACTGCTGTTCAGTGCCAAAGTGCAAGTGCTCCCTATTGTAAATTGCTGTAATGGATTAGTGACTCCATGATTGGCTTATTTGATTTACTTGTCAGACCCTAGTACAGTGCACCATGAGTGCCCAGGGCCTGTAAATCAAATGCTGCTGGTGGGCTTGCAGCACTGATTGTGCCACCCACAGAAGCAGCTTGTAAAATATGGCTCAGGCCTGCCATTGCAGAGCCTGTGTGCAGTCTGGGACTGCCATGTCGACTTGGCAAGTGCACCCACTTGCCAGTCCCTAAACCTTCCCTTTTCTGCATGTTAGTCACCCCTAAGGTAGGCCCAAGGTAACACCTATGGGCAGGGTGCATTGTATGTGAAAGGTAGGACATGCCCTGGTGTGGATGGCATGTCCTGATAGTGAAATACTGCCAATTTCGTTTTTCACTATTGCAAGGCTATCTGTTCCCATAGGCCAGAATGGGCAGTTTGATTATAACATCTTATAAGCATAACTGACCCAAGGAACAAGATAGGAAAATAAAGTTTAGTATGCCTGAACTCAGAATGTTAAAGTGCATCTTTTAGTGTGGGTGATTTTAACATTCTGTGTTTGAAAATACCACTTTTAGAAAGTAGGTATTTTCTTGCCTAACCATCCAGTATGCCTCTGCTAGGTTTGTGTATTACATGTCTGGTTTGTGAGTGACAGGGGGCTGGAGAGGGCTTTGGCTCCAGCAGTCTGATGAGTCAGGGCTGGGCTGAATAGGACCTGGGTTGAATAGAGAGTAGGGGAGGAGATTTCCTTTCACTTGCCTGAGCCTACATAGAATAGAGAGTAGGAGGAGAAGATTTCTTTTCAGCTACCTGGGCCAGGTCTGCTTTCAACAATGCTGTCTCCACCTCCTGCCAGGAAGCTGCACCAGGGAGGACAGAACTGGTTTGGGCTGGGTACAGACACTCTCTCCCTTCAGAGAACAAAGAAATTGTGTGAGTATAAATAGTGGGGCCCAGACCCCAGAACTTTAGATCACTTCTGGGAATCAAGACGAACCTTTGCCAAGGAGAGAAACCAAGGAAGCTGAAGGAGGAGACTGCCCCTGCGCTGGTTACTGTTTGGGGTTGGCCTGCAGTGGTTACTTATTGCCAAGGAAAGGAGAAAAGGAACTTTGTGTGTACTTTAATCATCTTGAGGAAGATCTCCAAGGGCTTGAAGCTGAGCTTGCCTCCTGTTCTGAAGTCTCAGGGACACAAAGACTTCACCACCAGCTCCCCTGAATTTCCTTGCTGGGAATTCTACCTGCAGAGAGGTGCCTGCTGTTGTTTTAGGACCTCTAGAGACTGCGTGTCGCTGGGAGCTGGAAGCGCGACGCAACGAGGAAGAAGCGTGTCGCCGCCGCAGCTGTTGCCGTCGCATCGCCAAAGAAGTGTGCCGCCGCAGCTGTTTGCCGTCGCATCACCGAAGAAGCGCGTCGCATCGCCGGAGAAGCGTGCCGCCGCCGCAGAGGTTGCCGTCGCATCACCGGAGAAGCGCGTCGCAGGGCCTGTCGCGGCTCAAGAAACCACCGAGTTCGCCGCACAGCCATCGGGCGTGCACGCATCGCATCCAAGTTGTCGCATCGCAACAAAGACGCCATTTTGTCGCATTGCACCAGATCGTCGCATCGCATCGAGGCGCCATCTTGTCGCATCGTAACCGGAACGGAGTAAGAAACAGACGCTTCGCTTCCTCTCCGGTAAGGAACAGACGCATCACCTCCCCTGCGCTGCAGTAAGGAACAGGTGCGCCGCCTCCCCCGAAGTGAGGAACTGACGCATCGCCTTCCCTGCGACCTTTTTGTTTATATTGCGTTACGCATCCAAGGTACTTTGAGAGTAAAGTGTCGCATTTACCATCTACATTGAACTAAGCTATTTTTACTTTTTGAAGGTCATATTTTTGAGTACTGTATTGTGGATTTTTGTTGTTTGGTCTTGTCTTAAATCTAGATAAAGATTACTTATTTTTCTAAACTGGTGTGGTGTCCATTTGTAGTGTTTTCACTGTATTACTGTATGTGTTCACAAATGCTTTACACACTGCCTCTGAGATAAGCCTATCTGCTCGTGCTAAGCTACCAAGGGGGTGAGCAGGGGTTATTGTAGGAGTGTAGCCCCCTTACCCTGACTAGAAGCAAGGGCCCCTACTTGGTCAAAGGTACCTACCTCTTCCAACTAGAGACCCCCATTTCTAACAACAGCTATGTATCTCCGTAGCGCACTGAAGAGGGTCTCCATAAATGTTCGTGTGACTGAAGCCTCCCCTCTTGAAGGTCCATGTCTGCTACTCCGGGGGAGGTCTCACTGTTACTCTGATCTCTTGGCCGGGATCCTGCTGAGCATGTCCTTAAGTGTGTTATCTTTCTTGGTACGTTATGCTGCCATGTGGGGGCTGGGTCTATCTTGCACTACGATGCACTGAAATCAGTGGGCCAGGAAGGAGCAGTCCATCAGTGCTAGCGCTCACTTGTTGCCACCCCCACTGCGGCAGGGGGCACCCCTCCTGGCACAGCCCCAGAATGAGAAGGTAGCAGGAGAAGGGAGGAAGAGCACCTCTGCCAACTTTCAATGGCGGTGCCATTCCAAAAGCCCCTGGCCATTCCCACTGCTAGTCGCAGCACACAACCCGTGGTCACTGTTGCCAGTAGGTTTCTGGGTGCTCAACAAAGTCCTCACTGCAATTGCTTCCCATGCAGCAGGCCTTCCAGTCAGAATGGTCTTGGGCAGGCCCTTTTCACTCGCCTGTGTATTTCTGATTGTAGGGGGGGTTGTCATCCAAGGTCGACTCCCTTATCTCGTGGGCAAGCCTCTCTCCATGCCTTTGCCATGGGCAGGTGGCTCCTTCTCCCCTCCCACTGTCCAGCGCCATTGCACGCACTCCCACACCACATAGTGTTAGGGCCCAATGCGGCTACTTGAGCGATGTCCCATCTGATGGGGGCAATGGCTATGTCTTCTGCTCACCTGAACAGGAGCGCAGCATCGCACATTCTATGCTGCCTCGTTGGAGGCCACTGACCCGGGGTGTTAGTTTGCGGGACCCAGAGCGGCCGTCAGCTTGGGAAAACCCACATGCCCACGCTGCTGGGACCCACTCACAGAGAGTGATTGATGCTGCTGGGGACCAGTTCTGCCCTCAGATATTACCCCGATGAGTCTCACAGTCCCATGCTTCATTTTGAGGACCATGGGTCCTGCCAAAACTGGCCGTGTATGGAGTTTGCCAGTGGAGCTCTGCGGGATTGCCGCTACACAGGCACCATCTTAGACACACCCCCATCTCTCTCTTTAAATCCATCCATTGTCTCTCTCCTCTCTCTCTCTCTCTTCTTCCTCTCTGATCACTTTCTCTCTGCCTTTTCCTCCTCCCTTCTTCTCTTTCTTTCTCTTGAAGCCTCATATGCCTGCTGCAATCATCATTGTAGGGGTGGGGGGGGGGGGCAAAAGGCTTATTTGGTCTTAGTTGCCGTGACGAATGCAGCACATTGGATAAATGTCATGCCCAGAGCCCTACACGTAAATAACCTAATATTTATTCAGATCAAAATCTACTTGCCTACATTGTTATTCTCAATCTCAGATCTGCACAGAACCACACAGGCTTCAAACTAAATTTTAAAAACTGGCATTGGTCCACAGACTTCACTGTTTACAGCTAAGGGCCTTATTTTGAAGTTGGCAGAAAGGTACTCTGTCACAAACTTGGTGTATGGCCCACCTGCCATGTTACAAGTGCATTATAGCCTGTGACACAACGACAATGGCACTTGTGATGCGGTGGATGGTATATTAATCATATTTGATGGAGTATCCTGTCCCTCACACTCTAAATAAGGCCCTGAGGGTTTGCAATCTCCCATCACCAGACTGGCACAAGGGAGCAGGATCCTCCTCCTATTATGTACTATACAAATGACAGAGTTAGATAATCACAGCCTTCTACTTATCCCCAGAATGCATCAAGCTAGAAGGAGTGGACGCTGCTTCAATTTTCTGTCAGCAAAACTGTAGAATGAGCTGTAGAATTAGCTTCCGGTTGGCTTGAGAAAGTCTATCTTGGAAGGCTAGTTTCAAAAGAACTGAAAACCTTCCTTTTCAGGTGAAGGCGCTTGCTGGCAGCACTGGGACACCTCTTCAGAAGCAGCTGCTGGAGCTCTTCAAATGGTAATCATTCATTCATTCATATTGCTGCTCTTGTTCACATTTCTATCACACTACTAAACTGCTGGTTTATGTTTTAACCGGAGGCTCGACTAGCGCACCTATATACATGACAGTACTATTTTATTGAGCAGGGTAAGGCAACAGAGCTTCAGAAAAAAAGTGGCCATCTGGAACTGGTGCTGGCCATTTGTGCCATATTTAGCTTCATATATTCCTTTTTCAATCTTTAGTACTTCCTGCCTGTTTTAGGATATTTCCTGACAGCTCCAAGTAGAAATCCCTAAGATGATGTTTGCATACACAGGTAGTGAGCACCAGACTCCTTTGCAAATCCAAATCTCAAATACGCTGATGAGCAATAACCAAGCTAAACCTCCTCTCCTTGTTTTTGTCCGAATTTTTCAATTCCACCTACACCTAACCTGCCCATCTGACTGCCCTAGATCCACCAATACTCAATATGAAAGGCTTATTCAAAGCCTATCCCCATCAACCTAGCTCTTCTTTATAATTATAATGTTGAAGTAATTCCAGAGGCACAGACAGTTTATAAGCATTTTAACAACCTGTGTCCAGCATTCCATTAAGAGTTACTCTGCCTTTGTTGAAAGAACAAACCATCAAACTGACTGGTTAAAGCATTAGGTCAGGACACCCAGCATACACAATCCAATCATACCTAAAGTGATAGGCAAGCAGTGCACATTTTCCCTATTATATATCCAATCAGCATTTTTGTCATAAAACTTCACTTTACACCACTCCATCCCTTTGCGACAGACACCAGAGAGAGGATACGTAGTGGGAGGACACCACTGGGGAAGTGGGAGACACACCTAGACGCCAAATGATCATGATAAGCTCTCACAGATCGTAGACCTGTTTTTGTCCATCCTAGCCAGGAACCTCACACTGTGAGACAGGCAAACAACCCCACACTACAATTCAGCTAAGCCTTTCTAATCGCAACAATCGCAAAACATATATGCCAGCAACACTGGTATGTACATGAAAGCAGTTTTTCAGTTGTCTATTTTTTAGGCAATATTTGCCTTATGGTGATTCCCTTTCTTTTAACACAAGCATTAAGAAGGCTTCGCCTGGCCCCTGCATTGGGCCTGCACCCTTATTCTAGTGATATCTCGAGGTTCCCCGCTTTAACCTCCTTTCTCTCTCTTCTTGACCATCGCTTCTCTGTATTATTCTCCTGCCCCTCCCAGGGTGAGGAATGCCCAGAAAGCAGTTGAGAATAAAAGATGAATGAAGGAGAAAAAGCCCAGAAAGTGGCAAAGGAGGTCAAAAGAAGAAGAGGCAGATAAAGTGGTGAAATGGGGGGGGGGCCCCATTTCACCACTTTATCTGCCTCTTCTTCTTTTGACCTCCTTTGCCACTTTCTGGGCTTTTTCTCCTTCATTCATCTTTTATTCTCAACTGCTTTCTGGGCATTCCTCACCCTTTTATTGGCGTGTGCGGTGCATCTCTCATTCATTCCTTGTCAGCTTTTTCTGTGCATTTCTCATTCTTTCTTTTCTGCTTCTCTGCGTACTTCTCATTTTTTCTCATTCATTATTTGCTGCTATTTGTGCATTGCTCATTCTCTCTCTGCCATTTTTTGGGGCATTTCACAGTCTTTCTTTGCAGCTTCTATGCGGATGTATCATTCTTTCTCATTGATTTTTTGCTGCCTTTTTGTGCGTTTCTCGTTCTCTCTCTGCCACTTTCTTTGCTTTAATCAATCTTTCTCACTCACTCGTTGCCTAGTTTGGCCATTTTTTTGAGTTTTGAATGGTCTGTGCTCTCTTATTGCCTCATTCTTCCTTTGCCCTGCTCTTTTGCTCTTCTCCCTGCCCTTCTCTCCTGTGGTGCGCTTTCCCATCTCCTCTCCTGTGCCACACACCCTTCCCACCACTCAATTACTACTGCCCTGAAACCCCTCCCCTCTCCCGTTCCTACTTAAATGCAGCTGCAGTGCACCAAAGGAGCGCTAATGGCCATCCAATCTATGCCCATCTGCGCCCTGCCTGTGTCCTGCCCATGCCCAGCACAAGGACACCTTGTCCTTCTCCCACTCACTCACTGCTGCTACTCCTCTCCTTCCATCCTCAAACTGAACCCCAGCACTGCCTCCAAGCCTCGCCAGCTGTTCCGGAAGGTGCCTTCTTGTGCTCCAACTGCAACTTGTCCTGCACCCTCCCACACCTTCATGCCACCCCTACATGCACAGCATAACACACACACCTCATACTCGCCCATGCTCATCCACACCCACTTGTCCCTGCCCTTACCCCTCCCTATTCTGCCTTCTCCTCAATGCTCACTCCCTCATCAAACACAACACTGAAATCTGGGACCTGCTGCACGACAACACGCCGGACCTGCTCTTCGTGACAGAACCTGGCTTACTCCTATGTCTGTTCCTGACATTTCCACAGCTATCCCCCCTGGGTACAAGGTCATTAGGCAGGATACGACTAACAGACTAGGAGGAGGATTGGCTATCATCTTCAAAGAACACATCCAGTGCTCCACTACCTCGGGTAGCACCAACAGACCCATGGTACATCTGACCTTCAAGCTCCACATCAGCTGCTAACTACACCCTGAGTGGCATCCTCGTCTACCAACCCCCCAGGACTCTGAGTCAATTTCGGAAGCACAATCATGGACATTGTTGCCCCATAACACATGACTCCAGCACCTTCTCCCTCCTCCTTCACTTCAATGACCACCTGGAGGGCCTGTAGGAAACTGGCTCTATATATACTACACCAAAATGAGGTATAGTGTGTATAGAGTCCAGGTGACCCCAGAGGTAGGCAGAGGTTAAAGTTAGATAGAACCTTACTCTCTATTTGTGGTAGAGTGGTCGAGCAGTAAGGCAGTATCAGAGGACAGTGTTAAGCATTTGATGTACACTCTCAGTCAGCAAATGAATTCACACACTCAAGGACTGAACTCTAGATCAATTGTTTTTGTATAAAAAAATATACTGTTGTTTTATTTTAGAACCAAGCAAGCCTGGCACAGGTAAGCATTAAATACTTTACAGTAACAAGTTGCTGATTGTAGAACAGTTTGAAAATGCAATAGGAATTGTACTTTGTTTGATTTACAGGGGATGCAGTAGGCTGCAATACTTAGCAAATACAGTACATTGAAATGAATAGGCCTTTTCAGTAAATTACAGGTAAGTTACTTTTCACGTTACTTTTCTAACTCAGTGTGGATACCTAGATTCAGCACTGGGACATTTCCTGCAAACAGGTAAGTAAATACGTTTTGGTTATTCGTGCGATTTTTAAAGAATATTTTTAGATTTCAAAACTCCACACTTAGAAACCTTTTGGAGAAAAATTGTCAATGTTATCCTATGGAGGAAAAACAGGTTATCGGTTCACAGGTAAGTTATCGACTGTGGGAGTTAAGGTTCTGGGGTTAGACTCAGGGGTCCCCCAGGGTCAGTGATGCACTCATGTTACACCCTCAGCGGCACTAGGGCGGCCGGGTGCAGAGTGTTGAGGCCCAATGTTATCCTATGGAGGATAGGGGGTCTCCGGTTGGTGGCTGCTGGCAAGCAGGCCACTGGGTTGTGGGAGCAAAGCTCCTAGACATTAGCTCAGGGCAAATGGGGAAACAGATTAGCACCAAAGGTGCACCCTCAGCGGCACTAGGGCGGCCGGGTGCAGGGTGCTGTTTCGACGTCGGAAGCCCTGTTGTTTCCAATGGAGAACCTCCGGTCCGCAAAAACACTGCAGGCAGGGAGACGAAGGACTTCTGGGTGCGACCACCACTTCGAGAGGTAAGTTGGGAAGTTAGGGGTTGGTTAGGCACCGTTGGTTTGGGTACACAAGGCAATGGGGCGTCGGGTTCAGGGGTGCCTTTTGGGGTCAGATCGGCTTACCAGCTCCGGGTCGGGGTTAGGGGGGCCTTCTGGATTTTGACTGCAGGGATCGGCTGGAGGCTTGAGGCAGGTCAGGGGTTGCCGGATCTCAGTTCAGGATCACCGGGGTGACCTCCTCGTGGTGTTTGCCCACTCGAGCTCGGGCCGTGGACAGGGGTGCAGAGTGGGGCAGGTTCGCGGTCTCCTGCTGCTGCCAGAGGTTGCAGTTTGAACAAATCCGGTGTCCACGGGAGAAGCAGTCTTTGGAAGTGAAGGCAGGCAGGTCCTCCGGGGTTTTTGAGGTTGCTGGCTGCAGGACACACCAGGATTTTGCAGGAGCAGGTTCGAGGGGAGACAGGCCGGTAGGGCTAGGGCCAAGTCAGTGGGCGTCTTCCTCTTGTTTGCTGGCTGCACGGCTGTTAGGTCCTTCTTCTTCTTTTCTTCTTGTTTCTTGGCTGGATCTGAGGAAGCATGGTTCAGGGTGCCCCCTAAATACTAGATTTAGGGGCGTTACAGGTAGGTAAAGGGCAGGGACCAATGGGTCCCTTCCCTGGGGTGGGTACACCCCCTATCGTGCCACCCTCCGGTGGGAGGGGGGCAGGAGCCTGTCCCTGGTTGGTTGGGTCCCCCCATCCTCAAGATGGCAGGGACTCGGAGTCTTGCTTCACCCCGCCTACCCCACCTGAGGGGTGGAGTTGGCAGAGGTGGGCACACCTCTTTCCCTCACTTGTTTTTCCCGCCGGTTCTCCCGCCCAAAGTGGGGGGTAGAACCAGTGGGGACCAGTTGCTGAAAGCAGCAAATGGTCTGGGGAGGCTCACAAAGGCGGCATGCCTTTGAAGCTTCCCCTTTCGTGAACCCTGCCCATCCTGGGGGAGGAGGCTTGGCACCTCGTCCCAGGATGGGCATTGTTTCAGGCCCCCAAGAGCAGCAGGCTCTCGACCCAGGGGTCCAGTAACATGTCTGTTGGTGGCAGCCTAAGCAGCCACTCAGTCGGGACACTAGAAGTTGGTCGAGTTTATGGGGACATCTCTAAGATGCCCTCTGTCATGCATTTTACATTAAATCCCACACTAGCATCAGTGTGGGTTTAATGTACTGAGAAGTTTGATACCAAACTTCCCAGTTTTCAGTGCAGCCATTATGGTGTTGTGGAGTTCGTAATGACAAACTCCCAGCACCATATACTCTTAATGGCAGCACTGCACTTACAATGCCCAAGAATGGACTTGGGCACTGTAGGGGTACAGGGCTCATGCACCTGTACCCTCACCACTGGCATACTGCACCCTGCTAGAGGGGTGACTGGTCTATGCCAGGGCAGTGGTTTGTGGGAATGGCACACAGAGATGTGTGCCATATCGACTCTTCACTTTGTTCTGCACCAACACACGCAGCCTGCAAAGGCAGTGTGTGAGTGTCAGGGTACAGGACCTCTAAGGGTGGCACAATAAGTGCTGCAGCCCTTAGAAGCCTTCTCTGGTCACAGTGCCCTGGGTACCTGTGGTCCCATTTACCAGGGGCTGACCTGTGGCCAGAGATGCCAAATGGGTTTAGGCTTCAATGCAATTTTAGGGAAGGAACATAGGCCCTGGGTACCTGATTAGCAGGAGCCCAGGGCACACTCAGTCAAAGAACATCAGCAATTCAGCAAAAAGTGGGGGCATACCATGCAGAAAGAGGGCACTTTCTCACAGGGCCTACCCACCCAAACACAGCCAACCTCCTGGAGGACCTCACAAACCTCAGAATCACCCAGCAGCCACATCCCAGACTGTTTGATGCCTACATGGCCCCACTCACCAGCATAATTCGCACCCACTGAATCAATGTTATATCCCACGAAGTGTATACCACAAGTTCGAGTTCCTTGTTAATTGACTACTAATGGGTATCCACAGAGAACATTCCCCAGCAAATTAAATTCCAGTATAGTCTGACCAGTGACCATACAAAACTAATCTGCACTCTCTCAAGGGTAACTACCAGACACCCAGCTCATCATCATCTCCCTCTCCGATACAACATTGAATCTCCAAACCACCTTCTCCACCTGCATGTCCAAAATCGCCAGATGGATAAAAAAAACAACTGCCTCAAGCTCAACAAAAACAAGAATGAAGTAGTCATCTTCAGTAAAAAAAACCTTGCTATGGGACTCTGCCTGGAGGCCTGTTGATCTCAGACCCACACCCAACCCAACCACCCATGCATAGAACCTCAGAACAATAAGTTGACAACCAGCTCGCTATGACAGGCCAACTGAATGCATTCTCTGCTGCCTGTTTCCGCAAATGCAAGATGCTCAAGAAGAATTTCAAGTGGCTTCCTTCAACTCTCACCGATCAGCCAGGGTCTCCCAGACCCTCTTCACATGTAAGTTGGACTACAGACCATAAAGAATTCAGCTGGCTGATTCACACTCAGCCTTCCCCCCACACTCACATCACCAAGCATCACAAAGACCTTCACTGGCTCTCCATCCACAAATAGGGACTCTACATACTCCTCAAGAACACATATAAAGCTTTGCTGAACATTGCCCCCACTTTGTCCCTTGTATTTCTCTATTGATGTCAGCATGATACAGGATTAGATAACTAACACATCTGTTCTTAATATGATATATGGGCAGGCTTTTAAAAGTTGGTCAAATGGGGTGTGATCAGCTTAAAAGGTCCTCAGAGGAATTGAACAAGCTTCTGAGAATAGCCCGCAACAACAGATGTACCCCCCCAAGAGCAGATGAGATTCAGAATGCAAGGAAGACATATAGAGCAAAAGTATGGGAAGTTGCTAGGAAAAATGAAGAAACATTGTGGACTGAACTCCACGAGGACTCAAAAACAAAAACGCTCAACAAGATTTTGAGTTTAGTCCAGAAAAGAACAAGCAAAAACAACTCAATGGTTACTCCCTCAATCTCTGCCTTTAGGTGGATGGAATACTTTTCCAATCAGTATAACACTGTGGAAGAAGGATCTGGCCTTGATCTCCCCGTTGGATGATATTCTGAGCTATTTTCATGAAAATCACCAGCACTGGAATGAAGCACTGGCTAGCAAAGATAAGATCATACAAATACTGGCCTCAGTTTGATCGGCAGGAGCCCCGGGACCAAATAGTCTTCCAACCAGAATATTTAAATCAGCACCAGTGGAATGGGCCTACCTACTAAGCCCTCTTTTCAAGAACTGCGTCTTATTGAACGAAGTGCTGGACAGTTGGTGAGGTGCTATATTTTTAAGCTAATTCATAAAAAATGTGCAAACGGTCAACCTGTAAATTTTAGGCTAATTGCCCTCCTCGACATTGAGGGCAAATGTTTCACCAGATCCCCGAATGAGCTAGAGGAATGAGTTAATTCAAAGTCTCTTATTCCCTTTACTCAATCTGGTTTTAGAAGCAGCCATGGCACTGAGGACAATTTGATAATTTTTTATCCCTATTCAAGGCTGCTAACATCAAAGACACCTCAGTGCTGTATGTAGTGTCTATTGATTTTATCACCACCTTCCATACAGTGAATAGATTGAGACTTTGGCAGAAGTTGTCCAATTGGGGCATCCTGGAAAATCTTCTGAGAGCCTGGGTGAGAGTGAAAATATCAGCAAACACCTTCAGTCCATGCATTCCCTCCTAAATTTGTAGGCACACATATCCATTGCCTCCATTATGCAGATGACACTTTATTATTTGACCACACCGCTAAGGGGCTTCAACGAACCTTGGAAGCCCGCACATTTTTATTCAAGGAAAAACAAATTAGTAGTCAACCATTCAAAAACAAAATCATGGTATGTGAAGCCAGAAACAACATCACCGCCAACAATTTTTAATTTGCAATGAACGATGTAGGTTTAGAGCAAGTATCGAGCTTAAAGTGTTTGGGCACTCACTTCAATTAGCGTGGCCCCCACTTAATACAACATTCTAACCTATAAGAGATCGCCTTGTTCATAATTATTAGATTCTAAAAGCTGGCAAAAAAGATGTGTGGACCAGACCTGACAGAAATTTGTAAAGTAATTGAAGCCACGTTTATGCCAGCTCTACCTTACAGCTCACTGGTATTTAAAGATCATATCACCACATGGCTGGACAAATTCAGTGCTACAGACGTCCGTTCCATCTTCCTGATGTCTCTCTGTCTTTTCAAATATGACTGGAATTTGGACCATGCAACCAATCAGTTATGCTGCAAGCCCGGTTTCTGGACTACTATGCTAAGCTCAAGATGACCCCCATAGGATCCCTTAAAGAACTGATATGGCTCGGCATTCGGGATACGAAACTCCAATGGGAACTCTCCATGAGGAATGCAATTGAACTTTTGGGATACCAGAGAATCTTTGAACAAAGTCTGCCCCCAAAGTTAACCTCCAAAATGCTAGTTAAAAAACACAAATATAAAATCAAGAGATGAAGACAAACAAGAGCTAGCTCGAAAGGATCAGACAGAACTCTCTGTGACTTTTCAGCAAGACCAGGGAAAGCTTTATAACTATCCAGCCCTATATAACTGGCCTTCACAAAACAACTCATGAGGCTGAGATGCGGCCTAATTCCTTTAAAAGCATATAAATCTGAGCACCTAAAATGCTCTTCTGAACATAATTATCAACTATGCAATTTTAGGAAGGAATCATTGATGCATGTTGTCTGCTTTTGCCCCTGTTTACAAAGTTTAAGGTGCTCCTGGTTAAAACCGATATTTCAACACCTGGGCACAATGCAATGGAACAACGCTATTACAGCATGTCTGAGTGGAGCCAATGGTGACTAGGCCCGGCAGGCTCCTTGCTACAACAAAAGCACTTTGTGAATCGAATGGGAATCATCCTGGCCCTTGAAGCTTACAAACTGGTTCTAGACACGCTATTAATTGGTACAAGAATTGGCTGCTTCAGGTCAGCCAGGATTAGTGTGAGCTAAAATCAATCGGCCCTATGACATTGTAAAATGCATCTCATTAACTAGATTTTCTTCACAAGCCCAATGTAATCGCATAGTTCTTGTAATTCATCTTGCCACTATCATTGGACTTCTTAAGCCTGAACTGATTGAACTCATTCCAGACTTTACTCATCGGCCTGCAGCCTTTCTGGTACAGATCTACTAGGTCCAGTGAGGATTAGGTGTTGCAGGCATTGGATCGCTGCAAAAGCTCCCTATGATTGCCTGGCACCTAACAAGACGACTAAGTGCACCGCACCAATTGGTTCACGTATTAGCTCTCTCAGATTGAGAGACTGCACTGTGCAGTCCAATAACTAGCCCACAGCCTTCCCGCTAAATATTGGCTAGAACCAGCAGGGATTAGGTAAGGCAGGCCCCCTACTACCATTAAGACACTTTAGGAATTTGAGGGGAACCCTCCTGGCTCCTGAAGCCCAATGAAATTGCCTTGTATATGAGACTAATTAGCTAATGATTCTATTTCTTCAGGCTGGCCAGGACTAGTGCGAGTCAAGCTTGAAAGGCCATTTGACTTTGCAAAAAGTATCTTACAATTCGGACCAGCATTATATACGCTAATAAATCACACAATGCACTTCATCTCCTCGGCTGCTATTACCAGTCCTTTTTATGCCCAGGGCGATTGCATGCAGCCCATTGCTAAGGCTAAGATAGGAGTAGTGTGGACAAGGTGTGGCTGGTCCTTTGCCACTGTAAAAACCTTTAATGAATAGTTGATCATTGTACTTTAACGACTGGTTTACACACGGTTCCTCCAGGTTGTATGGGGTCAGTGCGAGTTAGGCCTGGTTGGCCCCTTACCCTGGTAAAGTGCACTCCAAGAATCAGGATGATGCCCACCTTGTTCTAGAAGCCCAAAAATGATACTGCACAATGCACTTTTTCAGGTGGGTCATTCGGACCCCCTCATGCTGGCAGACAATGATTTTATACTCTACCGCAGAGGACTTCAAACTGGGGGCCGCAAATGATCCCAGGGGGGTCGCCAGGCTCTGGCCAAAAGAAGTATTATGCTGAAAACAGAGCTTTGATTTCAGCTGAAAAAAATGAGTGGCAGTAATCCGCTCTGTAATGGGCCATCACTAACATCTTTTGTCATTTATATCCTAGCTGGAAAAAGGTGTCAAAAGGGAAGGTACCCTAAATATTCTTCAAAACTCCCACCCGCATTTCTAGTAATCACACTATGGATACTTTACATGTTAGTAAGGTCTGCCTGACCAGATTAGTATGTTTCGCAATCATGTATTATGATTGCATTTTTAAAACAACAACATAACTTTACTGTAATGTTTAAATATGTCTAGACATATTTAAACATTGCTAGTTTAATAGAACAATTGTGAAAATGTTTGAGGGGGGGCCCGGTGTTTTTTTTTCCACTGGGGGGGCGCTGGATTAAAATGTTTGAAGACCACTGCTCTACATAGAGCCTTATATACCTGGCTTTTTGGAATGGTTTGCAGTAGGCCCCGTAGGATCCCAGTTTTTAAAACGTGGCGTACCTTTTTGATCAGAGTCACAATCCATGTGATTTCACTGTATAGCCTACACTGATATCAGGATTGGCTGCTAGGAATGCAAGCCCTTACTATTAAGGGCTTACCAAACGTGCCCGTGCACAAACGACTCCATGATGCTACTTGTTAAACTCTCCAAATCTCAAACGCAGTAATCTCGCAAAATGTTTACCACTATTTTAAAACACATTGAGTGGGCAGACTAATGCTCTATTTTATTGGAAGCCCACTTTATATATTATGATTTTACATTCAATTGAAAAAAAGTAAAGTATAAACATTTTTTATGATGTAGACAATTGCAGATGTACGCGCCAATTGATTAATTAGGACATTAATTGACTTTGCTTTGTTTTAACTGCTTTTCATGCTTTGACTATATTGTTACGGTTTTAAATAACTAGAAACAATAAAAACTTACCTTCGCTTCTGGTGGAGGGTTGGGCTTGGCAACCTGTTTTTAAATATGAAATATTTGAGTAAAAAGAGTTTAATTTCATCCAGGATTTTCTTTTACTTTAATTAAACGGCATGACCATCAGATTAATTTTTTGTGCCAAGTTATGGCAATTTAACAATGGATTAACTTCAAAAACATCATACTTGGAAACAAGATTTGAAGGAATTAACATCACATTACCATGTCTGGCTTAGATGTTTTGTTTATCATCTGGAAAGTACAGAAGATTAATTGATTCAAAATATATCCTATTTAAGCAATAATGAAATTAATCTGTATTTTACTTATTACATTACTTCAGTGGATGTACAGTTCTCAGATCTGAGAATGTATACTGTAAATGTAGAAATGATAGTTTTATGAGCAGATATCTTCAAATGAGTTTCTGTAGGTATAAGCTGGCACCTAGAATATACTTTCAAAAAATATTCCATATGGAGAGATCCTTTGTAGTAAACACAACTGCAGTAGCCATGGGGACATTTTAGAATTGTTATAGACGTAGCCAAACAATTCTTGAAAAGGGAACACAGAGGGGAGTCTTAGACCTTTAATAATGTTTAGCAAAAAGTTTGAACGATACGACAGAAAGATTTCCTATTAGATATGCGAAAACGTGCATACTTGAGAACAACAGCCCTAAGCTTTGTAAACAATTTAGTAATTTAGGTGGGAAATTAAAAAAAACAATAAACTCTTATTGGTCACTTTCAAACAATCATCCGTAGATTTTAAACAGCCATATCATTTAAAAGAGCACCAAAAATCTGTAACTTATCCATTGAAAAACGTACATGTTTCAGCATAATGGTCATTATAAATGTTGTAATTTTAATACGTGCTCTTACACTTTATGCAAATAAATTGCAGAGATGAATAAGACAATATGATATAAGTAAATAAATGACATTTGATAAAGGTAAAGGCAAGTTTGTAAACTATTCACCTTAGTTTCCATGCAAATTACTTTACGTAGTACTACTATTTTTAATCTTAAAACATGAATTTGTGATTAAGCATTCAGCTGACAGATAATGCAATGCAATTTAAAAAAAAAAATCATAAAAGTGATCCAACATTTTAAAAATTTGCAGGAATATGCAGAGTACCAGAATTTAGTCTCTAAGGCAACAGAGAATTGCAGTTAAGACAGATCTAAAGGTCAATATATTATTGTCAACTCTTCACTTGAAATTGAGACTGGACTATTAATTGCTTTAAGTCCACATTAGAGTTGGAAAATTGTGGCTGTTTTGTTACTTATTTCACAAATTGTACCATACTTCTCAATCCACCAATACTGTGCTTAACTTGTTTAAAACTTGCGCAGGACCAAAACATCTTTCTGCAATACCTTAAATTCTTATTTATGAGATGAGATGGCTTGCATTTTGAACCAAACTTGAATACAATGGTTGGGTTAATTAGCATTCATTCAAATTTGAATTGATAAATGTTCTTTCACCTATTACAGATGTATTATATTGTCCCAAGTGATTAATACTGGAATACACGTTTATCCTGCACCTTCTGTCAACCTCCTCAAGTCACGCTTGTGATGTGTTACCTCTACTGCTGACCTTTCTACAAAAATAGGGCTTGTCCCAGAGTCAGATGGCCTCACCCCATTACCTAATGTGTACCTTAAGATGCCACTAAGCTCATTCCCATACACATACCTCTTGCCTGTCTGTGGGTTCCTCTGATGCTTGACAACATTCATTCACTCAGGTATATTCTAAACTCCCTCTCCTATTCTCAGCCAACTCCCCAATTACAACGGATGATGACATTTCACTAGTGGCTTCTGATTTTCCCTACTGTTTTCATCAGTCTTCCTCCAGATAAATCCCTTTTTTAACCTTATTTTTATTAGTTTGCTTTTATGCTATTTACAGAAAAGTAAAGGAAAACTGCAGAGAATCCCATGGGTATATGAGCTCATACCAAGTGATAAAACAACATATGTCAAATTGTATTTGCCCTACATGTACTTTATCAGTCTGGTCCACTTCCAATATATTGGCTTGGTTAATGGTCTCAAGCTGTTACTTCAGTGCTTTGCAGTGGGCTAAACAAGCCCTTGTCCTTCAGTCCTGGCAGGTGTATCTTGCCCTGCTCTTGTTTTGGGAACTAGCTGATTTCCTGCAACTCTTTTTTCTCACTGCATTGTGCCTGACAATCAGCCATAAGTCAACCTCCATGCTTTGTGACATCTACAGTTTCAGGTGAATATTATGGATCTCAAGATAAACCACAATCAGCCTGCCCCCATTCAGTCTATAGGCCACAGCAATACTCTTTCCTTGTACACTAGAGGGCCTTCAAACTGTTGGTCTCATGGATTTGTTTGGTTCTGTTAGTAATCTTGTAGGTGATTTATCTTAGCATAGACTGATTGCTGTATACACAGTGCCACCCTGTGCTAAATATGCACATAAAAGGTATCAGGCATTGCCACAAGAAGTTCCCAGTTAGGAGGGTAGAGTGGAATAAAAATAATTGGCAATATTGGTAGTTTTCTAGATTGAAGATAACTGATGATACAGTAGCTGATAAGCAAGTAACCAAATTCTCCCTGAATTGAGGACAGAAAAAGAGCCCAGCATAATGCCTTCCAGAAGAAAGAATCCAACAAGAATTCTGCTACTGAAATATGAAACGAAATTTAGCGGCGAAAAATGCATCAAAGAGGGTGATTAATGTGATGAAAAATAGGAGTATGAATATGCAGCAATACATCCTTCTAAAAACCTCCAAATATGAACTAGTCAAGAAATGACATCACAAGAAGAAATGGTGGCACCATGTTTGATTAGAATCTTCTGGCGAATAACATTGAGAAGTAAACCATCATGGAAAGGAGTAGATCTAAGGCTAGCCACACCCACTGTTTCAGGAGATTCGTGGTTTCCAAAATTAGCCAGCATGGGAAAAATGGCATGATAGATATTTTTCCACTCTTCCCCCCTTTCACAATTCTCTTGCTGTTTCCATAACCCTATGCTACAAATGTAATGCAAACCCACAGACTGGCTGATGGTGGGTTTCGAACGTTGCCGTGGCAGAATGAAATAGGATGTTTCACCGTGAGCCAAGCTTGAAGACCAAAAACACGCTATCTCCTCCTCCCTGAGTGCTAGGTCTAGAGAGCCCACTACAACCTCTGGTGATTCTGGTCCCCAACTGTCACATCTTTACATTTCTCTTCCATGTGTTTGCTCTCATTTTGTCAGCTGACTACCATGCAGCTCCACTTGTTGCAGTGGAAAAGTGCAATGGCTAAACCTTTAGTAAAAGTGCCTCTCTCACTGTAGAAGATCCAAACATTTTCACGCAATAACTTAAGGAAAATTCTACAAAAGATAGTACATAGACAACTACATAGTTGTATAGAGCCAAACAGCATGTTACATCTTCTACAAGAAGGTTTCAGAATGGAGCACAGCACAGAACCAGTCGTTAAATCAGTTCTGGATGATCTGCACAGGTCAACAAATCAGTATAGAGCACTAGTCTTCTTGGAACTCTCCACTGTTTGATACCATTGACCATTACTACTGATCTCAATACTGAAAGATACTGGCATCAATGATCTTGCACTGCAAGGGCTTCATTGATTTTTCACTGACCATTACCAGACAGAATTTCTTCCACCTCTTAAGTCTAAGTCCAGTCAGGTCAACTGTGGAGTTCTAAAGAGATCAGTGCTTTAACCCCTACTTTTCAACATTTATATGGTTCCTTTACCTTCCTTGTGCATAACAAGGCAGTACAGCTTTTCATGTATGATGATGAGACTCAGCTTTTATTCAAATGAACAGCATGGCATTCGGTTTCATGCTCCTCAGGCCATATACCCGCCCCCCCCCCCTTTCCGGTCCCCGCAAAAGCAGATTGAAATCTAAGTATTTGCACTGACACTGATCTCTCCTTGGAAATTCAGATTTCTAAGGTATCAAGCACATGTTTTTGGTAGTGTAAATGACCCCAAAACATGCTGTCTATATTTCACCAGAAAACCACACATCTGTAGTTACAGTCCTATACAGTCATGGCTGGACTAGGGAATACCATTTATCTTGGACTTCCTGAGAAACTTTATAGAAGTCTCCAGCTGGTCCAACTGCTGCTGCCAGTCTATTGTCTTCATTTAGAAGCAGGAACCATGTTACCCCTATTCTTAGTTCACTTCAATGGCTACCGATCAAGATAAGAGTACAATTCAAAGCTTTAATTACAGTGAACATGAGTATTCATAAATCCTCACCCCTAATTCTGGCCCCAAAGTTTAATCTTCATATACCCCAGCACACTAGCCAGTTTTCTATGCAAAATTCAAAAAGGAAATCTGTCACTTTTGGTGATAGGACCTTCCCAGTGACTACAGCCAACGAATGGAACATTTGAGTTATGGTCAAATCCTTCACTGCTTTTATTGACAAAAACACAGAAAAATGTCCTCTTTAAATAATAAAATAGTCTTCTTTTGTTTCTCAGCAGCTTGAGAATTTGATATTATCCTCTACATAGCCATGATGTCTTGGGCATACGTGCATCCCACAAATGCTATTAACATAAAATGTTCCATATTCTGGCCCTCATACCCCTCTATTCAACAGTTGTTATAGGCCCATTAATATAAATTGGTTTCATTTCAGCTCCTCTGTTTCACTCTCTTGTGCTGCCTGTGCCAAGTGAAATTAACTGAATGTAATTGCAAGCTTAAAAAACCCTTAACTCAACAACATGAGATGCATGGAATACATAGTTTATGTGTAATGCTAACTGCAGGAAAGGTTTGCTTTAACAAGAAGAATTACCTGCCCCAACACCTGTATGTAGTCCAGTCCAGTCGCCACTTGGTAGTAATAGTTAAGATCGTGTTTCCATTGGGACTGCCTCTTTTCGGTTGCTAATAACTCTGGCAACGTTTGACGAATCACCACAAAACTTTCCAAAACAGTGTTACTTTTTCACTAGTTTGCATATGGAAAGTTTTGAGGTGAGCCATCATGCGGGGGGGTCAAGAAATAGGGGGTTCCCAAAATACAATTTGCAGATAAATGTTTCCATTGGAATTTTTGACACAGCTACACCCCAAACTTTCACCAAATTAGTCAGAAAACTAGATCCTGGTCCAAAAATAATGCTTTTTGTGATTTGGTGTAAATCCGTTCAGTAGTTTTTTGAATAATTAATGCTAAAAGAAAATTATATATCTAGGTATGTGGAGCCTCTGCGGATCCAAAAGATCTCCTGCTGAGATCTGATTGGCTGCCACCATATCGACCAGGATGTGGTGATAGCTACCCTAAGACTCAGGAGTCAGTCCAGTGCATAAATTACTTAAGGGGAGGGGGCACGTGGGCATGGTTCCCTCTAAACTGCGTGTTTGAGCGGGCACGCACACATAGGTTTCCCTCTGTGCAGACACCTGCAAGCGGTGCGCACTACAAAGGATTCCACCTGCATTCATTAAATGTTTTATGGGAGCCTTTGAAGTGCCGCTAATGGTGATGACAATGCACTTCAAAATGCATTGTTAAAGATCTGTTTTTTTATGTTTAGAAATGCTAATGGAGGATGTTTAAATACCTGCAGGGCAGTCATTAAACAGCAGGAGAGAATTCCAAAAGCTGTCTCTGCAGTCTGGGTCTAGTCTGCCACATCTCCCTGCTCTCCCCCACAGAACAACAAGGCAAACTGTGGCAGTTTCATCCACATCTAAGATTCTTTTTTTCGTAGTTCCTGTCTGGGCCTCCCTCAAGGCCCACTTCATGTTTTCTTTTCTAAGTGGAGGGTGTGTAATGTGTGAGGTAATGTGCATGTGCACCAAGTTTGGGATGATACAGAGTAGCATTACAAGCTACCTCTATTTAAGTTTAAACATTCTCCTGTGTGTCATGATAAGCTGAGGCACAGGGTTTTTCTGAATTCCTAATTTTTGCCATGCAGAGCACAGCAGTTGTGTATGTGCTGCTTGTGCACCAAGTTAATAGCCTCTCCTGCCACTGGAGCTTCTGCTGATGTGGACAGAGTGCACTTTTTAAATATTTTTTATTGGTGCAACAGGTTATTGCCAACCGTATACACATGACAAATCAAAAGATGAAAACTGTGGGCAAACGATAGGCTTGGCAAAGAGTACACTTTAAATTTCAACTGAAAATACATGCATAGGCACTTAGTAGTTAAAAGGTCATGAGGCATTTAGAGAATGATTTTGCAATATTAGTTTTCTGATATAAACAAGACTGCAAGAACTTCATAAGTGAGCCAGAAAAGAAGGATTCGCTATGGAAGTCCCATACAATAGGCCCTTACCCACAAACCAATTCCCCGAGTGCTCCTACTCACCTCACAGACAGTTTCAGGGAGCCCAAAATGGAAACCTGAAGGCAATCCCAGACAGGCCAGCCCCCAGCTGCCTATCTGCCAGTTTATTCTAGAAATGTAACACTGTCACCTTCTGAGGCATTCCAGCTAGGACATCATGGAATCAGATAGTATTTTCTAGAAATGAGATTCACCACAGTGCATTCAGCTAGGTGGCTGCAGACCAGTGGAAAAAAACAAACTTTTATATTGGAACATTGGAGGCTTGTTGAACAAGCTTGGTTGTCTAGATGGGCCAATTTTGTGGACCAATTTGAAATCTGTGCTTTCCAGGAGACTTAGGCAACAGGTTCCTCTTTTCAAACTGGGGTTGTCTGCTTTGACCAACCTTCCTTTTGAAGGAATATTCTAACACCTTTTAGGCAGGAGAAGCTGGCCATCAGGGGCCTTGGCAACATGGATTAATGCCACTCTTGCATGTTCTCCTAGAATGATCGATCTAGGTTCCCTTGATGTTTTGTGTGTGAATCTGTACTTTTCCAAGGGGGTTTCTTTGTGGTTATATGATGTTTATTGCAGGAATGACAATCACAAGGCCAACCTAGCAGTTATTGATCTAGTTAGCAGTCATGTGACATCTCTCCCACCTCATCTACTTGGAATAGTAATGGGAGACTTTAATTGTTGCTTTGAAGCAATTGATGCAGGCTCTCATCCCATTAGCGGAGAATATATACCTGCTCTCACCCTACAACCAATTAGGAGGTGGTCCATTGCTATTATGCAGCTGAAAGCTTTGTCTTTGACAATGGTCTGAGAGCATGCAACGGGAGAACTTTATCAGACAATGAGGGAAGGGATACTTTCAATCGGCTGGTGGGTTTGAGCCGAATAGATTATATTCTGTTGGATATTAGGCTATGGCCTTAGATGTTTATTTGGAAGTGGTACAGCGGCAAGATAGTGACCATAATGCCCTGGACCTCACTCTTCATTCATTGGGGCTTGATGTCTCCTCATGTGCCAATGAACTATTTGACAGAAGTCTTGTCCCCTCAAGTAATCGTCGAAGGCTGAGGTGGAGTGTTATTGCCTCAACCAGATCTATCCAAAAGCAGATTTGTGAGGCTTGTGTCACGGCCCTGGAAGCAGTCCTATTGAGGGGGGGAATGCCTTGGCTGCTGCCGCTTGGGGGGACCTTTCTTCAATCCAGAATTCCATGTTTCGCACATTTAAAGCCCTTTTTATGGTGGAATCTAGGTCCCTCCCTAGGAAGGTTAAAGTGGCCCCATAGTATACTAAAACTTGTTCTGCTGCCCGAGAAACACTTTCAGATGCCATTAGAAGCGGCAAGACGGATTTATTCAAGGAAGCAAGGGCCTCTTATAAAGCCTCGCTAGGCTGGGCCAAATGCGAGTATGAGATGGAGAAATGGGAAGTCCTGCTGAATGCTCTGAAATTGAAAGATCATCGACTGTTTCGGCACACTCTCGCCGGTAGAACTCCAGGTTGAGTCGCTCCGCTGAACTCTAACATCTCGGCTTAAGCATGGGTTAACCACTTTTCGGGGTTTTATGATGGGGGGGACATGGGACGAGGCAAGTAACCATTCTGGTAGTATTGTGGGTCTCACTGTTATGACAGCAGAGTCCTGTAGTGTGGAGAATTACCTACACAGGGGGGCCCTGTTTGAACCAACCGTATGCAAATTTCCCCTCATCACCGTAAGGGAGGTTATTGGATCGCTCTAGGAAAAGCGGTGGGGTTAGATAAGGTTCCTGGGGACATGTTTAAGGCAGATAAGAAAAGCTCATGGTCCCTGCCAGCCAATTATTGGTCAATCAGCCTTATTGACAGTTCCCTAAAGGTTTTCTGTTGTATACTGTTGGATAGGCTATGTGAGTGGGTAGGGGGCACAGGTCTTATAACTCCCCACCAAGCAAGGTCAGATCAGGGACCAGTACCTTTAACCAAGTATTTCGACTACAACTTATATACTTAAAGTATGTTATTCTGGGAGGTGGTCTGCTTTATGTAGTTTTTTTTACCTCCACACTGCCTTCGACCTTGTGTCAAGGGTGGCCTTTTGGAAAGTCAAACAGGGCACCCCAAGTTATCTAGTTCATGTTATCAGGAGGCTGCACCAAAAGAACTATGCGCAGGTCAAATGTGGCAAATATGGGTCACTGACAATATCGATACCAGTCACGAGGTGCATAAGACAGGGCTGTGTTCTTGCCCCACCCCTGTTCCTTTTATAAATTAATAATCTGGTAGCCCAATTACAGAAGTGCAATCATAATGCCCCAAGTCTAGCCGAGCGAGCCCCAAGCCTAGCAGGAATGAAGATCCCAACCCTCCTATTCGCAGATGACACCCTACTGGTTTTCAAATCCCCTATGGGTATCCAAAATCTCCTGGACCAGTTTGGTGTCTTCTATGAGCAAAGAGGGCTTGAGTCCACCTACAAAAAACCACGTATATGGTCTTTAATTCCTGCCACATAACTGGCCCAAACCCTTCTCTGTACGGTGCTCCCTTTGAGAGTGTCTGTGTCTTTGAGTATTTAGGCCTCATTCTGACTGAGAATTTTGACTGGTCTGCTCAGATCCACAAGAGCAAGCTGAAGCTTGAACATTATGCAGGGGGCATCCTGAGGGGTTTCAAGGGTTACAGCTTCCAACCACCTGTATCTCCAGCCATCCACATTTTTAACCTGCAAGCATTAGACGGGTCCCTGTATGGGAGAGAACTGTGGGTACATGAGAAGGCTACTGTACTGGAGGTGGGTGAGAAGCAATTTATACAATCCTTGGCGAGTCTCCCTACAACTACCCCGCTCTTGCCATTACGGCTGGATCTAGGCCAAAAGTCCATTGCCCATAAAGCAGCCCTTAGACCTTTGCTGTATTGGAGACAACAATGGGTCTCATTTATATATTGTGTGGGATTGGAGGAGCTACTTAGGCAGCCTGGAATCTCCAGGATCCCCTAGTTTGGGCATATCAAGACCATCCTGGTAAAGATGGGATGTAAAAACCTGTGGACTAATCCGGGAGCTATGACCGGTATGCCAAAGGCTGCACTCAAGAGGATGTAATGGAGGTATATAGATGGAGAAGTGAATAGGAACAGGAGTTTGGGAACTTTGATACTCGCCTTCCTGGAATTTAAAGATACCTTCCTTATGGGTGAATACACAGACTCCCTTCACCTCCCACTTGCAAAAAAACTGTACATTAAATTTCCTTTCAAAATTTTACCACTGTGCACTTTCACTGCTTGATGGGGGCAACATGACAGCGATTCAAACCTGGCCTGTCCTTTTTGTCCCTAGGTGAAAGAATCATCATTCTCACATTATTTTTCTGTCAGTGTTATCAAAACTACAGAAAGAAGTGGATACTACCACTCTGTAGGTATATGGGGATTAGGAACTTTACAGTTGTTTGTAGAATCCTCAGATCCAACACGACACCCTTGATTGTGTGTGCACTGTCCCACTTTTTAATTGGAGTATGGAGAATCAGATAGGGTAGTGTTGGGCCCAGAGGACTGTACTGTACTGTCCATTGTTGTTGGTAACGTGACGCGTAAAACGTTTTAGCCTCACCTTCTAACCCTCTAATTTATTGACCTTCCCTAATGAGGTGCTACTGGAACGCATAAGTAGAAGCCAAATGGCTCCAGCCATACAATAAAATTTCACGACTAGTAATGTCTATTGATTAAGCTCTTATATAAGAAATGCTTGTTAATAGTTTTTATGATGGTCTTTCAGGATTATATTGATTTTATTGTTTTAAAGTTTTTATGCGAACTGTAGCTATGTGAACATTTATGGCAGCATTTGCCAAATAAAGACTATGATGATTTCAGACCTCTCCCCCAGCCCCTTTACAATATTTTCAGGCCAGTCGAGAATGGAAAGAACTAAAGATGAATACATACTGTATTTATCCTTTCCATTGGAAACTTTGCAAATCAAAGTATTTCAAATTATCATAATTTTTATAAAGTAACTTGATTTGAATGAATCAATTAGTGAGTATGCAAGTTAAACAGCAAATGAGTGGTGAAAGAATGGGAAATGGAGTGAATGTATGAGTGAAAGGCAAGTGAAAGGATTTGTGGGTTTTTGAACAAGGATGTGACTGCCAAAGTAAGTAGATAAGTGAAACAGTGATTGAGCGGGTTAATGAGTGAGGAGTGAGTGTCCAAGTGATTGGGCAAGTGAGTTGGTGAGTATTTGAATGTGGTAATGAGCATGTGAATGAAGCAGTGATGGATTGGATAGCAAGTGTGCAAATTAGGGAGTGATTAAGCTAACGAAAACAGCTAAATTGTGGGCAGCAAGTAAGTAAGTAGGAAAACAAGTGAAAGAGTATGGATGCCAATAAGTGACTAAACGATTATGCAAGTGATTGAGGTGAGTGAAGGAGTGAGCAAATGAGTGACTGATCACATGATAGTGGCTTGGTAAGTGTGAGTTTACAAATGAGTAAATAAACAATAGAGTGAGTGAAGTATCAAGTGAGTGAACAAATGACGACCAAGATTTTGAAGTGGTGACTGTAACAACAAGCATTGGTAAAGCCAATAGGTTTCGCCTATGCAAGAGGCATAGGCTTTGCCAATGTATTTTAGCCATGTTGTACTACAGCGTGGCTGCTGTTCAGCATGGCTAAAACTTAGAGGCATAGAGGCAAGTGGCATGGTGTGTCATAGAGTGGAATGGCGAAGAGTGGAGTAGAGTGTTGCAGAGTGGAGTGGCGTACAGTAGAGTGGCATAGCGTAGGGTGAACTGGTGTAAAGTGTATTGGCATAGAATGTCGCATAGTATAGTGGCGCAGAGGCCTAGAATTCAGCAGTGTACAATGTGGCGTCGTAGAATGCAGTGGCGTAGATTAGAGTGTTGCTCAGCAGAGTGACATAGCATAGACTGCACAAGTGCAGAGTGGAGTTGTACAGAATAGAGTGGCATAGAGTGGAGTGGCAGAGACTTTTGCATATTGGAGTGGCATAGAGTGGAGTTGCATAGAGTGGCGTACAGTGGCGTGACATAGAGTAGAGTTAACTGGTGTAAAGTGCATTCGCGTAGAGTGTTGCAGAGTATAGTGTTGTATAGTGCAGCGGCATAGAATTCAGAGGCATACAATGCAGCATCGTAGAATGCAGTTGCGTAGATTGGAGTGTTACTTAGCAGAGTGACATGGCATAGAGTGCACTAGTGCAGAGTGGAGTAGTGCAGAATAAAGTGACAGAATGCAATGGTGTTGAGTGGCACATAGTGCTTTCACATAGAGTGTTGCAGAGTAGAGTGGTACAGAGTAGAATATAGTGCCCTAGAGTGCAGCCGCAAAGAGTGCAGTGGTGTAGAGTGGAGTGCTGCAGAGTGCAGTGGTGTAGAGTAGAGTTCTACAGAGTGCAGTGGTGTAGAGTGGAGTGATACAGAGTAGAGTTCAGTGTCATAGAGTACAGTGGTGTAGAGTGACATAGACTGCTTTGGCAAAGAGTGCATTGGCATAGAGTGGAGTGTTGTAGAGTGGTGTTGAGTACAGTGGTGTTGAGTACAGTGGTGAGAGTAGAGTTCAGTAATGTAGAGTGCAGTAGTTTAGAGTGCAGTGCTGTAGAGTAGAGTGTAATGGCGTAGAGTGGATTGGTGTACAGTGCATTGGCATAGAGTGTTGCAGATTATAGTGAAGTAGATTGCAGTGGCATAGAGTTCTTTGGCAAAGAGTGCATTGGCATGGAGTGCAGTGGCATAGAGTGGTGTTGAGTAGAGTGGTGTAGAGTGCAGTAGCATATCGTGCAGTGCTGCACAGCAAAGTAGAGTGCAGTGGAATAGAGAGGCGTAGAGCAGAGTGGATTGGTGTAGAGTGCATTGGCATAGAGTGTTGCGGAGTATAGTGAAGTAGATTACAGGGGCATAGAGTACAGCGGCATAGAATTCTGCTGTGCACAATGCAGCGTCGTAGAATGCAGTGGCGTTGATTAGAGTGGTGTATAGTAAAGTGCAGAGTGCAGTGGCATAGAGTGTAGTGGCGTAGAGTGCAGTGGCGTAGAAAGCAGTGCCGTAGAGTGCAGTGGTGTAGAACAGAGTGGCGCAGAGTTGCATAGAGCAGAGTGGCGTAGAGCAGAGTGGCAGAGAGAGCAGTGGCATAAAGTAGTACAGAGTAGAGTGGCATAGAGTGCAGTGGCATTGAGTACAATGACATAGAGTGCAGTGGTGTAGAGTAGAGTAGCACAGAGTAGAGTGGCAGAGAGTGCAGTGGCGTACAGTGGTGCAGAGTGGAATAGCATACAGTACAGTGGTGTAGAATTGAGTAATGCGGAATAGAGTGGCATAGAGGGCATTGGCAGAGAGTGCGGTGGTGCAGAGAAGAGTGGCATAGAGTTCAGTGCAGGAGAGTGCAGTGTTGCAGAATAGAGTCTTGTAGAGTGCAGTGGTATAGAGTAGAGTGGCATAGAGAGCCATGGCATAGCGTACAGTGGTGCTGAGTAGAGTGCAGTGGTGTAGAATGCCTTGGTTTTCAGTAGAGTGATATAGACTGCAGTGGCATAAAGTGGAGTAGCTTAGAGTGAAATAGAGTGGTATAGGGTACAGTGGCATAGAGTATATTGTTTCAGATTAGAGTTAAGTGCTAAAGAGTTGAGTGGTGCAGGGTAGAGTGCAGTGGCGTACAGTAGAGTGGTGTAGAGTAAAGTGGTGTAGAGTGCTGTCGCATAGAGCATAGTGGCGCAGAATAGAATGGCGTACAGTAGATTGACGTAGAGTGCAGGGGCGTAGAGTTGTGTTACAGAGTAAAATGCATCGGTATAGAATGTATTGGCATAGAGTGCAGTTGCGTATAGTTCATTTGAATGTTGTTGTGGACTATTTAAAAAACCCTTTCCTACCTCCTGTATAAAGCAAGATTATCAAATAAATACTCTCACTTTGAAGAAAAGTGAACACCAAACTCCCTCAGAAAACAGAGCCTGAACTTTGACCTTAGTCTTTGAATGCACAGCATATGTGACAAGATAAGAATAACATTTACAGGCCTGTTTACAGAAAGGAGCACTCAAAGAATATAACAGGAGTTGGTGTGAAAAGACTTTGCTCCTTGGGAGGGACAAACTCACCCTTGACAGAACTAAAACAAATAAAGCTAGCAAACAGAAAGCCGGAAAATATGAGTTACGTACCACAGTAAATGGTAAGCTTTCTGTATGTTCCCAAGATGTCTTCAGAAAAACAGACAGCTGCACTGTCTTGTAGGTTTCGACCTAATTATCATGTCAGTGAGCAAGTGAGAGAATAAGAAGCTAAGTGAGTTAGTGCAGAACTGTTTGAGTGATTAATGAAATAAGTGAGTTAAAAAAAGCATTCTGCAGAGGGGTTCATAGGCAGTGTAACACAGTGAATCCCTTAGCCAGGCTGCCTCTACCTCTCCCCCAAACATGAAATGCGGCTCAGCTTATTAAAAACTAAGGGGCAGATTTACAAGCCCCTTACGCCACTTTTGCGCCGCCGTTGCGTCACTTTTGTGACGCAGGGGCGGCGCAAATCATGTGCCATGCTGCAGGGGATTTACAACGTGACGCCGCATCTAGGGAGATGCGTCACGTTGTAAAGCCCTGCGCCACATGAAACCTGCGTCAGGTTTCATGTGGGCGTGCCGGCGCAGGGGGGGGCGTTCCTGCGCAAGGAAGCCCCGTAAAAGTGACGCAGTGAAATCTACAAGATTTCACGGAGTCACTTTTACGTCCCTGCTGCGTCAAATCCTTACGCCTGCTTCAAGGAGTGACGCAGCATGTTAGGTATAGGGCACCCCTGAGCAGTACTGGAGTTACGTCGCACTTGCGACACGACTCCAGTACTGCGCCACCCTTCCGCCGACAGATGCGTCACGCATCTGTTTATCCTTGCGCCATGATGCGCCGCATTGTAAATGCGGCGCATCTGTGGTGGCGCAAGGGTAAACTTGCGTCACGCATCTTCCCTGGCGCATCCCTGCTGATTTGCAGGGATGCGCCAGGGAACGTAAATCTGCCCCTAATTGCCTAGAAACACTAATCCTTTGTGCAGTATTTGACACCATGTTTTGAAGTGGGAATTTTTGGCTAATTCATTCTGCAGCAAATACCCAAGCCACCCCAAAATACAAATACAATCACTTTGGAAGGCCTGACGGGTTTAATTGTCTGCCAAGACCTTGAATGGGTGTCATTTACATCCTCCTTCCATCCATGGCAGCATAGAGCATTGAGTCTCTTGCCCTATAGGTGACGAAATTTGTCTAATCACGTGCACATCTGTCTGAAAATGAGTGCACTTCAGTCCCAAAGCTGGAAGTCCTGTATTTTAGGCTTACATTTTCTAACTATAGTTGCCTTTTTTATTCCTTTCCTTCTCCTCTTTTTATTTCCATTTTAAAGCATGTTACAGCTCAAAAGTCAGTGCTAATTGGCTATTTGCTCGCCGCTCACTCCATCTGCAGTGTACTGCAACCTGTGCAGCACTGCATCTAAAGTAGCTGACCATCATGGAATATTATAATCCATACTCTAGTATTGTTTTACCATTGTAAGATGGCCAACACGATTCTGGCGGGGCAGTCAGCTGTAACTATATACAATGTACAATACCACTGCAAGACGTCCACCTGCTGCTCTGTTTTATATTTTTATTGCAAGCATTCCCCTTCCATTTTTACGTAATATGTTTAATTTTTTTGACTTTTATTTTTTTCAATTTGTCTTGCACATGTGGCTGAACTTGTGTATGCATTGTATTGTGGCTGTGTAAGTTGGTGAATGCAAGAATGAATAAGTGTTTAATTGATGTACAAGTGCAAGGATGTCACAGAGTGCATGAACGATGACTTATTCAGTGCTTAAACTAATCAGTGACTATGAAGTAACTTTAATAAAAAAAAAGAGTTATTGGCATTTTCTATGCTTGCTATTTACCTTTAAGTGGTAGCTGGTCGACTTGCCTGGTTACACATCGCATCCCTCAGTTGTGCACACAAGCAAGAAGAGTGTATTCTATTGCTGAACATGAGGAAGAATAATTACAGGAAGCATTCATTGCAGGTGGCCCCCTCCGTGGGACCCCATACACTGGGCCGAAAAGCTTAAAATAGGGGAGGGGGCTACACAGCCCCTCCCCGAGCCTATGAAGGCCCCAGGAACCCCCATCTCCCAGGGCCGTGTAATTACATGAAGGGAGGAGGGCACGCACAGTGAACAGGATGTAGTTTGTGTGTTTATTTAATGAACAGAGACGAGAGGAGGATGTGGCCTAAGGGGTAGGGCGGTCAATCTCAAATCTGGGGAATCGGGTTTGAGTCTCGGCAATAACACTCAACATCCTGTGATTCTGGGTAAATCACTTAATCTCCCCATGCCTAACAAAAACAAGCATTTGCAATGCAATAGGTCTCGCATTTTTTAGAGTTAGAGCTATTGGTGTTCTAAATGATAATCTCTTTTACCTATGTGTTTTGGTTTGGAGTGCAGTGGAAGTATGAACAGAGACACCGCTGCAGCACTGGTTAGAGGACTTAGAAAGAGGAATTACCACTGGAAACAGAGAAGCAGCTAGCAGCACTGTAAAGAGGACTCAGAATGAGGAATTACCACTCGGACCAGAGAAGCAGCTAGCAGCACTGTAAAGAGGACTCAGAATGAGTAATTACCACTCGGACCAGAGAAGCAGCTAGCAGCACTGCTTCGAGGACTTAGAATGAGGAATTACCACTCAGATCAGAGAAGCAGCTAGCAGCACTGCTTCGAGGACTAAGAATGTTAAGTACAGACCTGTAAACTGGCAGCAGACGACATGCAGCTATATAACTTCTGCAGCACAAACTCGTGCAACTAGGAGAACTGTCAGAAGAGACCTGGAGGGAACCAAGAGGTACCATTGAATTCACAGGGAAAGGGAGTCACCTGGACACAGACACCCAGATGGGTGCAGGAAGGCATCACTCTAAGTCACAATGAACCAAAAAAGAACATAGGAGTCAAACAAGACACAGCACCTTTGTGAACACAGGAGAAGTGCAGCACAGAGACTGTTTATAGTAAAAGTTAAAAGACATAGTCTCTCTCTCTGGGACTGCAATAAGCTTCTCTTCAATGAAAAATAAATGAATAGGAATGTCTAACATAAGGAGTTAGGGACCTGCAGCATCACTCATGGGAGTGAAATATTTCTAGTCTCTTTGCAGCTAGCAAAACTGGGGGATTCGTGAAAAGGAGTAGAAACGAGAAAATGCCCCCTCCCCGCCCCTTGCAACACAAGTCTGGGAATTTTTAAATCGGTCTGAGAGGACGGTTCGCCTTGGGGCCTGAAGTCGTAAATCACAACAACAAACAAGCAGCGACTTTTAAAACAAGCGATGCGTAAACATGCACTTTGTACTAATAGTCGTTGCTTACGAGAAGCAAGGCTGGCAGTAACTGCGCCTCTTTTACTGCCAGCCTTGCTTCTCCTAAGCAAGGACTATAAGTACAAAGTGCGTGTTTACGCACCGCTTGCAGGTTTTCAGAACATATAAATAAAAGGCATTGTCATGTACAATGCCAATAGCTCAAACTCTTGCAAATGTAAGACCTATTGCATTGTAAATGCTTGTTCAACCCCTCTTTGGCTGTGAAAATGGTTTACATTTTATCCCAGTGTCAATAGGTAGTTGCTGCTTAAATGCCACTACGGTGGAATGTATTGCTAATAGCGCCACAGAGAAGAGAATGTAAGGCAGACAGCTGAAGTGACTTTATTTAGGCCAATGAAAAAATCGTACCCCTAGAAATTATTTTCTTTGGATCACCTGCCCTTTACAGAACCAGAATCACAGATCGACATTGTTGCAAATATTTACACAAAATTATTGAAATCTGAACCATATTGCAAACGTGAAACGCATTCAATAAAAATACCTTCGGAAAAAGTGTATTAATCTATAAAATGTTCAAGGAAACAAGATTATTGCAGTTTAACAAACGTGAAAAAAATGTAACAGTTCTGAGTCAGGTTGAAGGAAGCTAAATAAATTACATATTTTCTATTCTGAAATATCTACATAGAGAACCAACTGGTTAGATTCCTTTGCGATCACAAAATAGACGTCTTTCAGAAACAACACATAACATATTAATTATTTAAAGAACAAAGAGGTGCCATTATTCTATACCCTTCCAAGTTCACACAAGAACTTGAAGAACACAAACATAATGCATAAGTATTAACTCAAATTTAAACGAAACAGAAATGCATCAACCAAAGGGCTCAAAAGCCTTACATGCTTGTTCAGTTTTATTCTACACGTAACCTACACTTATTTATATATAATTTCAGGTACTCATACAATCCAGCGGAGAGCTAGAATAATCAGAAAATATAGCAGACCTGTCGAACCTCCTGCACTTTGCGGATGACAGTCGTGGCGGGGGAGCATCATTTGTTTCACGCAAGGTTACAAGTTCACCCTTGCCTGAGACACCACAAGATCTGCAGCCATCTGCCGAGTCAGTGCACTGGCTAACGGACTGACAAGCCGGGAAGGGAAAAACTCACTCCAGCACTGACAGCAAGAGGAGTCAGTCACCCGCGAGGTCATGCTGGGTGCTGGAACAGTGACCCAGGTCATGACAGCGCTGCATTGGAAAGATTATTCCATCCATGCGCTATACATGCTCATTGAGGAAGGGACCTCCGTGGGAACATCTCTGCACAGGCAGAAAATGCGACCACAAACCAGATACAAAAATAGTACAACTGAAGTCAAATGGTGGAGGTGGTTACATGAATGCAGAAGTATACTTGTGCGCTGCTACTTGTCTCTGTATGCAATATGCTTTTGTATATTGATAATGGTTTATATAGTAATACATGACATTTTTTTCCTTTTGTATCTTTTATTGCAAAAAATTTGGTGCAACATTTTTATTACTATAAACTAAGTTTACTTTATCCAAATGTGTTTGTTTTTTGTTAAGATGTGCACTTTTTAATGTGTAATTTGCATGTTTTTTAGACGTTGCGTTATGGAATAGTGCGCATATGCTTTGTAATAATATGCGTACTGTTTATTGTGGAATCTGCTAACGTTGGTATTTAATTTGTGATGTTGGTTCCCGATGTTCGCAAAGGCCAGGAGGGACAGGAGGGATTGCGGACGAGAGGAGAGACAGGGGAGGAGGTATGGAGAGGAAGGTAAGAGCGTTCCTAAGATTTTCAAATATGTGTTGGGAATTAGTAGTTGTTTTTAATGTTATTGTTTCAAACTTAACGTGGCTATTTATTTACAGTATTTGGGGGATGCCCCAACACCGACTGGAGCTGGAAGAAAGGAGAAGCGTACGGAAAGGCAGGTAAGAGCGTACTATATAATATGCATGTTTTCAGTGCATTTTTGTGTTATGTTGCAAATGTGTTTGTTTCTTTACCAACAAGCGCATTTCCCTGTATGTAATTTACATGCTTATTTGTGTGTTTTTATTATGTTAGCGGGTGATTGTGTTTTATGTTATTTTATGATAAGCGCGCTGCGTATTATTGAATCTGCTAACGTCGATATTAACTTTGTTATGCCTATTACCGATGTGAACAGAGACTAGGAGGGAGCGTGGACGGACGAAGCCCATGCAGTGTAAGGTAAGAACGCAGTATGTAATTAGCATGCCTATTGTGTGTTTTTTGTGCTATGTTCAAATGTGTTTGTTTCTTTACCAACAAGCGCATTTCCCTGTATGTAATTTACATGCTTATTTGTGTGTTTTATTATGTTAGCGGGTGATTGTGTTTTATGTTATTTTATAATATGCGCGCTGCTTATTATTGAATCTGCTAACGTTGATATTAACTTTGTTATGCCTATTACCGATGTGAACAGAGACTAGGAGGGAGCGTGGACGGACGCAGCGCATGGAGTGTAAGGTAAGAACGCAGTATGTAATTAGCATGCCTATTGTGGTTTTTATTGGCGCTACGTTGCAAATGTGTTTGTTTTTTCTAAGATGCGTACTTTTATATGTAATTTGAATGCATTTTTTAACGTTTTGATATGTAATAGCGCTAATGTGGTTTATGTTTTTGAATAATATGCGCACTGTTGATTATGGAAACTGCTAACGGTGATATTCATTTTGCGATGTTTGTTACGAACGTGAACAGAGATCAGGAGGGAGAGCGGAAGAGAAGAGACAGGGAAAGAGCATATGGAGAGGAAGGTTAGAGCGTTTTGTTAATATTTTGTGTAGTATGTGTTGTGAATTTGTAATTGTTTTAAATGCTATTGGTTAACCTATTAACGTGAGTATTTATTTACAGTATTTTGGGGATGACCGAAGAGCGAGTGGAGCAGAAACGAAGGAGGAGCAGGTGGAGAAGGAGGTAAGAGCGTAGTAGATAATATGCATGTGTAATTATGTTTTATGTTATTTTATGATAAGCGCGCTGCTTATTATTGAATCTGCTAACGTCGATATTAACTTTGTTATGCCTAATCTGATGTGAGCAGAGACTAGGAGGGAGCGTGGACGGACGCAGCGCATGGAGTGTAAGGTAAGAACGCAGTATGTAATTAGCATGCCTATTGTGGTTTTTATTGGCGCTACGTTGCAAATATGTTTGTTTTTTCTAAGATGCGTACTTTTTTATGTAATATGAATGCATTGTTTTACGTTTTGACAGTAATCGCGCTAATGTGGTTTATGTTTTGTAATAATATGTGCACTGTTGATTATGTAATTTGCTAACGGTGATATTAATTTTGCGATGTTTGTTACAAACGTGAACAGAGATCAGGAGGGAGAGCGCTTTTACAAGTAGCCTGGTCCTGAGGTCACATAAGTCCTAGGCAGTGTAAATAACAACCTAATTCTACGTGTAGACTGTTTTGTATAATATATGCAGTACACAAAATGTGTAGTGCACTATATCAGATTACAACGCTCTTAGGCAGTAATATATGTGTGTATTATATATATTGCTATGTAGTAAATATGCACTTCGTGTAATGCTGAATACTATTTGCGCTGCGTTGATAGAATGTAATGCAGTGTAGTATAAACGCAGCATATTGTTTTCTGTGATTTTCTAGTAATGAGGTTTATTTCAAATGTACGGACTAGCAAACCCTGTATGTATGGCTGTTTTATCGCATTTGAAACTAAATCTGGCAGTGACGGTTTGTTTTTATGGCCTAGTTGCATGCAATTGTTAGCATTTTGCGTATTTAATAAGGCAAATTACTGGGGTTTTTTTTGTATAGAGCACGCTGGGTTTTTTCTGTATTGCGTGGGGAGCTTTTTAAAACTAGCTTTATGCGATATGTAGGGTCTTTTGCGCACTGTGTTGTGTTTTTGGGCAGTCACGGTTTGTTTTTATGGTCTAGTTGCATGCAACTGTTAGCATATTGTGTATTTAATAAGGCAAACTACTTTTTTGTATAGAGCACGCTGTTTTTTTTCCTGCATTGCGTGGGAACCATTTAAAATAGTTGTATGCAATATGTAGGGTCTTTTGCGCACTGTGTTGTGTTTTTTGTGTAATTTTGCATGTTGTAATACGGGTATAAACGCAACATGTATTTTACACTAATAGTAGTAATGTTTATCTAATACTATTGCATTTTTGGTGTGTTTAATAACCGTTTATTGTATGTTTGTTACAAATGCGACTTGCGAGACGTGATCTATTGCTAAATGTGAGGTGTATACCCGGTTATAACAGAAAATACGATTTAGTTATGTTATGTTATTAGCCAGCAGTTGTATTATAGTAGCGGCCCGCGGTGGGAGTGATTCTGGCTGGTAACGCGAGGCGGGTGAGGGGCAGGGTGGACGTAGTAAAATACGGACTACAGTTGCTCAAAAGTAAGCAAACAAATAAATACAACTAATTTTGTTGCGCGCACGGTATTATATTGGGATCATGTAGCGCGTTTAAAAATTTTTTACCCCCGTTGTGTAAAAGGTGGTCGTGTGTTTTATATTGTAGAGTATAAGTAGTTTGTTGTGCTTGTATTTATTAGCTAGAAGCGAGAATGAAATGAAATATAAGGGACAGAAGGGTTATGGGGATGGATAAAGAAGCATGTAACATATGAAGGGACGATGGAATGAAAACGATCACGTTGAAAGTAGGCATTTATTTTGCTGTGTTTAAGTGTTTGCTACAATGGCTATATATGTAATAGGAGAGGAATGTGATGAACCAAGCAGTGTTAGAGATGGTAGGAAGGAGAATGGTATGGAGTAAAAGAGGTTGGTATTGTGAGTATGAAGATGGCAAATTGTAAAAAAGGTAGATAGTGTAAATAGAGTAGTGGTATGAAGAGAACAAGACCTGGTTTACGGATGCATGAAAGGCAGCACTGTTCTAGGCAGGGAATCATACCAAAACCCATTGTTTAATAACACTGCGACTGTTAGACCTGGCATCCTTGGCGTGGGTCTCCCTTCCATTTTTTCGTAATGCCTCCACTGTTGCCGATATGTTTTTGCTGGACTAGATGCTCATGGGCACTTTGCCGCTGCTAATCAGTGCCAAAGTGCAAGTGCTCCCTATCGTTAATTGATATATGTATTAGTGACTCTATGATTGGAAGATTGGTTTACTTGTCAGTCCCTAGTACAGTGCACTCAGTGTGCCCAGGGCTTGTAAATCCAATGCCGCTGGTGGGCTTGCAGCACTGGTTGTGCCACCCACAGAAGCGGCTTGTAAAATGTGTCTCAGGCCTGCCATCGCAGAGCCTGTGTGCAGCCTAGGGCTGCCATGTCGACTCTGGTGAGTACACCCACTTCCCAGTCCCTAAACCTTCCCTTTACTGCATGTTGGTCACCCCTAAAGTAGGCCCTAGGGCAGGGTGCATTGTAAGTATAAGGTAGGACATGCCCTGGTGTGTGTGGCATGTCCTAATAGTGAATTACAGCCATTTTCGTTTTTCACTATTGCAAGGCTACCTGCTCCCCATAGGCCAGAAGGGGCAGACTGACTATTACACCTTATAGTCAGAACTGACCCCGGGAACATGGTAGAAAAACGAATTTAGTATGCCTGAACTCAGGATGATAAAATACATCTTTTAGTGAAGTTGGTTTTAACATTCTGTGTTTGAAAATACCACTTTTAGAAAGTGGGTATTTTCTTGCTTAACTATCCAAGCCTGCCTCTGCTAGGTTGTGTATTCCTTGTCTGGAGCTTGAGTGACAGGGGCTGGGGGTGGCTACAGGAGACAGGGTGAGTCAGCGCAGGGCTGAATAGAAAGATCTGCATCCAGAGTGGAGGGAGGAGTTGCACCTGGGTCTGAATAGGGCTGTGCCTGCCTTCCACAATGCTGGCTCCACCTCCTGCCGGGCGGCTGAGCACTCTGCCCCACATTCTGAAAGGAAAGAAGGAGTCAGAAAAACAAAGTGCTCCAGAACTGACCAGAACTGGTTTTGGACTAGGCAGAGGCTTCTCTGCCTCCAGAGAACAAAGAGAATCAGGGTATAAGAGGGGCACCCAGACCCCAGGAAAATTAGATCACTTTTGGGAACAAGAAGAAACCTTTGCTGAGGAGCGGAACCAAGAAGAAACTGAGGAGAGACTATCCCTAAGCCTGAAGGGCTGCTTGGGGGATTGGCCTGCAGTGGTTTGCCTGTCTGCCAAAGAAAGGAGAAAGGAACTTTTGCTTTGCTGTGACTTTCATCAACTTGTGAAGGATCTCCAAGGGCTTGGAAGAGAGCTTGCCCCCTGACCGAAGTCCCAGGACCATTGGACTTCACCCCCTTTGTGAATTGCTGCTGGAAACTCTGTTTCAGTGGCTGCAGAGGTAGGGAGCTGTGACCGGCTCTCACGACCGACTCGGTGTCCTGTAAGCACCGCATCGAAGCACCGTCTCGCCCTGCAACGCACGGCCCTGGTCTCACCGACTCCGTCAACGAGCCGCTGCCTGCACCGCATCGAGGGACAACGCGTCCTGCAACTCTTCGCTACGCCGAATCGAACTGGTCCGACTGACACGGTCACTGCTGCTGAGTTCGAGTCCTGTGACCGCACCGGAGTTGGGCACCGCTCGCACGCTTTGCGACGCACCGCCCGACTCGCACCGCTGTCCGGACTGATCGACGCCAGCTCCTGAATCCGGCTCTGTCGCCGCACCGCAACCTGCCAGCACCGCATCGAAGCACCGTCTCGCCCTGCAACGCACGGCCCTGGTCTCACCGACTCCGTCTCGACGACGTCAACGAGCCGCTGCCTGCACCGCATCGAGGGACAACGCGTCCTGCAACGCTTCCATTTTTGCATCGCGACCGCGACGAACAGCCATCCGGCTCGCACGCCCGTGCCTGCCGCTTCAAGTAAAGGTACTGTGACCGAGTCTGTCTACGCTGTGTTGGCCCGTCTCGACGCGGTCAGCTGGATTTGTTAGACTCTGTTTGTTCTCGACATCGCCGTAGCCGGAGGAGGCTACCGACTCGCACAGAACCTTGAATTAAGCCTTTTGATCAGAACTAAGCACTCTTGACAGTATTGTGGATTATTTTTGTCGTTTATGGTCTTGTGATAAATCTATATAAAGTATACCTATTTTTATAAATATATAACCTGTGTGGTGTCCCTTTGTAGTGTTGTCACTTGATTACTGTATGTGTTCACAAATGCTTTACACACTGCCTCTGAACTAAGCCTGTCTGCTCGTGCCAAGCTACCAAGAGGGTGAGCAGGGGTTATTTCGGGAGTGTACCTACTTTCCCTGACTAGACGCAAGGGTCCCTATTTGGACAAAGGTACCTACCTCTGCCAACTAGAGACCCCCAAATCTAACATTGGTGGTCAGCGGTGAGGATTCTGGACTTGCATTTGTGACTCATGTACAGTGATTGGTGAACACTACTTAGTGAGTGCAGACCAAAACGCAACCACATACTTTTATAGCATTTTTTCTGGGATTTCCTATTTTTGCTAATGCCAAGTTCAGTCACTATGGAGAAACCAGCATCAGTAGCCTCTGTTGAGTGTGATTGGGAAGAAGAGAGGCTGGAGTGCTACACCCTCAAACAGCTCAAGCATTTCTGCAGGAAGTTTAAAGTCTCCATGACCGGGCTCACCAAGAAGGATGAGCACCAAAAGGCGCTGAGGGCCTGGGTTGAAGCAAGGAGCACCCCTATACCTATGGAAGGGGCTGAGAATGCAGAAGGGCAGCTGGAGGGGCTATTGGGTCTAGGGGCTAGAAGACCACCTTCCCCAGTAGGTAGCAGTGTTTCTGCCAGAGGACTGTCTCCAGAGGAGTTGGAGGACAGGAAAGAGAGTAGGATGCACGAAATGGAGCTGACCAAGCTCAAGCTGAATGGGCAGTTAGAATTCGAAATGCAAACTAGGAAATTGGCCCTAGAGGAAAAGAAAATGCAGTTTGAACATGAGAAAGTTTTGAGGGAGTTGGAATTGAAGGCCAAGAGCTTAGAGATTACTCCTCTGGTGGCAGTGTACCGCCTGTGCCTGTTGAAGCTAGGGTGTATATTCCCAAAGATGTGGTGAAGGAGTTTTTAAAAATGATGACATAGGGCAGTGGTTCAAAGCCTATGAGGTAGCCATGTCTTCCCACCGGGTCCCTGAGAAGGATTGGGGAGCGGGGTTGTGGGGACGGTTCCTCAGTGAAGGGCGGGATACCTTGTTGGATTTGCCCTCTGAAGTCTATAATTCGTACAGCCACATGAAGGATGCCTTAATGACTAGGTATGGTTTGACCCCTGAGCTTTATAGGCAAAGGTTCAGGAACTGTAGTAAGATTGAAAGCAGTACCTGGGTTGAATATGTGACCTTCTTTTGCAGAGCCTTGGATGGTTGGGTAAAGGGTAGCAAAGCGACTGATTTTCAGGCGCTCTTTGATTTAATTGCCTGGGAGCACTTGTCCGGTAATTGTTTTCCTGAGCTACGCCAGCACCTGATTGATAGTAAGCTGACTAACCCTAGGCAGCTTGCTGAGGAGGCGGACCGCTGGGTGAGTACCCGGGTCCACAAGGGTCACGTGGGAGACTCCGCCAAGGGTGGGCAGGGTCCCCAGCAGAAGAGTGGGGGGACAAGGGTAAACAGAAGGAGTTCCATAAAGGGCCCCAAAGTAGACCCCAAGGGAACCAAGGGAAAGGTTCCCAGCCTCCCCTGAGAAGAAGCCAGTGGCCCTGACAGGCCCCCCTGTTCACCAGGGACCACTGGTATGTTACAAGTGTGGCGCCCTGGCCACAAGGCAAACGATCCTCATTGCCCTTTGCATGGAAAACCAGCACCCACCAGTGCAGTCCCCCGGCAGTTGGCTAGTGTAGCCCTGGGGGAAGAGTTGGGTGCCCAAGGTGGGGGGGATCCCACAGTGTTTTCCCTTGTCTCATTAGGAGACTCTGAGATGGTCCCTAGGACCCCGCTGCCTGAGAACACTAAGAAATACAGGCAGTGGGTGACCATCAATGGCCATAGGGTGGAGGCTCTGAGAGACACAGGAGCCAGTGTGACAGCTGTCAAGTGTCACCTGGTGTCTAAAGAGCAGGTTATCCCTGATGCATTCTATCCGGTTGTTGCCGCTGACAACACAGAGAGTCACTGCAAGGTGGCTCAGGTTCCCTTTGAGTGGGGGGGGGTCTTGGGTACTCTTCAAGTAGCTGTGAGGCCAGCCATGCCTGTTGACTGTTGTTAGGGAATGATTTGGAGAGCTCACCTTGGGCTAAGGTGGAGCGGAGTGCGCATTTAGAAATGTTGGGCTTGCCTGATTGGGCATGTGTGACCACCCGGTCAATGGCAGCTAAAGGTGTTCAAGAGGACCTGGAGCCTGAGAGGGAGGCCCAGGTGCCTGCCGGAGAGAGAGAAGGCAGGGGGCGCGGGAAACCGGCCCCCGAAGTTCCCACGGTCCAGGAGGAGGCAGACCCTGAGGGGGATGCCCTGGAGCCTACAGGGGAACAGGTAGCTGAACTGGGGGACCTACCTGAGCTGACCCATTGGCAGCAAGAAGGAGGACCCTCCAGGGAAGAGTTCTGCGAGGAGCAGAACGCATGGCCCTCTCTCGTGGGTCTGAGGCAACAGGCCACAGACCAGGCAGCAGGTGATCAGTCTGGATCACATTGGGTTTACTGGGAGAATGGTCTCCTGTATTCAGAGCCTAAGGTTGCTGAGCCTGGGTCAGCCCGTGTGCTGGTGGTACCCCAGCGCTTCAGATCCTTCCTACTGGGGTTGGCTCATGATGTACCGTTAGCAGGACATCTGGGGCAGGACAAGACCTTTGACAGGCTTGTTACCCATTTCTATTGGCCCCAGATGCGCAGGAGTGCCGCCAGACATGCCAGACTTGCCAGGCAAGTGGAAAGAGTGGGAGGAAGCACAAGGCTCCTCTCCAGCCATTCCCTGTGGTCAGCACCCCCTTTGAACGGGTGGGTATTGACATTGTGGGGCCACTGGACCCCAAGACAGCCATGGGCAACAGGTTTATCCTGGTCTTGGTGGACCATGCCACCCGGTACCCTGAAGCCATCCCTCTGAGAACAGTGACGGCCCCCGTGGTGGGACGGGCACTGATGGGAATTTTCTCACATGTGGGATTCCCTCAAGAGGTGGTGTCTGACAGAGGTACCAACTTCGTGTCCAAGTACATGAAATCCCTGTGGCAGGAGTGCGGTGTAACTTACAAGTTCACCACTCCTTACCACCCTCAAGGAAATGGTCTGGTTGAGAGATTCAACCGGACCCTCAAGGGCATGATTATGGGTCTGGAAGAACCCATGAGGCGTAAATGGGACGTCCTCTTACCATGCCTGTTGTTTGCATACCGGGAGGTGCCACAGAAGTCTCTAGGGTTCAGTACCTTTGAGCTCCTCTATGGACACCCGGTGCGAGGACCTCTAAGTTTGGTCTAGGAAGGCTGGGAGCAATCTCCCAGGAAACCTCCCCAGGATGTATACAGTTACATGCTGGCCTTCAGGAACCAGACTAGGCGTTTCAGAGAACTTGCTGAGGCAAATCTGGAAGCCAGCCAGGAGGAGATGAAGTGGTGGTACGACCAGAATGCCACTCTGGTAGAGCTTCAGCCTGGTCAGAAAGTGTGGGTCATGGCCCCGGTGGAGCCTTGTGCGCTCCAGGACAGGTGGACCGGCCCTTTTACGGTGGTGGAGCGCAAGAGTCCAGTTACCTATTTGGTGGACTTGCAGTCTCCCAGGAACCCCTTGCGGGTCCTGCATGTGAACCGCCTGAAGCCCCACTTGGAGAGGTCCCAAGTGGGCATGCTCTTAGCTACAGATGATGGAATGGAGGAGGAGACCGAGCCTCTTCCTGACCTCCTGTCAGCCCGAGAGCAAGATGGATCAGTGGAGGGAGTAAACCTCTCTACCTCCCTGACACCTGAGCAGCAGGGTGACTGTCGCCAACTGTTGGGACAGTTCCCTGACCTGTTCTCCCTGGTTCCCAGTGTCACTCATTGGTGCGTCCATGATGTGGACACTGGGGACAGTCTTCCTGTGAAGCACAAGGCTTACAGGGTGACTGACAGGGTCAGAGCCTGCATCAAGGAGGAGGTCTCCAAGATGTTTGCGCTAGGGGTGATTGAGTCCTCTAACAGCCCTTGGGCCAGCCCCATGGTCTTGGTTCCAAAGGCTGCCGCGCCTGGTGCCACACCAGAACTCCAGTTCTGTGTGGACTACAGGGGACTCAATTCCGTCACCAGGACTGACGCCCACCCCATCCCCAGAGCTGATGAGCTCATAGATCGGTTAGGGGCTGCGCGGTACCTCAGCACGTTTGACTTAACGTCTGGGTACTGGCAGATCGCCTTGACTGATGGGGCAAAAGAGAGGTCAGCATTCTCCACACCAGATGGGCACTACCAGTTCCGGGTGATGCCCTTTGGGATGAAGAAAGCCCCTGCCACCTTTCAGAGGTTGGTCAACCAGGTGTTGGTTGGACTGGAGGATTTCAGTGCCGCCTACCTGGATGACATCGCAGTGTTCAGTTCCCGTTGGGAGGAACATCTGCGTCACCTCTGGGAAGTGTTGATGGCGCTGCGGAGGGCAGGCCTCACAATCAAGGCGAGTAAGTGCCAGATTGGGCAGGGTTCTGTGGTGTACTTGGGACACCAGGTTGGGAGCGGCCAGGTGGCGCCCTCCAACCGAAAATTGATACCATTCTGGCTTGGGAGCACCCCAAGACCCAGACAGAGGTGAGAGCCTTCCTAGGACTCACCGGGTATTACCGGAGATTCGTCAAGGGGTATGGCAGCATTGTTGCCCCCTTGACAGAGCTGACTTCCAAGAAGCAGCCCAGGAAAGTGATTTGGACTGACGCCTGTCAAAAAGCTTTTGACACCTTGAAGACTGCCATGTGCACGGCGCCTGTGCTCCAGGCACCCAACTTCTCCAATGAGTTCATTGTTCAGACGGACGCTTCAGAGCATGATGTAGGGGCTGTTCTATCACAGATCAATGAGGAGGGCCTAGACCAACCTGTAGCCTTCCTCAGTAGGAGGTTACTTCCCGGGAACAGAGATGGAGTGCTATTGAGCGTGAGGCATTTGCTGTGGTCTGGGCACTGAAGAAGCTGAGACCATACCTGTTTGGGACTCACTTCCGGGTTCAGACAGACCACAGGCCCCTCAGATGGTTGATGCAGATGAGGGGTGAGAATCCAAAGCTGTTGAGGTGGTCCATTCCCCTACAGGGGATGGACTTTACGGTGGAACACCGCCCTGGTACAGAACACGCCAATGCTGATGGACTGTCCAGATTTTTCCGCCTTAGCGATGAGAACTCCCTAGGGGTAGGATAGTTCTCCCCACATTTCAGCTGGAGGGGACACGTGTTAGACCTGGCATCCTTGGCGTGGGTCTCCCTTCCATTTTTTCGTAATGCCTCCACTGTTGCCGATATGTTTTTGCTGGACTAGATGCTCATGGGCACTTTGCCACTGCTAATCAGTGCCAAAGTGCAAGTGCTCCCTATCGTTAATTGATATATGTATTAGTGACTCCATGATTGGATGATTGGTTTACTTGTCAGTCCCTAGTACAGTGCACTCAGTGTGCCCAGGGCTTGTAAATCCAATGCCGCTGGTGGGCTTGCAGCACTGGTTGTGCCACCCACAGAAGCGGCTTGTAAAATGTGTCTCAGGCCTGCCATCGCAGAGCCTGTGTGCAGCCTAGGGCTGCCATGTCGACTTGGTGAGTACACCCACTTCCCAGTCCCTAAACCTTCCCTTTACTGCATGTTGGTCACCCCTAAAGTAGGCCCTAGGGCAGGGTGCATTGTAAGTATAAGGTAGGACATGCCCTGGTGTGTGTGGCATGTCCTAATAGTGAATTACAGCCATTTTCGTTTTTCACTATTGCAAGGCTACCTGCTCCCATAGGCCAGAAGGGGCAGACTGACTATTACACCTTATAGTCAGAACTGACCCCGGGAACATGGTAGAAAAACGAATTTAGTATGCCTGAACTCAGGATGATAAAATACATCTTTTAGTGAAGTTGGTTTTAACATTCTGTGTTTGAAAATACCACTTTTAGAAAGTGGGTATTTTCTTGCCTAACTATCCAAGCCTGCCTCTGCTAGGTTGTGTATTCCTTGTCTGGAGATTGAGTGACAGGGGCTGGGGGTGGCTACAGGAGACAGGGTGAGTCAGCGCAGGGCTGAATAGAAAGATCTGCATCCAGAGTGGAGGGAGGAGTTGCACCTGGGTCTGAATAGGGCTGTGCCTGCCTTCCACAATGCTGGCTCCACCTCCTGCCGGGCGGCTGAGCACTCTGCCCCACATTCTGAAAGGAAAGAAGGAGTCAGAAAAACAAAGTGCTCCAGAACTGACCAGAACTGGTTTTGGACTAGGCAGAGGCTTCTCTGCCTCCAGAGAACAAAGAGAATCAGGGTATAAGAGGGGCACCCAGACCCCAGGAAAATTAGATCACTTTTGGGAACAAGAAGAAACCTTTGCTGAGGAGCGGAACCAAGAAGAAACTGAGGAGAGACTATCCCTAAGCCTGAAGGGCTGCTTGGGGATTGGCCTGCAGTGGTTTGCCTGTCTGCCAAAGAAAGGAGAAAGGAACTTTTGCTTTGCTGTGACTTTCATCAACTTGTGAAGGATCTCCAAGGGCTTGGAAGAGAGCTTGCCCCCTGACCGAAGTCCCAGGACCATTGGACTTCACCCCTTTGTGAATTGCTGCTGGAAACTCTGTTTCAGTGGCTGCAGAGGTAGGGAGCTGTGACCGGCTCTCACGACCGACTCGGTGTCCTGTAAGCACCGCATCGAAGCACCGTCTCGCCCTGCAACGCACGGCCCTGGTCTCACCGACTCCGTCAACGAGCCGCTGCCTGCACCGCATCGAGGGACAACGCGTCCTGCAACGCTTCGCCGAATCGAACTGGTCCGACCGACACGGTCACTGCTGCTGAGTTCGAGTCCTGTGACCGCACCGGAGTTGGGCACCGCTCGCACGCTTTGCGACGCACCGCCCGACTCGCACCGCTGTCCGGACTGATTGACGCCAGCTCCTGAATCCGGCTCCGTCGCCGCACCGCAACCTGCCAGCACCGCATCGAAGCACCGTCTCGCCCTGCAACGCACGGCCCTGGTCTCACCGACTCCGTCTCGACGACGTCAACGAGCCGCTGCCTGCACCGCATCGAGGGACAACGCGTCCTGCAACGCTTCCATTTTTGCATCGCGACCGCGACGAACAGCCATCCGGCTCGCACGCCCGTGCCTGCCGCTTCAAGTAAAAGGTACTGTGACCGAGTCTGTCTACGCTGTGTTGGCCCGTCTCGACGCGGTCAGCTGGATTTGTTAGACTCTGTTTGTTCTCGACATCGCCGTAGCCGGAGGAGGCTACCGACTCGCACAGAACCTTGAATTAAGCCTTTTTGATCAGAACTAAGCACTCTTGACAGTATTGTGGATTATTTTTGTCGTTTATGGTCTTGTGATAAATCTATATAAAGTATACCTATTTTTATAAATATATAACCTGTGTGGTGTCCCTTTGTAGTGTTGTCACTTGATTACTGTATGTGTTCACAAATGCTTTACACACTGCCTCTGAACTAAGCCTGTCTGCTCGTGCCAAGCTACCAAGAGGGTGAGCAGGGGTTATTTCGGGAGTGTACCTACTTTCCCTGACTAGACGCAAGGGTCCCTATTTGGACAAAGGTACCTACCTCTGCCAACTAGAGACCCCCAAATCTAACAGCGACCAAGTCTACATTTTTAAAGCACCATGCTTAGAAATACGTTGTGATGCACTATTGTTAGGGCTATGTTTGGAGGGCAGTATGTCAGGAATACCTAAACAGTATTTAATATTACCTATTTTAAGTTCAGCAATTTGCCGACACCTGATTCAAAGGCACTTTGACAAGTTGAGAACAGTAGAGGGGGAGATACGCGGGCACGGTGATCTGACAGATCAGTGCAGGGGGACGAGCACACACGTGATCAGACAAATAATGAACAGCACACACGTGCTACGTGGCCAAGGGGGGCGGCTCGCTCATATCACACGTGGGCAGAGCGGTCTGTCACGGGAACCTTGAGGGTGACCGGACACCCCGGAATGGGTGCACATCTAGGTGGAACGTCAACACAGGGAACTCTGGGGCTCCTCCCTCAAACTGTCGTGGGGTGGGGGGGAGGAAGTGTGAGGAGCTTGGCCCTTTAAGAAGAGGCCCAGCTGCAGTGCGATAAGTCCGGATCGAGGAGACCAAGGCCTTCCTTTGCCCCTTCTGTTTCCTGGACTCTGCCATCTCCCAGCAGCCCGCCCGCTGAGCAGGTCTAGGCTCACCTCAGTCCCCGTTAGGGTTAGGGGTGCGGCGTCTCCCGACTCCGCTTGGCTCCTGCCCTGTCCCTCTGCTGCTGCCGCCTCGGCTCCTGTGACACCAAGATGGCGGAGCTGCTGAGGCTGCAGGCATGGGGCCGGCGGCCGCAGCCACTTTCACTCACTGAGAGAGCAGGGACATGGGGAGCCATGGCGGGGGGGAGAGGCGCCATTGGCCAGGCCAGAGCAATCGAGTGAGCAGAAGCGCCAAACACGGGAAACCTGACAGGCACCCAGAGCTCAGGCAGGGGTTCTGACCCTGTGTGGTACGTCACGGGAAGGTAGTTTGGAGAGTGCCGATCAAGATTTAACACGGTTAGCGAACCCGGGTTCTGAGACTTAACTATCGATGCACTCGGCAGCATGGCAAGTTGAGCCTACTTGGAGATTGCCGAACGGTTATGGTGACGTTGAGATGGTGAGGCAGCAGATATAAAGCTTAGTGCCTAGCCATCGCGAGATCTTACGGCTTTTGGTGGTTATATGAGGAAGTGAGGTCACCAAAGTGATGTGAATTATATAAAAGCAGTAGACAATTGTGTGTGGGCGCGGTTGTGGACAAGTTATATTCATGTTCAGTGTTCTGCAAGGCTACCAGGGATATAGTTGGTCATTTAAACAACCATCAAGGCAACATCCGTTCACGTACCTTAGCACGCTATCAACTTGTGACGAGGAGCGGCGCCCTTTATTGGACAAATGCTTGTGCGCGTGTATATATATAATAAAATGCAAGGTTAAAGGCTACCCAAACTTTCTTGGGGGATAGACTGAGTATAACCAGGAGTGGCGGTCAGACATGGCCCTAAATGGCGAAGTACGAACAAATTTATAAAAAATATGTAAATCGGATAATTACTTCTAAAAGTAACAAGCACGGAATTGAAACCTGTGGTGCGCGCGCACCACAGAGGAGCCGAACGCGGGAATCGAAACCAGTGGTGCGCGCGCACCACAGAGGAGCGGGGGAGGGAGCGCGGCAGCAAAGCGAGACGAACGCGCGCTGCTGCGCGTTCTGGCCATCGTCGAGAATGGGAGGAGCGAAGGCGGGCCATGCGCCCGCCTTTGACCAATCGCGTGCCGCTTTTTTTAAAAAAACGCACGCTCCAGCCAATGTGGGCTTCCGAAAACAAAACCACACGCACGAGCGTGTGGGTCGTTTTCAGAAGCCCTTTCTAAAGGTCTCGCGCTGCGCGAGCCGTACTGCGCACTGCAACGCTAGGCGCGAGACCTAATGAATGTGTCCTTGTGGAAGGCAACTGGTGCTCATGCAAAGCGCTCTGATACCTGATTCGTTCGGGTCAACTTCGTGCTATATAAAACTCCGGGGAAAAAAACCAGTCTCTTGCACCTACCGAATGTAAGGCAAATACTGCTAAACATTTCAGGTGACTTCAGATATGATGTTCTGTATGGTGCATATCTGAGATTTGTTCAGGATGTTTTATGAACAGCCTCGCCCATATTTTCCACGAAAGTCAGAGCATTTTGGGACACTGTCATGCATTTGGGCTTCCACTTGGTGCATTTTGAGAGACAGTCTAGTGCGTATTTCAGGTGCTGTCTAAACCACATTTGTTGTGCAGTATAAGGATTAATTTAGGGACAATCTTGTATATTTTTGGAACACTGCATGTTTGGGGGCAATGCACAAGTTTTTCCACATATTCATTAAGGGGATCATTTATCAGCCAATTTGTACTATTGAAGGGAAATTTCATAAGCAGTATTTTGATCTGCATAGATCATTCTGCACCAAACACACAATCACATTTTTTCGTCATAAAACTCTAAAAATATTTTAATTTTTTCTCGGATTGGATGTGCGCCACTCTAGGGCAGCACTAGCTCCACATCAACACTGGGAAGCTTATGTCTTTAATATGAAATCAAAACTACATGTCCCAGCATGCTTAGAGTTATTGGAAGAAAAAGGCAGTGCTATCTACTGTTGCACATTATATGAGTCACTTGGGAGCTATGCTATAACACCACACCAAAAAAGTGACTGTGTGCAACGTTTTGTTCAGACAGGTCATATGTAAATACTGTTGCATGGCTTTTGCAACATAACAGATATCACATGTTATGCCTGTACATGCTGCTTCTTCTAAATATCTGATTTTAAGGGAAATGTGTTGTAATTTATGTCACTTGAATGTTATTTGCAATGATGAGTTTCCAGATGGTGTAATTGTCAAATGCATAGCCCAGTCCTACACAGTCATTTGAGAGCATACCATATTCTCACAACTGGAGGATTGGTTAACTTCATTTGAGCTACTAATATGCCAGATTGCCAAAGTTTCAACTGATAATACATTGCTGATTGCAGGTTCTAAATTTTGCAAAAACAAATTTAAGAGAACTATTTACAATATTTGAAAGAGAGAAAATAGGAGAGAGAAAAAAGGAGAAACATAAAGGGAAAGTGGTAAGCCCATGGCATATTTGCCAAGCAGTCCCTTGTCCTGTGTTACTGGCAACGTTCACCACTCGTTTTCTTTTGAGCTGAGATCACTTTGAAAAGCTTTGAAATGTGGGCCAAGTGTGTACGTCATATTTATCTTATTTCATGGATATGTAGCTGAAGGAATTTCTCCATGAGGAAAATTATTTCCCTGTAGAGCAAAAAACAGAAGAATGGTGTCCCACTTGGGCCACTTAGACGCTAGAGGTTGCAGGTATGTTTTTGCCTTAATTGTATACTTATGCCCTAACTGATGTGTTCAACATTCAATGGACTGCTTTAAGTATGTTGGTATTACGATATTCATATTTACTATGAGCAACTGCCACCAGGTGATCCCAGGGACCCAATTACAAGCTGCGTACAATCCTGGTAACAGGAGTAAGCATGTATCCAGCCCAGCTAGGGACCAATGTACCCCACTACAAACACTTTCCCTTTCTAAGCGTGTACTATGCGTAACACAGTAAACCCACAGGCTGGACAGCTAACTTCAAGGAGTAGTCAAAATATCTAGGTGAAAAAGTGTCCAAGAATTAGAGCCCAGGTGGCAAATGCACAATCTAATATTGAAGCAAGCAGAATTTCTGCTTGCATGTTGATGTGCAGCAGAGTAAAAACTGGTGAAAATTGTGTCTGCACTTGACTTAAACGACTTTTTACATTTTGGTATTTTTGCGTACAGATAACGATATTTAGCATCAATATTTCCACGTGGCGGCCAGCAGAACTCAGACCCACACTCCTACCGGCAACCTAGGTGAAAAGCCTAAGGATAATGTTTGACAACCAACTAGCCATGAACTGCTAAGTGAACGCAGTCTCCGCCTCAAAATGCTCAAGTAAATCTTCAAGTTGCTCCCAGTCAACATATGTATGACCATCACCCAGGCCTTCATCACCAGGAAGCTGGACTATGGAAACGCTCGCTATGTGGGAATCAACACCCAACAGACCTGGAGACTCCAGATCATTCAAAACTCGGCACCCAGACTCACACTCAAGCTTCCTACCTGCACTCACACTACCCTGCACCTCAGAGATCTCCAGCGGCACCCTGTCCACAAATGTGCACTCTTGAAGCTCCTCACACATGCCTAGATGGTACTTGCATTCAATGCCAGGATACCCTCCTGGATGAGTTGTGCGCTCTCCAAATACCCTAACATAACATCCCGATTGTAGCATCCCAAACAACATGACTTTGGTGCAGAAATGACATGAAATTGCTCTAGGACATCAATGTCTCCTTCATACTTCCAGTCATTTGAGTCCATAGTCCAGACTTAACGACTTAAATTTGTAAATGTGGACTGTGAGAAGTTGGCCTGGTATATGCTGTCCACTAGTTATAGTGGGCACCTTGCACCAGTCCAAACAACCCCTTATTGATGATAGGTTTAAGACAACCTTATTTGAAAGCTATCCTAGTGGTAGCTATGGAGAGCAGCCTTCAGGCTAAGTCTTGAAGGAGTGTAAAGCAGCTTGTTTTACCAGTCTATAATCTCTTGAATGGCTAAATGAAAGGAGACCACACCAGGTATATATATAAAATATATGTATTTATTTCTAAACACACCTTACTAGTCTCTTTATGAGGCTAGAGATCAAAGCACATGTGTTACACTTCAAATATCACAGTAAATTAGCAAAATATACGATAGGCCCTAGGGGCGAACGAAACCATATATTAAGAAAGTGGTATAAGAACCACAACTTGACTAGACACAAGGCCTAGATCCTGTAGAATCACTGGGACCCCAAGGAACCACCCAAGGTAGTGACACAGGGGACCCATGGGGGACGTGTGCAGTGTGTGAACACAGCCGCGAACTCCGTTAGCTTCTATGGGGAAAGTCGTGGTTAGAGTTTTAAAGTTTAGGGACACTTAGGAGTGGACTAGGAACAAACCCTTTTGGACTTAGATGGTCCTAGGGCCAACACCCACGGGAGCACCGGAGTACTCGTGTTACCTCACCCAGGGAAGCCGGATGCATAGGTGTCAAATGGTGTCAGGTTGCGTCGTCGTTTTCAATGGCAGCTTGCTGAAAAGTGCTGCTGCCGGGAAGAGGAGAATGTCCGAAGAGATCCAAGCCTGTATCAAAGATGTGAAGAACCTGAAAGCAGAGGGGACAGAGTCTGGGTCACTTGCCAGTGACCAGGGGCACGATAGTCGAATGCCCACCGATGTCGGGTGCTTCAGGTGCAAGGAGGGGAAGCTTGACTCTTCCGCCACGAGGACCAGGAGGCATCGAGGACAACCAGGAGCTGTATTCGAGCTGTCCCACAAAGGATGTCGAGTGCTGCAGTGTTGGTGCCCGGATTGGACACAACAAGCCTTGGCAACAGCAACCCACACAGGAAGAGGAAAGATGCTTCGGTGCAGACCAGCAAGGTCCTGGAGACTCCCCAAGCGATGGAGAGTCAGGGCACGTCTGGAGCAACTAGGAAAGCCCAATTGAACTACAGTTGTCCTTCTCAGGGACCCACAAGTCAACGGACAAGGGATCGCGAAGGGACCTCAAGAGGAATCACAAAATGGCGGCCCACGGGTCACTCGGAGTGGGTAGGCCAGCAATCTTCAGTGGATTCACTGCCCGGGGTCAGGGCTACAAGGAACCCAAAGAACAGCCTCTAAGATCGACAAGAAGCATATGCACTTGCAAATGTGCACGGTGTCCAGGGGTTCCGGTTCCACGGTACCCACGAGGGCTACGGGTCTCAGCTTTGCTGGGGACTTGGGTCAGCCTCTGGCAAGTCTGGAAACCCACCTCCTGTGTTGCAAAGTCATCAGCGTCTGGCGGGAGCTTCGGATATGCAGACCGGGCAGATGCGCCTTTGGTGCCTGCCAAGCAGGGGAGTAACTCCTTTACTCCAAGGGAGATTCTTCAGTCATCTAGTCATGTAGATCGTCGAAGTTCCGGGATTTCTGTATCAGAGTTTCGTCCAGGTGTAATCTAAAGTCCTGTAGTCAGGGGTTCCTTCTTTATACCCAAGGAAGGGGTTGGACTAACTCTGAGGACCCACCTATGGGAGGGTTTGGAAAGAGGGGTGGCTACACCCATTTCCTTTGTCCAGTTTCGCGCCAGAGCAGGGGCTGGTAGCCCCTGCAACCGGTTTGAACTGGACTATGCGCAGGGACACCAAATGTGCCCCCAGTGCAGGACTTCAAAGCACTCTTGGAGTGCACCCACCCAGCTCCAATCCACTAAGGCCTGTCTGGGAGGTGGTAACACCTCCCTGTGACAGGAAACCTATTGTCCAGGCCTCCCCTGCCGGAGTTTCGGTCAGCAGCAGGAGGCCAGACTTGTGTCTGTGGCTGGCAGCATCCATTTTGGGATGCCAGGGCTCTGTTAGCTGGTACCGGGTATACTGGTGCTGTCATGTCTCTCCCTCTAGAAGGGTGGGATCATACGGGGTATGATTCCAAGGTGTTTGACACCAAACACGACATGTTTCCGTGCAGCCATCCCAAAGTTAGCATTTACCGCTAGGTTATAATGCGCTTAAGAGTATATGGTCAGGCTGCCTCACAGACAACCCCGGAGGATAGATTCCGAAGGCTGCAGAGGGGCTCTGCTCATGCATGGGCTCCCTCTCACACAAAACCAAGCACCCTGCCTTCAGGATTGATAAGGCCTGCCAAAGGGGTGACTGATAGGTTTATATGTGCAGTGATAGGGTGAGATATAGTGAACCTATATCTCAGTAAGGGGTGCAGGCACCACCTCACTCAGGCTGCTGTAGCAGTCCTGTGGTGTCATTTTGGTAGGCTGCCCAGGGGTGGCATAATACATGCTTCAGCCCCTGGTAGGCCTCTGGGGTACCTATGCCCTGGGTACATAGTATACCATATACTAGGGACTTATAAGGGCACCCCAGAATCCAATGTGTGGTGTACCTAAGGTACAGGGAATCAATTTGGAGAGGAAGCAGCTAGGCTGGGGTCCTGGATAGCAGGACCCCAGCCAGACTAAAGTCGAAAACAGTGAAACATCAGCAAAAAGTGGGGGTAACCATCAGAAGCAGATCCTACTCTCCTACACAACCCCCCCCCTAAACGCAGGGACATTAAACTAACCTTGACCAGTTGAGTCTTCATGTTCTAAGTGGAAATATCTGGAGAGTCCATCTGCATTGGCATGGCTACTCCCAGGTCTATGTTCCACTGTATAGTCCATCCCCTGTAGGGAAATGGACAACCTCAAAAGTTTGGGGTTTTCACCCTTCATCTGTTTTAGCCATAAGAGGGGCTTATGGTCTGTCTGAACAATGAAGTGAGTGCCAAACAAGTATGGCCTCAACTTCTTCAGAGCCCAAACCACAGCAAAGGCTTCCCTCTCAATCGCTGACCAACGTTTCTCTCTGGGGGTCAGCCTTCTGCTAATAAAAGCTACTGGCTGATCCTGACCTTCATCATTCAACTGTGACAGTACAGCCCCTACCCCCAACTCAGATGCATCTGTTTGCACAATGAACTTTTTGGAGTAATCAGGACTCTGCAGAATGGGAGCAGTGCACATGGCCTGCTTTAGGTCATCAAATGCTTTTTGACAGCTAACTGTCCACTGAACCTTTTTGGGCATTTTCTTAGAGGTAAGGTCATTCAATGGGGTCACTATGGATCCATAACCTTTTACAAATCTTCTGTGGTACCAAGTCAGGCCCAAGAAGGCTCTCACCTAAGTCTGGGTAGTGGGAGCAACCCAGTCCATTATGGTCTGGATTTTGCTCTGCAATGGTTGAGCCTGGCCTCCACCTACAAGCTGGCCCAGATACACAACCTGACTCTGCCCTATCTGGCACTTAGTAGCCTTGATAGTTAGGCCTGCTTTTTGCAGGGCCTCCAAAACATTCCTTAGGTGGACCAGGTGATCCTCCCAGGTGGAGCTAAAGACAGCAATATCATCTAGATATGCTGCACTATAGTCTTCCAGGCCTGTAAGGACTGTATTCACCAACCTTTGGAAAGTGGCAGGTGCATTCTTCAAACCAAAGGGCATCACCACAAATTGATAATGCCCACTAGGGATAGAAAATGCTGTCTTTGGCTTTGCATCATCAGCTAGTCTGTCTGCCAGTAGCCAGCTGTCAAGTCAAATGTGCTCAGAAACTTGGCTGAGGCCAAAGTATCTATAAGCTCATCTGCCCTTGGGATGGGATGGGCATCAGTCCTAGTGACTGCATTGAGACCCCTGTAGTCCACACAAAACCTCATTTCTCTCTTGCCATCTTTGGTGTGAGGTTTAGGCACAAGGACTACTGGACTAGCCCAAGGGCTATCTGAGGGTTCAATCACTCCCAAATCCAACTTCTTTTGGACTTCTGTCCGGATACAGTCCCTGACATGATCAGGTTGCCTGTAAATCTTATTTTTTACAGGCAGACTGTCCCCAGTGTCCACTTCATGAGTGCACCAGGTGGTCTGACTTGGAGTCAGAGAGAACATATGTCTGAACTGGCTGAGAACTTTTCTGCAGTCAGTTTGCTGCTGGTCAGTAAGGCTGCCTGCCAAGGCTACACCATCTAGCCCATGTCTGCCCTGTCAACATATGGTTTCACTCTGTTGACATGGAGTACCCTATGGGGACTCCTGGAAGTTCCATGGTCTACCAAGTAGGTAACCTCTCCCTTCTGTTCAACAATTGTATGGGGGCCACTCCACTTATCTTAGAGGGCTGCTGGAGCCACAGGCTCCAACACCCACACTTTCTGCCCTGGCTGGTAAACAGTCAGCACAGCCTTTTGGTCATGCCAGGCCTTTTGCAATTCCTGGCTAGCCTCAAGGTTTTTAGTTGCCTTTTTCATATACTCTGCCATCCTGGAGCGGAGACCAAGTACATAGTCCACTATGTCCTGTTTAGGGGGTTTGAGAGGCAACTCCCACCCCTCCTTCACCAGACACAAAGGACCCCTAACAGGATGGCCAAACAAAAGTTCAAAAGGGCTGTAATCAACCCCCTTTTGAGGCACCTCCCTGTAGGCAAATAAAAGGCAGGGCAAAAGGATGTCCCATCTGCGCCTAAGCTTCTCTGGGAGACCTTTGATCATGCCCTTTAAGCTTTTGTTGAATCTTTCAACTAAACCATTGCATTGTGGGTGATAGGGTGTGGTGGATTTATAATTCACTCCATACTCCTTCCACATTGCAGTCAAGTAACTAGACATGAAGTTTGCACCCCTGTCTGATACTACCTCCTTAGGAAAACCTACCCTTGAGAATACTCCCAAGAGGGCCCTTGCCACCACAGGTGCTGTGGTGGTCCTAAGTGGGATTGCTTCTGGGTACCTAGTGGCATGGTACACCACCACCAGGATAAATCTGTGCCCAGAGGCTGTCTGAGGATCCATGGGACCAACTATATCAATCCCCACCCTCTCAAAGGGAACCCCCACCACAGGTAGTGGTATCAGGGGGGCCTTTGTGGTTCCACCTGCCTTCCCACTGGCTTGGCAGGTGACACAGGAGCGACAAAACTCCTTGGTGTCTTCAGACATGTGGGTCCAATGAAAGTGAGGAACAATTCTGTCCCAAGTCTTGTTTTGGCCCAGGTGACCTGCTAGAGGAATATCATGGGCTAGTGTCAATAGGAAGCACCTAAATTTCAGAGGTATTACCAACCTCCTGGAAGCACCAGGCTTGGGGTCTCTGCTCTCTGAATATAGGAGTCCATCATCCCAATATATTTTATGGGTGCCACTAGCATTCCCAGCAGCCTCATCAGCAGCTTGCTTTCTGAGGGCTTCAAGAGAGGGGCAGCTTTGCTGCTCCTGGCTCAGATCTGCCCTGGAAGGGCCCCCTATCCCCAAGAAGTCAACCTGATCAGGCTCAAGCTCCTCTCGGACAGTTCCTTCTTCAGGACTAAGTTCATCTCCCTCAGGAGGCTGATCTGTATTCTGAGTCAGGGGGGAAGGCACTGCCTTAACCCTACTGCTCCTCCTCTTGGGAGGTACCTGGTCCATTCTTCCAGAATTCAGGGCCTGTTCAGTGTTAGACTTTTTGGCCTGTGACCTGGTCACAGCAATTACATGTGCAGGGATCCCTAGCATTTCTGCATGTGTCCTGAGCTCCACTTCTGCCCAAGCTGAAGTTTCTAGATCATTGCCAAGCAAGCATTCAACAGGGAGGTCTGCACTTACCACAACTTTCTTGAGGCCAGTTACCCCTTTCCAGGAGAAATTAACAACTGCCAAGGAATGGTCTGTCCTGACATTGCTAGCATTGGTCACTTGGTACATTTCACCAAGTATAATCTTGGTACATTTCACCAAGTATAATCTGCCCAGGAGCCACAAGATCTGTTGTCACCATTGTGACACTTGCTCCTGTGTCCCTGAATGCCAAAGCCTCTTTTCCATTTATCAAAGGCTGCTGTCCGTATTTGCCCAAGCTACTGGGACTCACAAAGGAGGACATGTCCATGCCTCCATCACAGACCAGGACAGCCTGAGTTGGAACTCTGACTAGGCCAGAGCCCATCTCAGAACCCAGGGTTAACCCTACTACACCCTTATTCTGAGTACCACCAATTGTAGCTGCACTAGGGGGAACAGTTGCCTTAGGGCCAATGGTGGCTGGAGTTGAGTCTTTGGACTTTGTACAGTCACTTGTCCAATGGGTTTTCTGCTTACAGATTTTACACCATGGTTTCTTTTGGCCTTTACCTTTGTTAGATTGGGACTCCCCCCCCCAGATGAAGATTTTTGGGGACCTTGAGAAGACTTCTGGTCTTTCCCCTTTTCCCCACCCTTGTCAGAGTTCTTAGAATCTTGCTTCTTTGGGTCACCACCTTGGTTCTGAACCTTCTGCCTCACCCTGGTTCTGACCCATTTGTCTGCCTTCTTTCCTAATTCTTGGGGAGAGGTCAGATCAGAGTCCACCAGGTACTGATGCAACAGCTGATTTTGACAATTATTAAGGATCTGCTCCCTCATAATTAAGTTGTACAATCCTTTGAAATCACACACCGTATTGCCAAGTAACCAGCCCTCCAGAGCCTTAGTAGCACAATCTACAAAGTCCACCCAGACTTGATTCTGTACCTTTTGGGTATCTCTGAACTTTATCCTATACTGTTCACTGGTTAGGCCAAACCCCTCAATCAGTGCACTTTTCAAGATTTGGTAATCATCAGCATCCTCTTCTCTTACAGTGAGGAGCTTATCTCTACCTTTGTCTGCAAAGGAGAGCCACAAGATTGCTGCCCACTGCTCCTGGGGGACCCTCTGAACTTTACAGGCCCTTTCCAGTGCAGTAACCCATTTGTGGATGTCATCCCCACTCTGGTAGGGAGGGACAATCCTGCTTAGGTTTCTATGGTCATAAGACCTTTCCCTAGCACTAGGGAAGTTGTGCCACCATGGGACTCTAGTCCCAATTTTCTTCTAGTTTTCTGAAGCTCTAGGGACTCCCTTTCTAAAGCCAACTGCTCTCTTCTGATTCTAAGCTGAGCTTCTTCATACTTGAGCAGTCTCTCTTTCCTCTCATGAGAGGATTCCCTCCTATGTGAGGAAACAGAGGTCCCTATTGAGGTGTCAGAATGGTTAGACTCCTGAGAAGGAGATCTTGACCTTCTAGGCACACTCTCAACTCTCCCTGGTGGAATAAAGAGGGGGCCATTGTGGCCATCCTCCTCATCTGCAGGGGGAGCTGGATTTCCCAGGTTAAGATCAGTGTCAACTTCCTGGTCAGCTTCAGAGGTCAGGTCATGGGTATCGTCACCCCTTGGCCCTTCCTCATCTGCTGCCCCACCCACTCTGCCTACCCCTTCAGACCCTGAGGGCCTTCTGAGATCATCCAACAGCAGTACCTCTATGAGGCGTTGGGTATTTGCACTTTTTCCTGTCTTCAATCTCCTAGTACTCCACAATGCTCTCAATTCCAAGAATGGGAGGTTGTCATACTTGGATGGTAGAAGCCCATTGGCTTCTGGCAGGGACCCACTGGTTCCTGGCCTTGAAGACATCACTAGTGAGGTGTGGTGTATGCACTACCTACTCTAGTGTGGCCTACTAAACTCTCTTGAGTTGTAGAAAGGGTGTGCTAAGCCCTTTAAGTTCAGTAGAACTTACTGTAATTTTAAGCTTGAATTATATGCACCTCAGGTACCTTTAGCGGTTTTCAGTTAGTCACTCACTTGAGATTATCTGGTAAAACAAAGGCAAGCTTGAATCCAACCGCTGCAACCCAATGTGAGAAGTTGGCCTGGTATATGCTGTCCACTAGTTATAGTGGGCACCTTGCACCAGTCCAAACAACCCCTTATTGATGATAGGTTTAAGACAACCTTATTTGAAAGCTATCCTAGTGGTAGGTATGGAGAGCAGCCTTCAGGCTAAGTCTTGAAGGAGTGTAAAGCAGCTTGTTTTACCAGTCTATAATCTCTTGAATGGCTAAATGAAAGGAGACCACACCAGGTATATATATATAAAATATATGTATTTATTTCTAAACACACCTTACTAGTCTCTTTATGAGGCTAGAGGTCAAAGCACATGTGTTACACTTCAAATATCACAGTAAATTAGCACAATATACAATAGGCCCTAGGGGCGAACAAAACCAAATATTAAGAAAGTGGCATAAGAACCACGACTTGACTAGACACAAGGCCTAGAGCCTGTAGAATCGCTGGGACCCCAAGGAACCACCCAAGGTAGTGACACAGGGGACCCACGGGGGACGTGTGCAGTGTGTGAACACAGCCGAGAACTCCGTTAGCTTCTATGGGGAAAGTCGCGGTTAGAGTTTTAAAGTTTAGGGACACTTAGGAGTGGACTAGGAACAAACCCTTTTGGACTTAGATGGTCCTAGGGCCAACACCCACGGGAGCACCGGAGTACTCGTGTTACCTCACTCAGGGAAGCCGGGTGCATAGGTGTCAAATGGTGTCGGGTCGCGTCATCGTTTTCAATGGCAGCTTGCTGAAAAGTGCTGCTGCCGGGAAGAGGAGAAGTGTCCGAAGAGATCCAAGCCTGGATCGAAGATGTGAAGAACCTGAAAGCAGAGGGGACAGAGTCTGGGTCACTTGCCAGTGACCAGGGGCACGATAGTCGAATGCCCACCGATGTCGGGTGCTTCAGGTGCGAGGAGGGGAAGCTTGACTCTTCAGCCACGAGGACCAGGACAACCAGGAGCTGGATTCGAGCTGTCCCACAAAGGATGTCGAGTGCTGCTGTGTCGGTGCCCGGATTGGACACAACAAGCCTTGGCAACAGCAACCCACGCAGGAAGAGGAAAGATGCTTCGGTGCGGACCAGCAAGGTCCCGGGGACTCTCCAAGCAATGGAGAGTCAGGGCACGTCTGGAGCAACCAGGAAAGCCCAACTGAAGTACAGTTGTCCTTCTCAGGGACCCACAAGTCGACGGACAAGGGATCGTGAAGGGACCTCAAGAGGAATCACAAAATGGTGGCCCATGGGTCACTCGGAGTGGGTAGGCCAGCAATCTTCGGTGGATTCACTGCTTGGAGTCAGGGCTACAAGTATTTCAAAGCACAGCCTCTAAGATTGACAAGAAGCATATGCACTTGCAAATGTGCATGGTGTCCAGGGGTTCTGGTTCCACGGTACCCAGGAGGGCTACGGGTCTCAGCTTTACTGGGTACTCGCGTCAGCCTCTGGGAAGTCTGGAAACCCATATCCTGGGTTGCAAAGTTGTCGGCATCCGGCGGGAGCTTCGGAGATGCAGACCGGGCAGATGCGTCTTTGGTGCCTGCCAAGCAGGGGAGTAACTCCTTTACTCCAAGGGAGATTCTTCAGTCATCTAGTCGTGTAGATCGTAGAAGTTCCGGGATTTCTGTATCAGAGTTTAGTCCAGGTGTAATCTAAAGTCCTGTAGTCAGGGGTTCCTTCTTTATACCCAAGGAAGGGGTTGGACTAACTCTGGGGACCACCTATGGGAGGGTTTGGAAAGAGGGGTGGCTACACCCATTTCCTTTGTCCAGTTTTGCGCCAGAGCAGGGGCTGGTAGCCCCTGCAACCGGTTTGAACTGGACCATGCACTGGGACACCAAATCTGCCCCCAGTGCAGGACTTCAAAGCACTCTTGGAGTGCACCCACCCAGCCCCAATCCACTAAGGCCTGTCTGGGAGGTGGTAACACCTCCCTGTGACAGGAAACCTATTGTCCAGGCCTCCCCTGCCGGAGTTTCGGTCAACAGCAGGAGGCCAGACTTATGTCTGTGGCTGGCAGCATCCATTTTGTGATGCCAGGGCTCTGTTAGCTGGTACCGGGTATACTGGTGCTGTCATGTCTCTCCCTCTAGAAGGGTGGGATCATACTCCCACACCAGTTACTGGTGTGGGGGTATGATTCCAAGGTGTTTGACACCAAACACAACATGTTTCCGTGCATCCATCCCAAAGTTAGCATTTACAGCGAGGTTATAATGCACTTAAGAGTATATGGTCAGGCTCCTCACAGACAACCCTGGAGGATAGATTCCGAAGGCTGCAGAGGTGCTCTGGCCATGCAAGGGCACCCTCTCACACAAAACCAAGCACCCTGCCTTCAGGATTGATAAGGCATGCCATAGGGGTGACTGATAGGTTTATATTTGCAGTGATAGGGTGAGATATAGTGAACCTATATCTCAGTAAGGGGTGCAGGCACCACCTCACTCAGGCTGCTGTAGCAGTCCTGTGGTGTCATTTTGGAAGGCTGCCCAGGGGAGGCATAATACATGCTTCAGCCCCTGGTAGGCCTCTGGGGTACCTATGCCCTGGGTACATAGTATACCATATACTAGGGACTTATAAGGGCACCCCAGAATCCAATCTGTGGTGTATCTAAGGTACAGGGAATCAATTTGGAGAGGAAGCAGCTAGGCTGGGGTCCTGGATAGCAGGGCCCCAGCCAGACTAAAGTCGAAAAACAGTGAAACTTCAGCAAAAAGTGGGGGTAACCATAATAAGCAGATCCTACTCTCCTACATGGACAATGGAGAATTTTATATAAATGGCCACAATAGTGAAAAACAAAACTAATCTCATGAGGCTTGTCACCATAGAGAAGGGGAATAGCAAGGAAAAGGTAATTATAAAGGCGAAAATAACTGTGACTCTGGGAAACATTTGGAGCAAGACCATGCATGTCTGCCCTTTGCAGATGCTCATTGTCCAATAACTCATTTTTTATAAGATTGTACACGAATACAAATTAAAAGGAATATTCGGAGGTGAAAAAAGACTAAATTTTTTTTGCCAAGCGTCATTGGCAGTCATTGTGTGTTTTGCAAAAGCCCTGTTTGTCAGCTTTCTGATGCCACGCATTTAGCATATTTAAGTATTTGTGAACCGCATCCCCGGATCCGGATGCCTGCCAGTGGTTCCTCTTCCATCCTACTATAAAGACAATAGAAATAAACATTATAATTGCAGACACTTTTCTGTCCCAACAGTTGCAACTTATTCAAACAAAAGTGCTTTTCTATAATCCATCCAAGCTATTTTATACCACTTAATTTAAAAGAGGAGAGTTATGAAGTATTATGACACAGACAAAATGTGCAGCACTGTTTTTTTTATTCTTTTTTCTTTTTGTATTTATATCAAACCCTATTCCGGTTACAAAATAATTTAGAATTATTACAATGCATTGTGTATTTAGTAATAGAGGTATTGTGGGTTGAATTTTATATGTTGATCAAAATTTATCAGATTTTATGCAATGCCATATTGCACAGAATTTATCAGTGCTGCCTTGCGTGAAAATTCAAAAATATTGCACAGCCATATCTAATATGAGTTGGGTGCTGACGATGTCATTAGCCGTGAGCACACACATAATGCAGTGATAGCTCAATACTAAGGGCCTGAATATGAGCTCCTCGTAATATTCTGGCCCGGGTCAGAATTACGAGTTTCGGGTAATTTAATGCATCCGACAATTATAAGATGCATTAAATAACTCATTCTTCTTTAAAAGTAACAGGGGAAAACATACGGTATTTACCATATCATGCGGATCTTGGTGCATTAAATACCCAAATCCACATGTTATTCCCCATGAACTTGTAATGGGTATTATTTATCGCACCTGATAAAAAACATACCCTGTAGTATCGTTATTTATCATGGGTGATAAATAATGCCTTAGATCTTAAACTAGTCAGGCAGTTTTTTCCGACCTGTGCGTAGCACAGGATGGAATTACAAGTTAAGTGTTATTTAACACATCTGATAATGATCGGCTGTGTTAAATACCCCAACCTTTGTTAAACTTCGGAAGCTCACATCTCCATTAATTTAACAGGGGAAAACCATACTGTAATTACCGTAACATGCAGATTTTGGTCTTTAAACACCAAAATCCACATGTTATTCCCCAGAACCCAGTAATAGTTGCTATTTATTGCACCTGATAAATAACGTACCCTGTGGTATCATTATTTACCAGGTGTGATAAATAACACCTTAGTTCGTAATCAGGCCCTAAGTGTAGACAATTTCTCAAATGTCAATGCAGTGGTGTAGCATGGGAGTCAAGTGCTCTAGTGCAAGAACAAAATATGGGTACCCTGTAACTTGCAAGTGAAAATGCAACAAGCCTAGTTTTCAGACGAAGAATTTTACAGCACAGTTTACCTTTGAAAGTAGCTAAAAAGTCGGTCAAGTGAGCCCAAACCTTTTTGTCTAAAAACCTCCACCCAAAATGTGTGTGACAGCAAAAGTTTTAAGACATTGTATAAAAATTACTGACCTGGCCTAGACAGCACCAAGATGGACATGTTCCGTCGAGGGGTCTTGGTCACAGCTCATGTTTCCTGGCCTATTTGTTTGCACTAGTTTCTTGAGAAGCAGGTACAGTGTGTGCACAGCTGTGGCAATACTCAAGGTTCACCCTGGACACTTGGAGCAGTGTAATTTTGGCGCCATCCTTTCATGTATGACCAGGCCACATATATATTTACACATGGCCTCATTTATTAGTGTGGCTTAATATCAGTCACGTGAAGTGGTGCACAGAACAGCTACAGAAAGTGCATTTACAGTATAATCTCAACATTTAATAAAGTGGGCATACTAATGTTTTCCCTACAGTAACATCGAATTGCAGTTCCCGTATATATCTGTATTTGTGTTTTAAATAATGTTATTAACTCTTATGTAATCATGTATTCATTTGAATAGTACTCTGCATCTGTAGTGCAACTGAATGCGTATCCATAATCATGCATATAATTGTGTACTGAAATACTTGCAACATTAATTTGGCCAAGGGCCTTAAACATTTGGATTTCTTAATGTTTAACCCTTCAATGAGAAGCTCATTTGGGTTGCAATGTTTTTCTCTCCTCTGTAGGTGCAGTTGTATGATCTCAAGAACAGGGAAAGGCACATTGTGTGTGAGAGATAGTACGTTTTTTGAGGAGTACTTTTGGCAAGAATGAAAAGCCTTAACGAACATATGGAGGACTACTGTTTGTACAAATTGGGAGACATGAGGAATCCAAGGACATTCTGATGCGAGGACCAAAGGAAAGGAGATGCAAGAGTAGTTGCCAAGTTTTACTTTGTGAAGGCAGAAAATCATGAGACATGTGATATGGGATTCTCAAATGTTCCTTTGTGCAGTTTAATTGGTGATCACACTTCAGCTTTAGTCAGATTCCTTTTTGCCTCAGAGGTGTATAGACCTCTTTGCGATATCTCCGTTCTGTGGCTTTATGCTAAACAATACTCTTTAATATGGAGGACTTCTAGGGAAGTTCCACTATGTTGAAACCTTCCTACTTCAATGGATCTGATTGTGGATTCCCCAATCAGTGCTTTTAGTCCAGGCTTAGTTTAGGAGATTTAGATTTCCTCATGTATAATAGGCAAGAGGACGGTAAAGTTTATACCAATCATCAGATTTTATTTCTGATTTCTTGCATTGCTGCGACTGAATTCCTTGTATGTTTCATGTTATTGAGGCTAAATGTTGAGACAATTTGGCCTCCCAGTAGGTATTTTTTAATTTTACAATATATTCTTAAGACTTGTGTACATCAGTCTGGCTTTTAATTTGTAATAAACCCATACTTAATCTGATTTACCGACTTTGGGTTCTCACTATGTGTCCGAATTGGTTACACTGTAAATTGAAATTGTGGATGATGTTAACTCCCTTTTATTCCTTAGACACCTAAAAAGGTCTGTTGCAGGGAAATTTGGACCGAGGGCTCAGTGCTCTAGCACACTTGAGGGCAGTTCGGCTGTGGTGGGTGAGGCTGTATGGTGGCCTACCGTGCCCTCTCCTGATGGAATGTTGTGGCGCATGTGGCACTAATGTATGAGGAGCTGCTGGTGTCACTCCCAAGTGAGCTAATTATCTGAATGGGAGGAGGGGTTCGCTCATTACATGCCAGTGGCTTGACCAGGGGGTAGAAACAGACTGGTGTACAGTTGGGCACATTTGGTTTTGGGACTCCTGATGGACATGCCAGCCTTAAGGGAGTAGCAAGTGGGCCTTGTGGCAAGCCTGGATAGAGTGGTGATTTCACACTGCAGGCCTGTATTCCATTGAGGCTGCAAATTTGGTCCATTACTCCATTGCTGCTTGTGGCGAAGCAAAATAAAGAGATTAAGGGCTTTTTGACACTGCGAAGACCCCCATTGAAAAACAACAAAGAAAATGTGGCTTTCTCACACAGTGGAGAGGTGTGGTGCAGCGGCCAGGGCAGCTGACTTCAGAGCACAGGGTTCACAGTTTGATCCCCGGCGGCAGCTCAGCACCATGTGACTCTGGGCAATAGCTCACTTAATTTCCACTCCGGCCCCCAGCGCCTTGAGACTCGTAAGGGTGAGTAGCTGCGCTATATAAAAACGGACTTACATTTTTACATTCAGAATAGGGGCCTATGACACAAGGTGAGAAAACCTTTGAGAAGCGAGTAGTTCAAGAATGCCCTAAACAGTGGTCTGAAGACGCAGAAGAAATGGGCAGCATCAACAGATTCTAAAAGATGTGGAAAGTAAATTGGAGGATCTGACTGGCAGGGTATGGCTGTGGGGACAAAAAGTGGAAGGACCTGAACATAGGGTGCAAGTCCTTGAGGGCAAGGCAAAAGATTTGGACAGAAAGTTGAAAAAGATTAATCCAGCACATTTGGACCTTTGGTGACTTTCGAGGAGAGGACTTTAGAGAACTTGTGCATGCTTGGCGTTCCAACCAAGGTACTTGGAGAGGTTCTTGAAAGTGATCTTACAGGGATACTGGCCGGGCCACTGGGTATGCGTTGTGATGAAAGTTGTGACAACGTGACAAAATCTTTCAAGGTCTCCTCAAAGTCCAATCAATCCAAGAGAAATTGTGGTGCCATTCTTATGGTGGTCAACTGAGATACAAAATCGAATCCTGATGGCGCCAGTTCAACAGAGAGTAGTGGAATGGAGAGATGTGAAGTTGTTTCTATTTCTTGACTTGAGTTCGCAAATTGTGGCCTGGAAGAAAGTGATAATGAATATCCGGATGGAAATCATGAACAGAGGTCTGATGACACCTGTTGGCCGACAAGTGAGATTGAAAAGTGAATACCTGGGGATGAAATACCTATTTTCACAGCATGAAAACTGCTGTGGTATGTACCTGCAAGGGATGGAGGGACTTGAATTAACCTGCTTCTCTGCAGTGGAGAGTTGTATTCCCCACATGAGCTTTTTTGAATTCTATTTGATTTATCTAGACGTTCACTCACTCACCTTTCCCATTGCTCTCCTAACAAGAGCTGGTTAATCTGTGGGATCCCATCCTGTGAATACCAATTTTTCTAGTTCTGGAGTAGCTTGTGTTATAGGAATTGCTCCAGCTGTGTCTGTTTTTCATAACTGCTCCAGCTGAGACTGTTTTGCATAGCCTAAGGATTTTGTATCCACATTGTTTTGGTAAAACGTGTTCCTGGATGGTTGGAAAAGAGTTAAACCTAACACTATGGACTTGATTCCTAATGAGTAAGTCATTCTACTCATGCAAAGATGCTTGTGAATTGGGCAATGTGTGATTTGACATGGGCTACTATTATTTTGCAAAGTTTATAAAGCTCCTTTTTTCACTTCTAACATGCAATCCCAGACGTTTTCCATTGTGTCCCTCCGAAGTAGATTCTCACTCATAGTATATAGCTTAGAAACTACTTAGAAAGTGAAGCCTGGGAAAATGGAGAGTGGCACAGAACTCACAATTGCACGCCTTAGGCAGCAAAGCTAACTCTCTAGAAAGACAGATCTTGCACAGATGGGCAGCTGCAGAGAAAACCTTACATAAAGTACAAGAGATAGAAAACAGGTTGCTACAATGCAAGTTAGCTCAACAAGAACAGGTATAGCTGCAATGCAGGTTACCTCAACCAGAAAAGGTGCAGTGCTTGTGGCAGTGCTTAATTTGAAAAATATAAGTGCCAGCGCCCTTGTCAGGAGGACACTGCAGCTTGCACCAAACATTGCCCCTCTCAGCACTGCCAATGGAAGTACCAGCACAATTACTAATCATCACAGTCCTACAAGTGTGATAATTCAGTCTATTCCAGGCCCCTAAAGCTTTAAGAATGGCTTGGGCGGCAGACAATAGTCATGTTTAATGAACATTGAATTAATAGACAACTGTTGTGTTCATCTTTAAATTAGAGCACGCCACCATGTGGCAGACTGTTACAAGTCCTCGTTGACAATTAAGTTCCGTTGCTGAGCACCGGAAACCACCGGCTCAAATTAAGTACTGGCTTGCTGAGAAGTGCAAGCTTCTTTTAGAAACATGAGAGAAACCTGTGAACCGCAAGTTACATGGCAGTTGCATTAGTCTGCTGAGGTATCTTACAAGCATAAAAGAAAACTCATTAACAGAAGCAATTTGTCATCAGTTCCTTCACTCACATGAGAGTGTGTACATGCACATATTTGAACCAGCTTTATAGGTTTATTGGGGGCTGGTGAACTTATGTCACCTCAATTTAATCCAAAACCTGTGTTTGCAAAATAGGACCTCAGGAGGTTGCCGATTATTGTTCACAAAGCCCAGGTGATAGCAAACGAGCAACAGCTGAAAATGTACCAAAAACAACCCAATGTGGAAAGCTGAATTAAAAAAGTTGTTTATCCGTGAACTAGATTATTCTACCCCATTTGTCAGTAATGATCGCAATTCGTATTAGAACTCCAAACTTTTCTTAACTAAAAGAAAATGTTTTTTTATATATCATTTACTACCACAATTGTAGTGATGGTACTGTCGATGGCAGATGTCTATTTCCAAATCAACCAATCAATCAATCAAAAGGCATTTGTTTAGAGCACAGCTGCTTCATCAGAAGTGTCCCGGCGCTCAGGGCTTAAGAAGAATGATAACAGGTGGCATCTATCATTATGGGCTTATCGCTTTCAAACAGAAAAGTTTTTAATTTTCTTTTGAAGATAGAAACCGATGGTGCCCTATGGGCCTAGCAGTGGCGGTGCGTCCATTGGGGCGTTGCCCCACTAATCAGCATGGCCACAAATTTCTTCCTTGTTTACTTAACGAGGAAGATTAACTTCACCCACCGGCGTCCCGCGGCCGGAGTCAGTCAGGAGTCAGACACATCGCTGAAGGGGGTGGGCCCGGGGCAGCACTGCAGGGTTGGGTTTGTGTTGTACTTGTTGACTGACAGCAGCAGCAGGGCAGGCCCAGTGCGCATGTTCAGGTTTGGGCTGATCATTTTTCTGACCAGCCCGAACATGCGCACTGCAGTGCCCTGCATTAGGAAAGCAAGCGAGGGTTGCCAGTGGCCGCAGCCCCCGGTCTCCTATGGGCGGGGACAGTCCATGATCAAGCCAATCCTGGCGCTGCTGGAGCAGCATCTGGTTTGGCTGAGAGGGGTTGCCACCAGCCACTCACGAAGGCGCCAACGCGGACCCCGGCCCAGGAGCACACAGCAGAGGCGGCGCGGACCGACCCGGCGGTCAGGTAAGTTTTCAAGGTTTTTTTTTTCTTTCTTTTTTTTTTAAACACCCCACGGCCCCCCACCCCCGCGTGACCCCCCCCCGCGAGTATTGCGAGCCGCGACTTAGCTATGTGACATTCCTGGCTCAGTGGGGGCTAGCGATTCGATTGTCATGTTGGGCGCGCACTATTAATCCTGCTTGTTATGTTCTCACTGTGGCAAAACTCAAGGAAATTACCGCTGCTTTGGGCAAAGTACCCTCAGACAGTTGCACAACAGGGCAGTTTGCAGAAACAGTTTAAAATGGCTCTGTAGCAAAGGCCAGTCAGTCGCATACAGAGTGTGCCAAACCGACTTTTCTTTCTGTGACTGGTAAAAACTCTGAGGTACACTGCATAATGTGCAGGAGCGCACGAGGCTTTAAAATAGAGAACTGCACCGTGCCCAGATATGCACCCAAAGAGCTGACATGGAGTGGAGCAGTGGGACACAAATGGCTGCCGCTGCATGTAAACATTAAACAATGTTAATTTATTGTAAGGCAGCGTGAAACCAATGCTTTATGCAAGACGTAATACTGATGGCAATCACTGGGTAAGGCAGTGATAAGTAAGAGCGGCTCACATTTCGCCGTGTTAAGGCTGAAATATATAACGTGTACGGGAGCACAGGGGACCGGATTGTTTTCAGTCCTCTATTGTGAGTAGTGGGCCTTCATTTGAGCTATTTTTCAAAGTAATATCTTGATAAATAATGCTTTTATGTATCACTATTTTCAATGCGCTGTTTTGGTGTGCACTTTGACTTCTCGCTATCATTCAATTCGCTATTTTGAGGTGTATTGTATTTTACAAACGTTTTTTCCAAGGAACTAGATTGACGTGTGAACTATTTTAGAGATCTATTTTTCAATGTACTATTTTAATATGCAAGTCTGGTCTTTGGCGCTATTTTTTATGCGCTATGTTGATATGAACGTTTTCCTAATTGTAGCTAGTTTTTCTGTGCTCAATGTTGGCTTATATTGCAGTTCACTTGCGCTACTTTTCATTGATCTATTTTTTGTTGTGCAATACATTTTAGAGGCGCTATTTTCCAACGTGCTATTTTGTTTTATGTTTAGTTTTACAAGCCTACTTTTTAGGCGGAAACAACCACAATGCGTAAAATAAAATTGATAAAATATAGTTGATTCTGTGGAGGCTGTGATCCGTTCCATGCGATTAATTTAGCAAAGAATCTAATATGGGAAACAAGCAAATATGTCAAAGTGTTTTTGACTTTTTAAATAAAAATCAAAATACTTCTATTGGTACAAAGTGAGGGTTGGGTTTTACGTCACTCTCAAAGTCAAAGGCTGGTTGTAAATGGGATTTGATGGGATTGAATTGAAGACATGCTCCTGCAATGAGGACAGATGAGTTAAGAGGAGAGGTGAAGAAGAGATGGTTAAGAGAGGCTCTCACGGTTTCGTAATCTACTGTTGAATTAGAAGACGAGTCCTTATCTCGTTTTCCACAAATTGTGTGATCCTGGACAAACCACTTAACCTTCCAGCGCCTCAGTCTCCTTTCTGCCCCAAACTGTGGTTGCCTAGAGCTGTCCAGCTGAAGTGTGCACTGCTGCATTATAGCGGCCAGAAGCTGCCAACCTGTGGCTCCCACTGTGTGTTTTTTGGGAATTTGTGTAGCGAACCATTGTATCCTAATCTCTGTTATGACCTAGAGAAAGTTTACTGTTTTTTTTCATGGCGAAGAGTGGAAAGTTTAGAGGTGAACATTGCGGAAGGTCATTGGTACAGTCTGGTGACGCAACCATACATTAACCAACAGGGATATTGTCAAGCTGCAGGCGGTTCAGATTTTTTTGCACACCATACCTGTGTTAAGAAAGTAGCTCGAGTAACAAACACGAATGAGAAGGGCATTGTGTGCCTTTGTTCATGCCTCCACGTGTATGGCATGCGGTGACACTTGTCTTCACACACACACACACACACACACACAATATGTGCGGTTAGCCCACCGCAGTGTTCCACCCTTGTTTTACTTTGTTAATATGAGACAGTGTGTGTTTTATTGTGCATTCTCAGGTACCACTGGAGGAGCCTGCTACCAAATCTCCCCTTCAGCTACTACTAGGTGTGTTGATACCAAAACCAATATTGTTGTGTCAACAGCAGGTGGACAGTACACCTGTCGGCATACAGGCCGCGTATTTACATATTTATTTTGAGCACAGAAATCTATAGCCATGATTTAGTCCACTTTCTTTATTATGCTAAGCGATCTTTGTAAACTCTCACATGAAGATTGTAATTGTGTTTTCATATTAGAATCCGCATAATTCCTTTACCAAAATGTACATTACGTTTGTATTACTCTTTGAATCTTCTACATTGAAACTGTCTCAGTTTACATGCTGTTATCAAACTCTGCGTTTCATACTTTTGATAAAATAAATACCATTAATTCAAAAGCATGTGTTGTTTAAGGCACTGAGAGAGTGCTGGGTCTTCAGTTTATGGAGTAAGAGTGCTGTGTATTGTGTCCAAGAAGATAAGGTGCCGACTGAGTACTGATTAAGGGGTGGGAGGAGTATGAAGGAGGGGTAAGAGAGCAACAAGAGAAACATAAGGGAGAGAATAGAGCGTGCGGAGGGAGAGAGAGAAAAGTAGTGGAAGAGGGGAGGAGGAAAAGTGTGAACACTTGGAGGAGAGAGAAATATATGGAAAGAGTGACGGGGAGATACAGAGGGAAAAGAAAAGACAAACCACAAAAAAAGGAGAAAGGGGCCGACTAGAGTGAGGAAGCAGAGCGAGTAAGCAAGAGCAAGACAGGTAAATAATGGGAGGTGGAGAAAGAGAGAGAAAGAACGAAAGAGGAAGGAGGAAGAGAGGGGAGAGACAGAAGTGATAAAGAGAAAGAATAGAAGATGAAGATAGAGCAGGAGAGGAGCAAAAGAAAGAAAGAGACAGAAAGAAAGAGGGAGAGTTAGAAGGATAGGGGAAGAGAGAAGAGGAGTCAGGGAAGACGAGAGAGAGAGACCAAGTGCTGCGATTTCTGTAATAAACACAAGATGATGGACGGAGTGCTGAAACTTTTCAACTACTCACCCCCAGTCAAGACAGCTGGGTTTAATCCATTGTTCTTTTGCTCACCATGCCACCCTAGTTTGGACCCAGTCATATGCATATCAGTCTTGACCCTGCTCCTCATGGGAACAGTCCAGCACAAACTGCCAGTTTGCTATGTTTGCCCTAAGTGGGACGGGTATGCCCAGACATGGGTCCCGTGTTCACTACCCCCACCAGATACAAGCTAGCCTGGCTGATGAGGGATGATACCCCGAAACTGGTTCTAGGGTGCTTGTTTCAGGTCCAGGGAAGAACGGGACTGGCAGTTCGGGCTGGACTGTTCCCATGGGGAGCAGCGTCAAGACTGATTTGCCTATGGCTGGGTCTAACCTGGAATGGCGTGGCATGCAAAAAAAATGGATTTAACCGAGATCTGTGACTGGGGGTGAATGTTTGATTTGTTCAGCATGAAGACTGAAGGTGGGGAGCTGGTTTCTGGTGTGTTAAACATGTAATACTCCCCTGTGTTTGGTTTCCAGTTCCTGGGCGAGGCAGGTATGCCCGTTAAACATGTGGGTGCTGCTGAGCTCATGTCCTGGGCTGGGAAGCTTATGTTCAAGGCTATTTTTCAGCACCTTGATCCTTTTTCATGTTTTTCATGTTTCCATATTGCCTCTTGGAGTCTTGGTACAGCACTGTGGCTAATAAAAAAATGCTTCCTTTGATATTACTCAGCAATGCATTGTATCTCGAAGTCTCTTATGAAGCTCTGTGGTTATACTGAATAAGCAGCTACCTATGTTATATGACATCTCTTTATTAATGTAATAACTGCACTTTCACAATTGCTTTATTAACCTTCTTGATTTCTCAAATTTGCTTGAAAATGCACCATTTGTCCACTCTTTTTTCAAAATTTTCTCGGGGGGAAAACCCCCACGAACACCCCTTAGGTTGTTCGGGCTCACTCGCTACGCTCGCTCGCTCGCTGCGGTGCAGTATGACAATAATTTTACGCCTCACCACTTTCAAATGTCACCAGCCGCCACTGGGGCCTAGTATTCCTCAGTTTGACAGTTAGGACAGTAAAGGAGCTGCCTCCCCATCTGACATTAGAACATTTTGGAACCTGTATCAGACGTAAATTATTTGACCTGAGCGATCTGTGTTGCTTAAATGGATGAAGTCTCTCTCTGACAGAGTAGGCCTTTCCCTACAAACGCTCTAAACCCCCGCGTGAGGGGTTTGAATTTAATGCACTTGGTCACCGGCAGCCAATGTAGCTACTTCAGATGGGGGGGATAGACTGTCGAAAAGGAACTTGCTGAATATATCTAGCTGCTGCATTTTGAATAATCTGGAGTCTTTAAATTAGAAAGGCAAGAAGGCCTAAATAAAGATTGTTAGCATAGACCAGGAGGGAGGTTACCATTGTATGAACCACTGTTTTCCGTGAATCCTAAGGTACAAGGTGCAGCATCTTGCTTAAGTATTTCAGTTTGGAGAAGCAAGATGATGAAATCTTCTTATATTGAGCAGAAAAATAAAGGGCTGAGTGAAAGATTATATGCAGATTTCTGGCAGAGTGGCAGTAGGAGCCGGCGCGAGATTGAGATCTTCAGGCCACCAGAAGTTCGATGGGGGAGGAGCACTGGAACCAAAAAAGAGAACTCTGTTTTAACAGAATTCAGCTTAAGGAAGTGTACCTCCATCCAACCGGCTACTCCCTTAAGACACAATCAAGAATGACGACTGAGTGTTCCTGAAAGGATAGTAAAAGCTGTGTGTCATCCGCATATGATATCACCTTCGTTCACACCCCAGGCTTCAATTTGGCCCGCCAAATATAAATTGAAGGCTGAGCCCTGCAGGACTCCATTTAACCGAGGTTTGGGGGGAATGAAAAAGGCTGGAGATGCACCCGTTGAAATCTGCCTTCCAAAAAATCTTTTATCCATGAGAGAGCCTTGACTAGAATTCCATTGTGTTGAGTCTGTTCAAAAGGGTGACATGCAAAACCATATCAAACGTGGTCGACTGGCCCAACAGGATCACAATGGCTGAGCGTCCGCCGTCTAAGTTCTCTTTGCTAAACTCTGAAACCTCCAGGCCATTTGTTTCCACAAAAGAAGATAACTGACAATTCACCAGTTCCTCTAGGATTTTCACTGGTGCAGGTAAAAGGTAGATAGGCCTGAAATTACTTAAAATGCTTGGGTCTGCATTCTCTTTCTGATGGAGGGGCAAGAGGAATGTTTGCTTCCAGTCAGTGGGAAATACACTAGCTTCCAGAGAAGTGTTCGAGATTTTATTGAGCATCAGTTTAACAGAATGGCCAATCATCCGAAGTATTCGGGTGGCCAAGGATCTGCAGAAGAGCCAGATTTACATTTCTCCAATTCGTTTAAAAAGACTTCCTCCGAAATCAGGCAAAAATTGGTAAAAAGAGGCTTTTGACTGTACGGAGGGTCAGCCGGCGTTCCAAAAGCAGAGGACAGGTAGGTAGAGCACAATTTTTGGATTTTCCCATGGAAACAAATTGATAAGTTGTTACAGAGTTCAGGAGAAGGGCTAAAAGGACTTTGTGCAGCAACAGGAGAAAGAAATGATTTAACAATGCTTAAAACTTTGTGGGAGGCATCGGAGGCTGCTGCAATGCGGGAACAAAAATGCTTCCTCATTGCTCTGCTGGATGATTTAAGAAATTTTCTGAGTGCCACTTTATATATAATCTTGGCCTCAGAGTCATAAAACGTTAGTACAGGAGAGAACCAGGGGGTCGAGGAATTTGTTCCTTTTGCCACATGTACTTTTAGGGGTGCCAAATGATCAAAGACATTAGTGATTTATTGATTCAAATATGCCATGTTTGTGTCTAAAAGGCCTGTTAGAGAGGGAAGTGTGGAGCATAAGATCTGAGAGAAATGATCCTCCGAGATATTGTGCAAGCTCCTTCTCAATTTTGGGAGTGTATCTAACTTCTTCTGCAGCAGAATTCCGTAAATGGTGAAAGGAATAAGCAAGTGATCCAACCAGACAACGCACTCAGAAGGAGCGACATGCAGGTTGGAAATGTTAGAAAAGATCAAACCCAAAGTATGTCTTTCTTGAGTGTGGGGGATTAAACTAATTGAGAAAAATTCATGCTTGACATGGTATGAGTAATGTGGGTGGCTTGCAAACAATTAGAGTCATCAACAAGTACATTAAAATCACCAAGAATGGTAAAATTGGAGTATTGCAGAGAAAGTTGGGCAATGGTAGCAAATTGTTGAAAAAAAGCAACTGATGGGACAATCAGGTGGTCTATATAGCAATAGTCCTGATAAGGAGAAAGTAAGAGTCAGTGTAAAACCAAATATGAGTCCCTTCAAATGTCCAATTTGCCTCAGTGGTGTGGAGGTTGCCTTAAAGAGTTCCCTCAAAATAATAGCAACACCACCTCCCATTTCATTTCCTTCCTGGTTAGCGCACAAGATGTGAAATCATGTGCACCGGACTTAGTGCTTACCATCCCACCTGGATATCACATCTTGCCATACACATACGTTTGTTCAGCCAGGATCCTTTATGCTAACAAAGCCTAACTCAGAGAGACATTTTTCTAACTGTTGATCATACCTGGTTTGAGTGCATTCTGGGAAACTTGTATTTGGGTGCCATAACTCTCAAGCGTGTCGCTGCCACCAACCTCAACCTGGGCAGGTGCTTGCCGATGGTTGAAATCCCCTGCTAAGAGGATCAGAGGGGCCCCCGGAGCTCTGATAAGACTAACAAATCCACCTGGACAGCCTTCCACATTTCCTTCCAGGGGTCTCATTCATTTATATACACATTAATAACTAACAGCTTATTAACTGAGTAACAGCCATCGTACAAGTCTAGCAGGCAAACCAGGAGCCAGTTGCTAGTTGTCGGTATTACTCTGGCTCCTTTGCTGCACTTAGTAGAGACCAAGGTCGTCAACCCACCTTTCAAGCGCCCTCGCCCCTCTTTGGTTCCCCTTTTTACAAATTGCATGAAGCCACTCAGATCAGATTGTTGGCCCACCAACCAGGTCTCCTGAAAACAGTTGACCTCATTCTCCTCCCAATTCCTAGTAAGATCTATTGTTCTATTGAGATTAGTCAGCCCATGAACATTTCACAAAAAGGCTCCCAGGTTGGTGGGTGAGGCAACTACCTAATCTACCTGCCTCCACCCAGGAGGAGACACTCTCCCTGTCCTCTCTTAGACGCACAAATCTATTGCGGAGGGGGATTGAGCCAACAACTCCATCATATGAGCTGGCAGGGACAGTTAACTCCAATGTATCACAATTATAGCCCACAATGCAGGGAGACGGTTGCTTACCATCCACCCCAGTTACCATCTTTAGTTGTTCCAAGTTAAATCCAGTGTGATTGAACAATAGGGGCAATTCAACTCTGGGTGACACTGCTTCTGCTGAAGGAACAAATCTTAAACCTAATTTAATTATCTCGTCCCTTGCCTTCGATACCAGACCAACAAATACTGGGTAGCTAAAGGTAACCATAGTGACTACTCTCCCTACCACAGATGCTCTGAAGGCTACCTGCTCCATGTCTCTCATTGTGACCAGCTCTAAAGGTTTGCAGGCTGCAAATGCCTTTAACAGGCTTGACCTGTTCAATGGTTTCTACTTGCTTACTCGTTCCCCCTTCCGTGTCTCTTCAAGATACACATATTTTACTTTAAGGGACCTGCAGAGCTCCTGTCTTTGTTGAAGATCCCATTCAGATTTCGATTGTCTGATTAAATTAGAGTATAGGCATTTCTTAGTCTTAGAGCTGTTATCTAAATGAAGGGTGGCATTTCTCCCCGCCCCATGGACCGTTTTCCCTGGACCTATTCTACCCTTCCTTCCTGACTTATTGGGTGGGATACTGCTGCCTCTACTGTGGGTGTTAGAGGTAGCAGGCCCCTCCTTTACCAAGCTCTTAGCCCCGTCCCTCACCCCTTTCTCTCTTTGTATTACCCTACATATTTCCTGTTGTTTCTTTCCAAGCTTACATGATTTTCCACCAGATGGGCTAACTTCCTTAGGGGTGCTATTTAGGATTTTACCTAACTTTGCAACTTTTCCTACCTGTGCGGCACCCCAGGCACCAGTTACTGGCCCTCCCATGATACCGCCTTCTCACCAACATGGGTCTTCTTGATATATACACAGAATCTCAAGCCCCCCTTGCTCCGGGGCCACCTCATTGAGTCCCTGGGGCTTGGCGGCTACCGGTCTTACAAGTGAAGGTATGCGGGAGTGTATTGCCTTTAAGTCACTGAAAAGGTCTTTAAGTGCACCCACCTCTGCTCTCAAAGCCTCACTCGTAGCAAGCGATACAAAAGGGGATGATGGACGGAACGTTTGAGCCAATCAAACACTCACCCCCAGTCAACTGATCTGGGTTTAATCCATCATCATTCTTTAGCTCACTCCACCACCCCAGTTCAGACATGGCCATATGCAAATCAGTCTGACCCTGTGCCTCATGGGAACAGTCCAGCCCGAACTGCCAAGCCATGTCTTCCCTGGACCGGAAACAAGCATCCTAGGACCGGTTTCTGGCATTTCAGCCGCCATCAGCCAGGCTTGCTTGAATCCAGTGGCAAAGTGAGCAAGGGACCCACGTCTGGGCATACCCCGCCAACTTAGGGCGACCAAAGCGATACAAAAGGGGATGATGGACGGAACGCTTGGAGCCAATCAAACACTCACCCCCAGTCAACTGATCTGGGTTTAATCCATCATCATTCTTTAGCTCACTCCACCACCCCAGTTCAGACATGGCCATATACAAATCAGTCTGACCCTGTGCCTCATGGGAACAGTCCAGCCCGAACTGCCAAGCCATGTCTTCCTGGACCGGAAACAAGCATCCTAGGACCGGTTTCTGGCATTTCAGCCATCATCAGCCAGGCTTGCTTGAATCCAGTGGCAAAGTGAGCAAGGGACCCACGTCTGGGCATACCCCCGCCAACTAAGGGCGACCAAAGCGATACAAAAGGGGATGATGGACGGAACGTTTGAGCCAATCAAACACTCACCCCCAGTCAACTGATCTGGGTTTAATCCATCATCATTCTTTAGCTCACTCCACCACCCCAGTTCAGACATGGCCATATGCAAATCAGTCTGACCCTGTGCCTCATGGGAACAGTCCAGCCCGAACTGCCAAGCCATGTCTTCCCTAGACCGGAATCAAGCATCCTAGGACCGGTTTCTGGCATTTCAGCCGTCATCAGCCAGGCTTGCTTGAATCCAGTGGCAAAGTGAGCAAGGGTTCAAACTGGAATGGCATGGTGAGCAAAAAAACGATGGATTTAGGCCCAGATCTCTGCACTGGGGTGAATGTATGACATTGTTCTGCATTCTGTCCATCAATTGTTGTTTTTGCATTTGTCACCCCGAGTGGGACGGGTATGCCCAGACGTGGGTCCCGTGCTTTCCATGCCACTGGAATCAAGCTATCCTGGCTGAAGAGGGGTGAAACCCCGAAACCGGTCCTAGGATGCTTGTTTCCAGTCCAGGGAGGACCTGGCCTAGCAGTTCGGGCTGGACTGTTCCCATGGGGCACAGGGTCAAGACTGATTTGCATATGGCTGGGTTCAAACTGGAATGGCATGGTGAGCAAAAAAACGATGGATTTAGGCCCAGATCTCTGCACTGGGGTGAATGTATGACATTGTTCTGCATTCTGTCCATCAATTGTTGTTTTTGCATTTGTCACCCCGAGTGGGACGGGTATGCCCAGACGTGGGTCCCGTGCTTTCCATGCCACTGGAATCAAGCTATCCTGGCTGAAGGGGGGTGAAACCCCGAAACCGGTCCTAGGATGCTTGTTTCCAGTCCAGGGAGGACCTGGCCTAGCAGTTCGGGCTGGACTGTTCCCATGGGGCACAGGGTCAAGACTGATTTGCATATGGCTGGGTTCAAACTGGAATGGCATGGTGAGCAAAAAACGATGGATTTAGGCCCAGATCTCTGCACTGGGGTGAATGTATGACATTGTTCTGCATTCTGTCCATCAATTGTTGTTTTTGCATTTGTCACCCCGAGTGGGACGGGTATGCCCAGACGTGGGTCCCGTGCTTTCCATGCCACTGGAATCAAGCTATCCTGGCTGAAGAGGGGTGAAACCCCGAAACCGGTCCTAGGATGCTTGTTTCCAGTCCAGGGAGGACCTGGCCTAGCAGTTCGGGCTGGACTGTTCCCATGGGGCACAGGGTCAAGACTGATTTGCATATGGCTGGGTTCAAACTGGAATGGCATGGTGAGCAAAAACGATGGATTTAGGCCCAGATCTCTGCACTGGGGTGAATGTATGACATTGTTCTGCATTCTGTCCATCAATTGTTGTTTTTGCATTTGTCACCCCGAGTGGGACGGGTATGCCCAGACGTGGGTCCCGTGCTTTCCATGCCACTGGAATCAAGCTATCCTGGCTGAAGAGGGGTGAAACCCCGAAACCGGTCCTAGGATGCTTGTTTCCAGTCCAGGGAGGACCTGGCCTAGCAGTTCGGGCTGGACTGTTCCCATGGGGCACAGGGTCAAGACTGATTTGCATATGGCTGGGTTCAAACTGGAATGGCATGGTGAGCAAAAAAACGATGGATTTAGGCCCAGATCTCTGCACTGGGGTGAATGTATGACATTGTTCTGCATTCTGTCCATCAATTGTTGTTTTTGCATTTGTCACTCCCGAGTGGGACGGGTATGCCCAGACGTGGGTCCCGTGCTTTCCATGCCACTGGAATCAAGCTATCCTGGCTGAAGAGGGGTGAAACCCCGAAACCGGTCCTAGGATGCTTGTTTCCAGTCCAGGGAGGACCTGGCCTAGCAGTTCGGGCTGGACTGTTCCCATGGGGCACAGGGTCAAGACTGATTTGCATATGGCTGGGTTCAAACTGGAATGGCATGGTGAGCAAAAAAACGATGGATTTAGGCCCAGATCTCTGCACTGGGGTGAATGTATGACATTGTTCTGCATTCTGTCCATCAATTGTTGTTTTTGCATTTGTCACCCCGAGTGGGACGGGTATGCCCAGACGTGGGTCCCGTGCTTTCCATGCCACTGGAATCAAGCTATCCTGGCTGAAGGGGGGTGAAACCCCGAAACCGGTCCTAGGATGCTTGTTTCCAGTCCAGGGAGGACCTGGCCTAGCAGTTCGGGCTGGACTGTTCCCATGGGGCACAGGGTCAAGACTGATTTGCATATGGCTGGGTTCAAACTGGAATGGCATGGTGAGCAAAAAACGATGGATTTAGGCCCAGATCTCTGCACTGGGGTGAATGTATGACATTGTTCTGCATTCTGTCCATCAATTGTTGTTTTTGCATTTGTCACCCCGAGTGGGACGGGTATGCCCAGACGTGGGTCCCGTGCTTTCCATGCCACTGGAATCAAGCTATCCTGGCTGAAGAGGGGTGAAACCCCGAAACCGGTCCTAGGATGCTTGTTTCCAGTCCAGGGAGGACCTGGCCTAGCAGTTCGGGCTGGACTGTTCCCATGGGGCACAGGGTCAAGACTGATTTGCATATGGCTGGGTTCAAACTGGAATGGCATGGTGAGCAAAAAACGATGGATTTAGGCCCAGATCTCTGCACTGGGGTGAATGTATGACATTGTTCTGCATTCTGTCCATCAATTGTTGTTTTTGCATTTGTCACCCCGAGTGGGACGGGTATGCCCAGACGTGGGTCCCGTGCTTTCCATGCCACTGGAATCAAGCTATCCTGGCTGAAGAGGGGTGAAACCCCGAAACCGGTCCTAGGATGCTTGTTTCCAGTCCAGGGAGGACCTGGCCTAGCAGTTCGGGCTGGACTGTTCCCATGGGGCACAGGGTCAAGACTGATTTGCATATGGCTGGGTTCAAACTGGAATGGCATGGTGAGCAAAAAACGATGGATTTAGGCCCAGATCTCTGCACTGGGGTGAATGTATGACATTGTTCTGCATTCTGTCCATCAATTGTTGTTTTTGCATTTGTCACCCCGAGTGGGACGGGTATGCCCAGACGTGGGTCCCGTGCTTTCCATGCCACTGGAATCAAGCTATCCTGGCTGAAGAGGGGTGAAACCCCGAAACCGGTCCTAGGATGCTTGTTTCCAGTCCAGGGAGGACCTGGCCTAGCAGTTCAGGCTGGACTGTTCCCATGGGGCACAGGGTCAAGACTGATTTGCATATGGCTGGGTTCAAACTGGAATGGCATGGTGAGCAAAAAAACGATGGATTTAGGCCCAGATCTCTGCACTGGGGTGAATGTATGACATTGTTCTGCATTCTGTCCATCAATTGTTGTTTTTGCATTTGTCACTCGTAGCAAGAGCTGATTCTAGGAGACCTTGCAAGGTTTTCTGCATTAACAGAAGAACATCCAACATCGGCGAAGGGCCAGACAGAAAGGACTCGAGATTTACAGCAGAGGTTGCCAAGGAGCCTGGGTTCCGACCATAGAGGGCCGTAGTTGCTTTAACCACTGCAGATCCCCTAAATAATCCCATTTCAGGTAATGCATGGGTTTTCCTGCCATTTATATTCTCCTCACTACCCTTCATTATCCTTGGCTCCTCTTCTGTACTTGCAAAACTAAGTTCTGTGGGACGAAATAAGCAAGGGAACGAGGAGAGGTGAGGATGCAGCATCTCTGGGTTCTCAAGTTAATCCAAGGTTTCTTTTTCCAGGAGATCTAAGAACTCCCTAGATCCACCTATAAAAGGCATCACTTCCTCCACCCTTTCAGAGGCAAATACTGCTGAGGTCCTAAAATGTTTTTTCACAAAGTCCTAATTGAAACTGCCAGGGATTTTGCAGAGGATTGCACATTTCCAAGAGCAGGTGAACAGGTAAGAGTTACATGACTTGCTCTATCCTGGAATGAGGGCGAGATAATTTATGGGGCAGGATCGTCTCTGAGCTTGGGCATATTAACAACTGTACCATCACCTTTCTATTTTTTATGGTTAGGCGGAGGTTTAATGCATTTTGTCCTTTGTAGGGGCATGCCAGGTCAGCCTAGTCTGAAGTTGGCAGAAACAGTTTAAACCAATTGAAAAAATAAGGGGAATTCAAAATTTGCAAATATTTGTGACAAGAATTTTCAGTTCTATTAAGGACATGGAGGCGAGGATTATCCCACTGGTGCTATATAAATGTTTTAAAGTTCATTTAAGTAATGGATCTGTTTTCCTAATGATCCCTCCCTATTTTGAATGTCCTGGCATTGTGACATGTGTGATGAGGTCAGTTTTTACGACTTCCGTTTTGGTAAACCACTCGTAAATTTGTGAGTGTGTGTGAAAATATTTTTTAAGAGCAGGCAGTGGCTTTATTTAAAGAAAAGTCACAGACATGGTGGTCTGCTGACCCCAGCAGGCCACCATCCCTGTGAGTGCTAGCCATTCCCAATAGGGTCGCAAATTGCGCTTGCCTCATGAATATTGATGAGGCATGCAGTTTGCGACCCCATTGGGATTCGCAAACAGAGTCTGAGACACTGTTGTACATTCACATTAGCGAGTCGCAAATTGCGAGTTCCAATTCTGTGCAATTTGCGACTCACTAAAGTGAATGGTCATACATCTAGCCCTGAATCAGAATTGCATTTGGTGCATCTAGAAATGGAGAAGGTGACCCCTTCAGTGGAGAAAGCGCAGCCCGCCATATCCAAGGCACGGATGTCAGACACTCTTTTACATGAAACGAGGCCGAGCAGCATAGTAATCTTGACTGACAGCTGCTTCCTGTAGGAGAGTAGGATCTGCCTCTTATGTTGCCCCCACTTTTTTTCTGATGTTCACAGTGGTTTCTGGCTATAGTCAGGCTGGGACCCTGCCAATCAGGGCCCCAGCCTCTCTGTTCTCTCTAAACGACTTGGAGTGCACTCTAGGTGCACTAGTGATTGGATACTGTGGTACCTTATGAGTCCCTAGTATATGGTACCTTAGGTGCCAAGGGCATAGGTACTTCACAGGCCTACCAGGGGCTGAAGCATGTATTATGCCACCCCTGGGAAGCAGACTAAATCTGACACCACAGGTCTGCTACTGCAGCCTGGGTAAGGTGGTGCATGCACCCCTTACTGTGATATAGGCTACCTATATCACTACAAAGATACACACATATAAACCTATAAGTCACTCCTATGGCAGGCCTTATCAATCCTGAAGGCAGAGTGCTTGGTTCCTATGTGAGAGGGTGCCCCTGCATGAGCAGAGCCCCTCTGCAGCATTCGGAGACCCTTCTCTGAGGCTGTTTGTAGTGCAGCCTGACCATATACTCTTAAGCGCATTATAACCTCGCGTTAAATGCTAACTTTGGGATGGCTGCACGGAAACATGTCGTGTTTGGTGTCAAACATCTTGGAATACTACCCCCCCCGCCAGTTCTGGCGGCGGGGGTAGCATTCCACCCTTCTAGAGGGATAGACATGTACCTACTGTGGAAACGCGGTAGAATCCTGAAGAGCCCTGGCATCACAAAATGGATGCCACCAGTCACAGATACTGGCTGCCCTCCTGCTGATGACCGAAACTCGCAGTGGAGGAAGCCCAACAATAGGTATCCTGTCACAGGAGGGTGTGACCACCTTCCAGACAGGGTTTAGTGTATTGGGGCTGGGTGGGTGCACTCCTAGAGTGCTTTGAAGTCCTGCACTGGGGGAGCAGAAGGCTCCTCTGTGCATATGCCAGTTCAAACCAGCTCAGGGGCTACCTGCCCCTGCTCTGGCGCGAAACTGGACAAAGGGAAGTGGGTGTAGCCACCCACTCCCCTGACCCTCCCATAGGTGGGGTCATAGAGCTAGTCCCTCCCTTCCTTTTAGTATAAGAGGGGGAACCTGTGCATTGCAAACTAGATACCCCTGGACGACGCTCTGAAGAAGAATCCTGGACCTTCGACGTTCCACTACCTCTGGAAGACTGAAGAATCTCCCTTGGAGTCAAGGAGTGACTCCCCTGCTTGGCAGGCACCAAAAACTACAACGACGGTGTAGTGATTGAATTTATTGAAGATTAGAACAAGACCATAACAAGATCATATCAAGACCATATCTAGACCATAGCTAGACCCCACCAGGAGCAGCCAGCATGCTGCTCAGCCCAGCCAACTGTGAACATTGACCGCTAACATTCCATAAGATGACATCATAGCAAGGTTCTACAGGCAGGGTATGACTAGCATTGAACTAAGGATATAACATATCCCCCTTTCTCCCAAATAAACAAAAGAACATAGGAGGAGAGGAAGTAAGAACCACGAACCAATGAAAGAAAAGAGGAACTGTAAAGGATGAGAGAAACAAAGAAGAAAGAAAAACAAGAACATAAGAACCCATCCTCCCTTCTTTACACCAAAGGAAAAGGCAAGAAAACACATAGTCAGAGAAGAGGAGTGAAAGAAGCACGAAGGACTAACCCAAAACACACCCACTGGCCAGAACAGGAATGTAAGAGGGCTGATAAATGGAAAACCAACAGAGCAAGAAAACACGACAAAAAAAGCAGAGGAAAGCTCAGAATCCACATGAGACACCAAGAAGAAAACCTCAGAAGAAAAACAGAAACGAAGAGAGAAACAAGAAAGATGAGGAAGGATAGAGGAAACTCCTCACCAAAACACCATTATCAATACATAATGAAGCATATAATATAAAGATAACAGTGTATATGAACAATAGCAAATAAATAAAATCATAACAAACATAGCGTTACTACCCCTAGTGGTGATGACACATAGAAAACGAAAAGGGGTTGAGTGACGTGAGCAAGCAGATATGGGTAAGAACCCAAATATTTAAAGCAAAAGGACTGACGCCCTTGCATAGCTCCCAGGATGGAGGTAGAACATAGTTGTGCATGAAAAAATACTACCCATACACACCCTATGAGGTAAACTAATAAAACGAGAGGTGTCCGTGTATGGACAACTAGTGTGGAGCTTCCACACTGTGCACAAAAGCAACGTAACTGTTAGCTTTTCGGGTAGGAACCCGAATACATGGGTAGGAACCCGAATACATGGGTAGGAACCCGAAATAATGCAAAAGGAGTGTAACCCTTGCATAGATCCTCTGTGAGAGGAAAAAAATAGAATAGTGTAATGGACTCTTAACGGTGTTTACCAACTTGGCGTATACCTAGGGTCCATGGACAATAGTGTTGAAGGCAGACACAGTGATCCACGCCGGTGAGCGACTACTCACCCGAGCTTCAGAAGACAACAAGTGTAGGAACACTAAAAGTAAGCATGAAAAACTATGGACTCTTTACAGCGTGTGTCTTGACGGTGTGTACCAACAGGTAACTAACACGTCCCCAACGTAAAAAAAACTTAATTTGTGAAAAGTGGAAGCTGAAAACTGTAACCTATAATATAAATGAGACATTCAAAATTGGCATATAACTACTTAATAGTAATACATTGGCCATGGAACCTCAAGCTTGAAATGTGAGAAATTGTCACTAGATGGCAGCATAACTCTGGGCAGAGAATATTGAAGATCGTAGCTGCATAAAAACAAAATCTCATCCCACAGTTGAACATTACCATGCTCCATTAGAGAAAACATTAAGACACTTGTTCATGTAGTGAAGTCACCACCGCTCTGATAAGCGTCTCCATAGAGTTTTCCCAATTTCAGGAGTACGTGGTTGGCAGAGACGAGAGAAAACATGCAGCAACCGATAGATCGTGGGACGTAGCAGTCACAGAGTGATTAAATAAAAACAGTACCTGTAGTGAAGGAACAGCAAAAGCTACACCGATGACTTTTGAAGCAGTGAACAGCTTAAGGAGAGAAGCAAACCAAGGACGTTGAAACAAAACTTTATAGAAACGAACAACGTGGTTGGAAGAGCAATGAAGTATGCAGGAAGCTGAAGAAGACTTGATGAGGCGTGCCAAACGTAAGATGGCGGCACGCAAACTTACGGTGAGCCGGGTGGCTCTAGACACATCTGTGCATGAGAGCGACTGTCAGCAGCGAAGAGCTTGATCGAAGCAATGACGTGAGGGAAGGTCCGGAACGTCGGAGGGGAACCATGGAGACATCGGGGAGGAAAGCAAAAACAGGTAGGAGTGCGCGCGCTCAGCATGACAGCTCGAGACAAATTTGTAAAGACAGTTAACGGTCCAACTGCCCTGAAAATCATGGGTAACGGTTCAACTGCCCTGAAAATCATGGGACAAACGTAGAAAGACAGTCTCTGGTACGACAAAATAGACAGGCAGACTGCGAACCTTCACACGGGGCTGTGGGGATATAAATAACACGTAGGCAGCAAAAACCAAGCAGGAAGGGCGAAAATGACCTTGAGCTTAATCCAGTTGTAGAAGATTACTCACGCAGGATCACCACTTGAAAAAGGCAGACAATGTAGACTTGAGCCAGTAGCACTCCTCTTGCCCCAATAAACACAAACGTCCACACAGTCCCGCGTAAGATCGAGGCGAAAATCCCAGCTGTCAGACCACGACTCTCCCACACCGGTTGAGGGACAGAGAGAGGCCAAAGTCAAGAGAGGTGCAGACAAAATGGCATGACTAGCGCACACATATAATATGACACTTCTTTACCAGACAGCGTAGACGTCCATGTGTGGCAATCGAAGGCACAGCACAAAGCAAGTAGAGTGCAGACGTTGGTGAAAGGCAGGCTTACCCTCACTGAAGGCACAGCACCAAGCGTAGAGACGTGTAGAGACTTGAAGAGCGTCAGCGTGTAGAGACTTGAAGAGCGTCAGGCTTACCCTCACTGAAGGCACAGCACTTCCCCAGACTTTAGTGGGCTTGCCCTCACTTGAAGGCACAGCACAAAACAAAGATGATGGCACAGCACAGGCCGCAATGAGGTAGTGGGGAGAAGACGCCAAAGACAGGATGGGCAGCTCTTGTAGTGGCACTTACCCAGACGCACAGGAACACTGGCAGACTGCTGTGGGCGACCGATGGGAGGTCACTGGTGGGGTCAAGATGGCAGTTGACTTAGCTTCGCTTGAGTTGCAGTAGGTCCAGTGTTCTTTTCCCATCCTCGTCGCCAAAAACTTGTAGTGATTGAGTCCACGAAGATTGGTATGATTCAAGTAGATTTATTGAAGATTAGAACAAGACCATAACAAGATCATATCAAGACCATATCTAGACCATAGCTAGACCCCACCAGGAGCAGCCAGCATGCTGCTCAGCCCAGCCAACTGTGAACATTGACCGCTAACATTCCATAAGATGACATCATAGCAAGGTTCTACAGGCAGGGTATGACTAGCATTGAACTAAGGATATAACAGACGATCGCAAACTACGCCGCTCCCGCCGGAGCCCGAGGTCCCTGCAGCCCAAGATGAAGATTTCCTGACTTCTCAAAGGCTATCGTGAGTCCCCAGCGAAGCTGAGGCCAGTGGACCCCACGAGTGATGAGGAACCGCAGTCCCTGGGTACCGTGCACTATTGTCGGGAGCAACCCCTTCACGACGTTCTACGAACCTGTGCTTTGGACCACGTGTGGTCCCAGCCTCTAGCAGGAATCCCTCCGAAGATCAGAGCCCTACCCCGTCCCGAGTGACCGTGGGCCCCTGTTGAAGGAATCCTCCCGAGGCGTCTTTGCAATCCCTTGCCAGCTAGCTTGTGGGTCCCCTGAAGACTTTTCTAAAGAACCAAAGGGCTCCCCTGGTTGCTCCAGGCCTGCCCTGACTTACCTTCGCTGGGTGAGTTCCCCAGACCTTGCTGGTCTGCACCATTGACTTTTTACGCTTTCCACAAGACTTGCTGCTACCAAGGCTTGTTGGCTCCAATCGGGTTGCCGACACCGCAGTCAGCTGCAGACTTTGTGGGACACACAGAATCCAGCTCCTGGTCATCGTCGACACCTCCTGGACCTCGTGGCCGAAGAGTCAAGACACCCGTGAACGACCTGAATCTGCCGACGACGGTGGGCATTCATCTTCCTTGCCCCGAGTCACTGCCCAGTGACTTTGAACACTGTCCCCTCTGCTTTCAGGTCTTCCTTCTTCCAAATCCAGGCTTGGATTCCACCGGACACTTCTTCGGACTTCACAAGCAGCAAGACTTCATTGGCTCCCCTTGAAAACGACGCCGCGACCCGACACCAAAGGACACCTATGCACCCGGCTTCCCTGGGTGAGGTAACTCCAGCACTACGGTGCTCCTGTGGGTGTTGGCCCTAGAACGAATTACCCTGTAAGTGACTTGCTTGTAGCTACTCCCGAAGTGCCCTTAAACTCTTAATTTCCAACCGCGACTTGCCCCATTGAAGTCTACGGCAATCCGCGCCTGTGTTCACTCACTGCACGCGTCCCCCGTGGGTCCTTTACTTACCTGCCTTGGGTGGTTTTGTGAGGCCCCAACACTTCTGAAGGCCCTGGGCCTTGTCTCTTTGCAAGTCGTTGTTCTTAAGTCTCTTTTTTAGTATATGGTCTGGTACGCCCCTAGGGCCCCAGCCATATTTGTGCTTAATTTATTGTGAAACGTTGATTTGTGCATATGTTCCTGACTTCTAATCTCATAAAGAGATTAGTAGAGAGTTGTTTAGTAATAAACACATATATATTTGATATATATACCTGTGTGGTGTCTTTTCATTTGGTGATTCAAGAGATTGTGTGGTAAAACAAGCTGCTTTACATTCCTCCAAGACTTAGCCTGAAGGCTGCTCTCCACAGCTACCACTAGGATAGCTTTCTATAAAGGTTGTCTTAAACCTACCTACCATAAGAGTCGAATTGTACTGGTGCAAGGTGTCCACTTTAACTAGTGAACAGCATATACCAGGCCAACTTCTCACATTGGTGGCAGCGTGTGGGATTCCAGCTTGCTATTGTTTTACCAGAAAATCTCTATTTGAATTACTAACTGCAAACCACTATAGGTACTCAAGGTACATATAAAGTCAAGCTTAGTATCAATAAGTTCTACTGAACTTAGAGCTGTGTGCCAAGGGATAGCACACCCTTTCTACAGCTCAAGCTAGTATCAGTAGGCCACAAACTAGTGTAGGTAGTACAACACTGCACAACACTAGAATGTCCTTAAAGGGTGGACCCAGTGGATCCACTCAGCCTCAGTATAAGGACATGGCTTTCTCTGAGTTGAGAACCATGTGTGCTGCAAGGCACCTGAAGCTAGGACAGAGTCCCTCCACACTACACCTGATAGATCTGCTGACAGCAGATGATCTTAGATTAGCTCTAGGAGCTAATGGATCTGAATCCGTCGGTGGGTCAATTACAGTGTCTGGGTCAGATGATGAACATCTGGATGACCAAGACTCTGTGATTGTAGGGCCAGGTCCCAAGGGGTCTGAACAGGACAGAGGAATTCTCCCTAAGAGAACTGACATAGTGGAGGACAGGCCTAGGTCCCTTTCTAGGGAATCTGAGCACTCCTATCACTCTGGCAGAGAATCTGTCTACCAGAGGAACTCCTACTTCTCAAGAAGAGAGACCTCCTCTGACAGAATGTACAAACTGCTGCAGTATGAGGAAGCAAGGTTTGCCCTCAAAACCAAGCAGTTGGCATTAGATAAGGAAGCCCTGGAGCTCCAGAGAGCTTCTAGAAAAGAGGGGTTAGAACCCCTGGTGGCAGCAACAGTGTCCCTAGAGGCAGAGAATTTATTCCAGACCATAGGAACCTGAGCAAGGTTGTTCCTCCCTACCAGAGTGGGGATGATATCCATAAATGGGTAACTGCTATGGAAAGGGCCTGTAGAGTACAACAGGTCCCCCAAAAGCAGTGGGCAGCAATCTTGTGGCTCTCCTTTTCAGATAAAGGTAGAGACAAGCTCCTCACTGTTAGAGAAGAGGATGCTGATGACTATGAAGTCCTGAAGAGTGGACTGATAGATGGGTTTGGCTTAACCACTGAGCAGTACAGGTTGAAGTTCAGAGACACCCAGAAGGCACAGACTCAGGACTGGACTGACTTTGTAGATTGTGCAACCAAGGCTCTGGAGGGTTGGCTGGTTGGCAGTAGGGTTACTGATTTCAAGGGATTGTATAATCTAATGATGAGAGAACAGATCCTTAATAATTGCCAGAACCAGTTGTTGCATCAATACCTGGTGGACTCAGATCTGACCTCTCCCCAAGAATTGGGAAAGAAGGCAGACAAGTGGGTCAGAACCAGGGTGAGGCAGAAAACCCAGAACCAAGGGGGTGACACAAAGAAGCAGGATTCTAAGGGCTCTGAGAAAGGTGGGGATAAGTCAAAAGACCAGAAGTCTTCACAAGGGCCCCAAAATCTGCATCTGGTGGGGAGTCACAATCCAACAAGGGAAAAGGCCAAAAGAAGCCCTGGTGCAAATTCTGTAAACAGAAAGGGCACTGGACTTCTGATTGTAACAAGTCCAAAGACCAAACCACCACCACTCCTGCCCCTAAGGCAACTGTTCCCCCTAGTTCAGCTACTGGTGGAGGTGGTAGACAGAATAAGGGTGTAGTAGGGTTGACCCTGGGTTCTGAAGTGGACTCTGGCCTAGTCAGAGTACCCACTCAGGCAATGCTGATTTGTGATGGAGACATGGACATGTCCTTCCTTGTGAGCCCCAGTAATCTGGGCAAATACAAACAGCAGCCTGTAATAAATGGCAAACAGGCTTTGGCATTTAGGGACACAGGTGCTAGTGTCACCATGGTGGCAGAAGATCTTGTGGACCCTGGACAGATCATCCTGGGCGAAATGTACCAGGTGACCAATGCAAGCAATGTCAGGACCAACCATAGTCTGGCAGTTGTAAATTTCTCCTGGGGAGGGGTAACTGGCCTCAAGAAGGTTGTAGTCAGTGCAGACCTCCCTGTAGAATGTCTATTGGGCAATGATCTAGAAACTTCAGCCTGGTCTGAAGTAGAGTTATGGACTCATGCTAAGATGTTAGGCATCCCTGCAGAGGTATTTGCTGTGACCAGGTCACAGGCCAAAATGCATGACACTGAACCAGCTCTGGATCCTGAAACCATGGACCAGATGCTTCCCAAGAAGAGGAGCAGTAGGGTTAAGGCAGTGCCTTCCCCTCTGTCTCAGATCACTGATTCCCCTCTTAAGGGAGGAGGAGCAGATCCTGAAGAAGGAACTGCCCCAGAGGAACTTGAGCCTGATCAGGTTGAGTTCTTGGGGGCAGGGGGCCCTTCTAGGGAAGATCTGAGTAAGGAGCAACAGTGCTGCCTCTCTCTTGAACCCCTCAGACAGCAGGCTGCTGCTGAGGCTGCTGGGAGTGCTAGTGGGTCCCATAAAGTTTATTGGGATGAGGGACTCCTATATTCTGAGGGTAGAGATCCAGCCCCTGGAGCCACCAGGAGGTTGGTAATACCTCAGAAGTTTAGGGGGTTCCTCTTGACCCTAGCACATGATATCCCTTTAGCAGGTCACTTGGGCCAAAACAAGATCTGGGACAGGCTTGTTCCTCATTTTCATTGGCCACATATGTCAGAGGACACAAAGGAGTTTTGTCACTCCTGTGTCACATGCCAAGCCAGTGGCAAGGCAGGTGGCACTACAAAGGCCCCCCTGATACCACTACCTGTGGTGGGGGTACCCTTTGAAAGGGTAGGGATTGACATTGTTGGTCCCCTTGACCCTCAAACTGCATCTGGGCACAGATTTATCCTGGTGGTAGTGGATCATGCCACCAGGTACCCAGAGGCAATTCCCCTGAGGACCACCACTGTGGTGGCAAGAGCCCTCATTTGGAGTTTTCTCCAGAGTGGGTTTCCCAAAGGAGGTCATCTCTGACAGAGGAACAAACTTCATGTCAGGATATCTGAAAGCAATGTGGAAGGAGTGTGGTGTAACTTATAAGTTCACCACCCCCTATCACCCACAATGCAATGGGTTGGTTGAACGTTTCAACAAAAACCCTTAAGGGAATGATTAAAGGACTCCCAGAGAAGCTTAGGCGGAAATGGGACCTTCTTCTTCCCTGCCTGTTGTTTGCATACAGAGAGGTTCCACAGAAGGGGGTTGGTTACAGCCCATTTGAGCTTCTGTTTGGGCATCCTGTAAGAGGTCCTTATGTTTAGTAAAAGAGGGCTGGGAGTTCCCTCTCAAACCCCCCAAACAAGATGTGATAGACTATGTACTTGGTCTCCGCTCCAGGATGGCCGAATACATGAAAAAAGCAACCAAAAACCTGGAGGCCAGCCAAGAATTACAAAAAGCTTGGCATGACCAAAAGGCTGTGCTGACTGTGTACCAGCCAGGACAGAAAGTGTGGGTGTTGGAGCCTGTGGCCCCAGCAGCCCTCCAAGACAAGTGGAGTGGCCCCCATACCATAGTTGAGAAAAAGGGAGAAGTCACCTATCTGGTGAATCTTGGAACTCCCAGGAGCCCCGAGGGTGCTCCATGTCAACAGATTAAAGCCATATGTTGACAGGGCTGACATGGGCTTGCTCATGGCAACTGATGAGGACCAGGAGGAGGAGAGTGACCCTCTCCCTGACCTGCTCTCACAGAACCCTGATGATGGGTCAGTAGATGGTGTTGCTTTGGCAAGCAGCCTCACTGACCATCAGCAAACTGAGTGCAGACAAGTTCTGCAACAGTACAGACATATGTTTAGCCTGACCCCTAGTCAGACTACCTGGTGCACCCATGAGGTGGACACTGGAGACAGTCTGCCTGTCAAGAGTAAAATCTACAGGCAACCTGACCATGTCAGGGACTGTATCAGGACTGAAGTCCAGAAAATGTTGGTGTTAGGTGTGATTGAGCCTTCAGATAGCCCTTGGGCTAGCCCAGTAGTCCTGGTACCCAAGCCTCATACCCAGGGTGGTAAGAAAGAAATGAGGTTTTGTGTAGACTACAGAGGCCTCAATGCAGTCACCAGGACTGATGCCTATCCCATACCAAGGGCAGATGAGCTGATTGATACTTTGGCCTCAGCCAAGTATCTGAGTACATTTGACCTAACGGCTGGCTACTGGCAGATCAGGTTAGATGATGAGGCAAAAGCCAAAACAGCATTTTCGACCCCTGGTGGGCACTACCACTTTGTGGTGATGCCCTTTGGATTGAAAAATGCACCTGCCACTTTGCAGAGGTTGGTGAATAAAGTTCTGGCAGGGATGGAAACTTATTGCTCAGCTTATCTAGATGATATTGCTGTCTTTAGTTCCTCCTGGCAGGATCACCTGGTCCACCTCAGAAATGTTTTGGAGGCCCTGCAGAAAGCAGGCCTCACTATCAAGGCCACTAAGTGCCAGTTAGGGCAGAGTCAGGTTGTATACCTGGGCCACCTTGTGGGTGGAGGCCAGGTTCAGCCTTTACAGAGTAAAATCCAAACCATAATGGAATGGGTTGCTCCAACCACCCAGACACAGGTGAGAGCCTTCTTAGGCCTGACTGGGTACTATAGGAGGTTTGTGAAGGGATATGGATCTATAGTGACCCCCTTGAATGATCTGACCTCAAAGAAAATGCCAAAAAGGTTCAGTGGACATCTAGCTGTCAGAAGGTATTTGAAGACCTAAAGCAGGCCATGTGCACTGCCCCCATCTTACAGAGTCCAGACTACACCAAAAGTTCATTGTCCAAACAGATGCTTCTGAGCTGGGTTTGGGAGCTGTACTGTCTCAACTGAATGATGAAGGTCAAGACCAGCCAGTAGCTTTTATTAGCAGAAGGCTGACCCCTAGAGAGAAACGTTGGTCAGCTATAGAGAGGGAGGCCTTTGCTGTGGTGTGGGCCCTGAAGAAGCTGAGGCCATACTTGTTTGGCACTCACTTCATAGTTCAGACTGACCACAAGCCCCTGCTATGGCTTAAACAGATGAAAGGTGAAAACCCAAAACTTTTGAGGTGGTCCATTTCCCTACAGGGGATGGACTATACAGTGGAACATAGGCCTGGGACCCAACATGCCAATGCAGATGGACTCTCAAGGTATTTCCACTTAGAGCACGAAGACTCAACTGGTCAAGGTTAGTTTAGTGTCCCTGCGTTTGGGGGGGGGGTTGTGTAGGAGAATAGGATCTGCCTCTTATGTTGCCCCCACTTTTTTTCTGATGTTCACACTGGTTTCTGGCTATAGTCAGGCTGGGACCCTGCCAATCAGGGCCCCAGCCTCTCTGTTCTCTCTAAACGACTTGGAGTGCACTCTAGGTGCACTAGTGATTGGATACTGTGGTACCGTATGAGTCCCTAGTATATGGTACCTTAGGTGCCAAGGGCATAGGTGCATCACAGGTCTACCAGGGACTGAAGCATGTATTATGCCACCCCTGGGAAGCAGACTAAATCTGACACCACAGGTCTGCTACTGCAGCCTGGGTAAGGTGGTGCATGCACCCCTTACTGTGATATAGGCTACCTATATCACTACATAGATACACACATATAAAACTATAAGTCACTCCTATGGCAGGCCTTATCAATACTGAAGGCAGAGTGCTTGGTTCCTATGTGAGAGGGTGCCCCTGCATGAGCAGAGCCCCTCTGCAGCATTCGGAGACCCTTCTCTGAGGCTGTTTGTAGTGCAGCCTGACCATATACTCTTAAGCGCATTATAACCTCGCGTTAAATGCTAACTTTGGGATGGGAGCACGGAAACATGTCTTGTTTGGTGTCAAACATCTTGGAATACTACCCCCCGCCAGTTATGGCGGCGGGGGTAGCATTCCACCCTTCTAGAGGGATAGACATGTACCTACTGTGGAAACGCGGTAGAATCCTGAAGAGCCCAGGCATCACAAAATGGATGCCACCAGTCACAGACACTGGGCTGCCCTCCTGCTGATGACCGAAACTCGCAGTGAAGGAAGCCCAACAATAGGTATCCTGTCACAGGAGGGTGTGACCACCTTCCAGACAGGGTTTAGTGTATTGGGGCTGGGTGGGTGCACTCCTAGAGTGCTTTGAAGTCCTGCACTGGGGGAGCAGAAGGATCCTCTGTGCATATGCCAGTTCAAACCAGCTCAGGGGCTACCTGCCCCTGCTCTGGCGTGAAACTGGACAAAGGGAAGTGGGTGTAGCCACCCACTCCCCTGACCCTCCCATAGGTGGGGTCATAGAGCTAGTCCCTCCCTTCCTTTTAGTATAAGAGGGGGAACCTGTGCATTGCAAACTAGATACCCCTGGACGACGCTCTGAAGAAGAATCCTGGACCTTCGACGTTCCACTACCTCTGGAAGACTGAAGAATCTCCCTTGGAGTCAAGGAGTGACTCCCCTGCTTGGCAGGCCCCAAAAACTACATTGACGGTCGCAAACTAAGCCGCTCCCGCCGGAGCCAGAGGTCCATGCAGCCCAAGATGAGGATTTCCTGACTTCTCAAAGGCCATCGTGAGTCTACAGCGAAGCTGAGGCCAGTGGACCCCACGAGTGATGAGGAACCGCAGTCCCTGGGTACCGTGCACTATTGTTGGGTGCAACCCCTTCACGACGTTCTACGAATCTGTGCTTTGGACCACGTGTGGCCCCAGCCTCTATCAGGAATCCCTCCGAAGATCAGAGGCCTACCCAGTCACGAGTGACCGTGGGCCCCTGTTGAAGGAATCCTCCCGAGGCATCTTCGCGATCCTTTGCCAGCTGGCTTGTGGGTCCCTTGAAGACTTTTCTAAAGAACCAAAGGGCTCCCTTGGTTTCTCCAGGCCTGCCCTGACTTACCCTTGCTGGGTGAGTTCCCCAGACCTTGCTGGTCTGCACCATTGACTTTTTACGCTTTCCACGAGACTTGCTGCTACCAAGGCTTGTTGGCTCCAATCGGGTTGACGACACCGCAGTCAGCTGCAGACTTTGTGGGACACGCCGAATCCAGCTCCTGGTCATCGTCGACGCCTCCTGGACCTCATGGCCGAAGAGTCACGACACCCGTGAACGACCTGAATCTGCCGACGATGGTGGGCATTCATCTTCCTTGCCCCGAGTCACTGCCCAGTGACTTTGAACACTGTCCCCTCTGTTTTCAGGTCTTCCTTCTTCCGAATTCAGGCTTGGATTCCACCGGACACTTCTTCGGACTTCACAAGCAGCAAGTCTTCATTGGCTCCCATTGAAAACGACGCCGCGACCCGACACCAAAGGACACCTATGCACCCGGCTTCCCTGGGTGAGGTAACTCCAGCACTACGGTGCTCCTGTGGGTGTTGGCCCTAGAACTACTTACCCTGTAAGTGACTTGCTTGTAGCTACTCCCGAAGTGCCCTTAAACTCTTAATTTCCAACCGCGACTTGCCCCATTGAAGTCTACGGCGATCCGCGCCTGTGTTCACTCACTGCACGTGTCCCCCGTGGGTCCTTTACTTACCTGCCTTGGGTGGTTTCGTGAGGCCCCAACACTTCTGAAGGCCCTGGGCTTTGTCTCTTTGCAAGTCGTTGTTCTTAAGTCTCTTTTTTAGTATATGGTCTGGTACGCCCCTAGGGCCCCAGCCATATTTGTGCTTAATTTATTGTGAAACTTTGATTTGTGCATATGTTCCTGACTTCTAATCTCATAAAGAGATTAGTAGAGAGTTGTTTAGTAATAAACACATATATATTTGATATATATACCTGTGTGGTGTCTTTTCATTTGGTGATTCAAGAGATTGTGTGGTAAAACAAGCTGCTTTACATTCCTCCAAGACTTAGCCTGAAGGCTGCTCTCCACAGCTACCACTAGGATAGCTTTCTATAAAGGTTGTCTTAAACCTACCTACCATAAGAGTCGAATTGTACTGGTGCAAGTTGTCCACTTTAACTAGTGAACAGCATATACCAGGCCAACTTCTCACACTTCCGCAACAGATACTTATTGTCCAGCCACAACTCTAAAAAAAATTGGACAATAGACGCATCCCACAACACCAAAAGGGTGTGACCAACACCAATTCTGCTAGTTGACGGCGCAAATGTGCCACCACCCTGTGAATCATCAAGAATGGAGGAAACGCATAACACAGACTGAGTGTCCAGTCCTGAAGAAAGTCATCCGTGGCCAGTGCTTCTGATCCGGGCGCCAACTGAAGATGGTTGGAATCTGATGATTGAGACGCGATGCAAACAGGTCTATCTTGCAAGGGCCCCAGAGGCGATTCAGTGCATGGAAAACTCTGGGATGGAGCCTCAAGTTGCTGAAATCCCGAAGATGTTGGGACTGCCAATCCGCAACCGTGTTGCTCTTGCCCAGGAGATATTCTGCCACCATGGAGATTCAGTGCTGAAGGCAAAAATCTTTGGCAATATACGTCAGAATGCGAGATTTTGTCCCACCCAGCTTGTTCACATAGCGAACCGCTGAGACATTGTCTATGGGCAGCAAGATGCAGCAATCCGTCTTCACCGGCGAGAGACTGCAAATTGTAAAGGAACCTGCCAAGAGCTCCAAGCAATTGATGAGTAGGGAGAGTTTGTCATGAGACCAGTGGCCCCCTGTGGAAATTGGGCCGCACCTGGCTCCCAACCCCAACAGCTGGCATCTGACTCAATCACAATTTCCGGAGTTGAGCCAAAGATCGCTCTGCCATTCTAGGCCTCCATGTGATCCAACCACCACAACACCTCAGACCTTGCTTCCTCTGAGCGGAAAATCTATTTGGCATAGCTGAGGCCTTTCCGGAGATGTCGAATTTTGAGTCTCTGCACCGCACAATAGTGTAGGGGGCCAGGAAAGATCACCTGTATCGATGAGGCCAGCAAACCGACTACTCGGGCAATTGATCGCAAGGATACAGTCTGATTGTTCAGAATTGATCTCAACTCCTTCTTGATATTCTTGACCTTCTGAGGCGGTAGAATCAGTTGGCAGCTGAGTGAATCGATCTGAAACCTTAGAAGCTTTACACTTTGGGAAGGGATCAGAATCGATTTCTGTGAGTTCACAATGAATCCCAACTCTTGGAGCAGGGAGATCGACCATTCCAGGTGAGTGACAACCAGACAAGGGCATTGCACCATGATAATGATGTTGTCCAGGTAAATAATCAGCCAGACACCCCACGCCCTCAATGACTCAACTACCGACTGCAGGAGCTTTTTGAAGCACCACGGAGTGTAGGAACGGCCGAAGGGGAGGACTTGTACTCGTAACAGACGTCTTGCCACATGAATTGCAGAAAGCGTCAGTGGGGTCGGAAAATGGGGACAGAAAGATACGCGTCCTTCAAATCCAGTCGGAAAATCCAATCTCTCTTTCAGAGAAGATCTTGCAACAGATGGATGCCTTCCATCTTGAAGTGACGGTATACCATCCAGCCATTGAATTCTTTGAGATTTAGCACTAGTCAGGAGCTGCCCCTTTTTTTCTCCACCAAGAAGACACCGCTGAGAAACCCGAGAGGGTGAGGGTCCATAATCACCAAGGCGCCTTTTTGCAGAAGTGCGTGAACCTGAGAGGAGATAAAATTGTGCTCTTGACAGGGAAAAGACATTATGGGGGGAAGGGAGAACTGTCTGGGGGAGCTGTAAAGTTCTAGTTTGTAGCCCTGCACTGCATCTTGAACCCAAGCATCTAGCGTGATCGATTGCCAATCCTGCAGAAAAAAACTGAATCCTACTCCCCAAAATCACTTCTGAATGCAGAATAAGTCTCACCTGTGGTATCTGAACCCTGAATGGCTCCTTGGGAACCTCCATAGCGGCCCTTCCTGAAGTGGTTTCGGTTGGAACGTCAAGAGGGGTAGAAGGTGGGGGGGCTAGGGTCTTGATACCCCCCACGCTGTTGTTGATAGAAACCCCTCTGAGGGCTCTGCTGGAACCCACGGCTGAACTGACACCCTCGAAATCATCCAGCCCTGCTAAAAACTGGTCTGAAGACCTTACGGAGGGATCCCTGTGCTTTGTCCAGGTTGCTGACGGTAGCAACAAACCAAGAGTGCGCTCTTTCAAGAACGGTTGGCCAAACAGCAACCCCTGCGCAATCGGACCTGACTCTGAAGATGCCAGTTCGGTAAGTTTGGGGTCAAGCTTCAGGAGAATAGACCTTCGTCTCTCGCTGGACATAGTGCAATTAAAATTGCCCAATTGGCAGACGGTACGTTGTGCCCACCCTATGACTTCGTCAGGGTCAACGGCCATGGCTGATTCTTTAGCTCAGAACCCCAGCTCAAGGATTTTAGTCAGAGGCCCAGACATATCCAATAACTTGTCCTGGCAGGATCACCAGGCCCTGTCAATCCCCTTTTTGGGGTCCTTCCCCAAATGTTTTAAGGTGCGTGACAAGGGTCGGATGCACTTTGAGGGTCTCCGTGACTTTCCCCGGTAAATCAGGCCTGGGACATTCGGTGCAGAGCCTCGTACGCACCTCTTTGTTGAAGGCCTGGCGTAAATGGGACTGTATGCAGTCCGCCACGTCCTGAGGCGGGAGCCAGGCCGTGGACTTAGGATGAACAATGTCAGCAGGCTCAAACGTGAGCAATTTTAGTTGAGGGCGGGGATCAGAGTGACACATTTTGCATTTTCGCTTGCTGGGTCCAGGGGCCTCCTCCTGGTCTGAGCTCTGGGAAGATGAGGCGGAATCCTCATCCTCCTGCAAGGGGTCTGATAAAGGCAGCTCACCGGGAACACTATATGCATGATCAGAGTTAAGCGAATCAGTCAGTCTCGCAAAGTCAGCATCGTGGGTGCCCTTAGGGGACTTGCTACTGGGCTTGGCTCGAACCTGGGTTGCCGGCAACCAACCTTGTTGCTCTGCTTAGCCACATAGATGGCAATTTAGAGGCTGGATGGCTCTGACAAGGGCCTTGTTACCTGAGTGTTGTACCCCCACATCTAAAGTTTCAACCAGGTCTTGTTCCAAGGACCCAGCGGGGTCATCGCAGTAGCATTCCTCCTCATATTATTCTGCCTGTAAGGAGCAACACGAGGGCCAGGGACCAAGAGTGTTTATACGTGTCTCCATGCATTCATTTCAAGCCTCCCAGAACCAGAGGCATTCAAAATGACCGCTGCGCATGCACTGGGCCATCCAGCGAAGGAAACAATGAAAGAGGACCGCCCATCAGGCAGACACGCAAACTCGCTCCCAAACTCCATCTCCACAAGTGCAGTCAAGCATGGGCTGCAAGCGCCCACCTGGGAGGATAAACGCTCCCTCAATCAGTAACTTGTCGCAGCTGCGCAGACAAATAGATAGACACAGAAGGCTTGCGCCGATCACGCTATTAGCAAATAAAAATAATAAATGAATAACAGTAAACGCTATTAGCATACACAAATGAATAATAATATTAAATGAATAACAGTAATAGCATCATACCCGCAAAATAGAGAGTAATTCAAAGTGCAGTTAACTGGCTGCGAAGCAGCAAAGAAAGAGGATACTATGACGTGGTGGAGATGTTTTATAGGGCAGTGGCTCTATGGTTGGTCACGTGATAGAGTATGATGGGAAATGTAGTATTTTACAAAAGTTTATTGTGATTGGCTGCTGTTAATAAAGTAGTAAAGTAAAGAGAAGCATAATTGGAGCTTCCTTTCCTGACATAGAATTAGAGGCACTGTCAAGAAATGGTTCACTTACCTCCTACACGCAATAACCGTGACCGTGGTGCAGTGCTGCCGCCACCACTGAATAAGGCCAATCTCATTATGGCATCTGCTTCACTAGTATGCTTCAGGAGTAATCCCTTGATTTATTACTCCCACTCCTTTCACTTTAAATTCCACATATAGATGGATGACTGAGCAGTGCAGCAGCCTTCCTTGACCCCCTCTAGATAGGACGGAGGCTAGACCAAGCCAAAGATACTGCAGGGCCCTGTCCAGCCTCCGGAGGCCCTGCACAACACCCAGACCGTACCAGACACTGCAAAAACAGCAAGAGTGGTAGGGCTGGAAAGTAAAAAGCAATGTCAAGCCACACGGCATCTGTGCTGCAACGCATGGTACATTGGTCAAAACTGTCATCAAGCGGCAGCAAAAGTGAAGCTCACCAATTCCGAACCAAGCGGCTCTAATTAAAAACAAAACAAAGCAGACAGCGTGTGCAGAACTGAGAAGCAGTGCTGCCTTAGAGTGCGAACAGATGCCAAGCGGCCAACAGCGGGCACAAGCACAGACATGCGCACGCACTAACCAATAGTGTGTGTGTGGGGTCAGAGCAAGCGACCCACACACCTAAAGCGGTGTGTGGGGAAATGGACAGCATGGGTGGAGCTAGAAGCGATCCGGACGTGCAGACAAATTCGCCTTTGGCGCAGCATCGGCATGCCAGCAGTGCATCCTCAGCATATGCTTCCTTTAACAGTGGCGTCACTAGGGTGGTGCGGGGGGTGCGGACCGCACCGGGTGACACCATCACATGGGGTGACACCTTTCCCAAATGAGGCTATTTACAATGTTGAACGTATAATTAGATGATGGAAGGCGCAATACGGGTGTTTTATGTAACTCCTAATAAAGTTTTTGTTGCGAAACCGGAGTGCCAATAGTTAACAGTCCGTTAAGATGTAGAGATGCAGGTCATATGACCCTGACGTTCACGTATTGACGTAGGAGAAAATTTGAGGAGGCATTTAAGGCGCCAACATAGCGAGATGGCGTTTAATTGCACGAAAGGCAGAAACTGAAGTTTTGAGACACCGCTGGTTCCCTGCATGAGGTAGGTTCTGGATGAGGAACGCGGTCATGGGGGAAGACTTTTTTTTATAGATCCTAAAAGGGGAAAGTGAAGTAGTGTGGGTCGTTAGTCTGAGTACGGGGCTAGAATAGAGGAAGATAGTAATCGAGCCTCTTCAATTGTGAAGCAAATACAATAGAGGAAGCAAGGATGTTTCGGCTTTTCCACAATGATATCTAATATGGCCAGTCGGACTACGGGGCTAAAATAGAGAAAGTTAGTAAACCAAGCCCTTGTAATTCTGAACGAAATATAACATAGGCAGTGAGGATGTCTGTCTCGACTTTTACTTGAAAAGGTAATATTCTGGCTTTTACCTTGTAGCTGAATAAAAGGGCCTTAATACAAGAAGGACCCATTGAAAAACAGGCACAAAAATAAGTAAGTCACCCTTCATTTTATTACGCGTTCGTGCTAATAGAAACGAAAGTTTGTCAGATTACACCATTATGTTTTATCCAATTGGTTTAGATTTTACTACGGCCATTCCGCCTCGGTGCAGGAAGGGAAACCAGTCAGGTGGCAAACCTAATTAGTTGACTGAAGGTGGGTGCAAGTGAATATAAAATTGAGGCTACAACTATTAGAATTAATAAGCCACGATTGAGTACATTGCCTTATATGTGCTACTTTCTAATTGATACAGGTAGCGACCAGTCCAGGGCAACTTGCAACTGATTTAAGATTCCCTACAGTTATACCTGTAGCTCATTCCCCCATTACAAAAAGGGTGTAAAAGTAAGTAGGCCGGTATTATCATTATTATTTATATAAATAGAGCCGGTTGAGAACTATAGGCATGCATCCCGTTATTTGGCACTGGCGGACTCGGAGGAGGTCCATCATGGGGTAAGTCGTGAGGGGGTGACACCATGAGTTACCGCACTGGGTGACACCAACCCTAGTGACGCCGCTGTCCTTTAATAATAAAAAATGAGAGAAATTGTCCCAACTGCTAGAACGCTCACTTCTCAAAGATCTCCGGTGTCGTGTAGAGCAGGAGAAAAGATGGCGTACTTCTCCGTTGAAAGATAGAACTAGTACCCCATAAAAGTTATCAAAAGTGCGCTTCGTGCACGGTTCTCCCCCCTCACGGTCAACACATTAAAACTAAGACTTAACTTTAAAATTGGCATCAATCAAAAAGAATCCTTTCCAAAACGACACAATTAAAAACAAGAAATCTGCAGATAGCAATCTCCTCTATCCTTGATATAAATGTAGCAACTTTTCCGTATATTATAATTAGGGCTCCCGGTTTTATGGTATTCATATATTTTTGTCATTTCTGTCTATATTTATCCATATTTATTTTTTGCTAATTTTACCTGTATTTATCCATATTTATTTTAGGTTTTGTGAAAAAATGAAGCTGAAATGTGTATATTTCTGCATTTATTTAACCACCTAATGTACACCCGTGCCTGAACGTCTGACAGGTTTCAATGATATATACGCACTCAGATGATAAAATACACCCTTATAAGAAAACTTGCACATTTTAGTATCAAGGTTGTGCAAATCTACTGCTGTTTAAGGCTCTTTACTAAAGTTCCTTTATTTTTTTAATCCCTTGCCTGTCAATTCGCACAGCTTTTGGCCTGGCAGTCATGATTGACAGCATTCAGATTCACTCAAAAACAACCTCATTTCCGTTTTTATTCACATTTAAAAATAAATACAGACAGGAAAATAAATGGTTTTCTGTCTGTATTTATCTGTAAAAATCTGTAAAAACAGAAAACAGGGACCCTTAATTATAATTTTCTCCTAATTCGTACCATAGCAATTCTGAAAAATGAAAATGAGACCACCTCTTCCTGAAAGAATAAATTCTTTCAGTGAGGAAATATCCATATTCCCTTCTGACGTTGCCATTCCCAAAGGAATGCAAACAACCCTCAATTGACTTCATGGAGTTGAATGGAGCATCGGCATCACAACCACACTAGCATCAGGTGCAGGTATAAAACTCAATTTAAGTCTAGCCATACATTTGGAAGGGGTAAATGCAAAGAGTAGAAATATTACCTTGTATATAAAATGGAGTAATTCATGAATTCTTGGTGAAAGTGTGCCTTTCGGATACAACAGTTACAGAACAGGTTACAGCAATACAAGCTTCCTAAACTCAAAACAGCTCAATCACATAGAATGCACATATGGATGTCCTAAACTGACTGAGGGAAGCTCTAACTGCTGCCCCTACTCAGAACAGGGTCAGAATATCCTAAGTGCAAGTGTTCATTTCGAACAGGCCCATTACAAGAAAAAGTGCAAGCTTCCCACACAATGTTATGTAAACCACAGACATGTAGGTAATGTCAGAGCTCTGCAGCAGGTACATTAGCCTTCTATGGAACAGCCATGTAAGAAAACTCTATAATCGACCTCAGCCAGTTCATCAAACCTTGGACTTCACACCCTGCAGTGATGAGAATGAGACAGTTTCCCAGGGTGTAGAGTGAGTGATGGTGCACTGGCAGACTCCAAGTAACAAATACACAGGACAGACAGCCTTGTGCCATAAATTGAACAGGGTATACTATAGACATAACCAAAAAGCTCTGTGGATCTCATTCATGTAACCCCATGCAGAAACAATCAAATGATGCAATACAGATTTCCTTAAAGTTACCAATGACTTCTTGCATATATTGCCAATCAGGGCCCGTATTTTGAGAAGGGTGCACTTACCTTCTTTGCGCCATGGCGCACTGTCAAACAGGGGCACCGGGTGCAAACAGGGAAAGTGAGCCCTATTGTTTTGAATGTGCTGCTCTCAGGGCAGCTGCAAACTCGTGCTGCCCTTGGGGCAGCTCATGTCAAGAGAAATACGGAGCGGTTGCTTTAAAGTTGCTCAATGTTTCACAGTGCAGCTGGCAGCCGGCCCGTACTTTCAAGCGGGATTAGAGATACCCATGCAGGCGGGTGTAGTGAGTGACCACATCCATATGCAGGGGGATGTCTGGGGGGTCCATGGGAACCCTGTCATTCCTCAGGCACTGCCCTCAGGGGATGCACTGATAGTGCGCCACCTTTTTTGTGGTGCAATATCAGTGCACCTCCTGAAGGCATATTTGCCTCTACGTCCACGTCTGTAATACGGCACGGGCGCAGAGGCAAAGTGATTCCCTCATTTGTATGGGACCACGCCCCCCATGCAAATAAGGGAATGCCCTCTAGTGATAGCACCAGGGCTACATGTGTGACAGATCTATCAGTATTACAGAAGGGGGCTGCCCCTTCTGTAATACTACAGTGCCCCAGGGGCACACAAAAGAGGTGCAGATGCCCATTGCGCCCCCGGGGAACTTTCTGGAATACAGCCCCTGATGTTATTTTATTTACATTAGTGGCATAGTGGAGTGAAACATCAAAGAATTTCAAATATACATCCGTTTCATGTTTTAAATGCTACTGCAGATCTGCCAACGTTTATGGCTTCTGTTGACTTCGAACCCTAACATGTGAAGAAGATACACAGCTTTGAGGTGTTGTGACAGAAAAATAATAAAAGAATCAGGAGTATCACTGTACTGTACATTTTGCCTGGAATTGACTTAACATACCTGTAGCTCTATATATGCATCTTTTTTATGTTTCATTTTCCTGCATCTTTGAGCACTGCGCCGTCTGCACTAATGTGTATATTATAACACCTGGTTGGCAATAAATGCAAGGAGTCATTGTTGACTTTGAGGAAGACTGTATTGCATTATTTATTTGCATCTTCAGGGGGTTACAGAAAGGAGACCCACAGAGTCTTTTGGTTAATTCTAGAGTCCAAGTAACAGCACATGCTCTCTCATATAACTGAGCAGTTTGGAGAGTGGCACTAATTTTGGAGTGAGAGGGGATTCTTTCTATGGGGCGACATACGCGCAGTTGTGTTAGACGTGGCATAATTGGCATGGTTTTTACCCTAACTTTTTGTCTTCAAACCTCCAGTTTTGCTGACTTTGTTTTTGCTGGCCTTAGGACTCTGCTCACTGCCCCTCGATGAACACACGCAGGACCTAAAAAGGAGACATCTAAGTGGGCAACCAGTTTGCTGTTATTTAAAATAATGTAAAAAAAAATTTAATTAAAAGACACTGATTTAAATTTTGGTCTTCAGACACCAACTCTTCAGTACACTTCTGGGCCTGTCAAGATTGCCAGGAAGAAGGACTGCTGTGCTGCTGAAAGGACTGTCACTCTGATGGACTGCTGCCCTGCGGGACTACTGCCTTTCTGAACTACTGTATTGCTGTATTGCTACCCTCCTGCCAGAGTCAGAGGGGTTAAACTTGCACCTGAACCCGGACTCCCACAGTGACTCCAAGGGCTAGTCTGCTGGCCCTCTGTTCAGAGACACAGGAACATTATCGACTCCCCACCACCTGATCAGTCTCCCCACCACCTGACCCAGCACCCAGGTCCAGCTGGAGTAAGCCCCTGACTCCCAAGCGGTGCCCCTCAAGTCCTGGACACTTGGTGTGGCCTCAGCAGAGATGAATTGAGGTGTTTGGGCTCTTTGGGACTACGAACAGGCCAGTTGGCACCAAAACCTTGTTACTGGCACTGTCCGCCAACTTGCAGTTACGTCAGTCCAACTCTTCACCCTACCGCATTAACTGCTCATGGGAAGCACGATCACAAAGCTCCCCCATGACCATTTGCGGCGAGAATACGATCTTCGCACTACAGCAATGACCATCCACTATGCCAGCCTGCTCTTTGTGATACATCGACAACAGTCTGCCACGCCTCTCTGCAGCCCCCTCCACTGCAAATGCAACTCTTTGCACTGGACTGGGAAGTTAGCTTTTCAGTGGGATTAGCCTGGTCCCTCCATCGTGGTCGGTCGCCTGGTCTCGCATGACTAGATAGCCACGAGTGGTACTTTGGGCTTTTTGGCACTATTTTCACTTAAATCTTTAAAACTGCAGATCTCCGGTTCTACTGACTGGATTTTTGTTGTTTTGGTCTTGATTTATTTATAACATTTTGCTCTATTTTCCTAAGTTGGTGTGGGATTTTTCACTTTATTACCGTTTGAGGTTCTGCATAAATAATTTACACTTTGCCTCTAAGTTAAGCTTGACTGCTCTGTGACAAACTACCAGATGGTTGAGCACAGGTTAATTGGGGGTTTGCTTGTGCTTCACCCTAACGAGGATTGTTGTTGCTGCTTGAGCAGGGTTTCACCCCCGTCAAGCAGTAACCCAACTTCTCACAAATTTGTACAAAAAGGTGGAAGATAGTGGGACCTCAAACACAAGTATATCCACTTGGGCAAGTCACTGAATGTCTCATCTGCGTGTACCCAGAAGCATTCAAAGAGTTATACAGAACAAGCATTGGTAAAGCAAACAGTCCTGGCTTTCACAATCTAGTATGATGGCTATTTCTATACATATATTTCATTGCAAGCACATGCTACAAAATGAAAATTCAACATGCTGCTACCTTCACATGGGTGCCATATGCATGCAATGAAAACAAATGTCAATAAAAATCTTCACTGATGTTGGCATTTTACTTTTGATGCTAATTAGATAACAAACCTTTTAGTTGTGCCATACCATCATAAAATATTTATTCGGTCGAACAAACCCACCATACAAAAACAGCATACATTGCAATAGCCATATATGAATAAGACACAATTACATAAAAACAGAATAAAAACAGGATTACAAAACACGGTATCAGCTGCATACACAAGGTCTCAATCAGGCTTTGAGCGTTAAGATGCCTAGGCTGCCCATAGAAAGCTCGACACGGCAAGTACAACATATTCGTTGAGAAGCATTTGTAAGTACATAAGAGCAGAGCATACTTGGTTAAAGTGCAGGGACCTCAGCAGTGGTAGCAGGAACCTCTTTCTGGACCAACTGTAGTAATTAGACCTGACAAAGTGTAAGGTGTCCTGCGGAGACCTGTTGTCTCAGCCTCAGAACAACCTATTACAAGAGTGGACACAGCTAATAGGAGAGGCCAGTAAATCGTGAATTTGATTAAAACAAACCTGGCCTGGAGAAATCAGTCATGCCTAATGGTAGTCTGCACCAATTACTTCTCCATTCCCTGAACAGATTTTAAAAGCATATGCCCCCTCACTAGAGGTTTCAACATTTCTACCCCTTCTCTATTTGACATTGCCCACTCAAAGAACAGTGACTTTCTTTAGATGACCACACCAGTGCAGTGCATTTAGAGTCATTTGTCTCACGAATTATAGTCTTGGACAGTGCTAAATTTGAGCCGGTGCTTTCCGGTGCTGGGCACCGGCACTTAATTGTCAACACCATACTTATAACAGTCTACCACAAGGTGGCACTGCTCATCTAATTTAGAGATGAGCAGAACAACGGTTGTTTAGTAATACAATATACTTTAAAATAGTGCTAACACCTGGCTCCGCAGCCATTCCTTTAGCTTTGGGGACCTGGAATAATCTGAACTGTCGCATTTACATGCAAGACAGATGGTTAGTAGTTGTTTTGGCAGCGATGACAAGGGCGATGGGCGGTGCAAGCTGCAGTGGCCTCCTGGTCAGAGCCCTGGCACTTAATATTTTACAAATTAAGCACTGGTCTTGGATCCGGGAGTGTCACAGGGATCGATATTAAGTCCCACTCTTTTCAACCTTTATATGGCAGCACTCGCACAAGTGATAAAATCCTTTGGGTTAGGTCATCTCCTACGCAGATGACACTCAGCAAGTCATCACTATGGGACACAATCCAAAATCCACTAAGGTAAGGTTCCGAGACTGTATGAATTATATCGCCATATAGATGCAGCAAAACTGTCTGCAGCTTAATTCAAGCAAGACAGAGATTGCTTTATTTGGTAAAGCCCACTCATTATGGTCTGATGACTGGTGGCCGAACTGCCTGGGCCTAGTCCCAACTCTTAAGGTAGTGGTCAGAAACCTGGGCATCATGGTGGACGTGGATCTTTCCATGAAAGAACATGTAAATTACATCACTGGTGCAGGCTTCGGAATAATGCGCCCACTCAGAAAGCTATTTGCATGGCTACCACTTCTATCAAGAAAATCCCTAGTCCAAGCTTTGATAATCATTCACCTTGACTATGGGAATGCATTAATGGCCTCTATAAATGAAGGACTGTTTGCTAAACTTCAGGTGGGTCAAAATACGGATGCACGGTTAGTTTGTCATCTTCCCACTTTGTCACCATCTGAGCCCATTCTTAGAAGCCTGCACTGGCTACCCATAAGAAAGCAATCATTGTTCAAATGAACTCCTTTGTTTGGTACGTACATAAATCTCTATATGGTAATGGACCACAATACCTACGAAGTAAACTGAAATGGTATGCCCCCACCAGGAGCCTTAGATCTAGTGGGGATTGTCTGCTACAGCCTCGCCATATTTGTACAGCCAGATATGGCGGCCGATCCCTTTCGTATTTGGCTCCTTTGACTGGAACCAGCTTCCTCTAAACCTATGTGTATGCAGAAATTTTTGATATTTTTAAAAAGATCTTAAGACATGGTTGTTTTAGCTCTTATTTTTAATTGTACCATATATTGCTGTTATGACCTGTTGAAAAGAGCAGCGCCTATAGACCCTGTAAGGGTAACTTGTTGCGCTTAATAAGAAACAATAATATAACATTCCCTGTAAATCACATGGTTGCAGAGAATAAGGGGTCAGATAGACATCTGCCCTCCCTAGGGCCATAAGTGCCATCTTAATATAGGCAATCCATTGAATTCTAGATGCACCGTTCAGTGACAAGCAATAAGAGAGGATCAATCTATTTAACTTGAGATCCTGTCTTGTCCAGATTTTTACCCAACAAAGTAGAGGGCTGAGGACCACTAGCTCAGCAAGAAATCGAACTCCAAGATCAGCATGTACAGACCAGGCCTGTGTACATTGCGGTACATGTGCCAATTGCCTGAGAAATTTATTTTCTACTGTTTGGATTAAGTTATTCTTCACAAAACCCCAAACCTCCCAACCATAGTGGACCTGTGAAACACATTTAGCCACATACATTTTAAGAAAAACATGTGGGGGCCAAGAAATCAGCCGTTGAGCAAAGCAGGCCAGAGCCCCAGTCGATTTAATAAGCTCTTTTCTTCTCCAGCAGGGTATGCCAGTTATTCCTAGCATCAAACCCCTAAATAAGGAAAAGCTCGGACCTGCACATAGTATGCTGGCCCACCTTAAAAGTCTTGGAGCTAGTGGACCATGGGCCTACAATCATAACATAAGATTTTTTATGGTCAGGTCAAGGCTATCCATAAAAGCAGCAAATCTATCAAGGAGAATCTGAAACCCCCTAGACATGGGGGCCTTTAAGACCACGTCATCGGAATACGACAGCACTGTATGCGACCTTGGGTCCTCCTTAGGGCAATCGGCCTGAGCCGCAAAAAGGGCCTCCTCAAGCCTATTAAAATATAGGCTGAACAAAAATGGTGCAAGGATGCTCACCTGCCGCACCCCCTCCTAGTGGAGAAAGACCTGGTGGCAACAGCACCGGGCGAGAAACGTACTAAAGATGAAGCCAGCTAGCGCAAATGAGAGTGACGATGAAGGTCATGAATGCTAAGCAATGGGAGGACTCCAAGACCCCTGTTTAACACACGCAAGTGAGACCTAAAAAGGATATGTCTAAATGGGCAATCAAATTGCTGTTTTTTAAAATAATTTAAAAAAATAAACACATTCAGAAGAACAAGATTTGTCACTGAAGAGAAAGTACATTCATTTAGGTGGATGTGTAAAATATGCAAAGGCTTTGTGCAGTCACTCAAAATTAAGGTAGCCTATGGCGGAAGCAGGCTGACCCGCTGCCCCATGCAGCATGCCAATCATAAAGCCCACTGACCAAAAGCCGCTCTACGTATGTGTATTATGTATGATTTTTCTTTTAGAAAAACAATATTCTATTGAATCAGCTGAGGCTGCATCAAATGCCAGACCAAAAGATTAGTGTTAATACATCTCCATTACCGTATGTATTTATCAGTACTGCAATTACCCACTATAGAGAAAGCCAAGCTAACAGTCGCAGCCTGTCATTAGGTGTAGAGGATCCTGGCCCCATCCTCTTTTCAAGCATGATGAGTGTCTGCTGGGATGAGCAAATGTCATCCTGGCAGACACTCATAATGTTCAGGTCAGGCAGCCATGTGCTTTAAATGCGCGAATGCTCAGGTGTCTGGCAGCTTATCCCAAGCTTTGCTGGGCTGAAGATTTTACAACCCTGATGGCGTGACCTCATCAGCCCAGCAAAGTCTTGTGAGAGATCACCCCTCATGACGAGGGAGCATCACTGATAGAATCAGACCTGGGTCCTTCAGTTTTAAGCCCTGAAGTTCCCAGAGCAGTCTAGCTATAAGTGACACCTCGTCAAAGAGTGGGATCTTGAAACTGTCATTGACCCCATCCTACTCTGTGATGAGTTAGCGAAGGTCCACGTCTCATTAGCTGGCTCATGACAAGGTCAGCCAATGAGAGGAGGCAGCGGGATCTTCAGTCAGTACCTTCCTTATCCGAAGGCTACAGGAACCACAGAGGCCTTAATTCTTCTCCACCCGAAGTCACTACCACAGGCTGGTAAGTGTTTGTTGAATGATGGGTGCGTGTGTGAATGCATGAATGTATTTGCATTTGCACGTGCATGCTGTGAATGGGCTGTGCATGTGTATGTGCTTGTGAATGGTGGGTGTATGTGCGTAGCTTGTGAATGGATGGGTGTGAGTGAGTGTACACGTAGATGGGTGGGTGTATGTGTGTGCTTGTAAGTGGATGGGTGGAAGTGAATGTGCATGAATCTGTCCACCCCATATTACAGGCCACCACTGCAAACTAGCATCAAATGAGGGGTGTCAGGACTGCATGCAATCATGTTTAATGTAAAATAAAAACAAAGACCAGCACCATATGGTACATATTTTAAAAAAAATAGTCACAGTCTACTGGATTTGGACTTCAAACAAAACCTAAAGAATGTGACTCCAGTTCTTTTGTTGGACTAATTTATGAAGTATTTCACTAGTATCTTGGGAATGGTCCAATGAATAAATGGCGTTGCCCGGCAGGTGCAAATTTCAAGCACAGAAAACAAATTCATTCTTGGACGATTTTACAGCACTATCTCAATGGGGAGTAGGTCTGCCCCGCAGGGAATTTGAGGAGTGGTGCAGTCCATGAGGTGCACTGGCTATTTTGGGCTATGGATATTTATTTTATTTATTTATTTATTTTTGTGTTTTATATAACGCAAACTTGACCCGTTAGGGTATCAGAGCGCTTTACAGGATTAATAGGTTGCACACAAAAGACATAGGAGGGGCGGTAGAAACATTTGGGATAAAGACAGGTACATACATTTTACAAGAGCGAGAAGTCCAAGATCCCAAGGGTGGGATGCCCGGAGGTGCCGGGTGGGTAGCATCCGGTAAATCCAAGGTGTAGCAGTCATAGGATATAAAGCAAGGTCGCTGAGGGGAATGCAATGCAGGAATTTAGGCGTGGAATTTGCCCATTAGGAAGGTTTTGGCCTCCTTTTTAAAACGTGCCAGAGACGGAATTCTTCTAATAGCGGGCGGGAGTGAGTTCCATATTCTTGATGCGGCCCCAGAGAAAGCCAGATTGTACGTTTTTTTCTTTCGCAAGCGCAGAGGCTGGAGCAAGAGGTCTCTGGAGGACCGGGAGTTTCTGGCTCCTCCGGATACCACGTGTTTTGTGGCGAGAAAGGCAGGGGATTTGATGTAAAGAGCCTTGTGAGTGATGCAAGCCAGTTTAAGTTGGATCCTGGCCTCAAGAGGGAGCCAGTTCAGAGCTTTCAGGTGTAGTGAAATGTGGTCAAATTTCTTTGAGCCTGTTAGGAGTCTGGCGCGGCGTTGAGGCAGGCTTTTAAGGGGGCCAGAGAGATCTTGGGTAGGCCCGAGAGGGTAGAGCATCCATATTCGAGTCCGGAGATGACTAGTGCCTGGACTGCCATTTTTAGGTCGGGAGTGTCGAGGAAAGGTTTCAGTTTTCTTAGATAGCTCAGGTGAAATCTGGCGGTTTTGGCCATCGAGTTGATGTGGTCACGCATATTCAAGCTGCAGTCTAGGGTTATTCCAAGGAATTTGGCAGAGTCCACTATGGTCGGTGGGCAGTTTAAAGCTGTGATCGCCTTAGTCCATTCCTGTATGTCAGGGTTGGATTTGGGTGGGGAGATTAGAAGAAATTCTGTTTTTTTTGCGTTAAGCTTGAGCTGGTTAGAGGTGAGCCATTGGACAGTTAGCTTCAAGGCCTCATTCAGGGAAAGAATCTCCTCAAGAGAAGAGATTTTGACGTAGATATAGCCCATTATATAAGCCGGACATTTTGGGACACTGCCACCATTTTGTGGTTTGTGACACGATGGCTGGGCATGTAAAAACATTATTGTCAGTTACCGCCATTTATATTTAGCGGAGTTTATATTGTTAGGATTAGCATAGAGCCTTATATTAAATGTCAGATCACCAAGTGGAGCAAGCCAGGAAGCTGCTGGCGAAAGCAGGGTGCTTGGATTTGCTGGCAATGAGCGCTGTGTTGGGAGGCCGCCCGGCTAGGCCGGCCCGAGGATGTGAGGAGAGGGCCGCCGGAAGGTAGTGAAGCCCGTGCGGCCCGCGGTGAAGCTACGCGGCATGTCCGCTGCCCAGGGGAGATACTAAATGAATGAGGAGGTGGCGCAACATGAGGAGAACGGCGTGCTGCCTCCGTGAAGGGGAGAGTGAGCATGGGAAGGCTGGTAGTAGGCCAAGGGGGCCGAGCTGCCTTAAAGCTCCTGTCAATGAGGCAAATGTGGGTGGAGCTGTAGGAGGGAGCGATGATACTGAGCAGCATGTGTCCATGAAAGCTGTTGTTAGCACTACGGAGGTAGATGACAGGAGGGCCTGTTATGCAGGCAAAAAAGGGGCTGAGTGGTGGGAAGGGGCGTTGAAATGAGGTTTCGGACCTGGGAGGGTTGCTTGGCAGGGCCCCGGCTGTGGCTCAGGCAAAATGGGGCAAGGAGTGTGGCAAGCTATGGGGGCAGGCTGCAAAAAGAGTACACGGGAGGGGGGGTCGCATGCAGGACAGAGGTCAGGGGGCAAAGCATTCATACGATAGGAGGCAGTTGGGGACCCCACCCCTGCTCTGATAGCAAGGTGCTTGGAGTCAAGCGAAGGAGGATGACAAAGGGGAAAAGGAGGTGCTAAAGGACATAGAGCTGGAGTGGGATAGGAGCAGGTTGACAGAGGTAGGTGGCAGGTGCCCAGAGAGGGCGTACAGCAGGGTGGGCCACAGGGCCCAGGAGGTGGTTCAGGGTGCCAGAGGGGATGCAGTTTGGGAGAAGGGTGTCATTGGTACCAGCACACCAAGCCTCTGTTTTCTATTGCAGGGGGTGATTCCAAAGCAGTGGCAAACTCGGGAGAGGCTTGTGCAGCATCTTTACACTGAGGAGAAGAGAAGGCAAGGCCCGGGTGGCCAGCTGGATGACGGTGGTGGACGGCACCATCTCTGACACACGAAGGTCCAGTGTGGCCTCGTCAGTGCAAATGATGGGAAGGTATGGTGTGATGCCCAGCACAGCGTTGAGCCATGCAAGACAGCCTTCATTGGTAGAAAGGGTGGTAGGGCAGTTTACGGCCTCCCTCCCCCACCGTGACAGAGAGCGAGGTGCCCTTATAAAACACGCAGTACATAAGCAATGGCAGGGTGAGACAGGTCCAGGGGGGGGGCAGGTGGTGTGGAGACACTGGGTGAAACCCTGCTTGATTATGATGATGAGAGTTTGGAGGAAGGCAAAGTGGTGGATGAAGCGGAGCCATGCATGGCAGAGGTCAGGTGGTGCAAGAAAGGGTCAGGTCAGGAAGGCATGGGGAGTCTAATGCTGTGCGTAGTATGTTTCAGGAAGAAGCCAAGACAGGTAAACAGGTGATGCAATGCAGGGCGACAGTAAGCAAGAGGCTGATGAGGCAGAAGCGGGACGATGGACGGAGACAGCAAGCTCAGAAGCTGACAAGAGGGTAGGGACTGATGCTGGGGGGACAAAGGCAGATGGGAAGTCAGGGGGCCTTGAGGGCAAGGAGAGCAAGGAACTTGAAATTAGGAAACTTCCTTATATGGGGTGTCCAAGCCTCTGGGTGTGCACCTTATGGTGGCCGTGAAAGAAAATGTTGAAAGTTGAATAAGTGGAAATGCTAAAATTGCTGCACAGTGAGTTGAGGTCTAAAGATGGGTCTAAGGAGGAGGAGTATGAAAAGTGCCCGAAAGTTCCATTAATGATAGAGTATAGGCTGGCGGCCTTTTTAGGTCTCGCCTAGCGATGCAGCGCAAAGCGCTGCTCGCTATGCGAGATCTATTGTTGCCGACTTTTGCTCCGATGCGGGACAGGACAGGTGCACGCGTATGGTGCGAGCAGAAGTTGTTATAACGCCGCAAGCCGTACGCGTGCACATCGACTGTCTGTGCTCAAGCTTAACAGACAGGAGATGTGCACGCGTACGGCTCGCGCTCTTTACAACTCCTGCTCGCACCATACGCGTGCACATGTCCTGTCCAGGCACGGCGTCCAGCATGCCTCCCGCTCAACCCCACTCACCGGCTCTTGTGGGGACTCAGCGCTGAATCTTGCTCCTGCCGCACCATGTGGCATTCACGAAGGCGGGGTGGGCTCCCGCTGGACTTCCTTCTGCGGGGTGGGCTTTCGCCGGACTTCTCCAACACACGGGGCTCCCTCAGCTCACGGGAGCCCCGGACACCACCGGCCGCGCGCTCCATGCGCCGCCCATGTGCCACGCAACTGACGTCGCCCGGTGCCGGACAGCAGATGTGCACACGCACGGCGGCTCGCGGGCTTCAGAGCCTTTGCGCAATGTCGCGTTTCCTTGAGTCATTCTTCCGGGTCTGTTCGCCGTCATGGAGAAGGACGCTGCTCCCAAGATGGCGACCGCCGAGGGCCAGGCGCGTTTCGGGCAGTCAGTAAAAGGACTGTTGACCGAGAAGGTGAACACCTGTAGCGTTGACGTCATCGCCTTCACCAAGCAGGTGCTGAAGGGATCGCGCAGCTCTGAGGTGAGTCGCGCAGCGCTATAGCGCGTCACCACCTGGCGGCACTGTATCTTAAGAAGATACATACAAAACCATTCACATGTACAGGCTCTGACAGCGGCATTTTAGAATCAACTGTAGACGTAGCTGCCAAGGTTTCAGATTGCTCCTTTCTTCCCCTCGAGGATATCTCCGTTACTGGCACTGTCCATCCCAGTCACTGCCTGTCACTCCTTTCGTCCCCTTGAGGACACCCTATCCCTGACACTGTTCGTCTCTCCTTTCTTCCCCTCGATGTCACTCCCGTCCCTGGCACTGTCCGTCACTCCCTTCTTCCTCCTCGAGGACACCCCGTCCCTGGCACTGTGCGTCACTCCTTTCGTCCCCTCCATGTCACTCCCGCCCCCGGCACTGTCCGTCACTCCTTTCTTTACCCGGAGATCATTCCATCCCTGCTAGTCTAACACACTTGCTCCTGTCGGTTCCTTTTGCAGATTCCTGCCGGGGGTCTCTCATACACCACAGAGGCTGTCAGCCCCGCCAGTAAGTGTCTCATTTGGGGGGGGGGGGAGGGAGACGGGAGTGAAATAGAGAAAAGAAACAAACAGAGAGGGGGAGAGACGAAGGGTGAAGACTAGGTTCGAGTGTGCTACTGCACAGGGATCTCGGTGAGTGAGTGTTCTCGGCTGAGCAGTGCTGCTGTGAGGGAGCTGCAGGAAGACCTCATGTGCTCACCCACCCCTGCTCAAAGTGAGGGGACCTCTCTCGGTGCTCCCCGGGCGGAGCGCCTTCCAGCTGCTTGAGGCCCGGACAGACACAAGTGATGGAGCTAAACTGGGCAGCCTTCTGAGACCCTCCAGCGCCAGATTTCTGTTTTATATACGGCTCTGGTACATCACAATTTACTAAAAGCTTTGCCCCTACATGCAGTGTGCAACAAACCACGTGCACGCCGTTTACACCAAACAGTCAGTCTATCGGGCACTACGCTATGCAGCGCGCCTGCATAAGAGGCAGCAAAGCACACCTGAGCAACGGGTCCTGCTAAGTGCCAACACTGTACTAATATGCAATAGATAATGCGCGGGCTTTAGCTTTATCATTTTTTCTGCTAAAGCTTCTTTAATTTATTACAAGGCATGTAAGTGGGCTTCTTTGTTCTTCCCCGTTTGGTGTCTGATATCACTTTGTTCATACTCACAACACCACTGATCATTATGCAGCATGCACCTGCAACCACCGGTTCAAATTAAGCACAGGGTGGAATGGTGTATTTTATAACCATGCCGGAGCGGAGCAGGCTAAATCCCTACTACCCCTTTTCTGCCACCACGCTTCTACAGAATATTAACAAGCATTTGCAATGCAATAGGTCTCGCAGTTACGCAAGTTTGAGCTTTTGGCATTGTAAATCACAATGTATTTTATTTATGTTTTAAAAACCAAAACCAAAATACAAGGCATAGCCATTTACAATGCCAACAGCTCAAACTTGCGTAACTGCGAGACCTATTGCATTGCAAATGCTTGTTAATATAAGCTTTTGTATATTGTGAGAAGCACCTGGAGAGATGCGTGGTGCTTTTCAATTATATGGATATTATTCGGAAAACCCAGATCAACTATGGTGGTTACTCATCGGCCCAGAACGATGACGAGTTTAGGGCATGCATGGCGTGGGATCCTGAGGCGCAGAGGAGGGAGTTGGACACCGACCTTTGGGGCCCTAAAAATACGGGAAGACAATCTTTATGGCTAGTGGGTTGCTGTTAGTCTACCGGCCCTTTCAAGGACATCCCACCCGAGGAGGGGTAGGAGCGGTGACATAAGGTCAAAGAGGGCAGATGGGAGCTTGTTGGGACTATAAGAAGGGCCTGTGTACAAAAGAGTATTGCCGTTTTCAGCATGAATGTTTCAAATGTGTGAGTAAACAGTCACTGGTCCAGTGCTATGAGACTGGGGGACGGACAGCTACACAAACAGGGCGCTGGCAGCAGAGGTATGCAGGGGGGCAACAGCAAGGTCACACATCAGGTTTTTGGTTATTGAGAGGAGCACAAAGACCTTCGGGCAAGGGCTCATACTCCAATTAACTAGGGGAGGTTGAGTTTCTGGTTGGCACAGTATGATCAGAGGGAGGATGCCAGGTTACTACTGGAGGGTTTCGGGGAGGGTTTCAGATGGGGTTTCCAATTGGGTTATGAAGGGCCCAGGGAGTGTAGGTGAGAGAAAAATTTGAAGTCAGTGGGGGAGAACATGCAAGGGTGAGAAACAAGCTAGCGAATGAGGTACAGGAGGACAGGATGCCAGGCCCTTTTGAGTGGTGGCCCTTGGTAAATTTGATAGTGTCACCTATCTGTGTGGTGCCAAAAAAGGAGAATGGACAGTTTAGGTTGATACAACACCTTTCATGGCCAGAAGGCACTTTGGTCAATGACTTTACTACAGAGGATCAGGTGTCGTTGACATACTCATCAGTTGACTTTGCTATCTCCGTGGTGGAGAAGTTTGGAAAAGGGGCCCTTATGGCAAAATGTGACGTAAAGTCAGCTTTCTGCTTGCTACCTGTACACGCGGAGGCCTTTTAGCTGTTTGGCATTCAATTTGAGGGCCAATGGTACGTGGACAAGGCTTTACCAATGGGTGTTCCATATCATGTGCTTTATTTGAACTGTTCAGTACCTTTTTGCAATGGCTATTCTCACGATGCACGAGTCACAAGTATGCCACAAACTATCTTGATGACTTTTCTTTTGTGGGGAACCCAAGTTCCACACACTGCCAGCCATTCCTGGTAAGTTTCCAGGAGCTCAAGGGGGACCTAGGAGTACCTTTGGCGCCAGAGAAGACAATGGGACCCAGTGCTGTACTGTCATTCGTCTGCATTGAAATTTATTCTGTTGCAATGGAATCTCGCCTTCAGGGAGACAAGAAACTCACAATGAGGTTGCTGTTGGATGCAATATTGGCCAAACACAAGGTGACAGCCAAGGACGTGCAGGTGTTACTGGGGCACTTGAATTTCATGTGTAGATTAGTGTGCGCAGGAAGGACATTCTGCAGGTGATTGGGGTTAGCGCTTTCAGAGGTACACTTGCTGCATCACCATATGGGAATGTCAGCAGGGGTGAAGGAGGGTGTGCACATGTGGCATTTTTTCATGGACTCCTTCAATGGCATACCATTGATAGCACTACAATACATGGATGGATACATGGATGGGGAGAAACAGATCTTCACTGATGCTGTGGGGGGGTCTGTACTGGTAGGGTCAGTGGTGCTCGGAGGAATGGCCCGTGGCTTGGCAGCATGGGGGCAGAGCATTGCCTCCATTGAACTCTTTCCTCTTTATGGGGGGAGTTGATGGTCCACACGAAGGTTCTGTTTCGAATCGACAATATGGCCGTTGTACAGGTGATCAACCGTCAATCTGCTATGTATTAGCAAGCCTTGAAGTTGCTGCGGGACTTTGTATTGCGGTGCTTGAGTTATGACATTCTGTTCATAGTGAAACATGAGCCAGGAGTGGACATTGCGTATGCTTTGTCTTAGTCACAGCGGGAGAGAATCCATGGGCTGGCCACGCAAGTGGACAGTGTCAGTACGTGGATGCTGCCAGAGTTCTGGGCAGTAAGAAACAGAGGATGCTGCAGTTGGTGGTAGGGTCATTGGTGGTGTCTACGAGGAGAGCTTATGCCCAGGCTTGGGTGGAGAACCTACATAGCAGGGCACATAGGAGGCAGGAAGGTTCGGCCAGGACAGAGTGTGTGGTACAATTTTTTTAATGCCAATTGAGAAAGGACAGGCCCAGATTACAATTGCTGGAAAGCTAGCAGGCATTGTATTTATGGGTAAGCTTTTCTGGGATTATGTGCCGTTGACAGGGGAGCTGGGCAAGAGAATGTTAGAAGGTTGGGCCAGGGAGACAGGCCAGGAAGGGCCTAGGAGGAAGCGGTTGACAGGAATTTTCTATGAGTTCTCTCTAGCCTTCCCTTGGTATTGCATGGGTATTGTTTTTCACCTTGATGACATGAATGTTTTTTGGGGCTTTTCGGGTGTCAGAGCTGCTGGGAGTTAGGGGGCCCAGAGGCTTAATTGAGGGGAGGTTAGCTAGAGTGGCAAGCATCCAAGTATGGTTAAACAGGTCCAAGACGGATCTGAAGGGCCTAGACAGAGTGGTTTTGCTGCTTAGGTATCTGATTGCTAAATTCTGGCCAGTGCATGGGCAAGCCAGGCACTTGGAAGAGGTTTTGCTTCATGCAGATGGGAAGCCGCTGACGGCCTACCAACTGTTACCTGTTCTGCGTAAGACACATGCATTTGCTGGGGTGGATGCTAGAAGGAAAGGTACACATTCCTTTCGCATAAGGGATGGCGACAGAAGGGGACAGGAGAGGCTGGGCTGCGAGCTCACAATGAGCTTGGGTAGGTGGTCATCAGACTGCTCCCGGCGCCTTGTTCGAGAGGAGAAGGGTCTGCTAAGCCATAGCTGTTTTTCTCAATTGCTGTTCATTTTTTCCAGGTTCTGTACTTGGCCTGGAGACCTCATGTTTGATGGAGTGAATTGTAGGATACTCTTTCGTCAAATGGCTGGAGCTGCAGGCGAGGCAGCGGAGTCACTGGGTGCAGCTGGGTTTCAACTGCAGGATGGTGCATGTTAGGTGGAACAGGAAAGGGGGTATGAGGTGGAGAGAGTTGTTGTGTTGTTTGAACTCCATGATGGTGCAGGGTCGGTGTCCACACGTTTTGGTGCAACATGTAGGATAGAGTGATTTAGTGGTAGAAAAAGGTTTGACGCTCATGCCGTCAATGAAGGAGGACCTGATAGAAATTCAGCTGCAGTGGTCAGGTTGCCCCATTTTGTGGACCGAATTTATCCCTAGGACGATCTGGATAATAGGGGTCATAGAACTGGCTGCAATAGACAGGGCCAGTCGCAAAATTAACAAGGAGATGTGTAGTCTTTGCAGGAAGCGCAATATTGGCAGGATTGAAAATTTGGATTTTTGGTATGACAGTATAGCATTTTTTAGGGGAGATGGTGTGCATTTGTCTGAATATGTTATGGATTTGTACCCTCTCCAGTTGTGAGAGGTCTTGGCAGCCAAATTGAACCTTAGACAGTGAACAGCAGGGGGGGCAAAAGAAGGGAGTTACAAGAGCCGCTCTCTTTTTCTGGGTGGCGGTGAGCTAAAAAGTTGGCAAGGCTTAGCGAATGCTATTGTTGTTGACTGCGACAAACCAGGCTGAAAGGGAATGGGTAAACAAGCTCACACCTGGAAGAGGCAGGAAATTAAACCTTCATTGGGAAGTTAAATTAACTAGAGGTTAAAAGAGGCAGTTTACCTGTAAAGGAAGTTAAACATCTCAAGTGCAGAAGATCAGCACTGGAAAAAGTACAGACTTGCAGATTTTTGGTTGTTGGGGAGTGGGACATTTAGGGGTGGGGGTAGGTTACATATGTGAGCATTTGTGTGTAGTGAGGTTTTAGTTTTGTGAGGTGAAAGGCCTAAGGTTGTTTATGGGATGTGCACCTGTCTCAATAAAGTGACCCTTTTCACACAATCTGGTGTCAGTGGTATGTTTGGCGCCCCTTCTGCCCCAATGTAACTTGGGGGGCAGCCGGCCAAGGGGAGGCCTGTCTCCTGGGTAATTTGGTCAGTGGTGCAGTCCATGGGCTGCGCTGGCCATCTTTGGGCTAGGTTTGGCTATGGATATAGCTCATTATATAAGGTGGACATTTCAGGACACTGCCAACATTTTTCAGTTGATGACACAGTGGCCGGGCTTACAAAAGCTTTTTTTCCTACCCACCAGCTCCTTTGTTTTTGGGATTGGGTTTTCATGCTTGTTTTGTTTTTTCGTGGGCAAGTTTTCATTGGAACATGTGCAAGGGACGGGGCATATGTATTTGTTGTTGCATTAAAGCAGGTGCAGAGGCGGTGGCCAAAAAAGTTGGCAACGGGTTAGCCTGGTTGTTGATGTTGACTGCAGCAATCCAGGTTGAAAGGGAACGGGTAGACAAGCTCACTCCAGGACAAGGCAGGAAGTTAAATGTTCATTAGGAAGTTAAGTTAGTTAAAGATTAATAGAGACAGTAAAACTGGATGGGAATTTAAAGATCTCAAGTGCAGAAGATCAGCACAGGAGAAAGTACAGACTTGCAGATTTAAGGTTTTTGGGTAGTGAGTCATTTAGGGGGTTGAGGTAGGTTAACATAGGTGAACATTTGTGTATACTGAGGTTTTAGTTTTGTAAGTCGAAAGGCCTAGGGTTGTTTATTTGATGTGCACCTGTTTCAATAAAGCAGCCTTTTTCACACAATCTGGTGTCAGTGGTATGTGGTGCGCCTCCTCTGCCCCAAAATCAAAATCACTGTGAGAGAAAGTTTCCATCCTAGGGGGGTCTAGACCATTAGAGCTAGTGCACCTGCTGCATGGTATACTGGTGACAGTGCTTGCTAACCCGCCCAATGTCCTCATGCCTCTCAAATTGATCTAGATTCTTACTCTCTAAACAACCGACAGGTAGTGCTATTATTAGACGCTGTTGTTGAGACTTGACATAAAAAGGAGGACATCCACCCTTTGTCGTGTAGTTCCTAGGAATCCCCAGGACCTGCTCATTTTGGATGACCTAAACTGAGGGCTTGGTGTCCAAACGGACACCCCCACAGGATATGTCAGCCGTTAGACCAGCTAGCTCTACAGTGCCACTACAACCCCCCTGTATCTTACAGTGGTGTAGGTAGTTTCTGGCAACCACTGAACATGACAACCATGATTCCTCAGGGATCGTGGAAAGCAGTACAGCACTTTTCGCTCAGTCATTCGTGCTTGCTTACTCTCAGAAAATACACAGGATGGCGATTAGGACGTTTCAATAAGTATTTATTGGTCCAGCGTCGGTCTTGTGTAAAACATATTAGCTGCCATAATCAGGAGACGGAAGCATACGAAAGAAATCGCAAGTACTAATATGGTAAACAGTAGATACATTCGTACCATAGTGCTAACAAGATGAACATAAGCAGTTCAGGTAAAAACAGTAGCATTTGCATATTCCTAAAATGCGCACCCTAAGTATTTTGCCTAAATGTACCTAGCCTAGATATGTAGGTGTAGCCTATATATGTGTATGTAGCCAAGAATCCCTAGGGAAGACCCAACCCTCTCACCTGATGGTTGAGATTGAAGGGCCCCATCTCTGTGTTGAGGATGACACCCCCCAAGGGATCTCAGACCGATGCGTGTCAAAGATTCAGCATGCAGGACCCTGTGTCAGCTTGGAAGGAATTATCCTCTAATTTCAGGGGGAAATAAGGGTCTTATATACTAGAGTGGTCATTCCAGAGTTTCTTCTAGAATCGATATGTTTTGAAAACAGTCATAACTGTTTTGAAAACAATCATAAATGTTTTTCCAGACAAATGCGATCATGCACAGCTGGCTGTTGGCCAAGGATGAAAAAAGTGGTGACCCTTATACAGATTTATGCAGTGCCTGAGGGCATGTTTATGTACGTTAAATACAGGGATTAGGATAGAATACTAAGAGCTGGTGTCGAAGGGACAGGAGCAAGCTACTAGGTAAAAGGTCACCTGTTTCAGAACCGTTATAGTCGTGTGGATGGGACAATGTCTGTAAAAAGGGGAATACATGGCAGGACTAGCCTAAAAGATATGACACTCACTCCTCAAAAAAGGGTCAACAGGGTCAGCTAAATAATAGTATAGCTAAAGCAATAAAAAGCATAAAACTCCTTTGAAAGTAAGATACCAAAAAGTATTTCCTTAAAAGCCTGCTAAAAAATGTCCATAAAACAAAAGTTATTTTCCCTAAAAGCGTTCAAAAAGGTCCTCTAAACTTGTATATGTGGTTATTATTACACTGAGCACCTTGAAAGCCACTATGCTCAGTTAGAGCAAAGAAGGAAAAATAAAACAAAGTCAGTTTTCGACCTTTAATTTGGTTAATGTTTAAAAAGTCACCAAATAGCTCCCAGCACAGGAGAGGCCAGATTGTTTCTGAATCCTGCGCTGAAGTCTCAACATCGCTGAACATCGTATCCGCAGGTGTCAATCCCTCCAGAACTTCCAGTATCATGTTGAATGAGCAAAGATGGTCATCTCCAGTTCCCACAGCAGCCGCTGGGGAAGAATTAGATGCCTGCACGCCTGGAACCGGTGCTGTACCTCTGGAGCAGAGCCGATATCCCTTCCAACAGGAGCGGAACCATCCCTTGGAGGCTCTAGAACTGCCGTCATAAACATGGGAATAAGCTGTGAACAACTGTACACATGGGCCTGTAAGGGCTCCAGGAGCACTTCTATGTCCGGCGGTGCAACCAATGCAAGTGTCCGACATAGGTCCAACAAGCACCCAAATCCGCAGAAGAAGCAGCAGAACCCAGCAGGACGCAGTCTAGCCAAACTGGTCTAAAAGACAGGAACCAATGCTCACTCTGCTTTCGAAGCCGAGGCGTACCCAGGAAGAACATCATACGCTCACAACAACATTGTTCCAGCAGTGTTCTCTCCATGTCTTGAGGGATTGAGACGTCCATTTCGAAGCAATAGGATTAAAATCAGGATGCCCGCTACTGATAGCAGGACCAAAGGAAGCCCTCCAAAAACGCTTCCAAGTACGGAGTTTATGAAAGCTGGAATTACTCCGAAGATGGTCTAAAAGGTGGTTAAGAGACATGATCCAAGACGCATAAATAGGTGTACGATCCCACTCGTATCAGACATGTTAAAGATACAATAAACCATTTCTCCGAAATGGATCTGGAAGTTCGTATGGACCAGGGCCTGTATCTCTGCTGAAGACCTTGCAACCTGGAGATCAAAAGTCTCTCGGGCTGAAGATAAGGTCACATTTTGTTGAAACAACATGGCTTTCATTCTGCTCAGCAAATCAAACCTTATACTGGAAACATTCAATAAAAGCCACAGTGGTGCCTCCCTAACTGTGCGAGCCGGGGGAAACAATACTTGCTTACAGCAAACAACCCTGAAGTTTACTGTGACTATATATGCAATGCCTGGCGCCATCCCGCAACAGCCTTGATCATTCAGCATTAAAAAACTCCCATTCGAGAGTAACTCAAAAACTGGATGAATCACTGCAACTGGGGAGCCTTTCAATAGCAAGATAAGTTTGCTATTGAAGCATTACACGCTCCATGAATTGAGACCTCTTTGCACACTAAAGACCCACTTAAAGCCCTCTCACAGTCTGTACCACTTAAGAAAACTTCAGTGTCCTTATTTCTGCACCTATATCTATACGGTAACTCCCAGGTTTACTCTATGTACCCTTCACCCAACGCTTCATCCCTGCCTGCTTGGATGTATCTAAGGCAGTATTGGAACTGGAATGTCATGATTGGCAGTGTGAGATAGCCATGAATTAACCTTTCCATAGACGGTGAGTCTGCTACTGTAAAAGGTAACTTCTCAAATTTTTCAATGAGCAGCATGGTGTACTTTGCATCTCTGCATGCCATGGTCAATTGTCTGTCTGTTAGATTATAAACTGAAAACAAATTTGAGCCGTTAATGTACCGCCATGGCACGTGGCCAGAGCGCAATGATTGTAGCGTCCAGCTTAAAATTAAAATGGAGTGCAATTGAGATTGCCCATGTTGTAGAATAGACAAATCTTGTTCCATTATGTCGATTACTGAGGACACAATGTTGCCCAGTGAATAAATACGTGAAGAAAGTGTGGTCATACCATTGTCTACCACAGCCAAGGCCTTTTCTAGGTTAATCCTATCAATCTCACGTATTCTCTCAGCAGCATCCTGTTGGGAGACTTTCCAAAGTTCATTGTAGATGGCATATAAGAAGCATTTTCTACTCGGTTTCTTGGGACCTAGCAAGAAATCCCGAAGATCCATGTTGTCAGCTAGAAGGGACAAGTGTTGTTTTACCTGTAATAATGTTGAGGTTTTTAGCCATTCAAGGCACAACTTCCCAACATTATAAGAAGTCACTACCCCTGGGTCATCTGTGTGTACATAGCGTGGGTCGGGCCCATGGATGCTAAACCCTCCGGTGGTACCCCTGAATCTTGATTCAATCAATCAATCACAGAATTTGTAGAGCGCACTACTTACCCGCGAGGGTCTCAAGGCGCTGGGGAGAGGGAAGGGGGGGGGGGGTGCTGCTACTGGTCGAACAGCCAGGTCTTGAGTAGCCTCCTGAAGGTCAGCAGGTCTTGGGTCTGCCGTAGGCTTAGTGGAAGGGTGTTCCAGGTCTTGGCGGCGAGGTGTGAGAAGGATCTGCCGCCGATGGTTGTTCTTCGAATGCGAGGGACGCTGGCGAGGGAGAGGTCGGCGGAGCGGAGCTGGCGGTTGGGGACGTAGAAGAAGAGTCGTCTGTTGAGGTAGGCTGGGCCAGTTTTGTGGAGTGCCTTGTGTGCGTGGATGAGGAGTTTGAAGGTGATCCTCCTGTCGACGGGGAGCCAGTGCAGGTTCCTCAAGTGGGGGGTGATGTGGCTGTGGCGTGGTACGTCGAGGATCAGGCGTGCGGAGGCGTTTTGTATGCGTTGCAGTCGCTTGATGAGCTTGATTGACACCTATTTGTGTCGATAGGCCAAACCACCGAACCCTTCCATTTGGGAGCTGAGGAATTATCTGTACCATTCTATATCAATGCACCCAGTACCTCCTCACTTATCAGAGTATTATTCAATATACCTTCAATAGGTATGGGTAAGGGGATACGTGGTGTTTTTAGCTCTTTTATTTTTGCAAACCTGTAGCAGGAAGTCTGTTGCACTGTTCTGTTTAGGAATATTATCTGTAATGGTATGAGGCAAGCTCTAAATAAAGCCTCTGTTCCCTGAACCTGCCAATCTTTAGTCCCCCAGATGGATTTTGTGTCTATCGTGTCCCTCCAATAGTCGAAACCTTGTATAGACAGTTGGGAGATAAAAGGTGCTGAATATATGAGCTTGGTGTTTGTCAGCATCATTTTCTTCGCAGTTGCATTCATCTGTACTATCTTATAGTAGTATGACGTTGGGTCTGATGTATTGAACTCTGAAAAATATGCAAATATCTGTGTGAATGTTGCAGAACTACCTATCGGTGGTGTCGGGCAATGTTCCCATTGATGGTAAGTATTAACAGTGCTTCGGACACTTGCTCTATGCAAAAAGTGATGACCATAATGTTGGTAACAATACATACTGTCGAAGTCAGGTGTATCGTCATACAATTCACTGTAAGAAAATGCAGCAGATTGTTCTAAGTCTGAGAGCATAGTATTTACAGTTTCAATGTCCCAATCATCAGAGAGTGTACTCGGGGTAATGAAATCATTCAATGAACTTTTAACTGCATGTGGAATTTTCACACGTTCAGTAGGACCAAATACATCATATGAAACTCTATCCCAAACTATACCATCCGGTACTGGAACTGCTGTAATGCTCACTAGGGACAGGTCTCTCTGTTCACGGTGTGATGACATATGTGGTTTCAGGACCAAGTTCACAGGTTGTACTGCAGAGCGTTGTGGGAGGTAATGTCCATTCAGTAGGAGGAAAAAGACAGTTACTATACCAATCCAAATTAACAGGAATAGGATCCCTAATGCAAACCAAAGATGCAACCAAGGGGACACAAAGTAAGTCTTTTTCAGACAGAGATAGAATTGTCGGAAATTTTCTCTTTTAGAAATGGGTGGCGTTGGCTCAGGTTCATTTGGATCTGAACAAAAATCATGGAAGTTGATGAAGTAGCCAGACGCAGTTCGATCTATCTTTGGCAGCTCAACAGGGTTTGTAGAACTGGCACTTGCTTCTTTTGAAGGTACATTGATGTAGATTTCAGTGCTGGGCCAAATTGCAATTTGCGTGTCAATTGCATTTGGATGTTGTTCAATTTCAACATGTGAAATTCGTACTCCATTATTAGATACTCCTGCATTTTGCGCAGGGGAGTCTTGAAACGTTATTAGTCTTTCCATCTGAACGTCCTGTATTGTAGCGAGAGGAGATCTGTGGCTACTCAGGATTCCACGTGGCCTACTATTCAGAATCGGCCACATAGTATGGTTTGATCAGGTTAATGGAGACAAATCTTTTTTCTTTTTTGCCAGCAAGAGGCAGAAGAAGTACTGTTCTTGTTCCTTGAACCACCAGGACGGGTAGAGGTGTTCTGTAGGATGGCCCAAACTCCTTCTTGTCCACAATCTTTTCTCTGACCAGGTCCCCAATCTTTGGGACCCAGGCAGGCCTTGCCGGGATCGATTTCACTTCCCCAGTGGCGGTGCGTTTTACTTGGACTTTGCTTTGTAATGCCCGGAATTCATTGAGTTCCTGTAAAAAAGCCAAACGATCATTCAATTCAAATGGTTTGACATCCGCCACTATGCTGGCACAATCAAGGTCAGGTTATTGTCCCAAACAGGATCTCATAGGGGTATGTCCTTCCAAGGAACTTCTTGGAATGTTGTTTAGTGCCCTCTGGACCCCATATAGGTGATTGACCCAAGTACTGCACGCACCTAATACCCTTGCTATTAAGGATTGCTTTAGGTCCCAGTTTTTCCTCTCCACCACCGAATTTCCCTCCGGATGGTGGGGGAAGTAATACCACAAGGCCATGCCCATACTTTCAATGGCTTCCTTGTAAGCCCATGAGCTAAACGCAGGGCCACGGTCGGAATGTGACGTGCCAATTGCGTTTGTCCTGATGAATCCTCGCAAATCCTTTACAACAGTTTGAGCATCAGCCGAGCGTTGAGGCCAAACCCATAGAAATCTAGAGTATGAATCTACTGCCACCAAGATGTACTTGTAAGCCCGTCTGAATTTGAGGGGCCGCAGTGATCCAAATAGACACATGTGAGAGGTCAGTCTGAAATGAGTAATGGTGTTTGTGGTGGCCGTGCTACGGCGGAACCTTTCATCTGCTGACAGATGTCACACTTTAGGACATAACCCTTGGTTTATTTTGACAAACTTGGCCACCAGAATTGCCGCTTCAGTAATGAAATTGTAGCAGTGACTCCTGCTTGTGCTGAGCCTAGACCCTCATGTGCAGCTAGAATTAAACCTAATCTGCGATCCATGTTTGGTATAACTCTATCCCCCACTCCTGGAATTTGAGCATACGGTGTGTTCTGCACATCTAATTTATAGGAATATTTGAGTGGAAAGCCCTTTGGAACGGCAGAGCTGTTTTTCGAGGCGTTGACAGCTATCAGTATGTCTCCGTCTATCCTCGTGCTGGAACGAGTGATTGCAGCAACAGCAGCAGTTCGCACTGTCGCCTTGGCGGCTTCATTAGCCATTGAATTCCCTTCAACGTGCACGCCAACACGCTGATGACTCAAGGTGTGAATAACTTGAGCCCGTGGCAGGCATGCTTTCAGCTTTTCCACTTGTTCCCATAACAATTTATGCTTAATTGTGCAACAGCTGGAATCTCTAAACCCATTCTGGCCCCAGTAATGAAGATATTCATTGTAGGACTACACACAGTAAAACAAATCGCACACTATCAGTGTGGGGAATTCCCAATCCGTATACTGTAGTGCTAGTATCAGGGCTTTTAGATCTGCCAGCTGCACGGTACAATCTCCTAGAGATTGTGTAGTCAAATTGCTGGGATGGAAGTTACCGTCCGGCATACGACCCTTCACTATAGCACATGCTGCGCTATACTGTTGTTTACTTCCAACGCAGGCTGGGCAGAACCATCAGTGTAAATTATGTATTCATATTTCTTTAGAGGCAAGATTTCATTCGGGAGAGGGTATTCTTGTTCGTTTTGCCGGAACGCTTGTGTGTTGAATGTAGGATCATATTTGTAATCTACATCTGTTGCAGTGAGAGAATTAGCCCATTGTATCCATCATGGATGCAGTGCTTTCGCATTTAGAATGCTCGCTTTGGTAACAGCTTCTAAAGCTGGTACCGGGGTTACAACGATTATGCTTTTCCTGTTAACTCGGCGATAGTTCCTTGAGAATATGCCCCTAAAATGTTTCCCCCAGGCCCGCCCGCATTTTTGTATCGCGATTGGCCTCTTCGCTACTATTTTCGCCTTCGTGTTCCGCGTTTTTTCTGCGTCGCGTTGGTTTTAACACGTTCATTTGATGCGTTATCGTTGGACTATCGCATGGCGCCGCCGTGTTGTGAATTCCACGTTAACACGGAGTTGTTTTCCCGCGATGGACTGCGATGTGAAGAGTTGCGTTAGACTAATTTTGCGGTAGTTATCACACGTTCTTGAGAATATGCCCCTTAGTCGGTGGATCTGCAGGCAGGAACTGACCCCAAGAATAGAATATGTCTAATCCAAACACCTCGTGTGCCTCAATCCCAAAGGTAACACAGCCACCTGTTGGAGGTACACCATGTTCTAATAGCTTTATAGTTACTGCATGTCTGCAGTTCTCTCTAATGTTGAGAGCGTTTGCAAATTCTTCTTCCCCCATACCTGAACTACCACTCATGGACTCAGTCATTCTCAGGAGAAGAATACAAAAGTTCTAGTAACTAAGGGTTTTGCACAATGTGGGAACCTTTTTATCCTTACAAGCTTGTTAAACCTTCAGCCAATACACAGGGCATAACTGCTCAGCTGAGGCGGATTTCCCTTCCCACTTCAGACGTCTCTGAAAAGTGTGAGTAGGGCTTTCTGAGAAAGCACGACTGAACTACTCAGATTTTCACTGTTAATATAAGAACCAAACCAACGTTGGCGGCGCCATGTCGTGTAGTTCCTAGGAATCCCCAGGACCTGCGCGTTTTGGATGACCTAAACTGAGGGCTTGGCATCCAAACCGACTCTGGACACCCTCACAGGTTATGTCAGCCATTAGACCAGCTAGCTCTACAGTGCCACTACCACCTGCCTGTATCTTACAGTGGTGTAGGTAGTTTCCTGCAACCACTGAATATGACAACCCTGATTCCTCAGGGATCGTAGAAAACAGTATAGCACTTTTTGCTCAGTCACTCGTGCTTGCTTACTCTCAGAAAATACACAGGATGGCGATTAGGACATTTCAATAAGTATTTATTGGTCCAGAATCAGTCTTGTGTAAAACATATTTGCTGCAATAATCAGGAGACAGAAGCATATGAAAGAAATTTCAAGTACTAATATGGTAAACAGTAGATACATTTCTATCATAGTGGTAATAAGAGGAACATAAGCAGTTCAGATAAAAACAGTAACATTTCCATATTCCTAAAATGCACACCCTAAGTATTTTGCCTAATGTACCTAGCCTAGATATGTAGGTGTAGCCTATATATCTGTATGTAGCCAAGAATCCCCTAGGGAAGAACCAACACTCTCACCTGATGGTTGAGAATGAAGGACTCCGTCTCTGTGTCGAGGATGACACCCTGCAAGGGATGTCAGACCGCTGTGTGTCGAAGATTCAGCATGCAGGAACCCATATCAGCTTGGAATAAATTCTCCTCTAATTTGCAGGGGGGGAATAAAGGTCTTATATACTAGAGAGGTCACTCCAGGGTTTCTTCTAGAATCGATACAGTCATAACTGTTTTGAAAACAATCATAAATGTTTTTCCAAACAAATGCGATCATGCACAGCTGGCTGTTGGCCAAGGATGAAAAAAGTGGTGACCCTTATACAGATTTATGCAGTGCCTGAGGCCATGTTTATGTATATCAGGTACACGGATTAGGATAGAATACTAAGAGCTGGTGTCGAAGAGACAGGAGCAAGCTACTAGGTAAAAGGTCACCTATTTCAGAACCGTTATAGTCGTGTGGATGGGACAATGTATGTAAAAAGGGGAATACATGACAGGACTAGTCTAAAAGACATGACACCTTTACCCGCCCTTTCCTAACACAAATGATAGTGAGAAAGTTCTATGGCACAAAAAGACAGATAGCGACACACAGGTGTATATTTACAAGAACTGCTACTAACGAGTTTTTGCAGTAGTTAGAAGCACTTTATTTAACACGGCCTATCGCCAAAAACGATTGCCCTGTTATCGACGTATTTACAAAATGTCATTACATGGCGCTAGTATCAGCTAACACAAGGAGATGATGGACGGAGCGCTGAAACTTTTCAGACACTCACCTCCAGTCACAGATCTGGGTTGAATCCATCATCGTTCTTTAGCTCACTTCGCCACCCTAGTTCAGACACAGCTATTTGCAAATCAGTCTTGACCCTGTGCCTCATGGGAACAGTCCAGCCCGAACTGCCAAGCCATGTCTTCCCTGGACCGGAAACAAGCATCCTGGGACTGGTTTCGGGCTAACAGCCCTCATCAGCCAGGCTAGCTTGAATCCAGTAGCAAAGTGAGCAAGGGACCCACGGCTGGGCATACCCTGCCAACTTAGGGCGAACAAAGCAAACACAAGGAGATGATGGACGGAGCGCTTAAACTTTTCAGACACTCACCCCCAGTCACAGATCTAGGTTGAATCCATCATCGTTCTTTAGCTCACTTCGCCACCCCATGTTCAGACACAGCTATATGCAAATCAGTCTTGACCCTGTGCCTCATGGGATCAGTCCAGCCCGAACTGCCAAGCCATGTCTTCCCTGGACTGGAAACAAGCATCCTGGGACCGGTTTCAGGCTAACAGCCCTCATCAGCCAGGCTAGCTTGAATCCAGTGGCAAAGTGAGCAAGGGACCCACGTCTGGGCATACCCTGCCAACTTAGGTTGGCATAGTATCAGCTAGCCATCGTGAAAACTGCCACTAACACTAGCGTCAAGGCGATAAAACATTTGATGTTAGCGAGAGAAAAGTGTTGAAAGGCCAATTAGCGGCAAAAATATTCATATTAGTCAGCTCAACGTCACTTTTCAGCCTCTAGAGGCAAAAATAGCCTATTTATACACCCCTAATGAAAAACAGAAAATAAAAACAATGGAATGCTGAATGGATCAGCCAGGGCCAAGTCCAGCACAGGTCAACAAGCCCACCAAACCCCCCAAAAGCCAGGATGACCAGCCAGAGCCCCAGGGGAAGAGGAAATGCAGAATCAGGGACTCATTCATGAAAAGAGGCGCATCGTTGGGAAAAACCAGTGATGCAGCACTTTTCATAGTGCCATCCTTGCGACAACATGGTAGCCGATGCCTGGAAGTGCGGACAGTCTCCGGGGCCTGGAGGCCTCGCTGGGCCTGCGTCTGAGACCCGGAGTGGGATGCAGCGGTGATGTGGAGTCGCTGCGGCCTAATGGTGGAGGCGTGCTACGTTGGGCCCAAGCCTGTGGGCCATGGCGGTAGACATTGAGGCGTCAGCGATCACCATTACCTGGTGGCGAAGTCTGGTAGGTCGCATGGAGACACATGTTGCTGACCTGTGTGAGAAGACCACCTGGTGCCCCTTGGAGCTGTGATCGGTAGAGGCGCTCCTGCGCACTGATGTAGTGAGCTCTGCATTGCATAACTCTCGCCACCACTACACCGGGGTGCACGGAGGAGATTGCCAATGGTGAGCTGCACCTCTCTGCATCACAGGCCAGACGATGTGGTGCTGCCCGGATGCTGTGTAGGGCCAGGCCCCTGAGCTGCGCTGTACTTGGTTGGCGGGAGCGCTGCAACTTCAGGCCTAATGGGGCTCTGTTGCATCACCTGCATCAGGAGGTTCCTCTGCGGACTTGGCAGCGACTATTGTACCCAGGCTTGTGAAATCCCACCTTGCTGAGGCTCCTGCTGGCAGAGTCACAGATTCAGAGAGATTGCGGTGGATTGAGCCCCGATGTCGATGTCCAGGTGAGGAGAAGGTGTGTCAGGGAGCGGAGGAGGCCTGGGAGTCATGTCGGGTTCAGGCCTAGCACCTGTGGGTGGCCCACACTGTACCCTGAGCAATCCCTGCACTGCGGAGGACCCACATTGCCCAGGACACTGGACAAGACTGGTGTGGGACTCCACTAACTGCCTCAAGTCACTGATATTGGGCATTGGTGGCAGTGGGTACCAGGGGCACTGGGTCAGCTCAGGCCCAGGCCCTAGGGTATGCCACTTGATCCGCCGTTACTCCCTGCGGAATCTGGTTGCCACTGTTAGCTTGGAAGAGGCAACTGGGTGGTGCTGCCTTTCCTCGCCCCCTGTCAGTTTGCTTTTGGGTGTACGTGGGGCTATCCCTTAGTGAACATGCTACTCCCACAGTGCTGTGCCATCTGGTAGCTGCTGCTGCTGTCCCCATCTGCTGCTGCTGGTTCCTCTGACCCGGAGGTCATGAGTTCGAGGCCCTACTCCACCCGCGGGCTCCTGCCTGCACCTCATCCCTGTAGGTCCAGTGGTAGAGCGTCACTGATCTGCTGCTTGGCTGCCCTCCTGTCCTCCTTTTCTGCTGTTGCTGTCCCACTTTCTGCTCTTCTCCGTTGCTTTTCTACCTTTGACTTTGTTTTCTTTTCTTTGCTTTGTTTCTTCTCTGCTTTTTTTCAGTTCCTTTTTCCCTGTGCGCTCCCAAGTTGCTGCTGCTATCCCCCATGGCCTCGCCCCCTCCAGTGTCCTTTCCTGCTTTTCCCGCCTCCCAGCTGTCCAGCCCTCCTGCAGCACTACTTAATGGCAGCGGCTGTGTGACCATGCACATTGGGCGTGCCACTGGTGCTCCGAAGACGCATCAAAGGCAAGCCCATCTGTATCCGTCCGCGCTTGGACCACGCCCAGCGCCACGGACCCTGCCTCTCAGACACTCCACTGCTATGACGCCAGCACCCTCCTCGCCCTCAACCCTGGACGCCATGCCGCCTGCCATCTAGCATCACCGAAGAATACCCTTGCACCCTTCACCCGCCGAAACTGCAACCACACCTTCTGCCACATCAACACACCTGCTCCTCTCGCCGCCCAGCTGACCCACAGCACACTCGACCAGCTCAACTGCATCCTCCTCAATGTGCGGTCCCTCCTCAAACATGCCACAGAAATCTGGGACCTCCTGACGCCACCTCTTCAGACATCGCCTTCTTCACAGAAACCTGGACCAATCTCTGCACCGGACATCACCATCACCATCCCCGACGACTACAAAATCACCTGCAAGGACAACCCCAACTGCTTAGGAGTAACCCTGGGCGTAGTTCGCGGAGTTTCGCTCCACGGAATTCCGCAGAGTTGCTAGAAAACTCCGCCGAATTCCGCGGAGTTCCGTGAACAAGCGGAGTAACTTTAGAAACCCATTTATTATTACCACCGAGTGCTTACTAGTAAAATCAAATGTTGTGTAGTACCACCATTCTAGTCTACAAGATGGCAGTAACACCTCAAGTTTGCTGTGATGCTAGGATTCTACAGAGGCTGCGGCTGCAGTGCACTGTCTGATATGTTAGCGAGGACACTGCTTCACTTACACAGTAGCAGTGTAAATCAAAACATTTAGAAAAATATTAAATTTAGCAGTGCTGACTATAATGCAATAATGTCTTTTAAATCATGCATGACTTTTAGCATTTTTGCTGGAGATACAGAAAGCAGCTTATGATTGAGCCTGAATCGATCACACCAGGCAGTCTCATTCCTGTTCGCATTGGCTTACTTGCCTAGACAAAGTTTACCACCCTCTGCTTAGAAGAGTATGTGCTGCTGCTGCTGACCCTTACTTTCCTAGATATTTACACAAATGTCAAACAGCTGCATATATTTGTGATTCTGCTGCCTGTCACCCTGTGTAGCAACAAATGACAAAACAATGCCCAAATGCCTTACGACGGAGGATGTGGGTCGGACATAGTTCTCGTGTGCTCCAAATAACTTTACAGTGCCTCAGTTCTGCCAACAGGCCTCCCGTGCGGCCCCAAACGGACAACAAACAAACGAACGGGCCGCCGGGCACCTCTGCCAAGACACTCTTTGCTCCCAATGTTGTTTACTCTGAGAGGAAACATCGCCCCAAATAACAGCATTGAACGATGTGGTGCGAGAGACAAAATAGGATGATGTGTGAGGGGTGGTGAGGAGGGAGGGAAGAGGAAGAACAGTGAGGGTGGAGGGAAGAGGATGAAGTGTGAAAGGAGGTGATGAGCAGGGAGGGAAGAGGAGGAAGGAGTGACCCCAGAACAGAGGGAGAGGGCACGATGTTCCTCACAGCTCACTCACCTTCTCTTCCGGTACTTTGTTCGGCAATGCCATCTGGTGAATGATGTCCTCAAAGGCAGGGGGTCCCTCGCAACTCGCTCGCCTTCTAAGTTCTCTTCCGGTGCTCGGCTCAGTCAGTAGTTGGTGAGGCCTGCACAGAGGGGTGTGAGAGTCCACTCTGGTGAGTGCAGCTCACAGGGCACACTCCTCCTTGGAACAGTTCTTGTCTGGCACGGGGGTCTCAGGTATCCCTTGCCCAACTAACCCCACTTCATGAAATGTCAGTGCTCTCTCGGCTCCCGGCTCCTCCGTAGAGCACCGTCTGCCTCTTGCCAGATGTCTTCTCCACCCTGCGGGGGGCCGGCCCTCGGCGTGATGCTGGGCTCAGTCAGTAGTACCTGCCAGGGCTCGTGGTGCTCCTCCCTACACAAAGTGTCTGGACCCTCACTGTGCCAGCCCCTCAATAGCACTATGAATGGACACACGCCATCACAACAGCACCACCACTAACTCCGCCGGTGGCCGAGGACTCCGAGTCTCCACTCTCCGTCTCGACCGACTCACACAGCATGAGACTAGGAGATAGGACGAGGCTTAACCTGCCAGACACATTGCTGGTGCCGCTGCAGAGCAAACAACACGCTGCAGTGCGAGGGGACTTTGAGGCTCCAGTCTCAAATGAAAAAAATTATAATTGCCGCCTGATGGCTGAGCTGGAGCATTTTAGAGTGGCGCTGCCGCTAAGCTGCGGAAAAGGGCCGGAATGTTCCCCCTCTGCAAATAATGACATTGATGGGCAGTAAACAAAATGAAGAGCTGAGGGAGCAGCATGCAATTGGTATTTGTAAAACGAAACCCATACTAAACTCCGCTCCGCCAGTGGGTGGCGGAGCTTGTCATACTCCGCGATCAAAGCGTAGCGCGGAGTTGCAAAAACTCCGCTCACTCCGCCGGCCGAGCGGAGTTTGCCGCCCACCATAACCTAGGAGGAGGCATTGCCATTTTCTACAAAAGCACACTCCGACTGACCACGCACTCTAATGACCCAACGGCAACCATGGAACACCTCCACTTGCAGATCCAGACCAAATCCAACCCCACCCTCGTCTGCTGGCCCCCTGGTCCCTGACTCCCCATTCACCAATGCCATTGTAGACCTCATCGCAACCCAGGCTCTCCCATCCACTGACTACATCCTACTCAGAGACCTCAACTTCCACCTGGACAACCCCAGTGACCAGAACACCACCTCCTTCCTGGTGATCCACGCGAATATCAGACTCAAGCTGCTAGTCACTGCACCGACCCACATAGCTGGACACACGCTCGACTCCGAAGCAACCACAGCACTGAAACTGCATCCTCACTGCCACAGACGACATCTGCTCCTTCCTCGACTGGGCTAAGACCACAGCCCTCATCCTATTAGACCTCTTGGCCTCCTTCGACACCATCTCCCAACGCACCCTAATCACAAGACTCAACAACGCCGGCATCCATGACAAGGCTTTGGACTGGATCCACTCCTCTCAGAACCCACGGAGATCAGCTGTGGAGTACCCCAGTGTTCCTCCCTGAGCCCCAGCCTCTTCAAAGTCTACATGGCCCCCCTCGCAGCCATCGTCAGAAGCCATGGACTCAACATCCTCTCCTACGCCGATGACACCCAGCTGATCCTCTCCCTCACTAAGGAACCCACAACCATCAGATCCAAATTCCACAGTGGAATGAAGACCGTTGCTACCTGGATGAAAGACAGCTGCCTTAAGCTCAACTCGGACAAGACCGATTACTCATCCTGGGACCCACCCCTTCAGCCTGAGACGACCCCTGGTGGCCAGCAGCTCTGGGATCTCCCCCCACCCCGTCGGACCATGCACGCAACCTCGCCATCATACTGTACTCATCACTCATTAGGAACGATTGTTTACCTGTATTTATATATTTTTATTTAACTATACATGCGTTGGGTGGTCATATTCAAGTATTACTTTGACAAAAGCGTGTTAATCACTAATGGTTTTATGTGGGCCATCCTGTGGTTTGTGTTTTGTCACTAAAAAGATTATTGTATATTTTTTTTTTTTCTCTTTTCCAATAGGCATATGATGAACTATAATTAGCATAGTTTCAGGTAGGCCTAATCTTTGGGCACTTTGTTGGTGTAGGGGACACCACCTTAGAATTACAATAGGGATCCGATAGCCCCGACGAATGCCCCAGACCTATATTGCTCTTAGTGTGGGCAGAAACATGTTGGCCGTTCAATAGATGGACTAGAGACATCATTCTCTATAGGATCCATCGACTAATCTTGTTTTTAATGTACCTCAGGTCCTCACTAATAAAGGTGATAACCGAGGAACCTGAAGGCACTTTTAATTAAACTGGATCTTGACCTATCCTGTAAGATTTATATAAGAACTCCCTCCTATTGCCAAAAAGTCTTCGCGGAGGTTGAGTCCGCCCTGGTGGTACTATCTTACCAGGGTGGGGAGAGGATGTCTATGATGAAGCATGACACAATATTGTGTGTGAGACATCCTCTTCCATTAAGGGTGGCCTTCTAGATGTTTCCCCTTAGTCTTAAATACAGGACTTTTTCCGTGGATTATAGGTGAAAATTGCTCTTCCACTCCTTCTTCTTCTCTTTTTTCTTGGAACTTCTGGCTGCCTACTCTTGTTGTGTTGACTGTTCTTTGAGAGGGGACAGTAGGTGGGCCTGTGTTTTCTTCCCCCTGACTCTCCTTTTTTGTGGTTTACACCCACGCACTCATCACCAGCAGACTTGACTCCATCAATGCACTCTACACCGGCGTCATCCAGAAGCAGCTCAAGAAACCACGGAAGATCCAAAACGCCACAGCCAAACTGGTCCTCGACATCCCCTGCCGCAGCCACATCACACAACATCTCCGACAACTCCGCTGGCTCCCAGTAAACAAGAGAGTCACTTTTCAAACTCCTCACTCATGCCTACAAAGATCTACATGACGAAGGACCAGCATACCTTGTGGTTTACGTCTGTAGTGCAACTTTTTAGTTGCGAGAGTCTTAAATTAGGTGGCCAAGTTATTATTTTTGTCACACACAACATGGAAGGTCTAGCGTTCAATGACGAAGAAGTGTCCGCGATTTCGGCGGCACCCTCAATGCTGGGGGACACTACCCTAGCACAGACGGTTACCCAATTGGGTGACTGGGATACCCTTGTAGAAATTAAAAGAACACAAGTAAGGACCGTACTTCATGGTGCGGTATTAACAGAGTACTTGAGAACTAATTCGGCCCCAAATGGACTGATAGTGACTAACGAACCTAGGATTTTCCTAACAGATAAGGAATTTCGAAAAGACTGGTCCCTGATCGCCTGGCGGTGTACCAGGGATTGGTTAGTGCTGATCATTAGAACAGCCAAAAGACTGTCTGATGCTCTGCTTATCCAGATGAAAACGTGTGAAAGCAATCTTAAGTCTGGAATAAGTTTGAGTATATTTAAGAAAAAACTCGAGGAGACGAACAGAACCTTTGGGGAGTTCAGGGAGTATTTGACCCAACGTAAGATCTCTAAATTTCAAAAAGATCTGAAGAAGTTCTCCCATGAATCTATCTATCCATATGCAAGGGAGGACTATGTCCCTAAGGCACAAAGTGACTCGGAGAGGTCATCCATTGGAAGTACCTCTTCCGACTCTGATAGGGGATACCCGGAAAAAACCCGCCAAAGAAGAGGAAGGGGATGGAACCAAAGAGGGTTTAACAGGCAAAGGGGCTTTCTAAAACCACAGTTCCAGACAGGTCCTTTTAATCCTCACTATGACACCCCCTGGGGTTAGGGGGCCGGTTTTGGGGCCCCTCAAAACTTTGGCCATACTCCAGGTTATCCGCCTCAGCCTATGCAATGGTATTTTCCAAATAATTCTCTGCAACCTTTTTTAGAGAGAGGCAGGGGAAAAGGAAGGGGGAAACAAAAAGAGGTGTTGTGGCAGAACAGGGAAACCTTACAGGAATCCACTACAACTCGGGAAGAGACACCGAGCACCAGCAAATCATAGATACCAATGAGAATATTGTCATCAATCTCAGCAATCGGACTTTGAGCAGGGATGAGATGGGAGCTCTAAATAAGGGTTTAGGTTTTGTCACCACGCCCCACACCAATACTTTCCTCCTCCAGAAGGAACTCTTTGAGTTTCTACGGAAGATTAGACTCAAGGTTTTCTTCCTAGACAGACCACAGAGAGAAGAAGAAGATAAAAACACAGGCCTAAGATGCAAGTCTTCTTTTTACCCCCCAACATCAGCCATGTCCCCTGAAGTCCTTGCCTTTGAGAAGGCAGCTCGACGGGGGGTGGATGAGCTAGGTGCAACACAAAAAAAGACTTTCCAAAACATCACAAAGGGAGAATTTGAAGCATTAAGAGTGTTATCCGATGACAAATCGATCACCATAAAGGCAGCCGACAAGGGAGGTGCTATTGTAGTCCTCCTGAGTGAAATATACAGAGATGAGTGTAAGAAACTACTGAATAATACCCAGCATTACAAACCTTTGACAAGAGATCCCACACAGGATGTTCAGGAAGAGGTTGCATTTTTGGTCAACAAAGGGTGGGAAAATGGATGGATCACTAAACATGAACGGGAGTTTTTGATTCAAAAAGAACCACGAGTGCCCTACTTTTATATCCTTCCTAAGGCACATAAGAACAAGCTACCCTCCCGGGCGCCCGATAGTACCAGGCATTGGCTCTTGTCTTGAACCGCTGTCAAAATTCTGCGATCACTTTTTTAGACCTTTAGTGAAGGACATGCCATCAAACTTGCAAGATACCAAGGATGTCTTAAATCTGATTGAGAATCTCCCGTTTGATGGTACACAGGAACTCCTTGTCACTCTAGACGTGGAGTCCCTGTATACAAACATACCACAGGAAGCAACCCTTGCTGTGGTAGAAGATATCCTGAATAAAAGTGAGTGGGAATCCATCACTTCCAAGGACTTTGTGCTAGATCTAGCCCACCTTGCTCTCACAAGGAATTATTTTGAATATGAGGGTGACTTCTTTCTTCAAATCCACGGGACATCTATGGGGAGCACTTTTGCCCCGAGTCTAGCCTGCCTTTATATACACTCTTTTGAATGTAGTATCATCTACAATATCGATAATCCCTTCCTAAGTAAGATCAGGCTTTGGAAGCGGTACATCGATGATGTTATTTTAATCTGGACAGGGACTAGAGATGAGGTAAATTAGTTTGGAGCCTGGATAAACTCCCAAGATCCTTACCTAAGGTTCACTTTGACCATTGGACTTGGAGAACTTGCTTTTCTAGACTTGTCAATAAAAGAAAGGGATGGTGTCTTGACGAGTGAGGTCTTCTACAAACCCACAGACCGCAACAGCCTCTTAAGATTTGACAGTTGTCACCCTAGGGGCCTACGTGAAAACTTACCGGTAGGCCAGTTCCTATGGTTGAGACGAAATTGCAAGGACAAAAAGGATTATATGGTCCATGCAAAAAAACTAACAGATAAATTGACAGTTAAGAACTACCCGAGAAGACTAATCAAGAGAGCAAATAAACGTGCTTTGAACAATAATCGTGAACAGCTGCTCCAGACACAACTAAAAAAACAGTGTGATCGGCTAATATGTGTTTCAACCTTCAGTACACTGTCTAACCAATTTACAGCTATGCTGAATAAAAATTGGAAAATGCTGGAGTCAGGAGGTCTAAACATTGGACGACCAATGTATTCCTTCAAGAGGGCAATGAATATAAAGGATATGGTGATACACACAAGACCGAAATATAAGGGGGCTGAGGCCAGACAGACCATGCTGTGGAATCTACCAGCCCCCACTGGACACTCACCTTGTGGCCTCTGTAGTGTTTGTGGTCTAACAAAACGAATGAAAGAAATTGATTTGGGTTTAAAGACACCATGGAGGCAAACAAGCTTTACTAACTGCAATTCCACCAACTTAATCTATGTGATTAGGTGTCCATGCGGGTTACTATATGTGGGTATGACGACCCGTAAGATTCGCATCCGCATTATAGAACACCACAGTACAATAAGATGCGGTAGAGATGCAACAAGATTGACATCGCATTTCATTGAGAAAGGCCACACCACTGATCAATTAGAATGGTCTGTCATTGAGCGTCTAACTCAAGAGCACCCAGATATGACAAAAACGCTTCTCCGTTTTGAACAGAGATGGGTCCACAGGCTCCGCACTGATCGGCAGGGCTTGATTGACGAGATCCCATGGGGTAGCCTCATGATGGGTTAAACAACTCTCGTATTAAAAGTATCGGACAGATTGTGACTGAACAGGATTGTTTTTTAGAGAAGGGTAGAAGATAGATGATTAAAGGAGAAATACACTTGCACCATTGCTCACACACCATGTATATGTATATCCTTAAATTATCATCTGTATGACTATGTTCCTTATTGAGGGATACTGGCCCTAGAGTACACAATCTGCTTTCCATACCTGCTATATACATGTTACGCCCCACAACTGCATTCAGGAGTATTCTGTTAAGAACCGGATTTCGTTTGGTGTTTTACGCTATGAAAAATAAAACCCCTTTACTGTTTACTGTTCAGTACATACAAATGTTACTACTATTACTAATATTAGTATTATACATATCTTGAAACTTTTTCCAAGTTACAGCGAAGGATAGGGGGCGTGGAATGAGGCCTCGTACAAACACCAACTA